>CM061920.1:51789721-52118327 GCA_031002005.1 Vandiemenella viatica | reverse complement strand
ATTGCCTACCAGAGCATCCTCTCCAAACTTGGGAAATATGAGCTGTTAGAGTTCTGAAACTTTAATAGAAAGTAGAATGATTTGCAACAAGAATTTAGGTCCTTATGAATGTTTATGTAATAGTTAACCGATTCTCAAACCCCATTACAATACAAAAGCTAATAACTCAAATTATTTAAGTGGTAGAAAGGTTAAGTGAATTTTGTAGAACTTCTGTTTTACATATCTTTTATTTGATTCTAAAATTGGCTAGTTTATTAGTCGGGTTTAAAAGTTTTCTAAAAGTCCTGTATATGTGTCCTTGTGCGATACTTCTTGTGCGGAAATATTATATTTTGAACTTTAAAACTAATCCCGTCACAGGAAAATCATTTCCTTTTATAGGACATGCCATCTGCACTACCACTCATCTTATTACCAATTTACCTGTCTTCACTGCTTCCTACATCGGCCTCACCACTCAACTGTTCTACAGGATGAATGGACACTGGCAAAAAGTTTCTACTTCCAACTCAGACCATCCTGTGGCAATTCGTGCCAGCTCACATGATTCCAACAGTAAGGCCGGTTACACACTGGGCGTTTTTAACCGCAGCGGAAACTTAACCATCGCCGCCTACAGAATTTGAGGTGTTTACACATTCAGTGGTAGAACTGCCGCTGCTATTTCAGCGGTTAAACTTCCGCTGCTATGAAGAGCTGGTAAAAGATGAAGTGGTCGGGCATCAGTACCTTGCTTTTGATGACTTGAGTTTCATTTTGTGAAATTAGAATTTAATTTAGTTAATTTGGGGTTTATTACTTTGTAGTTGGTTTTAAAATTGTTATTTTTACGGTTCTGTAGCATAAGGGGGGGGGGGGGACCGAAGGGGAACAGAATATTTGAGGAATGACAACACCAAGTTTTCTGTTATTTTGGGATGTTTATTTCGACAATTGCTTGCGAAACAAAAGTACGGCATTCAAAGGAGTAATACCCAGTTGATGAATTGTACTTAATGTGTGGAAAGGCTGGCAATCACCTTGAAGTAAGAGATTTCTCACAGACCTACTATAGATAAACATTTAGTTTTATATAATTCCAAACCTTTATATTTATTTTATGTTAATTAGGGTGAAAACTCCTTGAGGTGAATACGAATAGGTGTACAAGAAAAGTTTGAAAAATGCACTATGCCAATAATGATTAAGACTTACATTTATTTGTAACTAATACTTCACTGTGTAATCAACTCATCACTGTTGAGTTGACTCTATTTTGCTTTTATACTTACAAGCACAATCGACTAGTTAAACTTTTGTAGTTAGATTGTAATATGTTGAGTGTTTTAATAACTATTACTTTACAAAGAAATATCAAAGTAAATGGTGAAGATGGTGCCAAATTTACTGAACAGCTTCTCTAAAACTCTCAAAATGACTAGTGACAGAATTTCCATTTAGTTTTGATGGAAGTGTTCCTTGGCAAATGTCTAGATATAAGGACACAGTTATATAATATTAAACATCAAAATCTTTCTATAAAATGTGATTCAACATTTTTGAAGTTCTAGTTGAAGCTGTATGTAAATACATGATCAAAAGTTTACTATCCAAAGGCATTTTTCCTCATTTTCCATTTCATCAAAATCGTTCCTAATTTCAAAGCACACTACTTCCTCTGAGTTCCTGGTAGCGTCCCGATTTTTAAAAGAATCTAATGTTTTGTCTCTTAAAACTGATCTCGCTTCAGCTAACGAAATGAGAAGACCAGTATCTATTATCAGTATCATATTACGATTTTTAAATTAAAAAAATGTTAACTTTACACAGACTGAAAACGGACAAGCGGTTAAAAATCCGCCAAGTGTTCAAGCGCCTATCTGGACACATGGGCCAATGTCTGGGCTGAGGCGGCCAAACTACTGTCAAAAGTAGTGGCAGCACACGGCCGCATACCTGCCGTCGACGGTAGCTCTGTCACGGGTTTTCCCTTCCATCCAGTGTGTAAGCTCCCATTTGATCCCTTGCCCCACTAATGGAATGACGGCGATGGAAAAATTTCCACCCCGGCCAAAACCGCCCAGTGTGTAACCGGCCTAAGAGCTGTCTGAGTTTTTCCAAACATCGCCACCTTTTCCGGATTCTGTAGCTGGTCAGCTTTGTCCCCGCACCACTGGTTCTAACACCACACTACTGACAGTGTGGTGAGTGAGTGGTAACGCTCTGGCCTCGCATTCGGGGATATGCAGGTTTGAATCCCCGTCCTGGCTTTCCAGATTGAGTTTTCCGTGGTATCCCCAATTCACCTCAGGCGAATGCTCGGATGTTTCCTTCAAAAGGCCATGACCACTTCATCGTTCCTTGCCTCATCCTTTCCCGCCTCTAATGACCTCAACAAGTCGTAAAGCCATAAGCAAATAAAAATCCTCCTGCAAGCTTTACCCTTTGTTTCATTTATGTGGCAGGTCGGGATGTGGTCACATCTTTCCCCCTGCCATATGGCTTGGCACCTACATTATTAACTGAAATAATGTGAGCTTTTTTGTGTTCTTTACCTGTTCATTTCGTCCTCCTACCTTTTTCTGTGATTAGTGATGGGTTATTTTTCCCTATCCTAGCTTATTTACAAATAAAATAGTCACTAGTTATTGTAAAAGTATTGGATTTCTTATATTGGATCAGAATAAAGATACAAGTGTAAGTACATATGATGACTTTATTGTTATAGTAAACAAAAAAATTGAATATAATTTAGTGTGTAAATTTATTTCCAAATGCTGTTCTTAAAAAATCATTAATTAACATTTCCATTTTTTTACAGTGTTGTTTAAAAAACTTATCTACACACTTACCAACGGTGTTAAATGGCAGTGATTTGAAAGAATCTGCAGTTCTGTATGATGGTGACACTTTCAGTGTGCTTGACCGATCTTTCCGATGGGAGTATTCAGAAATGCCCTCTTTTACAGCCTCGAGTAACATAATGACATCCAGGTCATTAGGTAATATTGTATTTCCAGAAATTGTTGTGTAGTGATATTAATACATTAGAATAATTGCTTATTGAGTATTTAAGTAAGCAGTCTGCTGTTGACACATATACAAACATAGCAGTCCTAATGTTTCCATCAGACACATTTTATTCAGTTATGTACTTCTGAATAAAGCTCAAAAACTGTTTTAGGTTATTGATTGGGGACATGCGGTCAGTATTTAATGTCTATGATTCTTTTAGGAGCGTAGTAATATTAAGACCTGGCATTCTATATACCATTTTCATTTATTCTGATCATTCCCATTTCAGTTTTCCATAATAATCAGAAATCATTCCAGTCCAATTCTGTGATGGTTCCTTCATACACAAGCATTGTGGGAGAGTGGTATTGCTCTGGCCTTGTGATCAGGTTGATGTCCGTTTGAATCCCTGTCTGGTTATCCCAGCTTCATAGGTTTCTCAGAATCACACCATATCAATGCTGGAATGGTTCCTCAAAAGGCCGCGGCTGAGTTCCTCACTGTTCCTTTCTCCTAGTCCTTTCTTGCCTCTGATTATGTCAACAAGGTGTAAAACCATAAAAAAGTTTCTTCATAAATGACTGGGCTCATTCTCTTCATTGATAAGCCGTGAACACTCAATATAAAATGGAGGTGTAACTTTCGTTCCAGTACAACTTTCACTTCTGAGCAAGTTATCTAAATATCGCTTACTGTAACAGAAGATAACAGTGCTCGGCTTACATCTATTGTAGTCCCTTCAACCATAGAAAATGTAATAAATAGAACCGAAAAACTCCAATGTTAGGAAAAGAGTGTATTGTAGGAATGTTAAGTTGGTGATAATGATTTTGATCAGATTTTGTTATGGTATTTTGTTTTCGTTGGTAACAAACACCCCTTGATGTTTCAGGTAAAACCTGGTGCCTTCCTTTTAAAAAATGGGCCGTTTGATTCCTTAAGTGAATACATTAAATTTTAATGCAGATTATGTATCATAATTTTGAAATTTTTTGTTTTATTTAAATAGAGCTCTATTACCGAACATGGTGGGTGAACGGTTATCGTTCAGACCTCACATTCGGGAGGATGTGGGTTCAAATCCTCATCCGGGCACCCAGATTTGGGTTTCCATGGTTTCTCTATGTCACTCCAGACAAATGTCGGGATGCTAACTTTTAAAAGGCCATGGCCAAATTCCTTCCCATTCCTGGCTGCAGTCCTTACCCGCCTCTAATAATGTTGATGAGATGTAAAGCAAAAAGAAAAGAAGAGCTCTATTTTTGATCCACAGCAGCCACTCTTTGTTTTTTGACACATTGTCTGTCATAATTTGAATGAAATTAAGAGTTACATAGATTTGGTTATTTGGTTTAATTTTAGAACCTTTAATGCAGCAAGTTTTTTGATGTGTGACAGATCCCTGTTGGTATTATTGTAATGTGTGGATAAAAGGTGAGAGCATTGTGAAATTTGCTATTAATTGAGGAACAAAAAAATGCTTAGTGACAGTTATGAGCTACTGTAACTAAATAGCATATGCGGTATGTTCAAAAAGTAATAAAAGTGTTGTCTATGTAGTTAAGGGTGGGATAGGGAAGTGGACCCAATACTTAAAACGGATAACGGTGGCTGTGAAGGATGAACACAAAGAGACTAACAGAAGTGACTCAATATTTTGGTTGTCAACCTTATCCTTGCAAGAAATGAACACCAGGCAGAGTTAGATCTTAATTTCATTGCCTTAAAGCCCTAGGTTGGCAGTTTGTGGTGGAGGAAGAAACAACCTGGTAGGAATATTGGGTGAGTGAAGGGGTGACTTGAAGTTATAAACATATTTTGAGAACAAGTCACAGAGACACGGTAGAAGTGTTATTATTAACCAGTATTTTTTTTTTATCTTCCATTTGAATTATATAGAATAGCAAGAACATGTGTAAATAAAAAATACCAGAAAGAGGGACAATGGAGGAAAGTAACAAATGAGGTGGTGTACAAGGAACTGGAGCCCATCACAGATACTATACGCAAGAAGAGAATTTCTTTCCTTGGTCACGTCATGTGGACACCAGAAACCAGATTAATAAGAAAAATAATAGCTGAAGCAACACGCAGGATGCCTTAAGGAAGTTAGAGAAGATATGGAAGAATTAGAAATAACCCTTGATGATCTACAAAACAAAACAGAAATGCTCAAAAAATTGAAAGACGAAAAAATAAGATTTAAACCAAAAATAGACAAACGACACACAATGGAGAGGGTATTTACAGATGAGGAAAGACAAAGATCACAACGAATGAAAAGATACTGGGAAATTCGGAAAGAATGGTGCATGCACATGCCTAAGATGATGACCAGAAAATGGTTGACTAAAGTGGTCCAATGAGGCCGTAAAAGCTACATAATAATATATATATATATAATGAGCAGGAAAAAGCTTTAAAGCAATAAAACTAAGGAAGGATAGGGAAATATGACCCAACACTTACCACAGATGAAGGCGGCTGGGACGATGAACAAAAAACAAACACAAGAGAAGTTCAATATTTCGGCCTACAGCAGCCTTAAACGTCAAGCACCAGGTGGCGAAACATGTGTACACATAGGCGGCCGACTGGTGAATGGCGTCTCAGGCGCGGATGGTAGTTTAGATGGAAGGGGGGGGGGAGAGTAAGCTCAAATATTGGATCGATAGTGATGACGATCTGTTATTATTGAAAGGGGTGAATAATAACTGGGTGGGGAGAGATATATGTATATAACTATAAGTGAAAAGTAAAATAAATGTAAATAGCATGGATAATAGTAAATACAGAAATACAAAAAATGTAAATGGTATAGATAATAAGTGCTGGGTCTGGTGGGCAGAGTTTATTAGAGACTAGCTTACCCGGCAATGCTTCACTATTGCTGGACTTGAGTAGGCACAATGAAAACATATTTACATATAAATTTTAAACTGCTGTTTCATTCATTTTCAGTTGGATAGGGTGAGAGGGGATGCGCTTTGGAAAACATATGCAGGCAATATTTTTCTGTTTGTTTCAAAGTATAAGTGTGCAAATTCCCATTGAAATCTGATGAAATATGTGGTTTTGTCTAAATTATGGGGAGGAGGGGTGGGTTTTTTAATATTTTTTTTGACAGGAACCTTCTCTGTCATCCCGTCGACAACTCACCAAAGCTTCACCGTAATTGGACGAACGGTTTGCGGGTATGTTTAAATTATGAGGTGTTATGGGGAAGAGGGGGTAATTAAGGTGGTGGTAAGAGAGGAGAGGGATAGGTTTTTTTAAAAAAAATTTAATGTGTACAGTATTTCTCTCTCTTTTTTAAAGTAAAAGTGTACAAATTCTTATCTAAATCGGATAAAATATGTGGTTTGCCTAAATAATGGGGTGAAAACGTAATGGGGTTGGAAAGGGGGAGAGGGGATGGATATTCGGAAACCATATGTAGGCAGTATTTTTCTGTTTGTTTTAAAGTATAAGTGTACAAATTCTTATCTAAATCGGATAAAAAATGTGGTTTTCCTAAATTATGGGATAAAAACGTAATGGGGGTGGAGAGGGGATGAATATTCGGAAACCATACGTAGGCGGTATTTTTCTGTTTGTTTTAGAGTATAAGTGTACAAAGTCTTATCTAAATCTGATAAAAAATGCGGTATTGCCTAAATTATGGGGTAAAAACGTAATGGGGTTGGAAAGGGGGAGAGGGGATGGATATTCGGAAACCATTCGTAGGCAGTATTTTTCTGTTTGTTTTAAAGTATAAGTGTACAAATTCTTATCTAAATGGGATAAAAAATGTGGTTTGCCTAAATTATGATATGTAAAAATTATGGGGGTGGAAAGGGCGCGAGCGTATTAATATTCGGAAACCGTATGTAGGCAGTATTTTTATGTTTGTTTTAAAGTATAAGTGTACAAATTCCTACCTAAATCGGATACAAAATGTGGTTTTGCTTAAATTATGGGGTGTTACGGGGAATAGGGGGTGACTTTTTGGAAATTTTTTTTCACAGGAACCTTCGCAGACGCTCACTTGAAAACTCTCCAAAGTTTCATTCGAATCTCATAAATGGTATAGGAATGCATAGAAGACGAACAAACCCACAAACATTGATTTTTATATATAAGACTAGCTGACCCGGCAATGCTTCACTATTGCTGGACTTGAGTAGGCACATAGATTAAATGAAAAAATATTTACATATAAATTTTAAACTGCTGTTTCATCCATTTTCAGTTGGAAAGGGTGAGAGGGGATGCACTTTGGAAAACATATGTAGGCAGTATTTTTCTGTTTGTTTCAAAGTATAAGTGTGCAAATTCCCATTGAAATCTGATGAAATATGTGGTTTTGTCTAAATTATGGGGAGGACGGGTGGGTTTTTTATTTTTTTTTGACAGAAACCATTTTCGACATCCCCTCGACAATTCACCATAGCTTCGCCGTAATCGGACGAAAGGTTTGCGGGTTTGTTTAAATTATGGGGTGTTATGGGGAAGAGGGGGTAATTAAGGTGGTGGAAAGAGAGGAGAGGGATTTGGTTTTTGTGAAATTAATGTGTACAGTATTTCTCTCTCTTTTTTTAAAGTATAAGTGTACAAATTCCTATCTAAATCGGATAAAAAATGTGGTATTGCCAAAATTATGGGGCTGGAAAGGGGGCGAGTGGATTAATATTCGGAAACCGTATGTAGGCAGTATTTTTATGTTTGTTTTAAAGTATAAGTGTACAAATTCTTATCTAAATCGGATAAAAAATGTGATTTGCCTAAATTATGGGGTAAAAACGTAATGGGGTTGGAAAGGAGGAGAGGGGATGAATATTCAGAAACCATACATAGGCAGTATTTTTCTTTTTGTTTTAAAGTATAGATGTACAAATTCTTATCTAAATCGGATAAAAAATGTGGTTTGCCTAAATTATAGGGTAAAAACGTAATGGGGTTGGAAAGGAGGAGAGGGGATGAATATTCGGAAACCATACGTAGGAAGTATTTTTCTGTTTGTTTTAAAGTATAAGTGTACAAATTCTTATCTAAATCGGATAAAAAATGTGGTTTGCCTAGATTATAGTGTAAAAACGTAATGGGGTTGGAAAGGGGGAGAGGGGATGAATATTTGCAAACCATACGTAGGCAGAATTTTTCTGTTTGTTTTAAAGAATAAGTGTACCATTTCTTATTTAAATCGGATAAAAAATGTGATTTGCCTAAATTATGGGCTAAAAACGTAACGGGGTTGGAAATGGGGAGAGGGGATGAATATTCGGAAACCATACGTAGGCAGTATTTTTCTGTTTGTTTTAAAGTATAAGTGTACAAATTCCTTGTTAAATCGGATAAAAAATGTGGTATTGCCTAAATTATTGGGTGAAAAAATTATGGGGGTGGAAAGGGGGCGAGGGGATTAATATTCGGAAACTATTTGTAGGCAGTATTTTTATGCTTGTTTTAAAATATAAGTGTACAAATTCCTATCTAAATCGGATAAAAATGTGGTATTGCCTAAATTATGGGGGTGGAAAGGGGGCGAGGGGATTAATATTTGGAAGCCGTATGTAGGCAGTATTTTTATGTTTCTTTTAATGTATAAGTGTACAAATTCCTATCTAAATCGGATAAAAAATGTGGTATTGCCTAAATTATGGGGGTGGAAAGGGGGCGAGGGGATTAATATTTGGAAGCCGTATGTAGGCAGTATTTTTATGTTTGTTTTAAAGTATAAGTGTACAAATTCTTATCTAAATCGGATAAAAAATGTGATTTGCCTAAATTATGGGGTAAAAACGTAATGGGGTTGGGAAGGGGGAGAGGGCATGAATATTCAGAAACCATACATAGGCAGTATTTTTCTTTTTGTTTTAAAGTATAGATGTACAAATTCTTATCTAAATCGGATAAAAAATGTGGTTTGCCTAAATTATAGGGTAAAAACGTAATGGGGTTGGAAAGGAGGAGAGGGGATGAATATTCGGAAACCATACGTAGGAAGTATTTTTTCTGTTTTGTTTTAAAGTATAAGTGTACCATTTCTTATCTAAATCGGATAAAAATGTGATTTGCCTAAATTATGGGGTAAAAACGTAACGGGGTTGGAAATGGGGAGAGGGGATGAATATTCGGAAACCATACGTATGCAGTATTTTTTCTGTTTGTTTTAAAGTATAAGTGTACAAATTCCTTGTTAAATTGGATAAAAAATGTGGTATTGCCTAAATTATTGGGTGAAAAAATTATGGGGGTGGAAAGGGGGCGAGGGGATTAATATTCGGAAACTTTTTGTAGGCAGTATTTTTATGCTTGTTTTAAAATATAAGTGTACAAATTCCTATCTAAATCGGATAAAAAATGTGGTATTGCCTAAATTATGGGGGTGGAAAGGGGGCGAGGGGATTAATATTTGGAAGCCGTATGTAGGCAGTATTTTTATGTTTCTTTTAATGTATAAGTGTACAAATTCCTATCTAAATCGGATAAAAAATGTGGTTTTGCCTAAGTTATGGGTTGTTATGGGGAATAGGGGGTGACTTTTTAGAAATTTTTTTTTTATGAACCTTCGCAGACGCACACTCGAAAACTCTCCAAAGTTTCATTGCAATCTGATAAATGGTATAGGAATGCATAGAAGACGAACAAACAAACATTGTTTTTTATATATAACTAGCTGACCCGGCAATGCTTCACTATTGCTGGACTTGAGTAGGCACATAGATTAAATGAAAAAATATTGACATATAAATTTTAAACTTTTGTTTCATTCATTTTCAGTTGGAAAGGGTGAGAGGGGATGCGCTTTGGTAAACATTTGCAGGCAGTATTTTTCTGTTTGTTTCAAAGTATAATTGTGCAAATTCCCATTGAAATCTGATTATCTGTTGAGTAGATAGCGCTAATCTATTTATGTTATTTTTTAAGAATGTATTTCTTAAAATAAACTTGGTTACAAATTGTGTGCAGTGCCAGAGTACAGAAATACGTCAATAAAGATAGGGACGCGTCATAAATGAAACGCCCTGTATATATTACGTAAAAACTGATAATACAGCCTGGACCAAATTTTTCAGCAGAAATTAGGTTGTAATACTTGGAAAAGTATTTCTAACGTTGTCTAGCATTTAAATGCTGCAGTATTAAGACGCCAATTCCTTGAGGAATCGAGATCTCCAGTAATCCCCTACTAACTTAACCTAACTTCACATCATCATCAAAACATCGCAAATTACAATTTGATTATGAATTCTTGTAGAACTCGACTAAATAAATCGAAAACAAATAATAAAATGTTTGATATCTCGCTTTGTTTTCGAGTTTTAGCATGTTAAAAATCAGTTATAGGTACTCCATGGACTTTGGGTGACGTTTCTTCTGGCCCAGGCCGTATTTCAACCATAACAACATTCAATAGGAGAAAGTAAAACATGTATAGGTAATTTCCACCGGGAATATAAAGTGGTATTGGGAATTTTTATTCAGGTCCAAGCCGGATCTCACCCTAACCTCCTCACTTTTGACATACAATATGTTGAGAACTAAGCTAGATATCAAGAAAATGTATCATTTGTTTTTTATTTGTCTCGTCGAGTTACATTATGGGGAATAGGGGTGGGTTTTTAAATATTTGTTTTTTGACAAGAACCATTTTCGACATCCCATCGACAATTCACCATAGCTTCGCCGTAATCGGACGAACGGTTTGCGGGTTTGTTTAAATTATGGGGTGTTATGAGGAAGAGGGGGCAATTAAGGTGGTCGAAAGAGAGGAGAGGGATTTGGTTTTTGTGAAATTAATGTGTACAGTATTTCTCTCTTTTTTAAAGTATAAGTGTACAAATTCTTATCTAAATCGGATAAAAAATGTGGTTTGCCTAAATTATGGGGTGAAAACGTAATGGGGTTGGAAAGGGGGAGAGGGGATGAATATTCGGAAACCATACGTAGGCAGTATTTTTCTGTTTGTTTTAAAGTATAAGTGTACAAATTCTTATCTAAATCGGATAAAAAGTGTGGTTTTGCCTAAATTATGGGGTGTTATGGGGAATATGGGGTGACTTTTTGGAATTTTTTTTTTCACAGGAACCTTCGCAGACACACACTCGAATACTCACCAAAGTTTCATTGCAATCTGATAAATGGTATAGGAATGCATAGAAGACGAACATACCCACAAACAAACATTGATTTTTATATATAAGATATTGAGGCCAGGAAGATGTCTGGTGTGAAGGATATTCTGGTAGGCTAGTTCCCATCTATGAAGGTCAGAGGGGTTCGTGTTGTTAGGGAAAACTCTGATTGCCCTAACTGAAAAACAGATGTTCAAATTATTGATTTTGTGGGAACTGGCATGTTTTGCAACTGGATGGGCCTCATTGTTAGTATAAACTGTCTGCCTGTGGCCATTCATTCTGATAGCTAGGGGATTGGTTGTGAGGCCTATATATGAACTGGAGCAATGGAGGCATGTCAGTTGGTATATGAGGTGTGTTGTCATGCAAGTAGCATGACCAATGATAGGGAATGTTTCACCTGTGGTAGGATTGGAGTAAGTGGTAGTGGCTGGGTGCATGCTGCATGTTTTACAACGGTGTCTATTGCACGGGAATGAACCCTGTGGCAGTCTGGATGAATTACTTGGTGATTACTTGTGAACCAAGATATTTCTTAAATTTGGTGGTCTGCTAAAACGTGTGAGGGGCAGTGGGTAGAATTTTATGGAGAATGGTGCGCATCCCGGGGAAGGAACGTAGGAAATCATGTCCACGGCGAAGGATTAGGTTAATGGACTCGAGACCAGGGAAGAACTGAGTGTGGTTAGTATCAAGGGGTACTGACTTGGAGTGGCTGTGTAAAGGAAGGGCTATGGCATGGGAGATTTGTTTGTGTACTAAGTCAGGAGGGTAGCTACGGGAGATGAGAGCTCCAGACAGGTTTTCTGTGTATTGGGAAAGAGATTGTTCATCAGAGCAGATTCGCCTGCCACGGAGGGCCAGACTGTAAGGAAGGGAACATTTGATGTGCAAGGGATGACAACTGTTGAAATGAAGATATTGCTGCAGATTAGTCTTGTTTGATATGAACAGAGGTATGTAGGCGCCCGTTATGCAAGGAAACGTCAACATCAAGAAAGGTAACATGAGTATGGGAGTACGTCCAAGTAAAGTTGATGGAGTGGTTGTTTAGGGAGTTGAGGAAGTCTATTAGATGATGCTCATCGTGGATCTAGATCATAAAGATGTCATCTATGTATCTTCACTTATAGTTACATACATATATCTCTCCCCATCCAGTTATTATTCACCTCTTTCAATATTAAAATATCGTCATCAGTATCGATTATCGATCCAATATTTGAGCTTACTCTCCCCTCCCCCCCTCCCCCCCTCCGCTTTCCACCTAAACTACCATCCGCATCTGAGATGCCATTCACCAGTCGGCGCCATGTGTACACATGTGACGCCGCCTGGTGCTCACCTTCTGCACATTTAAGGCTGCTGTAGGCCGAAATATTCTGCTTCTCTTGTGTTTGTTTTTTTGTTCGTCGTCCCAGCCACCTTCATCACACACATAGAAAACAAAGATACTACAACTACTAAATGGTGACTAATGGTTCTGTGGGAAGATGGAGGATGTGGGGAATGGATGGTGTGGAAGGAAGATTACTGAGTATTATCTTAAATTAAGTCCCAGCAATTGTTTGGTACCCAATTTATACTTCTTAGTCCAGAGAAGCTGCTTCAGTCCGAGAAGATTCTAATGGCACAGACAGTGAAGCAAGATACTGGATGAAGAGGGTTCTGGGTATATACAACTTGTCTGTGGCCATTGATTCTGCTTGCCAGTGAATTTGTTGTCGGACCTATGTGTGAGGCTGGGCCATGGGTGCAGGTTAATTGATATATCAGAGAAATTTTGTATAGTCCTGTTGAGCATCTACACATTTTTCCAGCGATTATGCCAGGCATGGTACGCATCTCGGAAGAACTTGACTGGAACCTCATTCAGAGCAGTTGTTACAGCGGCTAGGATCACCTTAATACCATCAAAACAGTGCCCTTTGTGGTTGCCCATAATTCTTGGTTACAAAAAAAAGTCTGTAAAAAGGGGGGGGGCAGCATTGCCAAGTTGTGCTTCGCCAGGAACTCGTGGACGCGTAGTGTGCTGGGAGCATTGTCATGTTGGAGCACCCAGGTAGCCGTGATCCCCTGTAGCATACGGAAAACTCTTTTTCTCAATTTTTTGAGGATATTCACATAGTTGGCAGCATTGATGGTCTATCCTTTAGCTACAAACTCCTTGTGGAACACATCCTTAACGCTGAAAAAAGACAACCAGCACGGTTTTTATTTTTGTCTCTTGCATTTTTGCCATCTTTTGTTTGGGGAACGCTTGTCTCTCTGGGCCATACTCAACTGCTCACGATTCGTCGTAAGTAATAACATTGTCTAGAATATCAAGTTCATTTGAATACATTCCTTAAGTTCATTTTAAATCATTGCTTGATTGGCCTTTTGATCATCCGTCAACACTTTGGGACCGGTTTGGACACTACTTTTGCAAGTTGAAATCATGTGCGATGATAGCATGTGCAGTGGTTGTTTCAAGGCTCACTGTGCGATCATCTTAGTACTCATTCAGTGGTCAGAGTTCTACAAATCATGCATACGAGTTACATTTTCTTTGGTGTGGCAGGTTGATGGCTATTTGGAATGATGGTTATCTGCATACGAGTTACATTTTCTTTGGTGTGGCAGGTTGATGGCTATTTGGAATGATGGTTATCTGCACTTCTTTCCAGACTTCATTAAACATCTTAAACCACCTTGAAACTGGCCAAGACAATAGAGTAAATAGGCATACTGCATCAGTTGATTGGTATCAGTATAACTTTGGCTAAGTTTGGCACAAACGTGATTGCATACCATTGTTCGATAGTTTGCTCCATCGCACATTGTGCCATGGTCTTTAAGACGAGGTTCACAAAATCGATGATGCTGATGCAATCACTGCTCGGAGCAAACTGACTATAGCTCTGTTGTGGAGCCAAGTGTCTTCTCTACCTAGTACTACAAGTGGTCCGAACACTTAGCAATGTATATTTGCTCCACAATTAAATCACCTGCATTTCTTTATGTGAACACACCCTGTAACTCAACTGTTTGTGGTAATGTTGCGATAAGGTTTCATATTTAGCTGTTGCTGTCAAAGATTCCCAAATTGTTCAAAATTCATTTATGCCATGAGAATTTTTTAAGGAATTTTGTTAAAATTCAATTGTGCGCCAAGTTGTGTCTTCTTTTATTATGAATAGATGTTTCAGTGATTTAGTGAGAAACACTATTTCAAATTGGCACTAATTGGTATTAAACTAGGCTAGCAAAAGGAATCAGTGTTTACAAAAGTTGATGACATATAAACAGAGACCGGACAGATGCAGATTCAAGAGGGTTGTACCCCCTCACCAACCTCCTTGTAACAGCCCTCATACCTGAATTTTGAATAGTATTGTACTGCATGAAGTATTTGTAGTGAGCTGAAGTTTGCTTGAATGTGATCGGGTATGTTTATTTTGCAATTTCTTGTAAATCAGTGTATATAGATTTTGTTTTATGAAAGAAAATTATTTAAAGTCCATTTAATATGTTTAAGAACCTAATTGTGCAAGAGAATTTCTTAAATGTTTGTAATTCCATGTATTAATGTAAGTTATGATGTCTACAGGACCTGTTTGTACAGTTTAAAATGATTTCTGTAAATAATTTTGTATTTAAGTATCTCTAATTACCATTTCTGATCATTTTGTAATGATGTTAAGCGATTTTGTGTTAACTCCGATTGTTTTTAATATGTTTAATTGTTTGAGTAATTGTTAATGTTCGAGAAATATCGGGTGGATGCCTTTGAAGAATTCCAGAAATTTCGATAGAGACTATATAAACAAATCGGCAGAAGGACAGGGTTAGTTTATAGTTTAGTTTTTCAGTAAGTTCACAGTTGAGTTTACAGTCAGTTTATATAAAGATTCACTTTGCATCTGCCAAAGACTGCGCTAGTATCTCTGGATTGTATCTTTGCTTGTGACAAATATCGCTGACTTGTTGTTTTTGGAAAGTAAACAAACATCTTCAACATAACCTTCTGATGGACTATATTTTAATTAATCAGTATATTAATTTAAACCACCGAAGACTCTAACATGGCCACTGTTGACAGCGACGAGAAGTAGGCACTAACATCCTCCCTCCTCTCCCTGCTCCTTACAGTGCAGTACCAAATGTTTATGTGCACTAACTTTCTTCTAGTCTGTTTAATAACGAAAATATGGATTAAGAAGTGACATATATCATAGACCGACTGAGTGTTGTGTGAGGGGTAACGCTCTGGCCTAGCACGTGGGGTCGAATCTCTGTTTGGCCATTCAGATTTTGGTTTCCCAGGGTTTCCCCAAACTGCTCCAGGTGAAACCAGGATGGTTCCTTCCAAAAGCCATGACCGTATTGCTTCCTGTTCCTTGTCCCCAGTCCTTGCCTCTAATGAGGTTGAGGTGTAAAGTCGGTTGGAAAAAACCATACACCAGTAAACAAATATAAAAATGTAAATATGAACCATTCAGCCATTTTCAGAATGTTTAAATTTTCTATGGTTTTTGTAACTATTTTAATACAATTCCAGGTAGGAATAGTGTTTTGTGACTGTTGTTAGAGATTGTGTTGAAGTAGAACCTTTTGAGTGAAGTATTGGTAAGACATTTTTGCCTGGTTTAATTCAGTCATTTCAGGGACATATTATTACATATTGACATAGTCTTTCTGTTTCAGGAGAAGTGGGACCAAGGAGGCTTATTGCTGTGGTGTCACCACAAGTTCGAGAAAAGGCAAGTTACATATTGGTTTGCAGGTTATACTGTATCAAGAGTAGAGAATTTTCTGGCGTATGGTTGCAATGAAATTTTCACCGGTGTACCACTGGATTGGGCTGGAAAAATGTGATATTTTGATAGCTAGCTTCGCCACAGTCTGTAGATGTAAATCAATTAGTACTGATCAATAGCTGTTGGTATGTAGGCCAATACAGTTTACACCTGAGGAAGATGGCGGCACAAACTGTTGAAATAAATATATATATACATAAGGAAGCATAGGGAAATATGACCCAACACTTACCACAGATGAAGGCGGCTGGGACGACGAAAAAAAAACAAACACAAGAGAAGCGCAATATTTCGGCCTACAGCAGCCTTAAACGTGCAGAAGGTGAAGCACCAGGTGGCGTCACATGTGTACACTTAGACAGCCGACTGGTGAATGGCGTCTCAGGCGCGGATGGTAGTTTAGGTGGAAGGGAGGGGGAGAGTAAGCTCAAATATTGGATCGATAATCGATACTGATGAAGATATGTTATTATTGAAAAAGGTGAATTATAACTGGGTGGGGATATAAATATATAACTATAAGTGAAAAGTAAAATAAATGTAAATAGCATGGATAATAGTAAATACAGAAATACAAAAAAATGTAATGGTATATATAGTAAGTGCTGGGTCTGGTGGGCAGAGTTTATTGGAGATTGAGCCTGCTGTAGGCCGAAATATTGCGCTTCTCTTGTGTTTGTTTTTTGTTCGTCATCCCAGCCGCCTTCATCTGTGGTAAGTGTTGGGTCATATTTCCCTATCCTTCCTTAGTTCTATTGCCTTAAAGTTTTTTCCTGCACATTGTTATTATATATATACATATAATTTTGTTTACTCCACAGTCTGGTGGTTTGCCTTTGAAGGTTTCTCTGCAATATTGAATCAGTTGCTATACCACAGGAATGGTAATTTAAATTCATGTCTTCACAATAACTTTTTCGCTAGTTGTTTCAGCTACAAAAAAAGAAAAAAAATATGTTAGAGGTGCTCCCAGAAGCCATTGAAAAGTTCCTGAAAATATTGTGTATAGGATAATTGCATTAGATACAGTAGAACTCCAATTATCCGAATCAACTGGGACCGGACCCCATTCGGATAGTCAAAACTTCGGATAATTGGATTTTTTTTTACGAAAAAGGGTCTATTTTAATTACTGTATAAATGTTGAAGATGGGAAAAACAGACAATTTCTAAAGAAAAAGAGCTTTTAATTAATTAACTGAAAAGGCAACATTTTTACACGTTAAACGTACTTACAAGTGCTGTACGAACCATACTGTAAATAAGTCATTGCTTACTGAACATCGCGATCAAAGTAAGCTGTTTGAATGTATTCATCCGCTTTCGGGCAGCCAAATCGCGCATCCGCTTGACAGTGAGAAGTTGCATGTGGTCACACTCGGGCTGACGCTCCATCCACTTCAACGCAGTTTAAAGGCCGGTAAATGCTTGACTGACTTGGTCAACACAGACCGATTATCCTAGTGGGAACATCTGTACATGTTATATGATCACCCTACACTAAGATGGAATTTCAAGAAAGCCAATTGGACTGAATTTGCAAAGCAAACAGACTTCACTATCAGATGGATTAAACCAGTGACAAAAATAACAATAGATTTGTTAGATATTAAGGGTGTAGTTAGACGATATGAGAAATAAGAGGATCTTCCAACCTCTGACAATGCATTATTTCTCCTTCAATAGACATGCGGATAATTACAGGAGACATTCGGAGAACGAACACTGTATGGCTTCTATCTCTTTGTAAAATTTCACCTCCAGCACTAATATTAGAAGCTCTCCAAAATGTCTGAAAAACCCTCAGTTGCCTATACACCAAGACATTACTCAAGCAAAGCACCAATACTTGAAATCAAGTACCCACCGTGGCACACAGGCAATCAACCTTAGTGTCATCTTTCAGCATCAACAAACTGGGTATAACTCAATGGGAGCAGTCATCGGTAGCAGTAAACATCTGTTTGAGGACCCTTCAGTACCATTTCTAGGATTTGATCTCCCCAGACAGCAATGGCGAATCATCAGCCAAATTTGAACAGGACAAGGCAGATGCAGCTGCTTATTACACAAATGGGGCTGGCTCAGTTCTGCAATTTATGACTGGAGCTACGTTACAGACAATCTACCACACCTTCCTGTCTGTCCTCTTCGACACTACAAAGGAACAATAACGGACACACAAGCCACGTCGATCAGTGCAGTTGAATGGATAAAAACATTAGATCTAAAGATATTGCATTTTATATGCTTGTGATGTGTTAATTTGTATATCTTTTTATAAAATGCTCTCTGGTAACTAGCCAAGTTAACGAAGTGTTATCACATGATATTTTTGGCGACAGTGAGTGTGATCGCTGAAATATCATGTGATAACACTTTAACTCGGCTAATTAACTGAGGGCATTTTATAAATTCTCAATGCCGAGATATACTTCGCTCTTACATTTGTATATCTTGTTAAATATCATACAATAAATAAATAAATTCATTTTATTTGTCACAGTTAAAATGGGCAATGGGATAAAAAACAGCTTGTGGATATTTATCTCTGACCTTTAACTTTACCCTTATTTTAGATACCATACTAACTGTTACCTGCAACTACATACGCGTGGACTTAGAACTTCATTGCCCAAATTTGATATAGAAAGCTGTTAGTAACATAGATTTTTCCAAACAACATCAGGTCACCATAATATGGGAGAAAAGCCATCACTACATCATTCTACCGTCTAACCTGTTTCTTGAATAGAATCAATTTCCAACATGTTTAAAAACAGAAAAAACCAACGAAGGTGTGGGGATTTGGGAGAAGGGGGAGGTTTTCAACCTGGTCTTTTCTTCTTTCTGCAGCCAGGGCATCAGATTCTTGGGTTCTAATAACTTTAGCTGCTCATGTTCTTCTAGAACTACACCTTATGCCAGGTTTACACCCGCAAGGCATGTCAAAGAAGAAGACAAAATAAACTGGTGCCAGAAACTTTTGGGCAGACATAAAGTAATAGTACGGTGCAGAACAAATCTACATATATACTAAATAATAAGTTTTTGTCTAATAAACAAAATTTAGTAACACATACACTAACAAACTGTGCAAGAAGCGCAGCTTGAGCAACCGACATAACATCACAGACTAGCGCTTGCGCGCACACACACATCCGTCCGTCTGTCACCATTCGATAAGTTCTCAAAATTTCGTGACTATAACATACCTGCCAACTTTTACGGTTTTTCCGTAAAATTTACGGAAAAGGACTGTATTTTACGGTTTTATGGATATGCTGTGTTATTTTACGGATTTCGATCGCTTAGGTCTGATCTTAATTGGAACAATGTTATTGCGGTTTTCATGGACAATTGTGGCAGGTTTTACTATTTATTTCATTGTTTTAAGTGCTCTTAGATGTGCGTTAAGGCTTCTTTCATTTGACTCTTAAATTAAACCACGATATGCTAATTTTATTGTAGTCAATAATTAATCGATCTCTCTCTCTCTCTCTGATTTTACATCGATACTTTTTTGAAAGTCAAATCAGCAATCGTTTGAATATCGTTTTCGTATACTTTCGATTTCCCAACAGTCCCGCGTGCGTTGTTTGGTTGGTTGATAGTTTGTGACTTTGTGTAAACGGTGTAATCATGAGTAACGCTAAGAAGCAATATTTCCAGACATTCAGGGAAGCGTATTCCATACAGTTTCCGTGTATAATAAAGTCAAGAAAAGGTGTAAAATTTGCGTTTTGTACAGTGTGTGGTTGTGATATAAATATAGCACATAGTGGAAGAAATGATTTGGCACATCACATTAAGTGAAGTAACACATTGCGTGTTTAAAATCAAAAGAAAAGAATCACAAAATCAATACGTTTTTTCGAAAAATCAGGAAATTACGATTTGGATGTGATTAAAGCGGAGTGTTTGTTCACTTCATTTTTGGTGAAAACACAATATTCCACTAAGTGCAGCTGACCATGCAGGTGCCTTATTCAGGAAGATGTTTCCTTCGTCAGAAGTAGCGAAAAAATATGGATGTGGCCGCACTAAAACAACTTGCATTTTAAAAGAAATGTCTCAAAATGCAATAGCAGAAGTTGTGAAGAGTCTTCAGAATGGTCCATTTTCAATGGCAACAGATGGAAGCAATGATACCAATACAAAATTATATCCCATTGTTGTTACATTTTATGACGATAAACAAGAAAAAATTGTAAGTACTGTGCTATGCATACCAGCATTGGAAGGGAACTCAACAGGGTGCAATATAGGTAACCTCATGTTATCGCAGTTGGAAACTCACCGAATACCAATTGGAAACTGTGTAGCATTCTGTTCCGATAATGCACCTGTAATGATGGGGCACAAGAATGGAGTTTCAGTAGTTTTCAAAGAAGCTCATCCAAATATTGTGATTGTTGGATTTATGTGTCACTTAATTAATTTAGCTGCTGAAAAAAGCTGCTGCAAGATCACCACTTAAAATAGACGAGATTCTTGTCGATATTTTTTATTATTTAGAGAAGAGCGCCAAAAGAAAAAGTCTTAAGAAGTTTCAAAACTTGCACAATAAAGATTGCAAGAAAATACAAGGTGGTTGTCTTTAGGCAAGTGTTTTGACAGAATACTAGAGCAGTGGGATCCACTTCTTTCTTTTTTAAGGGTGAGGTGCTAATATGTGCTTCAAATATTTCAGCTAGCTTGACATCGTTCACAATACTAAAAGTTGAACACATGGGATCCAAGGGGCAGCAGAAGAAGAGAGTTATTGATTCTCCATCCTCGTCGACTCCTAAAAGAATAGCTTATTCTTTTGAATGCAACTCGTCTGTTCTGAAAAGCAAAAGTTTGACTACAACTCGTGAGGAAAAGCTGTTTATGTTTCTCTCTTCTGACTTGAACAAGACTTATTGTATTTTCCTGCACATCATTATACCATTATTTGATAAACTCAATACTGTTCTTCAGAGTGTTTCCCCGCAAGTACATGTTTTGTTAGATCTTTTGATAGAATTGTTAAAGCAGATACTCAGTAAATTTGTAAAGCCAAAGGTAATTAAAAGTTCTGCGTTGCTTGAAGTGAAGTACCACCTAATTCAAAATCAGAAAGAAGATGATGAATTAGTTATTGGCATTAAAACTGTGAACATGGTTAAGAAACTTAATAATGAAGATAAAAGTCTGTTCTTTTCATCAGTCCGAAATTACTTTTCTACAGCCTGCGATTACATCATAAACAAGTTTCCACTAAAAAGTGATGTGCTGCAACATGCACAAGTAGCCACATTTGACAAAATTGAAGATGCACAATTTTCTTCAGTCAATTTCTTCTTAGAAAAGTTTCCTGTTATTTTACATAAGATTGAAAATGAAACGAAGGATGATGCTGTAAATGCAATCCACACACAGTTCGCAGCTCTTCAATAGACGATATTTCAACTGTTGCAGATGTAGATGCTCCAAATGATGTCAAATGGGCACGGTTATCAAATATCCGTGGTGCTGATGGAATTCTTAAATATAATAGGATTTCCAGAGTAATGTTGTCCATACTCTCCATACCCCACAGCAATGCTGAGTGTGAACGTGTTTTCAGTATGGTTAAGAAGAATAGAACACAGTTCAGATCATCCCTTTCAAATTAAATCCTAGAGACTGTTTCCATACTGAAGACCACCAATTCTGGTCCTTGTTATACAAACAGTTTTTCTCCAGACTTTCTTAAGAAAGCCACTGCTTCATATTTGAAGTCTGATTGAAAGTACGCATATTATGTATATCATACAGTGTAAATAGGTTCAGTGCTAAGTGAAACAGGATATACATTGTCTCATCTGAGTTTTAGTTTTAATATGACATTATTTTGGTTTAATATGCTGGTTATACAAATTACTGGATGTTTAGTTAATTGTCGATAAAAAAATTTTGTGGTCCGCATTCTTTACGGAAACACTGTATTGGGGAACCAGGGTTTTTACGGAAACCTGATTTTGGAAGTTGGCAGGTATGCTATAACATATCCATACTGAAAAAAAAAGCCCTGTGTTCTTTCTACAGATGCAAAATATTTCCTTGTGAAATTCGATCAATATCGGTATAGCCATTTAGTAGACAAAACGTAAGAAAAAGACAGAGACCTACTTCCGCATTTATAATATTACTAGCAGAGTTCCCGGCGTTGCGCGTTATGATCTAGGTTGATTTACACACACAGTAAATATTTAAGCTCATAAGAGGTCAGTTTTTTGCACTTGTGAATTAAATTTCATGCCAGTTTCTCCATTTTTCTATATGTATTTAAACGGCTAACCCCCGATGGAGCAGAAAAGAGATGGAGTTGACCTTGATTTATTCCTGCAATACTTTTAGCCATGATACATGTGTACTAAGTTTCATCATAATAACCACAGCGATTCGTGCAGCAATAGAAACAATGTTTTTTTTTTTTTTTTTTTTCCAGGAAATGTGGTAAAGACAGAATCACTCATCAATAAATTACAAAAAAACACTATTTCAACACTACACGTTTTAAACAGTTCAATTTCATGTTCAAAGCCACCAGATATGCACTTCTTTCTATTAACAGCGATTTTAATTCACTTCCAAGCATGAGAGACTGTAGCTGTGCGGCCTGAGACCATAGTTTCAAAAAGCAACAAATTTCTCGGAAGGTTCTACACTGAAGGTTTTAAACAGTTCATTTTCAAACCCATCAAATATACAATACTAACTATCAACAATGAATATAATTTCACAAACATCATCAGATTGTAGCAGTGCGGCTTCAGATAGTAACTTCAAGAAACAAAGAAGAAATTGAAAGGTTTTTTCATTATATTATTAAAATTAATATTTTCCACTTCAAGTATTTTCCTCTCACAGTCGATATAGTCATGTATGGGTTTTAAAGGCTAAAAACCAAAATTTAAGAAAGTAAAAGTTGCATGCGATAATATGGCTATTATTTTTATTTTTTTTTAAGGATGTATGACGTATGGATAGTATTTCTTTATTGTTTTGTTTTGTTTCAGGCTGTACATTCAGATTTTCATTTACCGCTCCGGCATTATGTTAGATTGGAGAGTAAGGCATACCAAACAATTCAATTGAGATTCTCATCTTCAAAATGGTGAAAACCACATCGAAATCTGCTCATTAGTTTTTGAGTTTTTCTGATACAAATATACCCGGTTTTCATTTTATAGATATAGATCAGGGCAGATCGCACACACACTACGAGAGAAACAATGCCTGAGTGATCAATATTGCGTAAAATCACGTACATCTACATCATTGTTAGACCACATATGATTTGCTATGCACTGCACCCCAAAATTTGTGGTATCTACAGTTTAAATTGGAATCCGAACAACTGACCATCCAGGCGTGACTCATACGATCAAAAACAATTCTTAAACATTTTTGCTTGCACTGGGTCTTGAACTGCAGAACACGATCCAAACAATAGTAACCAAGCACATTAACCACTGAGCTACCAGACCACTATACTGCAAGGTACTACAAAGACTTACACATCCAATGTGTTTGCCACCATTTCTGTAATTTTTCAAAATTACATGACAATATGTATTATTGACACAGAAAGAAGAATCGTATGTCCATCCTAATACCAAATAGCATCTCCTTGTCAAATTTCATCACGATCGGATCAGTGGTTTAGCCCAAGAAATGTAACAAACAGAAGAGTTACTTTCTCATTTGTAATATTGGTATAGATAATACACGAAAAATTCAAGAAACTCAGTTATGTCGTAAACTAAACAAATATGGTGTGGAATAGACTGTAGCATAAAGAAAGTCAAATGGACGCCATCCACTTGGTTACCCAACCAAGATATCCAAGTGTTGTGTCGATAAATTAACTCACCGCCATCTGTTAGAAACTTATGGAACTTACAAATATAATAATAATATGTGGTCGTAATGACCTGGTGACCGGGTTTCAATAGGCTCTGTATTCCGCCCGTTATAGCCACCTTAACCTAACCCGGCAATCGTACTGGGTACAGGGGACCTTCAGTTTAACGTGGAATCCGAATCACGGAAGCGTTCTGATGTACTTCACGTTACACAGCAGGCTGTGCCAGAGGTGAAGGTCGGATTAAGGCCTTTGAAAAAAATCCCCACCAAGACAAGGATTTGAACTGGAAAGTTTTCGAGTGCCAGTTAGGCAGGCGCCTTAACCATTGAGTCACTGGACCACTTAACTTACAAATAATTACAAACCATTGTCCTATGACAAATATTTAATGAACATTTAATCCACAATAATAAATATTGAGGTCAATAATAAAAATAAAAACTATCCAATCTTTTAAGTTGGACCAAATTACACACAGTAAGCCAAATTTCATCAAAATCAGTTAAGTAGTTTTGGAGTTTATCTCGGACAAACATAGTGATGTGATATATATTGAATATTAGGATAGGATAAAAAACCACCGCTTACCAAGGAAGGCGATTCCTGCGGCGTTGGTTCACGAAAAAAACACGAACACACAAAGAATAGAATTTTCGAGCATCGCTCTTCCTCAGTAAAAGTGAGATGGCTGCACGCAAGCGGCTGGTAGCCAACTGCGTGAGCCACAATGTAGGTGGCTCATGGTGGGGGGAAAACAACATGGCAGGAAATAAGTGTGGGAGTAGAAGAGCACAGGCTGGAAAACGATGATGAATAGCAAGTATAAAGCAAAACTGTACACAAGGACCCGCCGCGGAAGGGCAATATACCTCAGGTAGTGGTCCCAAAAGCCCAACATGCAAACAACTGAAAAAAATTATTCAGAAATTTTAAGTTAAAACTAAAAATAAGCAAAATTCGAGGTCATAATCTATAAAGCTAGGCTCTGGTGAGCGGTGGTTCTATGGGAGAAAGTGGAAGTGAGGGGGATGGGTGGGAGGAAAATTGGTGCTATCTTAAATTTAGACCTGGTGATTGTCTGTTTCCTAGTTGGTATTGATAGGCCAGTTTCCACCTTCTAAGTTCTGAAATACTGCTTTTATCTGAGTGGACCGAGAAGTAGGTGTTAAAATTGTTGGTGCCATGTGTAGTGGCATGATGAGATACAGGGTGGTCAGAGTTCTTGGTGTGTACTGATTGTCTGTGTCTCATCATGCCACTACAAATGGCACCAACAATTTTAACACCTGCTTCTCGGTCTGCGCCATCAGAGTCCTCTCAGATAAAAGCAGTATTTCAGAACTTAGAAGGTGGGAACAGGCCTATCAGTACCAACTGGTGACCAGACAATCACCAGGTCTAAATTTAAGATAGCACTAATTTTCCTCCCACCCATCCCCCTCACTTCCACCTTCTCCCATAGAACCGCCGCTCACCAGAGCCTGTTTTTATAGATTGTGACTTCAAATTTTGCTTATTTTTATTTTTAGTTTTAACTTAAAATTTCTGAATAATTTTTTTTCAGTTGTTTGCACATGTGTCCATTACTTGGTGGGCTTTTGGGACCATTAACTGAGGTATGCTGTCCTTCCGCAACGGGTCCTTGTGTACAGTTTTGCTTTATACTTGCTATTCATCATCGTTTTCCAGCCTGTGCTCTTCTACCCCCACCCTCACTTCCTGCCATGTTGTTTTTCCCCCACCATGAGCCACCGACATTGTGGCTCACGCAGTTGGCTGCCAGCCGCTTGTGTGCAGCCATCTCACTTCTACTGAGGAAGAGTGATACTCGAAAATTCTATTCTTTGTGTGTTCGTGTTTTGTTTTTTCGTGTACAAACGCCGCAGGAATCCCCTTCTTTGGTAAGCGGTGTTTTTTAATCCTATCCTAATGTTCAATATATCCGCTTTTAGCGCCTTTGTTTCCTAACATATATATATATATATATATATATATATATATATATATATATATATATATTGACAGTGCTAATCATGCGGTTTTTTGTTACAGGGGGCTGGGCACATTTAATCTAATCGACATGCGACGTTGCATTACTGCTGAAAAACATTAGGCACACAACACCTAGACTCAGTTTGTTTACAGCTGCTACACGGAATTTTCCATGCCAGTGAAAATTTGTGATTTATTAAAACTTTTTTTGATTCCCACTGCAGCACAAGTGTACCTGTGACACATAGAACCAAAAGTCGTTTCTCTACCAAACTAGTTGACATCTCTTGTAGATGAGTTTTAAATTTCTTATACTAAATTGTAATATGCTTCATTAACAACCCACCTTGAATCTTTCATAAATGCAACCTGTCTTGAGTATTATTTAGTCAGAAATTTCATTCAACTGCTAAGTTAGGGGGCATCCATAAATTACGTGAGGTGAAATAGGGGGGGGGGGGTCCGGCGAAATCTCACCAAGGGGGAGGGGGGGTTTACAGAAATCTCACGTGAGATTTTGCGAAAAATTTGGGGACAGTAGAGCAAAACAAAAAAGGTCTACAATTTGCGGCAAAGTCGATTTTAAGAGGGTATTTCGTCAAAAAAGTTAAGGTGTGACCTAAAAAAAAAAAAAAGGTCTACAAAAGTTTCCAGGGCGGTAAGGGCGATATTTCTAGGGGGGGTTCTCACGAACCAGATCTCACCAGAGAGGGGGGGGGGTCCGGCCAGATCTCACAAAATCTCACCAGGGGGGAGGGGGGGTCCAGAAATCCGGAAAAACACCTCACGTAATTTGTGGATGCCCCCTTAAGATACATATAAATTGAAATATTATTACTTCAGTAAAATTTTTTGTTGCTAAAACAATTTTTCTTCACACACAACATTAATGAAAGTTTCGACATGCATTTTACCACGCATCAGTAAAAAAAGAAAAATGTATTTTATTTTGCTAGATCAAGTTTAGCTTAAGTGTAGCTTAGGCTGTAGAGCGTCTACTGCCCAGATGACCTTGAATTGGTCCCGAATGATGCCGAAGATTTTTTTTTGGAAATGAATGTCTTAAACAGCTCCCAGATCCACTCTGCTTACCATCTAATGAGTACCGTGGAGGAAACTCTGTGGGAATGTAAAGAATGGCTCTGACCCTGTCACATGCCATATAGTGCTGAAAAGGTTGCAATGAGAATCCATGAATACTGCAGAAAGCGGCTGTAACTGTAGGAACCCCGTAACCTCAATAACCCCGTAACTGCAATAGAATTTTTGCTTCTATCATCATTACACAGAATTGCGATTGTGGTTTAGTTTAATGTCTTTTGCATGTGTCCATTGATTTTTTTTTTCTTTCTCTCCAGATTTAACAATATAAATTTCGTGATTCTTTTCTAAACTGAAGAAAGAATAAAGTTAATCTACTTGGTCGAGAGTAATATCACTTAGAACTGCCTCTAGTGAAATATGTTCATTATTTATAATCATATCCTGAAGGTATAATTCAGTTAGATTCACATCAGGAAGCAAGGTAACATCCCAGCTTCTATTTTCTTTAATGTAATGAAACCATTACACGAATGTTGAGATTGTTGTTTAGAATCTGATGCAAATTTAACAGTGTAATTGTCTAAAAATAAATGTAGGCTCGTTAAGTTGGAATTCTAATGTTAGTAATGATACTTTCTATTCCCTCATATAGGAAACTGTAGAAAATACTGCTAGACACAGCCTTCCGTCGGATACTGTTCCAGCACATAGTCAAGTAAGTAATGTATCATTCTAATGAATGTCTGTCTGGTCATTTCAATTTCTTTAATTCCTTATGGAGATAGGAAATTAAGTGGTTATAAAATTTCAGTAACTTTGTCTTTGAAAATATGAACCTCTCATTTCTCCATATCTTAGTTTTCTATATTTAATCTTGCTAGAATTTTTGATCTTGTGTGTGGTCACTGATGTAATCAACTTGTGTAGTCTCAATTAGTGTAAATCCCAAAATTAGGTGATACGGGAAATATTAACGGTATATTAAGCATCCCGAGAGGGACATAGGATGATCAACATTGGGGGGGGCTTAAATTGGCCATATCTGGATTGGCAAAAATAACTTTAATATGTCGTGAGAACAGGTATATTGGTGATCATTAGTATAATTATGAAAAGTGTATATTTCAGAATTAATGAGATATTCAGTTTGTGGAAGAAAGGTGTCAGTACAGTGGAGAGAAGTTGGAACATTTATAGGAGTTAATCAGAATGGAAGACAGTGGGGAGACAGTATTAAGCCATGTGTATTATTTGTAAAGCTTAAGTTGCCACAGAGCATTGTTAAGCACAGAGGCGTGTGGTGTAAAATTGTAATTGTTGAGTCAGTCTGTAGCAGGCCGCTGCAAGAGTAGTATTAAGGTTACAGCGTGGCCTTGTATAATTGTATCATTAACCTAAAAGTAATAAAATGTCATCCACTAATCACATTAGGGAAGTGCTTCGTGACGAACGATAAGCTAGCAGTGGTGGAGAAGTGGTAACACAGTGTGTAGACTCAATAGTCAGAAGCGTGGTCAGAACTTGCAATCGGAGGAAATGAAGTACTGTATAGCCTTATCCATGGTCAGGATGAATAAGTGTCATTAGTGGTGCTTGGTAAATAAATCAGAAGTGAACTTAATAGCGACCTGCGAATTGACTTAGTTGAAAAAATCGAACCTGCATACCTAAACAATCAAGCCAACTGTCAATCATACCTATTATCGCCAACACAAGTAATAGTGTGCACAAGCTCATTAAATCGTAACAAACATTTAAGAAAAGCACAGATCCAACATACTTTGATAAAGGTCAGAAGGCTCAATAATTTGGTTAAAAACTAGCTAGACTGAGGAACAGTTGACACTAAACATGGAATTAATTTCAGCATCGGGGAAGCTAAAAATTAGTTCATGAAAAATATTCTAGCAGTTGGGGACCACTGAATTTCTATAAACCATGTAGCCAAATAGTCCAGGCAGGGTCTTGTAACTCTGGCTTTCTCCACTGCCTGCACTACCTTTTTGACTTAGTTGAGCCGGCAGGGTTCATGGACATTTCTCTGCTGACCAGCTGACTTGAACCTTCGTATGCACTTGGATTGTTTTGTTAGTTAAAAAATTATTTTATTTGTATTTATGATGAGCAGTGCCGAGGAACAGAAACCCATATGCAATGTAGTACCGGACAGAGGTAATGTTGGCATTTGGGGAGGTTGTCTGTACATTGGCAACTAAAGAAAAGGTTTATAAAAAATTCTCAAGAAGTTTGTACACATGGGATTTTTTGTAGGTACAATTCTCTGTTCTGATTTTGAGCTAACTGATGTAAAATGGCGATCTTCCATTGCAGTTGTTGTCACACGTTGAAGGCTAAGGGGAAGTATTTCCTTCCCACTGCCACTCGAATTCCTATATTTACTAAAACATTGACCTGAATGGCGACGTCATTCCAGCTGTTGGATCTTGCTTCAACACTGCTCCATTATGATTGCCGTGTCCTTGCGTTTGGAGGACATTAGCCGCCCACACACACACACACACACACACACACACACACACACACACATTTGTGCACGAGTAAACTCGCTAAAGATTTGCGTGCGGATATTCTTGCGACATGCCTGTACCAACAAAGCCCACACACAAGAACATCAATTTCACACATTTGTAGTTCAGCTGGCTAGCCGCACGCAAATTGTTGAGTTTATGGTAGTGGTATACAGATTTATCTGTAATGATTTCCTGGCTTGCGGTCACTGGGATTCCAAAACATCGCGAGCCAAGTGTAGTGCGGTTAGTGTTTCATACACGGTAACAATATTAAGCTGAAATATGTTTTTAAGTCCTACACAAAAAAGTATTTTTTTGTGCAGCAGGTTATATTAGCGCTGTAAAAATTAAAAGTGGTTACAGGAAGATTGTATACTACTACTATTTGAGAAGCATTTTATTCTATTTCTTTAGTATTACATAAATGCACAGATACATCTTCCTATGCATTTCCTCAATAACCTTTATCTTCCCCATCATAATTCAAACTTCCTATATTGCATATACTGTCCATTGATCTCTCGTATACAGTAGTAAGTCATACCGATAATTAGTTTTATAGATTTCGTCTTCGCCTATTTCACTTCTTGTTGAGTTTTCAATTTTTTTATATTTCTTGTGAAAAGCAGTCCACAAATAGTGGATTTTTTTTTATCAATGCACTGTCAATTTTTATATCATTTTTTTCCCACAAACCTCTATCATTGCACTATATCCTAATTTTTTTTTTTTTAAATCTGTTCGTAAACTCTTTTGGTTTCACCTTCCATGATGCAGTATGTTGCTGGTATGCCGCAATGAAATCAGTTGCGAATTCACTGCTCGTCTTACTCGTCAGACACTTGACTTATCCACTGCGAGTAAATTTTTAGGCGAGAAATCTGTGTATATGACTACCGTTGCGCATACTCACTTAGTTCAAATTGGCTTGTGATTCGGCTGTCATTAGACAATTAACACACACATTTTGTCATGTATAGGGATCACCACGGATTTTTTGGCGCTCAAATGTGTGTGTGTATGCCTAGCTATTAGTAATCATTCTAGGCGATTGCCAGGATAGTTCTTTCAGAAGGCCATGACTGATTTTTTTTTCCTGTTCCTTGCCACCTGGCGTTTCCTACCTCTGATGACATCAACTAGGCATAAAGTCGTAAACTTTTTTTTCCAATCTCAATAGCTTTTAAAATTACACAGTCCCAAAATCTTTTAGTTCAGGCTAAAACCAAAGTGTTGAGCATGCAAGAAATGTTTTCTGGGTCAGGAGCAAAAATCAACCGACTAAACTCAGCTTTCAGGAGGATTTACATTTGAAGAAATGTGGATTTTATCCTGGGCCAGTGGATTTTGGAACTGTTATGTAGAAACAGGGATACCAACTAAATGTGGAGTGGAACCTGGTGTCAAAAAGATGGACCAGAAAAATAGCAAGGTGTAAGGTGTGGAACAATTTCAGCTAAGGTTTGGCATTGAACGTTTCTATCTTAAGTTTAACTTGAGATTTTGACATTTTCTTCCCCAAACATTCAAATCGACTAAAACGTTTTTAGTCAATAACATTGAAGTAGTTTTGGGAATGAACCCATGGTATTGCTGTGGCCAAATTTCAAAAAATTCCAAACAAGATTTTTATATTTTTCAGATAGATCTTTAGCCCAACAGAAAACTAAGAAAAACTTTTGAATCTCAAAGATTTTAAAGTGAAAGGAGAGCTGCACTTTTGGCTACAGCTAAGGGAAAAGGATCTTGCTATGTGCTAGTTTGCATAGATCCTATTAAAATCAAATTGTAATTCCTCAACAACTTTTTGGGTGGTCAGTAAAAAACATTACGAAGGTAGGTTTGCTTCCCCAACCCAAGAGGAATTTACTGAATCATTTATTAACGAAAAGTCATTGAGATGAAGCATTGATTATATAAGAAACACAGTCTCTTATTAATCAGTGTTGTGAATAAACGTTTCTTTGCGGTTTGGCTGGTTTGGGGCTTCATACTCTTACTAATCTGTACCGTGTTTGAGTGTGAGTAAAATTATGGTACGTTACAGTTTGCAACAAAGAATATTTCTCTACTATACATATGTGAAGAAGAAGTCGTTTAAAAAGTGTCGCAGTAAATTTCGTCGCGAATTTCCTGGCGCTATACTGCCAGCTAAATCAACAATTCTGCGTCTGGTTAAAAAAGTAAGAGAAACGGGTTCATTTTTTAACAACGGTCAACCGTATAAGCTAATGAATTACGTCACATTTAAATGCTTAGCACATACAAGTTTATGAAGCGTAATTATTATGAAATAGTCCGCGGCCGACGGTCGAACAATGCCGGAAGCTGACCGCTCGCTCGCCGGGAGCAGTTTCTTCCTTGTAGCGCTAACAGTGGGTTGCGTTTCCCGGCGAACGCCCTGTATATATATATATAAATTGGACTTGTGGGTCTCATAATTTTCGGATGATCGAAGGTTTACTATATTTAAAATACTGCCCAGCTCTGTTAAAAAAGCTTGATTAAACATTTACTAACTTCTATTTACATGTTTGGTAGTAGTCCTTAGAAGTCATTAAGAGGAAGAGAAGCAGTAAAGTTGGGAAGGAAGACTACCTAAAGAGAGCAGTTCAACATTTGGAAGAAATTAAAGGATAAAGCCTGAAGGAGAAAGATGAAGCTGCAACATACCCAGAGTCTTGGGCTGTATCATACAGAAAGCTGAGCGAGGAACAAAAGCTTTATGCAAAAAGAGCTATAGATGAAATATTAATTTTAGGACAGTTAAATCAGCTGAGCCTAAATAGCGTAATCTGTCCCGTAGGTAATCGCACCTCAAACCCATCAGATCCCCATCCACCAATCTCATCAAATTCCTCTGAATTTTCTATACAATATTCCCCCTCACCATCGAGGCCGAAAAATGTGGTATTTATAACACCTGCACAATCCAACTGTACATAAAGCTATTTCTTCTAGTTCCAACATTACTGGTATAAGTAAACACCTTGTTCTCTGTACGCTGGTTCTTTCCCTACTGATGTCGGGCAACAGTGTTGCCCAACTTGTTTTTGTGTTGGCCAACCAAGTTGGGAGACATGGTTGGCCAACAAGTTGCTGTGTGTATGGGGCCCTTTAGAGCTTCTGCTATTACATTTACCCCCTTTTCAGTATTTTTGCATGTATTTTGTGTGTGATACACAACCACAACATACTAATGCCTCGATAATTTTCACTTCTTGACCTATCTCCTTTTTTGAACAAAGGATACACTAGTGCTACAATCCTCTCATTAGCTACACATCCACATGTTCAGCAACAGTTTTTTAAAAAAACCTAATAAACCTATTTTAAAACTCTTTGATGATAACTTAAAACAGATCTGCATTCAGGCCATCACAACCATGCGTCTTTATTTTTCATTGATACCAATGCTTTGTCTAGCTCATCCATTGTTATTGGATCTACATGTTTGTTAATTTCTGCGTTGAAATCCATTCCTGTCGTTTTTGTTTGTCCAAAGGGCAGTGAAATATTGTAGCCAGTTTCCTTAAGGTATGGGCTTGTAAACCAATTTATCTTTTGATTCTTGGCTGTCCGGGTGGCGCCGCATCATGTTTCTTGAAACCGACGTTTCGACCCTCATTCTGGGATCTTCTTCCAGGGCAGGAAGAAGATCCCAGAATGAGGGTCGAAACGTCGGTTTCGAGAAACATGACGCGGTGCCACCCGGACAGCCAAGAATCAACTGACTCTGGCCGCGGAAACCTACGAATACAATTTATCTTTTTCTTTCTTGTTCAGCTCTCTCAGCACTGTGTAAGCTCCTGCTTGCCTATGATAAAGAGAATGTTCTATATCACTTATGTAATCCTGCCATCTTTGTCTCTTGATCTTTTTTACTTCTTTCCTAACTGCACTCAATTATATTTTCTGCTGTAGGGTTTTCCAGTTGTCTCAGTTATGTCTCTTTCTTCTCTTTAATAATCTTTGCAATATCGTAATTCTTTTTTTAAATCCTCATTTAGTATATCTTTTCCTTTGTTTTCCTAAGGCCTGTAATGCACCTGTTGTAATGATTCTCTTAATTGCTTCCCATTCTTGATTAATATTGCTCTGCACAGGAACATTTCCAAGTCTTTGTTGATAGAAAAGACATATACTTTCTTCATTTAACAGATGTACTTGAGGTCTTCTATTTGCTAGAATATAATCAATTATTGATCTATTTCCTGGGCAGCTCCATATGAACTTCTGTATATCCTTATGCCTGAAAAAGGTTTTTGTTATTTTCAAGTTATTAAAGCTGGAAAAATCGATATGTAATTTTCCATTAGAATTTATAACTCTTTCTCCATGTGGTCCCATTACATTCTGTATGGGGTTATTTCCCACTCAAGCATTTAGATGCCCCACAATAATTATATAGCCATTTTTGTTTGTGGCGTTCAGGGATTCTTGCAGTTTATCATAGAAATTCTGCATGTCATCCTTCTGGGCAGTACACTACAAATAATGTCAAATAGAACTACCTTCTAACTTCTTAGTTTCTGCTATTATAGCGATACTTTCGATTCTTTCTGTAATTCCATTTCTTTATAGCTCAAGCCTCTAGTCCATTTCCAAAATTCTTAGTCCTTTTCTTAGCTTTTTCTGTTATACGAAGATCCGTCCGGCTTCTGTTCTGCATTTAGGTAGCTGTCCAAATGTTTATAAGCATTGGCTTACAAACATAAGCTATTGTAGTTAATAGCAGGTACACAATGTGATGCATGCTTCTGCCCTTGGGTGTAAGGAATAACACACTCTTATCTTTTGGTTGGTCTTGGTCTTGTACATGCTGACACGAATAGAAGACCTGATCCTGAAGTCTTCAATGCGTATCAACACCAACTTCTTGACCAAGGGGTGCCACATTGCACACCTGCTATTAATTACAAAAGTAGTTGTTTGTGGCCAAGTTTAAACAGTTTTGTCAACCGAGGACGAATGGAATCCATTGAGGAAAGAAATAATGAAAGCTGGGAAAGAAACATTAGGCTTTAGGGAACAAGCAGCTTGAAAACGTTGCATCACAGAATTTTTTTTGGAGCTGATGGATCAAAGGAGAAGGCACAAAAATGCTCAGTATGAGGCAGCAAGAGAGCAGTAGTATAGGCAATTTAGAAATCAAATAATCAGGAAATGCAAAAAAAAGCAAAAGAAAAGTGGATAAAAGAAAAGTGTGAAGAAGTAGAAAAGGAAGTGGTCATAGGTAAAGTAGATGTTGCACATAGAAAGATCAAACAAAATTTCGGAGAAATGAGGAAGAAAAAAGTGTAAACATTAAAGCTGCCGATGGGAAATCTCTTTTAAACTCAGACGATGGAGCTAACCAACGGAAGGGATACTTTGAGAAACTTTATGATGGGGACGACCTGAACAATAGCGTAATGGAAAATGAAGGTGATGTCAACATTGGTGACTTAGGATATCCTGTTTTGAGGACAGAAGTTGATAGAGCTCTGAATGACTTCAAAGCAAATGTGGCAGTTGGAATTGGTGATTCCTGCAGAACTTCTTAAATCCCTAGGAGAAGAAGGAATCAAAAGGTTATTAAAACTGATATCAAAAAGTTATGAAACGGGAGAAATTCCAAATGATTTTAATAAAAATACCATCTTCAAACTTCCAAAGAAAGCACAAGCCGACAAATGTGAGAATTATCGCACCATTAGACTAACATCACATGCTTCCAAATTACTGACCAGAATAATGTACAGAAGAATGGAAATGATAGTAGAAGACATAGTAGTTGAAGATCAGTTTGGGTTTAGGAAAAATCACAGTACAAGGGAAGCAATTCTGGCTTTAAGATTAATACTTGAAGGACGGATCAAGAAAAACAAAGATACTTTTATGGCATTTGTTGATTTAGAAAAAGCTTTTGATGTTAGGTGGGACAAGATGTTCAAATATTTTTAAAAAGTCAGGTCTAAAGTATCGAGATAGAAGAATACTTTATAAACTATATAAGAATCAAGTGGCTGTAAAAAAGGTAGAGAATCATGAGAAGCTTACAGTTAAAAAGGGCGTGAGACAAGGTTGTAGTCTATCCCCATTAATATTCAACTTGTATGTAGAGTAAGCAATAACGAAAGTAAAAGAAAAATTTCCATGTGGCACAAGTGTTCAGGGAGAAATATTAGTATGCTACGATTTGCTGATGACATTGTCTTGTTAGCAGAGAGGGCTGAGGATATTGAGAAGTTACTGAATGGCATGAACAAATACTGAAATGATGGTTTTGGGCTGAATATAAATCAAAGCAAGAAGTGATCAAAGTGATTTAATGTAGCAGAAATGATACTAATACTAGTAGATTAAATATAAAAATAGGATTGGATGCAACGGGAGAAGTAAGTGAAATGTGCAACTTGGGAAACACAATTACAAGTGCTGGCTGAAGCAGTAATGATGTTAAAAGCAGAATAGCACTAACAAAAAGAGTGTTCATGAAGAAGAGAAATCTTTTAGTTTCAAATCTAGGACCCAGAAAGAACTTTTTAAAACTCTATGTTTGGAGCACTTTATGGTAGCGTAGCATGGACTTTAGAAATACCAGAAAGACAGAAAATTGAATCATTTTAAATTTGGTGCTACAGAAGAATGCTGAAAATTAAGTAGACAGACAAATTACGAAATGTATGAGTTTTGGAAGTGGTGGGTGACGAAAGAAGTCTGTAAAAGAAGCTTACAGTAAGAACAGAATTCATATTTTGAGACATGCTTGATTGGTTGATTTGTTAGTGGAGGGAACAGTCGAAGGTAAAAATTATCGATTAATACAGAGATTAGAATATATAATTGAGGACGTGGGTTCTAAGGGATATGTAGAGATGAAGAGGTTAGCACAAGATAGGAAGGATGAAGGATTGCATCAAACCAGTCGAAAGACTGATAACACTGATGGCTGCAAATAATAATAATAATAATAATAATCACCATCTAAAGTATTCGATACTTCTGTTTTACGCCTTGTTTAAGCATTTCCAAGAATTCTCCCTGTTTTAGCTTTAATTTCTGCTATATATGTACTTACTTCAGTTACAATTTGTGCTTTTTGATATTTATCATCAGTCAAGTTTAAAAGCTGACAGTGGATCCCCAAGTGAAATAATTCTACATAACTGCAGACAGAAAATTAAAAATTTAACTTTAAAATGTAAATAAAACATTTTGATATTTAAATTAGTACTAATCTATACTACGAGGGGCAAGTAAAAAATAAGGTTCCCAACGCTGTACACTGGCCGCGCGAAATACTAGGAGAAATCCGGCAACACCGCCTTCATTGTTGATTCCCCCCACTCCATTCCAACTACCTGGAGAAAAACCGGCGAAGCTTAGTGCCAGTCTAACAGACTTCCGCGATGGAGCCCGCAATCGCCGTCACCGCCAGGTGTGAAATCCGTTCAGTGATTCGATTTTTAAACGCGAAGAAGCTTACACCTATTGAAATTCATACAGTTGGAAGAAGTTTATGGCAAAGCTTGCATCAGCGTCCAGCACGTCCGCAAATGGTGCAGGGAGTTCTCCGAAGGACGCACAGACGTTCACGACGTTCAAGTCGTTGCGAAGATTGAGCGCATTCTCCTCGAGGATCGAAGAGTAACGCTTCGGGAGCTGGCTGATCAGATTCCTGAGGTTTGTGAAAAAACCATCGACAACATTTTGACCGAAAAACTTGGTTATCGCAAGGTGTGTGCGCGGTGGGTCCCGCATATGCTTTCAGAAACCCACAAAGGTAATCGCGTCAAGTGTGCCGAGGGGTTTCTTCGAGAATGCGCCGAGAATACTGAAGAATTCTTGGACTCCATTATTACGGGAGATGAAACGTGGTGTCACTACGTCATTCCGGAAACAAAAGAAGACTCGAAACAATGGCGCCATCCCGGGTCGCCGAGGCCGAAGAAGTTTAAGCAGACGCTGTCCGCAGGAAAAGTGATGGCTACGGTGTTTTGGGACCGAAAAGGCGTCTTGCTTACCGAGTTTATGCCTAAAGGGACCACAATAAATTCGGACAGGTACTGCGAGACGCTAACGAAACTCAAAAGAGCCATCCAAAATCGCCGGAGAGGAAGACTGAACAAGGGCGTTAGGTTGCACCACGACAACGCGCGACCGCATGTCTCTCGACAGACCACCGCCCTACTGGACAAATTCGGCTGGAAATTGCTTGATCATGCCCCCTACAGCCCTGATCTTGCTCCCAGCGATTTCCACTTGTTCCCGAAATTGAAGCAACACTTGGCTGGACAACGCTTCAGTACAGATGAAGAGGTGAAGGAAGCGGTCACCAAGTACATCGGCGGCCTGGCTGCGGAGTTCTTCGAAGCGGGTTTTCAGAAGTGGATAACTCGTCAGAAAAAATGTGTTGAAAGATCTGGCGACTGTAGAAAAATAGTTTGAAATACAAGCTTTCAGATGGTGTACTCATTTATTGCAATAAAAAATGTCTTAACCCTGAAAAAAATGTGGGAACCTTATTTTTACTTGCCCCTCGTATTATAAGTCTGTAAGCAAGCTGCGTGTGTCTCCTTATTTGAATGGGAGCCGCACAAAAACTCTGACAACAATTTGGACGAGGTTTTAAAAGTTTTAGAACTAATGGTGCTAGTCACACTCTGTGAAAATAGCTAATGACTTATATGTACCATAGGAAAGAGCAAGCAATTAAAAACCTTTATATATGAAAATTGTGGGCTGCGGATCATTATGCACTTTCAGACGCTCACTTCTTTCACAAAAATCTTACAAAACTAAGAATTCCGTTTTATTCGTTTACTTTTGTTATTCAGTTTTCTGTACTGCAGTACTCTAAAATAAATGGAATACGTGAATCAACTGTAATCAGCATTTATTTACATCGTAACAGGTCAATTGTCATATGAAATGCGTTAGATCACTAATGTGGTAGACATAGATTGTCTTTGGTAGACAGTTAAACAGCTTGTCTCTGGTACAATATGTCTTACGTGATCGCTAAAGGAAGTACAAGAAACATTATTACGACAATATTTCTTCCTTTACGGATTATGGATACAAAATTCAGTTGTTTGATTTATTTATTAAAAAAAAAAATAATCCTAAGATGTCTTAGAAAAAAGCCATCAGTACATAGTTTTTCCATAATAACTTCTACAGAAATGCCGATATTTCGAAGGACTTTACTCGATTAATATATACTTGGTGGCTCTCATGTGCAAATATTCTTAAATGTGTGTACAAATTATTGGCTGCTGTTCAAACCACATATGGTGATTTGAACGTGAAGGAAATTAAAAATAATTCTTAACATTGTGATACCGTGCAAGATTAATTTTAATCCACATAAATTTATATTTTATAGCAAAAAATAACTGATTGTACAAACATTGTCAAAATAAAACCAATATCCTAACAGCAAAAGGAAAAAAAATTGTTTTCAGAAAATTAAATTGGGATTGGGACTTACTGGATGAGGGTGAAGAGAGTGCTGGGAATATACAGGGTATATGTTGGTGATGGGGCATGATGGGACATTGGTCAAATTATAGGAATAGTGCATGTAAGAGGAAACACTACCATGACCACAAGCTGGCACTTGATTTAATGCATAAGGGAGCTGGAAAATTTTCTTTTGTTTGTTAAGGGTGTCAGGGATTGGAACAAATTACCAAATGAAGTAATAAGTAATGTACCAAAAATGCTTAAGGAATTTGAAATTAAAATTTGTAAATTAGAAAAATGAATGGGGGAGGGATTTAACACACCAATTATAAAAGAAAATGTTAAAAAATAAAATACAAAGGAATAATTAGATGACTGAATTGACACCAGAGTGTTAGCTCCATTGCAATTAAATTAATAATAATAATGAATCGTGCAGTCCTCCGTATAAGCATTTATAAATGGCACACAGAGGCATTACAGTGACCAACCTACTAAGTAAGGTAAAGGTAACATTTTATCTCTCTTAAACATTGTTACACCTCCTTATATCACAAAAATAAAAACCTTTCTAAACAATTTTTTTTTCTTCTCACCATAATTTTCTCTACGAATTAGTACAGTTAATTTTTCAGATAGCTTTTCTACTATTTCATAAATTGTACAACATTAAAATATGAATGAAACAAAACTCTCGGACATCAGTATGAAAACTGAACCTAAAGCAATAACTATAACAAAGGAAAGTGACATTTAGTATACATTCCTCTCAACGTTAATATTTGGTAATAGAATAAAATCGGTAAAGAAATTTTACACATACCAAAGTACACACGCGTGAAGCAGCGGGCAAATGCTAGTTGTTATATATTTTCAGTTAGTAAGGTGAACCTGATGGGGTGATATGAAATTATTTATGTTTAGTTCTTAACTGCTCTAAATCCACATTTTACTAAATGCAACAATCAACAGCTTTTGTACAGTGGTACTGTGCTGTTTTTATTACTAGAGTTTGTGGTACCCTTATCCAAAAGGTTTTGGCTCCTGATTTGTGGACAATTCAATTAATTCCTCCTGTGTTAGTATTGATTCATTTGAGTTTGTGGCTCTATTTACAAAAGGAACCAACACCCAACACAAGATAACAAAGTGAAAGATGTGTTCAAAATTTTGGCTGAAGTGAGAATGAAGAGCCACTAATCACTGACAATAACCAAGCAAATCACCCCATTTTCGAGCATTCTCCTCTCTCCAGATTTAGTTTGTAAAAAAAAAAAAAAAAAAATACTTTTAATTAAATGTAATTGATTATCTTGTTGCTTCAAACTGGTTTCAATAAATTTGACGAAATAAACAGTTGATCACTCTTTGGTAATCAACCAATTCGCCCTGTCGCTAGTTAACGACGATTACCTTTAATTCATTCATTCTCCAATTCAAAGGTTGTCATTGGTCGCCAGAGGGTTTTACCTTCCCCCAAAGGTTAAATAACTACCGCTTTGAATTGTTTAAATAATTCCATGAAATAACAACACCGATGAATCATTTCACTTCATATTTATTTCTCCCTGACTCCATAATAACATTACTCTCAGATAAGGCATAGACTCATCCAAAGGTGCTAAAGCGCAAATACACAAATATTCCAGCAATTAAACTCGCAAACGGTTGTAAAACTGCTTGACGACTCGAAAACAAATCTTCAGACGACTGAAAACTGGTTCCGCTCGCTATCTCCGGTTAGCTCTATCCTCTGAGCTTAAAAGAGGTTTCCCATCGGCAGCTTTAATGTTCATACCTCTTTTCTTCATTTCTCCAAAATTCTGTTTGATCTTTCTGTAGGCAACATCTACTTTACCTACGACCATTTCCTTTTCTACTTCTTCACACTTTGCTTGTAGCCATTTTTCTTTTGCTACTTTGCATTCCCTATTTATTTGATTTCTAAATTGCCTGTACTGCTCTCTTCCTGCTTCATCCTTAGCATTTTTGTACCTTCTCCTCTGATCCATCAGCTCCAAAATTTCTTGTGTTATCCAAGGTTTTCGGGCAGCTTGTTCCCTAAAGCCTATTGTTTCTTTACCAGCTTTCATTATTTCGGTCTTTAATGCATTCCTCGGTTGAGCTCCTTTCAGAGTTATTTCTTAGACCCAAGTCTACCATTTCTGCAAATTTTTCTCTCGTGCTAAATTGTTTCAGTTTATTCACTTCCAGTCTGTTCTGCTTATATTGCTTCCTTATTCGCTTAAATTTCAGCCTGCACTCCATTATTATCAAATTATGGTCAGAGTCTATGTCTGCTCCTGGGTACGCTTTACAGTCTAGAACTTGATTCCTGAATCTCTGTTTGACCATGATATAATCTAGCTGATATCTGCCTGTATCCCCAGGACGTTTCCAGGTGTATATTCTTCTTGCATGGTTCTTAAACAGTGTGTTTGCCACTACTAGCTTATATCTTTCACAAAATTCTAGCAACCTGCTTCCTCGCTCATTTCTTTCTCCTAGACCAAAACTTCCTACAGTATTGCCCTCTTTTCCTTCTCCTACTATTGCATTCCAATCACCCATGATTATTAGATTTTCCTCCCCTTTCACATATTGGATTAATTCTTCAATTTCAGTGTATATTTTTTTCTATTTCTTCGTCGTCTTCCTGTGACGTTGGCATATATACTTCTACTAATGTGGTTGGGATGGGCTTAGTTTCTAACCTCATCAAAATAATCCTGTCACTAAACTGTTCATAATAACTCACCCGTTTCCCTACTTTCTTGTTCATTACAAATCCTACACCAGTGACTCCATTGACAGCTTGGGTGCTAATTATCTTGTGTTCCCCAGACCAGAAATCCTGTGCGTCCTTCCATTTAATCTCACTAATCCCAACAACATCTAACTTAAGTTGTTCCATTTCCCTTTTTAAGTTTTCTAACCTACCTGCCCTATTTAGACTTCTAACATTCCACGCTCCGACTCGTAGAATGTTTCTATCCATTCTGATGACTCCTCCCTGAGCAGTCCCCACCCGGAGATCCGATTGGGGGACTATTTTACCTCCGGAATATTTTACCCAGGAAGAAGCCATCATGATATATGTGATTTGAGAGAATTTCATGTCCTCGGGATACCCTTTGGGTCTTTAATGCAGTGGTTTACCGTTACCTTCTGTATCCCAATGCCGTTGATCAATTCTGATTCATCTGCCTTCATCTGCCTTTAGGGGCCGTTTCCAACTCCAAGGGCAAGAGGGTGCCCTGAACCGCTCCCTGCTCTTCCACCCTCCTTTCAGAGGCCGTTGGCAAGCAGTGGGTGATTCCTTATACCAGGAATCTTTCAGTCGCCAGAGCTTCGTCCGTGCAAACAGGGTGCACCACGTGAAGGAGTGGTTGACATTTGGTTGGAAAAGGCTAATATAGCCTCTCCCAAACCCTTACACCCCACCACGTATTTATGTACACTAAATTACCCGTTTGTAGGACCCTGGGAAATACAGTGCAATTATGATGGAATGTCATAGACAGTTTAAAAAAATAATTGAATTTCCCCGATTTCCAAACAAAGTAGAGGAACATATCTTCCAAATTCAGAACAGAAATGAAAGTTTATTCTAATGTTTATGGGAAGCTAAATAATATGTATGCATAATAGACATATAACATCTTCCGACCATAGATATTAACCCTTTCGTGACCAGTGGGAACTATAGTTCCCACCTCTTTGTTTTCGGTGTAAGTTCACTGGTAATCATTGTTCCCACGTCTAACTTGTGCTCCCATCTCTGTTGTAGTGTGATAACTAAGTGTAGTTTATCAACTGGCTCACAGTAGCTGTTGTATATCTACATCCTTAGTCAATCAATCCAGTGACGGGGTTTCTGAGTGTAAGGGACCCAATAATTCGACCGCAACAGCTATATTTGTATTCAGCGCTTTTCTCTTGTGTGTGTGAAGTGACTTGTTTTATATTTTTCTACTTTCATATTTATTATGGAGACAGTATATGACAGTATTTAGCAAATTTCACTCAAAACCACAGAAATATTGCAAGGAAAGTTAGTGGGAACTATTTATCCCACTGAACTGTTTGGGATGTGCAAACTGAGTAGCTGTAAAATCGGCATTTTGTTTATTGTGCGTTTCCCATCATTTAGAATGCCTGGGCTCACGCCAGAAGAGATTCTGAGAATTTTGCTCTCCTTACCAGAAGAGGTAGAAGATTCAGATTTCGATGCTGACTCGGAATCTGATGAAGATTCCGCGAATACTTCACAAATTTCGAACAATGGTAGTTGTAACATTATTGTGCAAAGTGATGGTAACGGTTTCGATTTGACAATAGAAGCTAGCGAAATTCGAAACATGTCAAACAGAAGATACAGTCAATATAGCAAAAGGACAAAGAAAAGAGAGCAAAGAGAACAAAAGTAATGTGTAGCACCTGTGGTGTACCTTTGTGTATAGCACCATGCTTTTCTATATTCCATAGTACATCACCATAGTGAACTCAAATGACAACACAAATAAATACATGTATAAATGTAATATTTCTGATGTTTTTTGCACTTAAAATATATATATATATATATATATATTTCAAATTTCAGAGTTGAGTTAGTTCAGAGTTCAGTGAGAACAATAGTTCCCACTAATTTTTTTAAATTATAGACTAATTATTCACATTCAAGATTGAAACTATAATTTTAAGTGTGGTTCCATAGCCCAATAAAGTGCTCATAATAATTCCACAACTTCTGTAAATAATTTGGTCACGAAAGTGTTGAAGTACCTAAATGGGAAAAGGTTAGGCAATGCTGCCGTTGACATGATCATGACAGATTGACTAGTGGATGGTCATATTGATTGATTCAGTGAAACATTCTGCTGCAAACATTTTAGATGACATTGTGCATTTGGATGACTATTCTGCTAACTGCTTGTGTGGTCAAGTGTTCTGGATTTGTTGGTAAGTAGTATAGGACTGTTATCAACACATCTGATATGACAATTATAGCAAATGAAATTACTTAAAGGTCATTTATGCAAATTGTACATTATCTTACGTTAAAAGAAATGTCATGTTTATATTATATAAGGCTATTTAGTTGTGTTATGGAAGAAAATGTGGTATTCATTTGGTCTATAGTGCTTTATTTTTTTTACAGGATAGAGATTCTCTGAGAACATGGGTACTACGTAGATCAGTAGGCAGCACTTTGAAAAGCAGTAAGCGTATGACCACTAAACCAAGGGAAGATAGACGGCGTTCTGGTTTGGTAATGTATTTTAGTGAAATCTATAGTTACTCAAGACAAAATAGATTTTATATCTTAGTTTTGATAGCCATGAACTTGGTTTAGCCAATAAAACCATTTTCCACCGTTGAAAGTAATTTATTGAAAATATATTACGTGACAATAAACTCTTCATTCCAGCTTTCTTCAAAAGGATACCCTACAACCCGGATTCAGATATATTGATGGCATCTTTATAATTTTGGCGCACAGTGAAAACCACCACCTTGACTTTCTGAACAATGTCCACTTCTTAAACTTCATATGGTCCTACTCTGATACCTTGATACCAAACATCACCTTCTTGGATGTGGTTTATCTCTGTACATAATGGCCAGTTACCTCTGTCCATATCAAACCCACAAACCTAAAGCAATGTCTCCACTTTGATAGCTGCTATCCATGTCATACTAACACTCTCTTCCCTACAGCCAAGCAATCCGATGCAGATGCCTATGCTCTGCTCTGTCCAAGAATTCTTAATCCTTTACTCCAACAACCTGTCCTGGGCACTTACACAACATAATTATCCTCCAGAACAAACAGATATCCCAAGTCAAAAACTGTCCACCACACCAATGCATACTACTCAAAACCAACCTAACCCTTTTTTACATGCTTTATATTAGCTCGACCTGTATGTATGTAACGGAATCTTTCAATTCAATTTTCACACACTTCCAGATTTCCGAATTGTTTGAAATTTTGCACACACAGCAAGAACCGGTGACAATACAATAATTTCACAGCTATGTTCAGATATTCTCATTACTTTTACAGTAACGATACAAAACCGTTTGAATGCAATGGAATGTTTCATTTCAATGTTCACCCATTTCTTGACATTCAAATTGTTTGAAAATTTGCACACATATAATGAACCACCGAAAATGCAATAATTTCATAGCTTGTGTCCTGCTGTTATCATTAATATGACAATAACGATAGGAAAGTAACGGAATCTATTAACTTCACCCACTTTCAGTTTTACAAATTGTTAGAAATGATGTGCATATATTAAGAACCGGCGACAATATAATAATCTCAATGCCCTGCTATTCTCATTTCTTTGACAGTAACAATAGGATAGTAACGGAATCTGTCAATTCAATTTTCACCCACTTTCAGATATCCGAATTGTTTGAAATTATGTACACATTTTAAGAACCGATGATAGTATAATAGTTTCATAGCTGTCCTGATATTCTCATTACTTTGATAGTAACAATAGAAAAGCATTTGAATGCAACAGAATATTTCATTTCAATGTTCATGCACTTTCTGATATTTGAATTGTTTGAAATTTTGCACATTTATTTAGAACTGGTGACATTGCAATAATTTAATAGCTGTGTGCTGATATTCTCATTACTTTGACAGTAACAATAGAAAAGTGTTTTAATGTAATGGAATCTTGCAACTTAGATATTCTGATTACTTTGACAGTAATAATAGAAGAATTGTTGAAAGTGATGGAATTTCAATTGAATTTTAACCCAATTCCAGATGTTTGAAATTTTGCACATGTATTGAGAACCGATGACAACAATAATTTCATAGCTGTGTCCTGATTTTCTCATTACTTGGCAATAACTATAGAAAAGTGGCTGACTGTAGTGAAATATTATAATTGAATTTTAACACAAATATCCAAATTGTTTGAAATTTTGCTCATATATTGAGAATCGATGACAATAATTTCATAGCTGCGTTCTGATATTCTCATTACTTAAACAGTAACAATAGAAAAGTGGTGGAACACAATTAAATATTTCATTTCAATATTCACACACCTCCTGATGTTTAAATTGTTTGAAATTTTATGCACTTATTAAAGATCAGTGACAATACAATAATTCCCATTGTGAACTAAAAAGTTAAAAATAAAATTATATTTTGTAACAATGTGAACTAAAAGGTTAAAACTAATCTTTAAATATAAAAATTTTATTCAACAGTGCTAGGATATCCCACAGTTCAGTATAACTTTTTTCAATAAGCTTAAAAAAAGAATAAAGCCACTGATTGAAAAGTTAAATTTCATGTAAAAAAAAGTACATGGTGTACTTGTACATGATGACGCTACTTCTGCGAACAACTAGTGATAAATAATTTAAGATTACTGATTTTTAGCACACCCCCCCCCCTTTTTTTACATTAAAGTATCAGTGACTTTATTATTATTTTAAGCTTATTCAAAAAAGTTATACTGAATTGTAAGATATCCTAGTGCTGTTGAAAAAAACTTTTATATTTAAGATTTTTTTTTTTTAACTTTTTACTTCACATTGCTACAAAAGTGTGTATTTTCGTTTTTTAAAATATAATTTTTTTCTCACTCAGTTCTCTCCTAGCCTGGAATTGCTAAACCAGATTCATAGTCTTAGCTATGACTTTTTTTTTTTTTTTTTTTTCTCCTGAAATGTATCAAATTCTCACCACTATCCTTCCCATCACCTTACCTAAAATTAAACTTGTGTACAAATACCAACTATCTAATCCGCCTTCTCTTGTCCAGTCCTTGTTGCAAAATGTGTAGTATGCATCTACCGATTAAAACTTATGTAACTTCACCAGTGGCAAAACCTGCCCTTTAATAGCCCATACCACCTATATCACATTTCTTCTCATATACCAGTTTACCTGCTTCCTTCGTCAAAGTTCTTACATCAGCCTGACCTCAAATGCATTATCCATTAGAATCAATAGTCACAAACAAACAGCTTACTCCCACAATCAAGACCACCCTGTTGCTCTCTATGCCATCACTCACAAAACTAATCAATAATTGTTTCACAGTCAGAGCCATAAGACTACATTCTGACACCACTTCCCAATCTGAACTCCGCAGGATGGAATTGGCCTACTAGCACATTCTGGAGATCAAATACTCCATGGTCTCTGTTTCATATAATACTTGCATTCCTATCCCTGTTATACCCATCACTTGCCAGTATATGTATAGTAACCAGGAAACAATAGGAGCTAAGTAGCGAATGGATTTACAAAAAAAGGATAGCGAAATGAACCGCCACTTACCTTAGATGATGGTTTCATGGGGTGTCATCAAAATCTCACGTCATCTTAGGGGAGTCCAGAATTTCGGAAAAACACCTCGTGTAATTAATGGACGCCCCCTTACCTCCCTCTACTGTCCAAACCGTTTCAGACTCCTCACTCCATAGAGGGCACACAATTTATAAAGGCTCATATACATTTGATCCACCCTGGTATATGAGAGGATAACATAGCATATGATTTGTTACACAACTAGCTTATGCTGAGGTGAGTGCATAAACCTCTCGTCTTAGCTATGACCGTGGATATTTCAGTTCTAACTTTGCAAATGTACTTGGTCGCCACTTAGTTCAAATAATCCCAAACTAAGAAATGGTTTTTGCAAATAAGTTCACAAGTCTATTGCTGGTATACATATATTATATTCTTGAAATTTTTTTGCAACGCCACAAACTGAAATGACATCAGACAAATTCTCTGAAGATATAATTACAAGTTGGATTAACTGATTCGAGCCAGACCACACCCCACAGTTCAGAGTGCAATTTACTGATTTATGAAAGCAAATAAAAATTCAACACACGCTTCTCCAGATTAAATTATTCATTGACTACCAAAACTTAAGTAATACCAACTTCAAAACTGCATAGTTGCTATTCAGATTGAAACTTTAAAACTTTGTGATGCATACATTGTGACACTAAGCAGCATCACTGCGCTCTAACTGAAATTGACTGGCCGAGAGGAAAATTGCGGGCTATTATTCTATTACTATTACTCCGCGATTCACTAAAAGTGTTTGGCGGAGGGTGCATTGCACCTATCAGGAAAGGTAATGGTTTGGAAGGGATATACGGGATATGGCAGGTGGCGCCCATGGGCTATTGCGAGGAACTATCCCAGCATTCGCCTGGAGCGATCTAGGGAAACCATGGAAAACCCAGATCAGGATGGCCGGAGTGCTTTATCGGAAGCTACTCCTGTCCGATTTTGTGTTTACTCGCCCGAATTCATCGAATCTCACCATGGGAACGCCAGACGCTTCCGTGCTCACATGAGAATATGCTGAAAACTGGTCAGATTCGCATCTCATACCTGAAAGGCTTGCGTCAGCCTTCTTAACAAGTAAAACAATCCATCACTCTGAAATTTTGAGAATCACTAGATATATTGTAAAACAATGTCCTCTTTAATCCTTATAAAAAATTCTGTAACTTTAATAGTTTTGCCATAAAAAATTATTTTAACATGATTCCTAAAACCTGTTCATAACTTTAACAATTTTGTTATTATTAAACTGAAATAAATTTTATTTTACTCCTAAACAGCTGCTCTTTTGTTTACTATTAAGCAAAGCATGTTTGCTATTATTAAAAGGTGAAATAAAAATCGTAAACCAAAAACAGAATCTAACTAATTAATATTTCAGAAGTTATTGAAGTTATCGATCTGAAAATAGCTTTAGTCAAATCTAAATATTTAAAAATGGTTACTGTGTGAACATAAGCCTCTAATCGCTTTCTTTGATTTATTAAGAATTATTGTGAATATCAACTACTCTAGGCGAATGCTTGATAATAATGCAATTGAAAATGCTATCTCAAAACTGTAAAGATCTGCTTACTAGCTTGAATTAACATAGAAACTGGCTATAGAAATCATATGCAATACTATTCAATCTATCTCGTGTTACCAAGAACACATTTTGTTACACAGTTACAAAATTTATAAGATACCTGACAGATTGATGAACACTGTGAATTATAAAACAAGAATTCTCAAAGTTTGAATGATTTTGAATATATAAACGAATTAAACTGTAGTTAAATTGCATCCTTTTTTAAAAAAATTGTTTATGCAAGGCTCCAAGAATCAGTTCTTTCCCAGTTCTTCTAATTAGTCTGTGATGCACTTATTAGTAATCCTTGCTAATGAGGTCAGGGGTGAAAGCTATTTTAGGGTAATCTTAAATTAAATTGCAATGGAGCGCATGCTCCAGTGGCAATTTCCCTAAACACCCATCTTCCCCCTTTTCTGCATCCACCTACATTTACCGTTTACAAATTTTAACTTTAAATTCTTTCAATGTTTTTGGCAAATTATTCATCATTTTCTTGGTAACTTACTCCATTCCCTGACACCCTTACCTAAAAAAGAGAATCTTCCTACGCCCTTGTTTCTGAAACTGAGTGCCAGCTTGTGGTCATGGTCAATTTTCCCTTCCATGCACTACTTTCAATTCTTACTCCAATATCTTTCCATGCCTCATCACCAATATATGACTTGTACACTCCCATGACCCTCTTCACCCTCCTTCTGTCATCCAATGAGTCCCATTCCAGCTCTTTTATTATATCTGTCAATGACTGCTTTCTGCAATAATTTCCAGAAACAAATCTAGCAGCCCTTCTTTGCACCTTCTCTAACTCCTGTATTTGATACTCAAAATGTGGGTCCTACCATATTCAAGCAATGGTCTGACCAAAGTTTTGTAACCCATTTCCCTTACTTCTTTCGCACATCCCCTCATCACCCTCTCCAACAAATGCAGAATTTTGAAACTTTTCCTACTACCTGTCTAATGTGATCTTCCCAGTTAAGCTTGTTATCAAATGTAATGCCAAGATATTACATTTCAAGTCTTCAATAAGCAATTCTCTCCCCACCTTATAATCATAATAAACCTTTAGTTTTTTATTTGTGTATCTAATAAGCTGACTCTTCTTTGCATTTAACTTTATCCCATGTTTACCAACCCAACTAGATATCCTGTCCAGATCACCCTGCAACTGTTTACAATCCTCAACTGTTTTAATGGTTCCAATATGCTACCCTGTGCCACTCCCATTTTTTACTTCCACTTCTCTTGATACCTCATTTCGTACCCTAACTTTCTGTTTTCTACCTTTCAAAAATTCTTCTATCCAGCAAATCAGTTTCTCATCCACTCCAATTGATTTTACCTTATTTACTACCATTTTATGGCTCGCTCTGTCAAAAACCTTTGAAAGATCTAGTGCTACAATATCAATTTGACCCCCCTTATCCATTTCATCCGAAATATCTTGCATATATCCCACCTAAAGCCATGTTGCCTACTTGAAAACCACTTATGCTCCTCACATATATTTCTGATGTGGTTGCATATCTATGTCTCCATTAATTTACCTACCACTGACATCAAGCTAATTGGCCTATAATTTTCGACTCTTATTTCCCACCCCTTCCTTTATGTACCGCACTACTATCAGTTTTCCAATCCTCTGGTAAGCAGCAAGTATCAAGACTAAATTTAAATAATATTATCTACATTAGCTCCTTTATGTTTTTTTCAGCTTTCTTAGAATCTTCATGATATCCTCAGTATGAATTTCAAATTTTATGGTCTGCTCATTTCTAATTGTTTTGTTAAACTCATTATGCAATTCAGAACCACCTGTTTCTGATTCATTGTCCCTAATGCTCTCACTAAACCAGTTATTTAAAATCTCTGCCTTTTTCAAATCCTCCATAACTTCTTGTCCATCCTTATCTAAAAGTGTCTCAACACCCTCCCTTCCTCTCAGTTTTCTAACATAGTTATCAACAATGCTTGCTGGTAACTAGATTTCAGGTTGTGATAAAAGGCATGAGAAATTTGTCTATGTGTGAAAGTAGATCATCTTTGACCTCCAATGTTAATTTTGTTTTGAAATTTTTTTCTTTTCAGTTAAAGTAGATAGTTTGTTGTGTAAAGACAAATATTTAAAGTGGGACTTATCAATTAACCATCGACATCATTGGCCAGTTCAATCATTAAATTGCGTGTGGCCTCATGTTTTTAGTCCAGGTAGAACGTGAGTAGTTTTCTCCAGGTTGAACGATCTTGGGCAATCCTTTGCCAGTTAACTTCAACAACCCTGCATATGTCTTTGTCCAATCGATCTGGTGGTTCTCCTCTTGGTCTCTGGTGATCTCTAGTGCTTCATTCTAAAACTGTTTTTGCCCATCTTTGGTCTTTCCTCCAAACAAACATGGCCGGCCACTTTAAGGAGGCAGTCTTCTCCAAGCTGTCTATGACCCCTGTGACTGATCTAATGTTGGTTGCTCTCTTCCTGTCTTTTCTAGTTAAATCTAGCATTGACCTTTCTATAGCTCGCTGTGCTGTTACGTTTTACTTTCACAAATTTGTTTATTGTCCAGGTCTCACAGCTATACTTCAGCACAAAACGAATGCACTGGCCATAAACCATTAGTTTTAGATTTGTGAGCATATTAGATTTGAAAATATGGAATGCCTCCCCAAAGCTTGCCATCCAACTTGATGCGACAGAAAATTTCAGATGTTATTTCTCCTCTCATATTTACAAGCTGGCCAAGACTGACATTTTCTAAAGATGTATCATTTAGTTGTGCATTCGCCTTTGCGGCCCATTTGTTATACATAACATCTTTTTTTGTCATAGTTATTTTTTTGACCAACTACCTTACACTCGAAGACGAGATCAGTAACCGAGGTTTTGTCACTAGCTACAAGCAGTATGTCATCAGTTAATCTCAAGTTAAGTCTCCTGTCATTGATTCCTTTTTCTGCCCATTCTAACTTTGAGATTGCTATCTCCAAGACAGATGAAAATATTTTTTGAAAAATGGGATCACCTTGTTTAACGTTGTGGAAATCTGTAGTTGGTTCTCTAACACTCACAAAGGAGGAGACATTATGGGCAATTCTGATATAAACTGTATCCACACCATGCTCTGCTAAAGCTTGTGACTTATTGAAATCTACAAAGCCTACACAAAGAGGCATCCGTTATTCGTTTGCACGACTAAACACTTATCGCAGAGCAAGAATATGGTTGATTGTGCTAAAGTTGCTGTGGAATCATGCTTCCTCAATGGGTTTGCAGAATTAAGGGTCAAACTTATTTGATTCGATAAAATCTTGGTAAAAACTTTTTTTTTACCTAACAGACAGCAAGCATATAGGTTGGCAGTTTTTGATGATGGGTAATTCCATGTCAAATCAACACAACTATTTTACCTCACCCTTTCAGATATTAATAAAATTTGGTACACTCAAAGTAGGGGTTGAGAGTAGAAAAAATACCGAATTTCAAAATTTTAGCTCAAACGGTTTTGAAAATACGGCTATGTAAAGTTTTCAAAAAACTGTCAAAATTGCGTTACGGCAACACATTGAAATGGTCATAACTCCTCTCCTATTTAAATTAGAAACACGGGAAAGGTGTCATTTTTTAGCATTTTTAATGCCCTTTCCAATGATATATATCATATTATAGGTTATGATAACATTATTCTTTTCAAAATTGAAATGACATTTTTAAATTTAAAAAAACACATTTTCAAAAATTTTCAAAAAAGTGTGTAAGATAGGTCATATCTTCACTAACATGTATACCAAGTTTGGTTGTGGGATTGCAATGGGTTCATAGTCAAAATAATTTAAAACCGAAGGGTGGTTTTTGACTAAATTGGTATTTTCGTATACAAAAGCTTTTTATACTTAATTGTATGAAATGAAATCCAACAGTGACTACATATAATCACACACATTGTAATTTCATTATCTTAATGACAAACTAGTATTTGTTATAATTAGTTCAATATTGAAATGTGAAAATAAATGATACTGTACTGAAAGGATTTTAAGTGAATGGGATCTAAATAAAACAGTTAAATATTATCAATTTGTTATATTTGTAAACATTAAATATCGGCTACAAACTATAATGAAACTTGTAACATTCCAGTAAGGTCTACATGTGTTGGAAGTACTGTGATAACATTTCTTTGCTTCTTAAGATATCATCTTCGGATAAGAAATAAAATCTTCCTGTTGGAGTTGTTGGGTTCACTATACATAATACATCTGTAAATGGTAGCCATAATATATCTGGTCTTTTTGGGTAGTTAAAAGATGGAGAAGGTCCTCTGGGATGAAGGAAGGTAACTTTTACTTCGTCTTGGTCTTCATTTTTGTCCAATATATAAGCAAGCCACCAGTTAGTCATAGACAATTGTTGCGTAACCGTTACAGTATGCAAAGATCATTTTATCACTTGACCTTGATACTGATACTTGAGAAGAAGTTGTTGATTCTGAAAAGATTTTCACAAATAACTTATTTTGGCTGGAAGCATCAGGGATAAAGGTATGGAACTGTTGAGTCCCCTTTATTGTGAGTGCTTCACTAAACCGATCTTTCAGAAACAGTTCTGCTGACACATAATCTTCTTGTGTACCAAAATCAAAACTAATCCCATGAATATTTTCAACTGACCATTCGTAAAAATCACATGCAGTCAAGATTTGATTTTCAAAGGGTCGTTGCAAACTAGCTTTTGCAGCTAATCTTTTAACCGTACCACCAATTCCATCACTTGGTCCTTTACCGTGGGCAGTAGCAAGAAAATGCCATTCAGTCTGGATGCCAAAGTCTTCATTATGGTGACAAAGGTTTATGAAATTTTTCTTGTTCTTATACTGGGCTGCACACCCATCAGAAAAATATATGATCTTTTGCGGAACTTCTCCTTGAAATTTCATGGTCAAAAAATGAACAAGCTTCTTTTGAAAACTGTACACAGCTACTGTGTTATGCTGAAGACATTCTGAAATTATTACATAGTTTAGATGTTGGAGTTTTCCCCCTTCTTTGTAATATATTACAAAAGGATGAACTGTAGCCTGGTTACTAGCCCAGTGATAACTTTGGGCATTCGTTTTGCACAACCATGCTGTAGTTTTCTGCGAAATCTAGGATTACAGCAAATTCAGATACACTTAAGTTTTCCTTTACCTTATTCAGGTATGAAGTTTGTTGTTTTGCAACAAAGTCATGTCGAATTAAAACTTCCAATTTGCTGCAAAACATGTCAATGAATTCACCTGGTGGTTTCTGTAAAGTTTCTAAAGAACATCGGTCAACTGAAATCCATTGCCTGAATGTCACTTTTTCAATTAAGTTTTCTTCGAATGATTTTTCTAGAATTTGTCTAATTTCTTGAACTCCTGGGCATGACGAACATTCATTCAGCAAGCAGTCTAGTGATGGTGGATTCCATAACATTTTTGCCATGCAATGCTTGTACGTTTGTAATTCATTGTTGGTTACTGTCCCCAATTTTGCGTTTTCAATCATTAATTTGACATTTTGATGTATTGTACACACACACACACTGCATGGGTGCCAGTTGATCCAGCTAATACACAGTGCTTGGGTCGCAGCTCAGCAAATTTAGAGAAACCTATCTTGGTAGAAGGAAATTCACTTTTAAATTTAGCGTATGCCTCTTTCAAGTTGCATAAAATAAGTGTTTTTGAAACTTTGGTCTTGTTTCCACTTTGGTCAACTGTCGTAACACAGTCCTTGATTCCTGGCATAGCTCTACTAAGTTCATCGTTTTCATAAAAGTCACGGACATTTTGAATAGTTTGATTTGGAAAACTTTTACCGGGTTTAGGATTTGGGCTTTCTAAAATTCCTTTTTCTGCAAGTATTTTTTTCGTTTGACGCACCATGTAGTCGGGTGCATTAAACTCGAGCATAATTTTTCTGATGCCCCAAGCTTTTGGCATGCAAGTTAAAATCATTAACTTTTTCTTTCTACTAGTTGCATTAGAAAACTGGGCCTTGAGATTTTGTAAAACAGAATGATTTAAATCTTCCTTGTTGTCATCATCTGACTTTTTTACTGATATGAAAATTCTCTTTTTAATAGCTGAATCTATCTTTTTAACCTTTTCAGTTGAATAAGATTTTGATTTAATTTTTTTATGATTAATAGGTGACTCACCAAGTTCTTTTAGAGAACTGTTTAGTGTCTCAACCATGAGTGACGATTCCTCAAAACTGGGATCTTCATCTGCGTCAAAAGGGTTGTCTTTGTTCCTGAGTTCATATGATTCTCCTTGATCATCCAAATCTAGTATTTTGTCTTTGGTTTGTTGAACCTTGTCAGAAGTAATGTTTTTCCTGCATGTATCACAAATCTTTGATATCTTCGAAATTTCTGGATACAAACTACACATCCAATCAGTGACGGTTCTTAATTTTCTTTTGTCCCTAACATAGTGGTTATTTAGTTTTAAAGGATTGCAACATTAAGCATTTGAAAATTTGCAGCTGTATGCCATTTTTGTAGGTTAACACATGCAGTCTATTTTTTCCACACTTAAGTAATGTACATTAATTAAAAATTGATAAATACACTAACTATTCACACTTAATTAATAAACTTTTTATGAAAAACTACGAAGTTTGTACTAAAACTCTAAACAGAAGAACTAATCTGATGTAGGCCTACATGTGCACTCCACTGACTTAAATTGTAGACTGAACAAAGCTGTAACACTCCAATTGTTGCATGAAGTGCAATAACAATGAAAAAGGAGAACTCCATTGCTGAAATCACTTGCGAAAATATGCACCAGAAAAAGTCATTTCTGTTCAAAATTGACATTCCAGATTCAGATTATTGACATTTCAATTTGGACCTTTCATTTTCAGAAAACATTATTGCTACTTTTATCTTTGTTATATATTTGTTGTTTTATCAAAATACAACAATGTGTTTGATACATATATATATATGGTCACTTGGATTTCATTTCATACAATTAAGTATAAAAAGCTTTTGTATATGAAAATACCAATTTAGTCAAAAACCACCCTTCGGTTTTAAATTATTTTGACTATGAACCCATTGCAATCCCACAACCAAACTTGGTATACATGTTAGTGAAGATATGACCTATCTTATATATTTTTTTGAAAATTTTTAAAAATGTGTTTTTTTAAATATTTAAATTTAAAAATTTCATTTCAATTTTGAAAAGAATAATGTTATCATAACCTATAATGTGTTATATATCATTGGAAAGGGCATTAAAAATGATAAAAATGACACCTTTCCCATGTTTCTAATTTAAATAGGAGAGGAATTATGACCATTTTAATGTGTTGCCATATCGCGATTTTGACAGTTTTTTGAAAACTTTCAGTGCCGTATTTTCAAAACCGTTTGAGGTAAAAAATTGAAACTTAGTATTTTTCTTAGTCTCAGCACCCACTATAAGTATACCAACTTTCAGCAAAATCTAAGAAGGTGAAGTAAAATTTTTATTTGAAGTGTGTTGATTTGACATGGAATGACCCTAACGTGAATATTTCGATTTTTTGTGTAGCATTATGTAGGCATGAAGAGAAGACTTTAGCCAAGTGATTGATAGTGTCCTCAGCAACTAGCTTCAAAATAACAACAGACAGACCATCATCACCAACAGTGTTTCCTTTTCGTTCATGGTATCTATAATATAACTGACTTACTGAGGTTTATCTGGCACTGAGGATATATTACAGAGGGTGATTTAGTGCCCGAGTTTCCTCTAAGCTGGCCATACGGGTTACTATAAAAATGTCTGATGGAAATTTCATCTTTGTCTGTAATTCTGCAATTGCTCCTTTCCATTGGTACTATCTGCCTCTTACCAAGTACCAGCTTTTGCTTCACTCTCTTTTAAATCTGTTTTTCTTCTCTAAACTATCACTTATGACGTTTTCATTGTACAACTTTATATCAGCCCTCATGTTTTTCCTCTAAGTTCTACACCACTCGGAATACTCTTATCATGTCATCGGAACAAATCTTCATTTCCCTCTTCTCTTGCTTAGTAGCTTTTTTGTTGTATTTCTGAATTTGTTCTTTTGCATATTGTTGCGACAGAAGCCACCAACTTGTTGACCTTATGGCAAGAACTCCTGGTGCATTATGACATAATGCACCATGAGTTCTTGCCATAAGGTCACCGATCAATAAGGAATAAATACTACCTTCAAGTTCAATGCTGTTAGCATGATGCAGTCTGAAGCAAACGTCCAGATTTGTGACAAAGCAATTCATGTCTTTAGCATCACGATGTTCATGAATTTTTGGGAAAAAAACACTGTAATGATGCTCTAGCCTCCATATTCTCCAGATATGGCCCCGTGCGACTTTTTTCTGTTCCAAAAAATGGAGAGAACCTTGTAGGTCCAACTTTTTACAAGCATAGATGAGATTAAAAGTGCGTCACAGATAGAAATCAAGATTCAAAAGTGTTTTGGAGATTGGAAGAAACACTGGCATAATATATAATGGGGACTATTTTTAAGGGGATAACACGATGTAGATGAATAAATAAAATTCATTTTTTTAAAAATGAAAATTCCCATTATTTTTTGAACACACCTCGTATTTATTTTCACAAGATGTGCTTCATCTCAAATGACACAAGCTTTTATAGTGCTTGTAATAATTTAAAGTAAGCTCCAATTTTAAAACTAAGTCTTTTATATAAAGTGGCGAAAATTTCAAAGTACAACAGACATGTGGTAAGCTATGTGCAGAAAGAGTGGATAGCCAGTCATAAATTTAATGTATTTGAATAATATTGAATTAATCCTCAATATTTGGGAAGTATAAGATAATCAGAGAAATAAATAGAATTAATTATTTGTAAAGGCTCAGTTGTTCCACGAAGCATTGTTGAGCACAGAAGCGCACAGTGTAGTATAAAGTGATACAGTCCTGTGATGAAAGCCACAGCATGATGGCAGAAACGTTAGGTTTTAATAAATCGATGCGGCTCCACCCGGAGAATCAAGATAATACATACAATGACTGTGGAAGCTTTCGTAATCAAAGTGAGTGTTGTAAATAGTCTGAAGCTGGCAGTCGCTAGAGATGGAGGCAAAGTTATAACGCGATGTATGTAATTCCAAAGCAAACCATGCTTCCATTTTACTAAGTATAGAGTGGACAAAAAAGCAATATGATGCTGTCTTTAATTATTGTCGACAATTGTGTCATGGAGAACGGCGAGCCGGTAGAATTTAGTAGTCTGAAGAGTGTATAACTTAGTGGGACAAGTGTGGTCAGAATCTGCAATTGTAAGAGAAGTACGATAATCCTTATCCATGGCAAAGTAAATAATCTAACTAGTGGTGGTGATGGAAAACTTGTATGTGTTGTGTGAATATACCCAGAGTGAACTTTAAAGTGAACCGTGATATAATTTCTGGACCTAGTAGAACCTGCAAGCCTAACAATCATTATCACACAACCTCATGCATTTTTGTATGGCCCTGCAGAGCCACTGTAGCACCACAGACAGACGGAGTTGTGATAAATGAATGAAATTTGGCTCCAAGTATTCCCCTATGAAAAGAGTTAAATAATTAAGTGGTGAACCGTGTTGTGTAACATGACACTTTTTTTGTCAATGTTCTTATTGACCCAGTATGCCAAGGCAAAGAGTGACGATGCTCTACACCCAACTGTCTTAACTGAGAGAGAGGTCTGAGATTTAGTGTGTTTGTAATAGGTGTATCAGGTTGTTAAATCTCCCAAAGGATTGGCTGTAGTACAATGTCAGTATACAAACTTGTTACACAGTTCATGAAAGAAGGCCCTAGTACTGCTAGAGCAGGCACAGGTCAATATAAGAGGACAACAGTACTTGTAGACCACCATGTTGTATGGATGGCTGTTGCTGACAAATGGGCGACTGCATGCCATATCCGAGTAGTGGTGATTACAGAGAGAGAAAGAGTCACTACCCCCCTTCCCCCTGAACAATGTAAACCAATGCTTGAAGCTGGGTTACAGTCTATGACCCCTATTCAATGTGATTTCATTGCTAGCACCTGGTGTAATGCAAAACACAAATGGACATGTGAATGGCGTACATTTTTGTTTAGAGACTAGCCTCAATTTTGTCTATGGCAAAGCGACAATTGACAACATGTAAATTGGCTTAGTGGAGAAATGTTTTACCGTGCTGTGTTTTGAGAACATCGACAGGTCTCCAGCCATTGGTGTCATGGTTTGGGTTTAACAGCAGGACTAAATCCTCCATCCAAATTGCATATCTCAACAGTATAATGCCTGCCCTCATACTGTGGCCATCACAAACACAAGCCTTGTGAGCAGTTATGATCGCTATTTGGACTGCACAGTCCCCAGATTTGTTCCCAATAGAGCATGTCTGGGATCCAAGGAGTAGGCACATTGTCACCCAGCACAAACTGTACAACTGACTGCATAAGACATGCAAGCATAGAGAGACGTTCCTCAAGAAGACATCCGAACACTTATTGAATCAATGCCGGCAAGGATCCATGAATGTATAGGCGCTCAAGGTGGGTGCACTTCTTACTGACAACTATATGAAACGGTAAAAAATTTAGACTGATACATTTCAATATGACCCTGGATGTGTCTACAAAGATTCCTAAAATTCCACCATTTCTGTCTGGGTGTTGCACTTTTAATTTCCGCCAATGTGTTTTTGTCAGTTCGCTGTGCCCATAGAAATTTCAAGTTGCATCCTTGTAATTACTGGTGATATAAATATTACATTTGTGATTTTGATGGAAACGGTGGGACAGATCCAGTTGGTTGAGTGGTTAGCAATATTCCAGGCATGTTGGAGGAGACACTCTTTCAATGTCCAATCAGCCATCTTAATTTCGCTTTTCCATAATTTCTCATATTTGATGTAGATTGTCAGGTTGATTTGTTTGATATTTTGCAACCAAGTTCCTTTTTGCTTCTAATGAAATAGGATGTGTTTAAAACCCAGTAAAAAAAATCCCTAAAATGATAGATGAAGAAATCACTGCGCATTTTCTAGTGCCACCAGTTATGCAAATTAATCTTGGCACACAACATTTGTCTTCCAATGGATATATGCTCAACAGTTCCAATTTTTTTGTCTGCCAATCTTTGTCAGTCCCATCGCACTGTCAACCGTGGAAACTTCTTAATCCTAATTTTTATCTTAGGTACTATCCAGCAGTTTTCGTTTTCTTGGATATGATATATGATTCACTTTTTTGTTTATTTTTTTCTTATCTATTGCTTCATACTATACTTTAAATTAATACAACTGACCCGTTGTTTTTGTTTTACTTTGAAATTATTGAAGCTATTATTAAGTAATAACTTGTGTTTTCAGATTTCAGATTTTGACGATGGTGAGGAATTGCCACTTACACCAGTTTCAAGGAATCCAAAAAGAAAAGTGGATACAGATGTGGATGAAAGTGGTGAATCAAGGAAAAGAAGCAATATTCAATCTCATTTAAATTCAGCATCTACAGACACATCAGCAATAATTAATATGAAAGTTCCGGCTCCTCGTAAAAGCCTTCATATTGACGATTCTGATAATGGTTCCTTTGGAAACCCACTTGTGTCAGAGGATAGTGTAAAATTGTTAGAGTTGGATAAAGCTCGGACATCAGAGGTAAATGCACATCAGGAAAAATCACATAGAAAATCACTATCTAAGAAGAACATTGACTCTCCTCTGAAGAGAGACTCATTACATCCTAGACGACTTTCTTCTAGGAGTACAAAAAGACTTACAGAGATTCTAGCTAAAAAAACAAAGTCTCCAGGTACATTTTATGGCAGAAAATTGCTTTCTGGAGTGTCAAAAACTACATCACAAGGAAGGGGAATGCTGAAAACAGAGCCTCATTTTATTTCCAAACGAAAAAGTTTATCAAAATTAGATGTTCAATCCACTGTGGTCACTCTGGTAAGTGATAAGACAGGAAAGAAGTCAGCTTCTCCCAAGAATTTGGTTCAGTTCCAGAAAGCATTGTCTAAGGTTGTTCATCCTCCAAAGGCTGCAAGACACTCCGTTTCATTGTCCCCTTCACAAAAAATGGCATCTGCTAAAGTTACAGTACACACTGTGGCTGCAATCTTCTCTCCAAATGTAGTGTCTTCAAAGGCTGTAAACTACTCTCCAAAGGGAGATTCTCTGACGGATACGGGTTGCTCAAATAAAGGGGCTTCTCCGAAGAGCATGGGCCGACCGCCAAAAGGGACTTCTCCGAGGAACATTGACCAACCTCCGAAAATGGCTTCTCCGAGGAGTGTGGGCCGACCGCCGAAAGTGGCTTCTCCAAGGAGTGTGGGCAGACCTCCGAAAGTGGCTACTCCGAGGAGTGTGGGCCGACCGCCGAAGGTGGCTTCTCCAAGGAGTGTGGGCAGACCGCCGAAAGTGGCTTCTCCGAGGAGTATGGGCAGACCGCCGAAAGTGGCTTCTCCGAGGAGTGTGGGCCGACCGCCGAAAGAGGCTTCTCCGAGGAGTGTGGGCCGGCCGCCAAAAGAATCTTCTCCGAGGAGTGTGGGCCGGCCGCCAAAAGAATCTTCTCCGAGGAGTGTGGGCCGATCGCCGAAAGAGGCTTCTCCGAGGAGTGTGGGCCGACAGCCGCAAGTGGCTTCTCCGAGGAGTGTGGGCCGACCGCCGAAAGAGGCTTCTCCGAAGAGTGTGGGCCGACCGCCGAAAGTGGCTTCTCCGAGGAGTGTGGGCCGACTGCCGAAAGAGGCTTCTCCAAGGAGAGTGGGCCGACAGCCGAAAGTGGCTTCTCCAAGGAGTGTGGGCCGTCCACCAAAAGAGGCTTCTCCGAGGAGTGTTGGTCAATCGCCAAAAGGAACTTCTCCGAAGCTTGCTGTCTCTTCTCCAAGAGTAGTGTCAACGAAGGCCACAGTCCGCTCTCCGAAAGTAACATCACCGAAGGCCGTGGCCCGCTCTCCGAAAGTAACATCACCGAAGGCCGTGGCCCACTCTCCGAAAGTGAGGTCACCGAAGGCTGTTTTCCGCTCTCCAAAAACAGCGTCTCCAAATTCTTCACTCGTCTCCCCAACTGCTGCGTCTCCAAAGGCTGCAGTGAGCTTTTCAAAAGTGCCTACGTCTCGAGAGATCATAACCCATTCGGTACTGCGATCACCACCAAAGCTAAGGGGTGAGAAAGTAAGTAGAAAAAGTTCAATATCAATAAATACAGATACGGAATTGAGAGTAAATAATTCCTGTGATGGTTTAGACAAAACAGTAGGTGCAGATGATAGCTTGGCATCTTACAAATCCGAGGAACTTACTGATGCGACTCCTACTTTGCCTTTACATATGTGTAAAGATGCTTTTAGTACTGTAGGGGCTTTGGGAAGCACTCCAGAGTATGGGCAATCGAATAGGAAATCTGCTGGACTGTCATCAAATGCACTTATTGCTAGCTGCAGTGATAAAAGTTCTGGCAAAAAAAATAGGAAATCTGTTGGGTTACTGCCGGTAAATGTTGGTATTCCTGGTGAATCTAAAAATGTCACTCCCAGTATGACCCCAAAACGTTCTGGGCGACTAAAGAGGAAATCTGTACATTTATTTCCATACATTAATACAAGTAACACACCAAAAGTAAATTGGAGTCCTCAAGATGGAACTGCGCAGACGAAGAAGAGATCTGATAGTTCAGTGTTAGCAAACATTGGTTCAGGTGCACATTCAGAAGATATGGCTGCTAATCCAACAGGGGCAACTGGAAGTACTCCATCAGGTTTTGGACGTCCACAGAGAAAATCTGCAGGATTATTAGTAACACATACCCGTGCAACTGTTTCAAAAGATATCTCTCCTAACTCGGTGGTGACTAAGAGCTCTGAAGCCAGATCTGAGAAAAAAAAGCGGAAATCTGTTGACTCACTGTTGGCAAACATTGGCACAAGTAATCCTTCAAATGTTTCCATTGTAACAGGGGCAGCTTCGAGTAGTACTCCAACAGAATCTGGACGACCAAAAAGGAAATCTGCTGGGTTATTGCTAGCACAAATCTGTGCTACTATGGGACGTAGAACACCTAATATTAATTCAAAATCACCAAGTGTCATAGCAAAGAAGATAAAAACTCACAAGACTCCATTAAATCATTCCAGTCCTAAAGGGAGGGTTTCAAGAGGACTACTGAGCCAGGAACGTAGATCAGAAATAGCGGCTAAGAAGCTGAAGATGGAATCTCCCAAAACACCAGGTAACTATAAAAAGTCGTGTTTGAAAGATAAAATTGTTAAAAAATAAATTCAATTTTTAGACAAAATGTTTATGACTGTCATCCATTTCAATTCTTAAACGCTATACTGTTTTGAGTGGAAGTAATCAGTTTCTAATTTCTAAGTAAATTAAAATATTGATATAGTGTGATACTTCTCTCTGGCAATAGCAGAGGATTCATGAAAATTGTATACTTGTGCAAAAATTAATCCTAAAGTTGGAAATTGATGTTTGAAACAAGATTTGTAGAACATGTACTTTGATGAGTAAATTAACTAGGAAATTGACAAATGACAGGTGCAATATTTTCATGTAAGTTTATTGATAGAAACATTGCTATCAAGAGTTAGGCCATTTTGCTTTTCAAACTTTTTTTTTTACAAATGCACCATCATTTACCCGTGACTTCGTTTGCTTGTGTGTAGTAGTATAAGAGTTTTCTTTATTGATAATAACAGTAATGGTAATTAGTGCTGCAATAATAAAAATTTATTTATGTTGTAAAACAAAACAAAAAATTATAATATTTATCCTCCAAAAAATGGAATTATTTGCTGTGGTTTTATTTTTACCTAGGGATGTAACGGATATTCGCATCTGCAAGTGCGGAACTTTCGCTTGAAATCCTACATCCACAATTTTTAATGTGGATGTATAGCGGATGCAAAATTTATTATTTTAACTTTATACGAGATTCTTGCTTAGCTAACAACAAAGTGGTTGCTTGTAATCATAGGCTTCCGCGGCCAGAGGCAGTTGATTCTTGGTTGTCTGGGTGGCGTCACATCATGTTTCTTGAAGCCAACATTTCGACCCTAATTCAGAAGACCCCAGAATGAGGGTCGAAACGTTGGTTTCAAGAAATATGACACGGCGCCACCCGGACAGCCAAGAATCAAAGTGGTTGCTTTTTTCTGAAGATCTTGCTATAAAAGTAACAATGACCTAAACAGTGTTACCACATAACGGAGCGTGCACAAACTACGTGGCTCAGTCCAGGGGGGGAGGAGGGGTTGGCTGGAAGACTACGTGGGGGAGGTTCCGAGTCAGACCAAGTAGCTTTCCTTTCATAAAATTTTTCACAGTTAAAATCAGGAACAGAACACACATCAGCATGTGGATATTTATTTCATTCAGTTAATTATCTTCGTATGTACATTGCAATAGTATTACACGAGAAAACGGCACAAAATGTCTTTTGGATTCTAAAGGGGCGAAAACGCTATGTGCTACGTGGGGGTGGGGGGAGGGGGGGTTCACAGGAGGCCAAAATGGAGCTATGTGGTTTATGCAAGCTCCCTAAGCTACGAATTTACAAGTTTGAACTTGCATGTAAAGTAAAGTGGCCTGTTCAAGGTCGAACTTAAGCACATCCGTATAGAACTACCGTAGGATACGCTCACCCAATCACGGTGAATAGATAGGCTCCAACAACATGTTCCACTGAATCCTTTCCACTCATACTTTCTTGCGGCACACCATGTGTCATTATCGCACACTCATAGGGTGTTTCTTCCAATAGCTTCCTCCAATATCCATAGTTTTTGGGACAGGGAGTCCTACATGTAGTCCTGTAACCTCTTTCACAGCCCAACATCGGAACATTGTAGGTCCTACAAGTTGTACTGTGAATGGGTCACTATTGCTGCGGGAAGGTGGGTAGCACACATGGTGAAAAAGCAGTAACGCTCTGGCCTCGCATTGGGAGGGCGAGGGTTCAAATCCCCGTCCGGGCATCCAGATTTGGTTTTTCCATGGTTTCCCCAAATCCCTCCAGGTGAACGCTTCATTTAAAAGGACATGGCCGAATTCCTCTCCTCCTCCTTTCCCGCTTTTAATGACCTCAATGTCAATAAGGTGTATAGCCATTAAAAAAAAAAGAGAGAGAGAGAGTGAGCACACTTATGCGATGGTGTGGTTTTGTGCTGATGCTTGAGTTAGTCACGCCATGAACACCGCAAAGTTCATATGACAAAGATTGGTTTTTAGATGCGTGTGTTGTTAAGTAAATAATTTAATTAACATGTGAAATCACCCCATTTTGGTGGTTCAAACATGAGGCAAAAAAATAAATCAATATGGCAATATTACATGGAAATAGACTTTACTTATGGAAAAAAAGATAAAATTTGGCATAAAATAGTTACTTAATTTGATTTTAAATTTATTTTTCATCCTCTGCTTTTGCCACGCATCCACGGATGTCAAGCATTGAACATCCACATCTACAAAGATGACTTCCGTTACAACCCTATTTTTACCATATATTTCTGCTTTCAACTAGTCCTAATCTTACATGGTATCACTTAACTTCATTAAGAACTATTTTTAATTTCCTTTGCTTTGACTGACTCAATATTACTGATGTCATTGTTTCAGCCATCTGTAAGTAGTTTCAAAAGGTCAAGTTTCAATCATGATACAGTGAATGTATTAATACACATATGTAAGAAGCTATGATCATTGAACAGTAAGATTAGTGGAAGTTGTGGTTAGGTTGAAATACATCCTGAACCAGCATGACACCTGACATGCTTTGTTAAGGATAGAGCATGATGGATTTAATTTTATAATTTATGCAATGTAGCATTAGGTTTAGGATTCCTACACAGTTTTTTGTTTCATCCGTTCCATTAACTCAATAGTTCATAAGATGGTCCAACTTTATGGCAATATAAACTATCAATGTACATTACAAAATTAGGGTTATGGCCATTGTTTGGTAACAATTTAATTAAGTAATAGTGAAAAATAAATTGACAGAGCACTGCATTCAACTCTTCATTTCTGACGAAAGTTGGAGGTAGTTGATGTATAATCACTATTTTTCTTTTTTCGTAGATATGACATAAAAAAATTAAAGAACAGAATTATATTTCCTACTCAAGAACTATTAGTTTATGAAGTGCATTATTTTTCGTGCTTTAAATGTCTTAATATTCTTGCTTTAATCTGTGATTAGCAATATATAAGATACCCGTGATAAACAATGTGAGTAAAGGTGGCAGTTCCGGATACAAAGTAACAGTTTTTTTAATGTTGGTTATGCGATTTGATAATGACAATTCCCAAAGGAAATATTTGTTTTAAGATTACTAATATGTATGAATCACATATTTCATTTATTTTAATGTACAAATTAACAGAGGACAAAAAATAAAACGGAATCCAAGCCAACCGTGGTGTGATCAGTGTCCCATATTTCTCGCATCTTGAAATTGTTATAATTTCTTGCTCTTGGTGCATATACGTCATAAACTATTTTTGCAGATTTCAACATGCACAGTGCACCCAAAATTTGAAAATGCTGTCAAAATCATTGCACTGTTTCAAACTACCGAGCGTGATGGTGTAACGGTTAGCATTCTGGCCTCCCATTTGGGTGGACGGCAGTTCGAATCCCCGTCCGGGCATCCAGATTTGGGTTTTCCATGGTTTCCCAAATCACTCCAGGCAAATGGCGGGATGCTTCCTTAAAAAGGTCATGGCCGTATTTCTTCCCATTCCTTCCCCCCCCCCCCCATCCTTTCCCGTCTCTAAAGAACTCGCTGTTAAGAGATGTTAAGCAGTTAAAAAAAATGTTTCAAACTTTCAGACACATGAAGCTTGCTTACAGATTTATAGTAGAGTAGAGCATCGATAACCTGAACTAATTGGTTCCCATTTTTGATTTGATCAGATACAAAATATACTACACTATATTAAGAGTTTGATACAATAATGTATTATATATTGTTTTGCCTTTAATATTATATTTGCTGCTTATAAAAACCTTAGCAAAACAAAATTGGTCAGTCAAACACTAAAAGTCACCCACACAGCAACTGTCGCATCTGTAGGCAGATTGTTATTGACTCCTTACTCATTTTGGGTGTTTTATTTTAAAAACATCAATATTGAAAACTTAATAACAAAGGCACAGGACAAATGCAGATTTGTATAAGAACCTTAAAACTGGAAGCGCACTGAAAGACTGTTGCAATTAAATTGTTAATTGTAGTTGTGTCGTGGTTACAACAAACATTCAGTATTAAAGCCAGTGTCCATATGGTCACATGGATACTATAGCAGTAATAAATAACTAACACCAGGCAAAAGGTGCCTTCTGGAATAATTTTTACACTTTTGTACCACATGCTCAGTTTAGCCTTGTGAAATTCGGTTGTTTCTTTTTTCATGAGTTAAGAGAATTTTTCTGTTGTATTTGTACTTCGATTTTAATGTGCAGATTTTGATGTAATTGAAAGTGTTGACTGTTTAAAGTAATCTCTGACATTTGTATATAACGTACTACTGATGATCAGACTTGTGGGTAGTATATTTAGCTGGTGACATGTTACCTGACTACTGCTCTTTAAGTACAAGATTTTATGATACTTTTATCGAACTACTTTTCTCTGCTTATGAAACTGCTTTGTTTACTCAAGCTTTCAGTCCAGATAGAGTATATTTATCAGTTTCTCTTTGGATCTTCAAGAAGAGAGTTCAATCTTTTTGATATGCAGTGACTCGTGTGTGTTTTTGCTTCATGTATGGAAGATACTGTTTTGCTTTTTATTTTCTTGTTTCTTTTCCATTGCTTCACACTAGGAATGGGATCAACTTATGGCTAGTCTCTTTGGAAGCCAGGCTGTTCTTTTATAAATGTCTGCCCGGTTTTTCACCCATTCTTCTCTCCGAGTCTTTCCAATATTTTCGCTGTGATAGTGTGTCTTGCTCAGTAGTTATTGTATGCTTCCTTAACATCCCCTCTAAAAGTTTGATATTATCACTTTTTCTTCTGACTGTGGCACTCTTTTTTCCCCCCCTTTTTATTTTTTTTTTATTATTATAAATACTACTGTAAATAAATGCATCCGATTGCAGTTATCATCTTCACCTGCATCTCATGAGACCAGTTGCTCTTCTCAGTGCCGTTTATTGTAATGCTGTTTTCAAAATTCAGAGAAGAGAGTAAAATCCAAGCAAGTGAAATGAAAGGTTGATTGAGAAGAAGATAGCGTGAGCGTATAAAGAGGATGGAAGAGAAGATAATCGAAGGAAAAAGGCAGACAGTTTACTAGATAACTGAATTCTGTAAAGAACTGTATACAAATAAGAAACTTGGATTGGAACACAATTATAGAGGAGGAATAGTGGGCAGAATAAAGGAGGTGGAAAGGTGTCATACATGCACTCATTCAGCTGTAACTGGCTTATGAATGATGAATTATACAATAATATTTACATCCCTTAATCACTTCTATTAAGTTCGATAAATATTATCAATTTTCTTTTATGTGCCTATTTTCCCCTTATCTTGTCTTTTTTAAGTCTGCCTTCTCAGAGTGCCTAATATCATGCTGAACCCAAGTTTCATTTACTACCAGTTAACGGCAGTACTTAATACAGTTAAACTTCCATTTGTGCATTGTTCCACAAGGTTGTGGATCAAATTATATTCATGATCATTTTTGTGCTCTTTGAATTGTGCCATTTAAAAATTTATTTTATTTTAATTTAATGATTGTTCTTTTTATATTAGTCCAATTTTTTAAAACTTGGTTTATATACTGAAATTGTTAATTTTTGTATGTCATAGCCAAAAGTTCTCATTTCACCATTGTTATTGTCTACGCTCTGTACATATTCCCTGTAGTAGAGCTATAGATGGGATTATAGCTGGGAGGAAAAGCAGCTAATTTTTTAATATATTTACAGACAAGAAGAAGATGGCAGCACTTCTGCAATGCCATAAGCCACGAATGCTATTTTCTGAAGTTGTAAAAGCAAATATGAAGAAGGCCAATCCTAGCAAGCCTCCAGCTTATCCTGTTTCAAGAAGAAAAGTAGTAGCTAAGAAGAGGAAAGTGCAAACTCCAAAAGTAGTAAGTTTTTTCGGCAGATGTCTTTTGTTATAATTTGATGCTGTGTGATAATGATTTTGTACTGACATATAAGTAGTAATCTTTGTATGCGAGGTTTGTGAGGTAAAATTTTACATTTACTTATAGTGGAATAGTGAAATTGATTGCCTTAATTGCAGTTTGGAAACTCTCCTTGTATTTATTAAGTTCCATTAACACAAGGAAGTATAGGAAAATGACATAGCACTTATCACAGCTGAAGGGAGGAGGGCCAGAACGAACATGAATACACTTCACAGTATTTTGTTAAAAACTTTAGTCTTGTGAGAGGTGAGACATCTAACTCGAGGAAAGATGTGTACACATCTAGACCATAGGTTCCCAACCTTTTTTGGCCTACCGCCCCCTTTTCGAAAAAAAAATTCTCACCGCCCCTCTGTTTGAAAAAAAAACAGCACCGTTCTAATCAACTTTGTGCAATCCATAGCGCTTCAATTTAATTGGCTTGTTGCCCACTTCTTCAAACAGTGATTTGATGGCACTCCTCTTAGATGAATTGGGCTATATTAAATATTGAAAAACAAGGACAGATTTTTAAAATTACTTTATTAAAGAATATTAACAATATTGGTGACTAGTACAAAATTTGATTTAAAACATATATTGAAAATTATTGTAAAATTATCAGTGAGAGGTCTGAGCTTGATGTAATGATACTAATTTTTCTACATTTGGTCCTATATTTGCCAGCAGGAGTCTTAAATCGCCGCGTTCCTCTACTAACAATCTGTTAGTAAATTGCTTACTACACGTAAATCCCCTTTCGGCTAAATACGACGACGGGAAAGCAACAAAAAACTTTTATGTTGCAGCCCACAAAGCCGGATATAATTCTGGATTTTGTCTCTGTAGCCAAAATTCATGATATCCATTTTTTTAATTCTTCATTTGTTGACAGTTCTATCAACTCTTCCTGTACCGATAAATCTGCTGTTTGTAGATTCGAGAAAGGTTCTAATACCCAATCTTGGATGGCCATGTTAAGAATATCCTGAAATCTATTTTTAAAATCTTCTTTAAGCGCTTACAAATGTTAACATAATACTAAAATATCTTCATTTGTTTCCACAGAGGAAAGATTTGGAAACTCATATAATTGTCTTCGATCCACATCCTGTTTATACAAGGCAAGTTTTGAAATTAACGCACAAACAACTGACTTTGCTTTGATCAAATTCAAATTATCTCATTGCAGCTGTAGGTTTGTTTCATTAAATTTATGATATAGATCAGTTAAATGAGCTATATCATTTTTATATTTCAATAAATTTTCTCTTAATGAATCATCCTTGTTTTCAAAAAAAAGTTATAATGGAGTCAGAAACGTCATAAAATCTTGTTAGACAGGTACCCTTTGACAGCCAACGAACTTCTATGTGTAATAGCAAACGATTGAAATCCTCCTTATTTTCATCACAAAGTTTTCCAAATAATCTACTACTGAGAGCATTGCTTCTGATCTTGTTAACTGCGGTAATTGCACACTGTAGTGAGCAGTGAAGGGATCACTTAGGTTTTTTGCAATCAAATGGTGTCTGTGAATTACACAATGCACGGCGACTACATTTGGTACTGCCTTTTTCAAATATGAAATCAGCCCTCGGTATCGTCAACCATTGCTGGAGCACCATCAGTAGCAATGGACACGATATTATTCAGAGGAATACTTTTTTCTTCGAGATAGTGTTCCAGAAGTTGAAATATAGATTTTCCTTTAGTATCAGTTTTTAATTTTTTTGCGAACAGTAATTCTTGAAATTTTTTTCACATTTAATGAAGCAAACTTACGCAAGAAGTACTGAATCATTGTTTGGTAAAGTAGATTCATCAAGCTGTAAAGAAAATTCGGCAGTCTTCAAGAAATCAGTTAGAGAACTCTCCACGTCCTCGGACATTTCGTCGATTCACCTCTGTACTGTGTTATTGCTAAGTGGGATTCTCTTAATTATATCAGACAGCGGCTTGTGCATTACAGTACGCAGAACCTCACTCACAGATGGCATTATCAATTCGTCCCCAATCGTGTGCGGTTTTCCCGATATAGCAATAAGCAGGGAAATGTTGTAAGAGGCACTAAGGCGATCTGCGTCTTGTTTGGATACCACTAAAAACATACCAGCTAAAGATGGACGTCTTGAATATTGTTCTTTGAGCATTTGAAGATAAGATAAACTTTTATCTTTTCTGTCAGGGTGTATTTTGGTTATATGTTCTAAACGTGAAGGTTTCATAGCTTCATTTGAGAAAACACACTGGCAAAGTCGGGCACATTGGTAATGTCTTGTTTGAGGGTGCCTCAATAAAACCATATTTGAAGTATTCTACATTGTACTGTCTACATTTTTTTTTTTTGAAAATAAAAATAAATTTTGATATAACCAGCATCACATTATTCAATTAAATAGATTTACTATTACAATTTAATTAAATAAATTGAAATTTGTGTTCATTATTTCACGAACAAATAAACTGTAAAAATATTTATTATTTATTTAAATTTATTTAAAATTTTTAAATAAAAATTTTAGAAGTATTTTTAAATTACGTTACCGCCCAGCCACGGAAACGATATACAAAAAAGTAGTAATGAAATAAGAATAATAAAAATTATTAAGCTTTATCGAAAAACTTTAGAAATAAAAGTTGTTAATTATAACTCGTTTATTTAACTTTGGTAAATAACTTTTTCTTTAAATTTCTCAGTTGAAAAATCTTCTTAAAATAACTTAGATAAAAGTGACATTATTAATCTGGCACTTCCGTTTGGCAGATCTCTATCAAAAGAGGATAGAATTGAGATATTCAGGTCCGAAACTTGAATATGTAATTTCATAACAAGCTGTTCGACAGAATTTGCTCAAACTGATACACAGGCAGGCATAGTGATGGATGGAGAACAGTTAATTCGAGTTAATATAAGTCTAATTCATGGTTATATTAGCAACCCATACACTGGCGGGATAGCTGACTGTCTTCAGAGGATGTCTATGTGTGAGCCAGCGACAGACAGGACCCCTCGCTCCCCACTAACACACAGTCCTAAAGACCGTCTTCGATTCACGCATTTTCAGCTAAAATGGTAAATATGTTCTAAGTTATTTTATAAAAATATATCAGAGATTTTCATCTCTATTAAAATTAAAGGCGACATATAATGAATAAAAATTTAGAGAATGAGGCGTATAAATACACCCGAAATGCAGCCTTGGGGTTTTTCAAAACAATAATTCAGATTTTGCATAATAAGTGGAAATGATCAAAAGAAACGGAATAGAAACGGTAGATTCATTTGACCCAACTTGATGATACTTTTGGATTCGGTTGTTTATAAGAGGACGAAGAGAGAACAGAAAACAAAAATTAAAATATTGAAGAAAGAGAGGAATATAAATTAAATAATATAATATTACTATATAAATACTATTGACATAAATAAATTGTTATACCCATAAATTTTACTGTATCATTATCGTTATTGTTTCAAGATATAGGAAATTATTGTACTATGCTTTGAGAATCGAAGTTTAACTGAATTTTGTAATGTGCTAAAAACATGTCTCATCCAATTTTATAACCATCTGTTTAATGCACCTTAAATCTAGCGCAGTGTTTCCCAACCTTTTTTGGGTCATGTCCCACTTTTAACAATTTTTTTTGCCCCCATACATAATCTTTAATAAAAAAATTATTTGTTATTAAAGAAACTCATATAGGATGGTTTTTGAAAGAAAACACTTTAATATTGTCATAAAACACAGCTAAGTAAAATTAAAAAACATATAATGAAATACTAAAATTCAAATTCAAAAGATTTTTAATAAAGATTTATTATGGCAATTTAGTGTGATCCTTTTAAGAATTTGCTTTTTTGTTATATTTTGTACCTATATCTAGCATTGCATTTAAATAACCCGAAGAGAAAGCGGTAAAGTCGTATCAAGTCAATTTCTAAATTGCCCCCCTAAAAAAACCAAATTGCCCCCCTGTGGGGCGTGGGCCCCACGTTGGGAAACACTGATCTAGCGTAAGAGGCCTGTGACTGAAATCTTCCATTTTTCACGGTAAAGTTTAATTATCTGCACACAGAGCTCATAACTGACCGATGTCCTTCGAACCGCCACCAGGACTTTCGACTTGTTGAAATCCTAAGGAAGTTAGCCAGCGTACTGTAATACTGTCAGTTTCCATCCACACATATGGAAGGACTGATCCGTGATGGGATACTGAGTGGCCTTGTCATTGTGTGTGTGTGGGCGACTAAGGGCTGAGTTTGCCAGGGGCTAGGATTGACAGACAAAGTCTGTCCAGGACACTCGATAATCTATCTCTCCAGCATATTAGCGGGTTTTGTCGACACGTTAAAAAGTTATTTTTCCATTTCCAAGCCGGTGACCATACTATTTAATAATTTTCCTTTATAAAGTCATTTCCGACACCCTGATTACTTCTGTTCCATTATATATAACGACTGTTGGAAAAATGTAAGTACAAACAAAATGTAAGTGCAGGAAAATAGTTTAAAAAAATTATGAACCTCTTTCTTCCCTACTCCACACATTCAAGTCCTAAGTTGACACACTTTGCACCTATAGTTGACACTCTTTCCATAACCCTAAATTACCATGAGCGCCAGAGAACAACAGTTGACCAACTCACATCGAGAAGAAAGTACACAGCAAAGGCCTGGACCACGTGAAAGAAATTGCAGATCCAAATGCGGTTCCATGCGGGAGAACACAGACACCACGAGGTGGGAAGCGTGCACAAACTACGTGGCTCGGTCCAGGGGAGGGGGAGGGGTAGACCTGGGAGGCTACGCTGAGCTACGTGGGGGAGGGGGGGGTTTCCGAGCCAGGCCACGTAGCTTTCCTTCCATAACATTTTTCACAGTTCAAATGGGGAACAGAACACACAACAGCTTGTGAATATTTATTTCCCTAAGTTAATTATCTCTATATGTAATTTACAATAGTCTGACAAGAGAAAAAAGTACAAAATGTCTTTTGGAATCAAAAGGGAAAAAAGCTACATGCTACGTGGGGGAGGGTGGAAACAAAAGCCACGTAGGGCTACGTGGGGGGGAGAGGGGGGTTCACAGGAGGCCAAAATGGAGCTACGTGGTTTATGGACGCTCCCTTGTGAGCTTCTAAGGGGTATTTTATGGTCAGAGAAACAACTATACACAATTCTCTCCATAGAAAATAAAAAATTTAAAAAATAAAACTTATTAAAAAAAATTAGGGCGTTTTCACACAAACCGGAGCCGGCGCCGGCCTTATCGCACCGTGTTCAATAAGTTTTTGCGGAAGAAATAGGCATTCATGAACTATTGAAGCAGGTGTTAGGAACAAAGATATAATGTACTAAAACCAACTTTTAATCCCCACTGGTCATGCTTAAGGACATTTGGAATAACTTGCTGAAACATTTGTTCAATGTTTTTTGTTATTAATTAATTTTATCGGTACGTCCTTGCCAGTGTTGGTTAGGGGGGCGCTGGCTGGCTGTCAACGCCCCCCCAAATTTGCCTTTGTTCACAAACGCCCCCTTCGAGCTCTCTAACGCCCACCGGGGGGCGGTACGGCCCACGTTGGGAACCACTGATCTAGACCTAACATAACTGGGCAAAGATGAATCAAGTAGGAAGAGAGAGTGAGTGAAAAAGAGGGGGGGGGTATAGACAAACAATAATAATGGAAAAGTATAATCTCTACAGTAGCAAAGTAAAATAAATAAATTTTCTAAACAGTATGTACTGGATCTGTTAAATAACAATAATCAGTGTATTTACAATAAGTCATAGGTCAACAGGTCAGGTCTTAAAGGAGGCTTAGGCCAATAATCCAGTAATGGAGTAGTTTTACCTTGCAGTATATCATGTAGAAGATTTTTCTTTCTTTCTTATATTGTGTATATTGATGATAGTATGCAAAAACCAAGTTTTCGAACTCCAACAACCTCGGCACAATTTTCTGTGGCCAAAAAATGTCAAAATTTTGGTACCGTTTTCAGATTTTCATCTATCTCTTCTTCCTAATGAGTCCTACTTTATTTACAATTTGAAAGAGGAAAACATTCCTACAACTTTTGTAGTAGAAAGTTTTTTTTTCTAAACTCAAGACTAAGCGAGCTGCAGTTCTTTGAAAATCTACAAAATTTCTCACTTTTTCCTGAAAGTTGGGTTTTCACCTACTTTGTCACTCTAAATGGCCTGAAACCCCTGTATATATAATTGATATACACGTATTTCTGCATAATATATATATATAATGTACTTTGATTGCTGATGGTCAATTTAAAAATGAAATGTTGACCGGAAGATCCCGAAGAATTGTCGACCGCCAGGTGACAGAGTTTTCGATTCGCCATGCAGTGCGCCTCTTCATGGCTATATAAGCTAACCAGGTAATCTCAGCTTAAAGATGAATCCGAACCACAGAAGAGTTCTAGCTTACTATATATTACACAGCAAATTGTGGCAGAGGTGAAGGCCGAGTTAATGGCCTTTGCAAATTCCAGCTGAGACCGGGATTTCGATCTCCAGTCAGAAATCCTAATCACAGAGCTACCAGACCGCTCTATTACTGACGGTATTTGTACCAGTTTGAAAAACGGGTTTGGAGAAATGATAGCATAATGTTAAGGCTCAAAGTTATTAAAACATAATTAATTTGTAATAAGTTGAAAATTGGTCATAAATGAATTTGTTTTCCCTTTGGATTGTTCCGGCTTATCAATGTCATCATCTAGAATTGTCACATTCATCCATTCCATTGGAAGCAGCTTCCAGAGATCTAAGAATGCTCCTTCTTCTACTTCAGTCTTAGGAATGTTTTCACAAGACAGGCTAGAGCAGTTTTTGCAAGCAGCTGAACAGCACAGTCCTGATTTGTGACAGCTGCATGGTGGAGTACAAGCTTTCTTACAGGAACATGATACAACCTTCGGAGTAAATTCGGGTCCAGCGTCTTTCGTTAGTGAAACTGAAATAAGACTGGACAAGCCTTTCCTTCATCCCTGTGGCGATGGGTAAGTTTCTGAAGTCAGCCATGCTTGCACTTGGTGTTACGTAAGTATTGAGTGATGTTGGTGGCAATGATGCTCAGTTGAATGCAGATTTCGTAAACATTTAGCCTGTGGAACTTGGATGTCTCCTTTTTCAGTTTTCCACATTAGTATTAAAACTTCGCAGTTCATGCTGCTCTCATTTGCTGCGTCACTACAGCACTCATTTCCTCACTGAAAATGATGTCTGCTGAAGTATCTGATGTTTTCTAAAAGATGAAACCTTTCAGATGACTTTATTCCTGTCTGCGCGGCATCACTTCCGTATCCATGAAATATAACTGCGATGTCAGATCTACAGTGCGTTCTCAATCAAGCTTCATATTTTCCACTGATTGAACCAAAGTTTTTACTACAATACGACATAAACTTATGCAGGAGACATCCCCCATCCACAACAAAACTTCTTAAGTTGGATGTTGCAGCTGTGATTTCACCTCTGCCACAGTTTGCTGAGTAATATCTAGCAAACCAGAACTCTTCTGTGGTTTGATTCCCCTTTAAGCTGTTGGTTCCCTCCCTATACCCTGGTTAGGTTTAATAGCCACAACGGGACTTACTGCGCGGCGAACAATCCGTCAGGTTCTTCCAGCCAACAATGCCATATTATTATTAAATTGACCATCAGTAATCGAAGTACAATACAAATATATACAATATCATACAGAAACATACATATCAACTAGCAGGTACCCGGCGTTGCCCGGTCTAATTGGTATTGATTTACCCGTACATTATTTTTATATTTCCATTTTCGATGTAAATCATACGTACCATGTTTCATTAATTTTCAGAAGTAAACTAAACATTGATATACCTGAACATTTGGATGCTGTATACAGTTTACTTTTGGGTCCAGTCTGCATTTCAATCTAACCATATCATATGTTAATGTTGCTGCTCGATAGTTAAAACATCTACCATCCGCACATTAATACATACTACATACATAAATCTGTATCTGGAATATATCTGTTTATTCAAAACAGTAGGACACATTTTATGAATATTCTGTTGTAACATAAAAATCTGGATTTATTTTGTTAAAACTGGGTTTCTATAAAGAACACTGAAGTTAAAAGGGGGAAAGTGGTTGGGCTTTTATAAACCTAATGTAAATAGTATTTTTCTGCTTGTTTTAAATTACTTCAAAATTGGATAGAAACTGTAGCTTTGTATAAAGAACATTGACAATAATTAAAGGATGTAAAGGAGGAGAGAGATTGGATTTTTGTAAAACTAATGTGGACATTGTTTTTTCTCTTTGTTTTAAAACATAGATGTGCAAATTTCCATCAAAATTGGATAAAAACTATGGGTTTACATGAAAATGAAGGGGTTTTATAGGAGAAGGGAGTAGGGTTTTTTTCCAGATAATTTCTCCATGAAAAAAATACATATATTTGCCAATTTTCACGGTGATCGTTCAAAATGTGTCGACTGTAGCTTTGAGTAAAGAACATTGACAAAACTTAAGGGGGTGTAAATAAGGAGAGGTGTTTGGTTTGGCAAACAAAAAGTTGACATTATTTTTCTCTTTATTTTAAATTATAAATATGAAAAATTCTATTGGAATTGGATAGAAACTGTGGATTTGTATAAAAATCAAGGGGTGTAAAGGGAGTAAGAGTGTGGTTTTTGGATTTTTGTTTGGTCAGAAACCTTCTCCATGAAAAAATACATATACGTGCCAATTTTCATGGTAACCGGGCTAATGGTGTCGACTGTTGCTTTGTGTAAAGAACATTGACAAAAATTAAAGGGGTGGAAAGGGGGAGAGGGGTTGGTTTTTGTAAACCAATTGTAGACATCATTTTTCGCCTTGGTTTAAAGTATACGTATGCAAAGTGTTATCGAAATCTGATAAAAACTGTGGGTTTCTATAACAATCATTGGAAATTAGGAGAAGAGGGGGTAAAAAGGGAGAGGGGTGGTCTTTTGCCAGTCAAATCGTGAATCTAAATCATTCTCGAATCAACTTAATCACACAAAAAAAAATATTAATAAAAATCAACCCAGCCGTTTAAGAGTTCAGTGACATACACACGGACAGAAGAAATATATATATAAAGATTATATATACAGGGGTTCCCTGCCATTTAGAACAACAAAGTAGGTGAAAACCCAACTTTCAGGAAAAGTGTGAAATTTTGCTGGTTTTTGAAGAACTGCAACTCCCTTACTTTTGAGTTTAGAAAAAACTTTCTACTACAAAAGTTGTGGGAAATATTGTCCTCTTTTAAGCTGTAAATAAAGTATTTCTTGCTAGGACTTATTAGGAAGGAGTTACAGAAGAAAATCTGAACAAAGTACAAAAATTTTGACGTTTCTTGGCCACATAAAATTGTGCCAAGGGTGTGGGAGGTCGAAAATATGGTTTCTGAATACTCTCACCAATATATGCAAGATAATAAAAATATCTTCTACGTGAAATAATGTTTGTGAGACTTACTTTTTACGACGCCGTCTACAAATGGATGCCTGCCTGGTTTTTAGGACGTGTTGGTATGCAAGTTCTCATCTTTGGAGTTATGAAGGGATAGTAGTGTCAGGAAAAACTGTGAAAAAGGTGTTGAAATTGTTAGTCGTGTGAGCTGGCATGGGTTGCCACTGGATTGTATAGTATGAGCTGCTTGCCTGTGGCTGATGGTAAGCTACACTAAGTTAGTAAATGAGACGGCTAATTGTGCAAATGGTATGTCCAGTAAAAGGAAAAGGTTTCCAGTAATAATATTATCACAGGTAGTTCTGGCTGGATGCATTCTGCATGTTTTGCAGCGAGTTCTATTGGACGGGAAAGATCCAAGTGGTAATTTAGGAGAGTCAGAAGTCGAGTTGTTTTGGATCAAGATGTTCTTCACGTAAGGTGATCTACTGAAGCTTATGCATGGTGCAGAGCAAAGGATTTTGGGAAGATGGATGTACAGTTTGTGGAAGGAATATAGAAACTCGTGCCTACAGTGAAAGATCTGATTAATGGACCCCATGCGAGGAGAGAACTAGGTCATGAATATTGGGCTGCAGTCAGCCTTAGGAGGTGCAGAAAAGGAGCTGTGGGAATGGTGGTTGGTAGCACAAGAGATTTGTTTTTGTATAAGATCAGGGGTGTAGCAGTATAGCTTGATATAGATTTTGGGAATACCTGGAAAGTGATTTATTATAGTATATGCTTCAGCAGGCTTCCCAATCTGAAGACTGAAGAACATCTTAGTCCAAAAGTATTCAACTTCTGACTCTTGTAGACAACTGCATGAGTCTTTCTCTTGCAATAGACCTCACTGCAAAACATACAGCATGCATCCAGCTACCATTACCTTTTCCAATCCTTTCAGCGAGGAATATTTTCCTATTATTAAACATGTCTCTTGCACTACTACTCGGCTGATTTACCAACTTGCATGCCTTCACTGCTCACCTTGTTATATTGCCCTCATCATTAAACCACTGTCCATCAGAATGGACAGCCACAAGCCAACAGTTTATACAGACAACCTATACCATCAAGCGACTGCCAGCCAATACCAACTCACACAACTCTAACAATTTCAAAGCCTGTTTCAACGGTTTTTCCTTATATTACTGCCAATTTGGAACTCTGTAGATGGAAATTGGTCAACCAATACACCCTAGACAACCAGGCATCCAACTGGCGTAAACCTCCATTAAGAATCTGTCTGTTAACCTCTCACAATATTTTAACTACACAATTAACCCTTTGGCCTACAACAACATGTGAGGCTTGTGGTCAGATTTTTTAGCCAAATCTGATTATCATGAGTCTTGACCATGGTACATCAGCCAGGCCAAATGTAAACACCATACGAACGCCTGTGGTTTGTTGATGTTCCCCACTTCAAATAGCACAGTTCAGTCTAGTGAACTCAGTTGCACATTATTCTTGACTATTTTCACACATTAAAATATATTTTCTTAAATATATTAGAATAGTATCCCTATACAAGGTCTTCAAAAAGAAAATGATGATGACAACAGCAGTTGTGCTGACAATTCATTCAAAGATTTGTTGGATACTTCAGTTAGTGATAGTGGCAGTAATGAGAATGTATGTCCTGTATGAGAAAGTTTGAAGCGAATAGTTGTATTGGATGATTCCGATGATGAAGATGGCATTAATCATCAACCATCAGACCACCGAAAAATAATAAAAAAAATATTTGGGTTTATACCGTGACTCCTGGCATAAAAGTGATAGCCTTATGTCAGTTAGGAGCAAATAAAAATGAATTAAATATATTTAATATATAATTTGATAATTGGTTCTGGGAAAATATTTTAAAAGAGACTAATCAATACGTGGAACAAATAAAAACCAATGCAAACAATATACGAACAATCAGCAAGAATTGGTTTTGTGTGAATTGTAACAAAATCAAAACAAATAAAATTTTCTTGGGTAACCAGTCGAGTTTGTCTGTCAATCAAACACGATGTTTCGGCGGGCGCAACCTCTGTTGCCATTGTCAAGTGACTTTCTGCCAGTAGGTTACAGAGCCGCTTATATATCACACAAAGTCCTTTTTCTGGTCAGCCAATGGCTAGTGGTGGGAAACGTCGGCCACAAGCTGGAAGGTTTTCTATTCGCGAAAGCCATTAGCAGCTAGAGCTAAATATGAAATACTCCCAGGGAGCTAACGTTCTCAGTCTTAACCTGAACTCAGAACTTTAGTGAAACTCTCCGAAAAACAACTTGATGATGTGACGGTATCACTGTTATCCAAAAGACTCAACTTTGCACCAGTTCCAAAAGGGATTCCCACAAGGCAAATCATTAGCGGCGTTTAGCGGGCCATCAGGTGTCTCCCATCCAGTGCTGCTGAGGATGGAAGCGTGTAGGATGATACGCAGGACTAAACCTCCGAAGGCAAATATTTCAACATCTGAACGCAAGACTCTTCGAACGTTCCTAGAGGATATAGACATCATTATCTTCCCAGCAGATAAAGGAAATTCGACCGTCATCCTCAATTCGGATGAATATACGCAGAAGCTGTCACAGACGGCGCCTATAAGAGACTTAAGAACAATCGGACAACTGCACTGATAAGGAAAACTTAAAAGCTGTTGAAATAATCAGGAATAGATGCCAAAATAAGTTCCTCCGGCCAGGAGCTCCTGTTCCACCGAGGTTGTATGGGCTGCCAAAGATACATAAGGATGGTACTCCTTTACGCCTGATTGTGAGTGCTATAGGTTTGTCAACTTGCCAACAAGCAAAATATCTCACAAGTAGACTGTCGCCACTTGTGGGAAAATGGTCCCACCATGTAAGGAACTCTGCTGAGTTCATCTACATGTTGAAAGGTATTCGAATGGGGACAGACGACATAATGGTCAGCTTTGATGTCATGTCACTTTTTACCTGGGTGTCACTAGCGGTCACATTAGTGTTGCTGGCGAACACTTTGCTTCCAAGGAAGCGGAACTGTTCCGTCATGTTCTCCAATCAACCTACTTTCAGTTTGACGAGGAGTGCTATGAACAGGTTGATGGGGTTGCTATGGGCTCACCGTTGTCTCCAGCAATAGCCAATTTTTAAATGCAATATTCCGAACATGCTCTAGCAAGCGCTCCAAAATAGCCCACATGTTTCTTTCGTTATGTCAACGATACGTTTATAGTATGGCCTCATAGGATGGACAGACTGCAAGAATTATTACAACATCTTAATGAGATTAATGAAAATATTAAATTTACAATGGAGGTGGAGAGGAATGGTCGCCTTCCTTTTTTGAATACTTTGATTGAAAAGAAGACGTCATTTTGTGTATAGAAAACCAACATATACCGACTTCTATTTCAGCACGCGTAGCTACCACCACCCGGCTCAATGCAGATATGTACTAAAAACCTTGCTGCCCAGGGCACAAGCTCTATGTGATAAGGATAGTTTGCAGGTGGAAATGTGTCATTTACGGGAAACTTTCCGCAAGAATGGTTACAACGAGACATTAATAAACTCGGTTTGCAGACGAGCAGGAAGGAGAAAAATACGCCAGCAGGAAGACCCGGGCCGCTTCGCCTTCCATCCTTACGTGGGAACGACTACTGCTAAGATTGGCAGATTTTTACGTAAGTGTGGCATTAAAACCATTTTCCGACCACTAGCCAAAATTAAGAATATACTGCGGCCTCCCAAGGATGATATAGTGTTACGAGCACCTGGCGTATATAGCATTCCTTGTGAATGTGGGAAAGCTTACATGTTTCTCAGGGGCCACCTCAGACGACAGCAGAGCTATATAAAAAAAAAAAGTCGCCAGTTTGCCTTGAAGGCCCTTGGGCCCTCTGAACTGCACTTCAGGGTCCCCTGAGCGTAGGGGCCCCACGGTGCACTGCACCACCTAGCCCCATGGTAGCTACACCCCTATTGCTGAGCACAGTATTGACACGTGACATGGCTTTAATTTCAAGACAACCAGAATTCTGGCGTTACTGGGATAGCATTTTCTGTGAAGCTATCGAAATCTGTATCTCAGATGACCTTGTTGACAGAGATACTGGGTTTCAGTTAAGTAAGGCCTGGAGCCCAGCAATCCAGAAAATGAGGCTGAAGCAGGACTTCTGGAAAGCATGCGCCTCTCTTGCGCACCAGCAGTCAACGATACCTGCCAGCAGCTAATGGCTTCTGCCAATAGAAAAACTTGCTGCTAGTGGCCAACGTTTTTCGCCATTAGCTATTGGCCGACTGGAAAAAGGATGACATAACGTGGCGTGATATATAAGCGGCTCTATAAGCTACTGGCATCAGTCACTTGACAATGGTGGCAAAGATTGTGACTGCCAAAACGTCGTGTTTGATTGACAGACCAACTCGGCTAGTTACCCGAGAAAACTTTATTCATTTACAACGCCGAGAAAACCTCCAGTCTTGTTTAATATAAAATCAAAATATATCTTGCATTATCATATATATTATTTCTATAAGGTATTTTTTTGTCACAAGCCTCCATACTTATCCGAAATCAATGAATGAGGTGTCATTTTACATCTTATGATCTCCACTTTATTCACACCATATTTTTAGAAAGGAATTTTTCGAAATTCGATCCTTAAAGGACAAAAATGTCAGTATTTCTAAAATGCTGTTTTTTGTGTTACAAATCATTTATCTCCCTGAATACCTATCTGAAATTGCTTAATGGGGTATAATTTTAAAGATTAAGATCTCCGCTTTGGTGACATCATATATTAAGACAGAAATTTTTTGGAATTCGGCCCTTAAAGGGCAAAAGTATCAATATTTCTGCAATGCAGCAACGCGTTTTTGTGTCAAGAGTCATTTATCTCCCTTTATATCTAACCGATATAGATAAATGAAGTATCATATCATATTAAAGATTAGGATCTCCGCTATGGTAACATTATATTTTAACAAAGAAATTTTTCATAATTCGAACCTAAAAGGGAAAAAAATGTCAATTGTTTCTAAAATGTGTTTTTTGTGTCTCGAGCCATTTAACTCCCTGGATATCTAACCAAAATAGATAAATGAAATAGCATTATGAAGAGTAATGTCTCAGCTTTGGCGATGTCGTATATTAAGAAAGATTTTTGTTTGGAATTTAACCCTTAAAGGGAAGAAGTATAAATGGTTCTACAACACATTTTTGTGTCATGAGCCATAATCACCCTTGATATCTAATCGATATAGATAAATGAGGTATCATATTATAGACTAAGGTCTCCGTCGTGGTAACATTATATTATAAAAAAGGAATTTTTCATAATTCGACCCTTAAAGGGTAAAAATGTCAAGATTTCTAAAATGCGTTTTTTATCTCGCTGAATATCTAACCAAAATCGATAAATGAAGTAGGATTATCAAGAGTAATGTCTCGGCTTTAGTGACGACGTATATTAAGAAAGATTATTATTATTATTTTAATTCGACCCTTAAAGGGAAAAAGTATCAGTGGTTCTATAACACATTTTAATGTAACGAGCCATTTATCTCCATTAATATCTAACCGAAATATATAAATGTGGTATCGTTCTAAAAATTGAGGTTTCCGCTGCAGTAAGATCACATTTTAAGAACTAATTTTTCGGAATTGAACCCTCAAATGGCAAAAATAACAGTATTTCTAAAATGGGTTTTTTGTGTCTCGAGTCATTTATCTCACTTGATAATTAAACAAAATTGATAAACAAGGTATCATTTTAAAGACTGAGGTCTACATTTCCGTTACACCATATTTTAAGAAAGAATTTTTTCAAAATTTTACCGTTAAAAGGCAAAAGTATTAATATTTGTACAACGCATTTTTCTGTCATGAGCTATTTATCTCCCTTGATACCTAACCGAAAACAAAAAATGATATATCGCTTTAAATATTAAAGTATCTGCTTTGGTCACATCATATTTTAAGAAAGAACTTTCTCCAAATTCAACCCATAAGGGATAAAAAAAAAATTTTGCCTCGCGTGAAGCCTAACCAAAATGAAGTATTTTATAAAGTGGCTGCTTTGATCACATCATATATTATAAAAGGATTTTTTTATTATTATTACGAGCCATTTATCTCTTAACCGAAATCGATAACTGTCATATCGTTTTAAAGATTAAGGTATCCAGTTAGGTAATATCATAAATTAAGAAAGAATTTTTAGGAGCTTGATGCTTCAAGCGGTCGCGTGTATCAGGCAGTTCACCAAGTCCCTAGATTGCAGCAGCAGATATTGCAGAGATTTCAGTAAACTGTTTTTTATACAATAAGTAGCTTTTCAGATTTTTTTTCTGTTACGGGAACATTTTTGTTTTGCTATACAATTCCAATGTAAACATTTTATTCACACAGCAACACACATCACAGATGTTAATATGCTGTGTGGATTTTGTTCATTTTGGTTGTATTAGTTAAGGTCAGTGACAGTTTTTCGTACATACTGATTGTTTTAAACTGTTTTGTAATATGTTGTAAGTATTTTGATATGTACCTATTACACTAAAAAAAAAAAATTGCTATAAAACTGCGGTTTTACTTTTTTTTTTTTTTTTTGTCATCTGTCTTTTGACTGGTTTGATGCAATCCTCCATCCCTTCCTATCTTGTGCTAACCTCTTGATCTCTACATATCCCCTGCAGCCCACGTCCTCAATTATCTGCTTCATATATTCTAATCTGTCTTCCTCTACAGTTCTTACTTTCGACTGTTCCCTCAACCAGCAAATTAACCAATCAAGCATGTCTCAAAATATGACCTACCAGCCTGTCTCTTCTTTCTGTAAGCTTCTTCCACAAACTTCTTTCCTCACCCATCATTTCCAACTCGTTCATTTCTTACTTTGTCTGTCCACTTAATTTTCAGCATTCTTCTGTAACACCACATTTCAAATGCTTCAATTTTCCTTCTTTCCGGTATTCCTAAAGTCCATGTTTCGCTACCGTAAAATGCTGTGCTCCACATAAAGAATTTTAAAAAGTTTTTTTTTTCTAATTCCTAGATCAGTATTTGAAACTAAAAGATTTCTCTTTTTCATGAAGGCTCTTTTTGCTAGTGCTATTCTGCTTTTAACATCATTCTTGCTTCAGCCATCGGTTATAATTTTGCTTCCTAAGTAACAGAATTCACTTACTTCTCCAATTGCATCCAATCTTATTTTTATATTTAATCTACTAGTATTTGTATCATTTCTGCTACATTCCCTTTTAGTCTTGCTTGGATTTATATTCAGTCCATAATCTTCCTTTAGTGTTTTGTTCATGTCATTAAGTAATCTTTCAATGTCCTCAGCCCTTTCTGCTAACAAGACAATGTCATCAGCAAATCGTAGCATACTAATTCCACATGGAAATTTTTCTTTTACTTTCTTTATTGCTTACTCTACATACAAGTTGAATATTAACGGGGATAGACTACAACCTTGTCTCACGCCCTTTTTAACTGTAAGCTTCTCATGATTCTCTACCTTTTTTACAGCCACTTGATTCTTATATAGTTTATAAAGTATTCTTCTATCTCGATACTTTAGACCTGACTTTTTAAAAATATTTGAACATCTTGTCCCACCTAACATTATCAAAAACTTTTTCTAAATCAACAAATGCCATAAAAGTATCTTTGTTTTTCTTGATCCGTCCTTCAAGTATTAATCTTAAAGCCAGAATTGCTTCCCTTGTACCGCGATTTTTCCTAAACCCAAACTGATCTTCAACTACTATGTCTTCTACTATCATTTCCATTCTTCTGTACATTATTCTGGTCAGTAATTTGGAAGCATGTGATGTTAGTCTAATGGTGCGATAATTCTCACATTTGTCGGCTTGTGCTTTCTTCGGAAGTGTGAAGATGATATTTTTATTAAAAATCAGTTGGAATTTCTCCTGTTTCATAACTTTTGATATTAGCTTGAATAATCTTTCGATTCCTTCTTCTCCTAGGGATTTAAGAAGTTCTGCAGGGCTCTCATCAATTCCAACTGTCTTATTTGCTTTCAAGTCATTCAGAGCTCTATTAAATTCTGTCCTCAAAACAGGATCTCCTAAGTCATCAATGTTGACATCACCTTCCTTTTTCATTACGCTATTGTTTCAAGTCATCCCCATCAAACAGTTTCTCATTGTGTTCCTTCCATCGGTTGGCTCTATCATCTGAGCTTAAAAGAGGTTTCACCGAGCGTGGTGGTGTAACGGTTAGCGTTCTGGCCTCTCATTCAGGAGCACAGCGGTTCGAATCCCTGTCCGGGAATCCAGGTTTGGGTTTTCCATGGTTTCCCAAATCACTTCAGGCAAATGCCGGGATGCTTCCTTCAAAAGGCCATGGCTGAATTCCTTCCCATTCCTTGCCCCCCATCCTTTCCCGCCTGTGAAGACCTAGCTTTTAAGAGACGTTAAGCAATTAAAAAAATAAGAGGTTTCCTAACGGCAGCTTTAATGTTCATTCTTTTTTTCTTAATTTCTCCAAAATTCTGTTTGATCATCCTATATGCAACATCTACTTTACCTACGACCATTTCCTTTTCTACTTATTCATACTTTTCTTGTAGCCATTTTTCTTTGGCTTTTTTGCATTTCCTGTTTATTTGATTTCTAAATTGCCTGTATTGCTCTCTTCCTGCTTTATCCTGAGCGTTTTTGTACCTTCTCCTCTGATCCATGAGTTCCAAAATTTCTTTTGTGATCCAAGGTTTTCGGGCAGCTTGTTCCCTAAAGCCTAATGTTACTTTGCCAGCTTTCATTATTTCGGTCCTTAATGTATTCCACTCGTCCTCGGTTAAGCTCCTTTCAGAGTTACTTCTTAGACCTAAGTCTACCATATCTGCAAATTTTTCTCTCGTACTAGATTGTTTGTTTATTCACTTCCAGTCTGTCCTGCATATGCTGCTTCCTTATTCGCTTGACTTTTAGCCTGCACTTCATCACTACCACATTATGGTCAGAGTCTATGTCTGCTCTTGGGTATGCTTTACAGTCTAGAACTTGATTCCTGAATCTCTGTTTGACCATGATATAATCTGATAACTACCTGTATCCCCAGGATGTATCAAGGTATATATCCTTTTTGCATGGTTCTTAAACAGTGTGTTCGCCACTACTAGCTTATATCTTTCACAAAATTCTAGCAACCTGCTTCCTCGCTCATTTCTTTCTCCTAGACAAAAACTTCCTACAGTATTGCCCTCTTTTCCTTCTCCTACTATTGCATTCCAATCACCCATGATTATTAGATTTTCCTCCCCTTTCACATATTGGATTAATTCTTCAATTTCAGTGTATATTTTTTCTATTTCTTCGTCATCTTCCTGTGACGTTGGCATATATACCTCTACTAATGTGGTTGGGATGGGCTTAGTTTATAACCTCATCAAAATAATCCTGTCACTAAACTGTTCATAATAACTCACCCGTTTCCCTACTTTCTTGTTCATTACAAATCCTACACCAGTGACTCCATTGACAGCTTGGGTGCTAATTATCCTGTGTTCCCCAGACCAGAAATCCTGTGCGTCCTTCCATTTAATCTCATTAATCCCAACAACATCTAACTTAAGTTGTTCCATTTCCCTTTTTAAGTTTTCTAACCTACCTGCCCTATTTAGACTTCTAACATTCCACGCTCCGACTCGTAGAATGTTTCTATCCATTCTGATGACTCCTCCCTGAGCAGTCCCCACCTGGAGATCCGATTGGGGGAATATTTTACCCAGGAAGAAGTCATCATGATATATGTAATTTGAGAGGGTTACATGTCCTCGGGATACCCTTTGGGTCTTTAATGCAGTGGTTTACCGTTACCTTCTGTATCCCAATGCCGTTGATCATTTCTGATTCATCTGCCTTTAGGGGCCGTTTCCAACCCCAAGGCCATGAGGGTGCCCTGCACCACTCCCCGCTCTTCCACCCTCCTTTCAGAGGCTGTTGGCAAGCAGTGGATGACTCCTTATACCGGGAATTATTCAGTTGCCAGAGCCTCGTCCATGCAAAACAGGGTGCATCACATGAAGGAGAGGTTGACATTTGGCTTGAAAAGGCTATTATAGTCTCTCCCAAACCCTTACAGCCCCTTATTGTATTACAGGCATTTAACCTCACTATTCGCGAATTTTCGCACGGGTTGTTTAGTCCATAAGAGTCCATAGTTGAAAAATCAACAGTTCAAATGAGCCAGTCTTAAGAGGGCTGTTATCGAAACTTATGTACTTCAGAGAGAAAAAATTCTGTTATACAGATTTCTGCAAATTATCAGATGTTTGCATTTTTAAAATAATAATTTGGATAACAGTACAGATAAATTGCATAAACTAAAACCTGTGATTGATTTCTTTACTAAAAAATTTAAAGAAGTGTACACAATGAAACAAAACATTTCTATCGATAATCGCTCTTGAAATATATGTGACACATGTCTTGCAAACAATTAAATCCATCAAAAGAGCAAAATTCTGCATTAAATTTTACAATTTGTGTGTTTCAGATTCCGGTTATTGTTAAATCTTTAAAATATGTACAGGCCATGATAAAAATTGTGATGATAGCAGCACTGAAAGTGTGGTCAACGAGCTATCACAGTCAATGTCAGAGGACACACGTTATACATAGATATTTGCTACTCTTCTCCAAAATTATTTATGGCACTATCTCATCATAGTAAAACTACTTTAATGTCACAGTATTTTCTAATAGAAAGAACATGCCAAAAGATTTCTGTAAAGTAAGACAAAAAAAAAAGATAATATAGAATGAGAAGCAGTAGTGGAATAATGGCTTTAAAATGGTAAGACAAATGAGATTTGTATATTATGTCTACAAAACCTGAAACAGTTGAAATTACTGCACAAATCAGTTCAGTCATATTTCGAAACCAAAATGTGTCATTAAGTACAATGAAGGAATGATTGAAATTGATCGCCAAGATGCCAGTGTGCTTTCCGATCATGACATAATATCGGAAGGGATATCAAAATATTTTCTTTTTATGTTCAAGATTGTGCTTTTCAACTTTTACATTTTATTAAACAAAATGCATAATGGGAAAAAAAAACAAAGTTACATAGCATACAGAATTAAATTTGCCAAATCTCTGCTGAATATCCCCGCAGGGGCCTGGTACGCAAGTGCCAGGTACGGGTTTGGCGAACCCGCGGTGCCCGAGCTGGAAACTTGTGAACGCCGCAAGTTTCCCACACCGTAAACTCCTACCATGCTTCAACGACCACCGTAGGGTGTGACGGTGGAACGTTGTGTGCCTAGGAGAACGGGGATCTTGGCTTCATCGCCCGGATCGCGAGGACGGTACAAACCTCTATAAAAAAAACCCTCAACCTCAAGGTCAGCCACGTGCCGAGGAGGTGAATGGGTGGAGAGGGAATTCACTCGCTAACGTGCAACCTCAGGGGCACCTGCGCACCCCTGTTGTATTAGCGCTTCTTTTAAACTGGTTTTACTCGTGGGACCAAAACGAAGTCATCCACTAAAACCTCAAAACCCTGCGGTACGGGTGTGCCGCAGGTTAATCCTAATACACCCAGTTCTAAGAAGCGGGTGAGGGTTGATAGCCCCCCCCGCTTCCGATAGTAAGAGTAACGGAAAGGTATGTTCAATTGCGAACGCCTTTGTTGTAATGATAAGAAAGGAAGGATCGTTCGAGAAAGTGTCGCCGTTTTATATCCAAAAAGGATTACAGGGTCTCGTAGGGACCCTGAACTCTGTAAAGAAGCTGAGGAACAGGACACTGCTGCTGGAAACATCCACCAGTCGGCAGGCTAACACACTCCTTAACTGTGTGAAACTCGGGGAGTTCGCGGTTACTTGCGAACTCCACAAAACGCTGAACTGTTCTAAGGGCATAGTCACCTGTCGTGACATCATTGACATGGGAACCGAGGAACTTGTTAAGGAGTGGGAAGATCAGAAAGTGGTTGAGGTACGTCAGATTACGCGAAGGGTTAATGGCAGTATTGAAAAGACTACCACCTTCGTCCTGACGTTTGACACTCCAGTACTACCCAAGAACATAAAAGCAGGCTACATAAACTTGAACGTCCGTCCGTATGTTCCGGACCCGATGCGCTGTTTTCAGTGTCAGCGGTTCGGACATACGACGGCGTCATGTAAGGGCAGCCCCACCTGTGGTAAATGCGGCAAGGGGGCACATGGGCCGGGTGTCAGTTGTACGCTACCACAGGTGTGCATCAACTGCTCCGGATCGCACCCGGCCTGGAGTAGGGAGTGTCAAGTGTATCTTGAAGAGCGCAAGATACAGGAACTGAAGACCAAAGAGCGGATTCCCTATGGGGAAGCTAAAAAGAAGGCCAAGTCGCTCGCCGCTCCAATTTTTGCAACTAGTTTTGCTAAGATGGCTTCAGTTCCCGTCAGGAAACAAACTACTGCTACCCAGACGTCCGTTGCAGATATGAGCACCAGCACAACGTGCTCATGCCAATGCAAATGCGGTGCAAAACCCGCGAAGGTCGTAACATCGAAGACCGCGGACGTCGGTAGTAGTACGTCTGCGACCTCAACCACACCAGCAGCAGTAACTGAAAGTCCACCACCACCACCAGCAGCAAATTTCAGAGTTACGCCACCTCCAATTCCACCCCGCTCTTTGACAGTTGTGGCACTACCACCTGCTACAACTGTTAATGGAGGTGATCAGAAGATCCGGGGTCGGAAATTTAAACAGACAGACCCGACCCAGTTTGTCAAGTCCCCCTCTTCGTCTCCTCCCAGACTTCCCACCAATAGGGAGGGGAAGAGGCAGAGGAAGAAAAAGAAAAAGAATAGGGAAGAAACTGAGGAGTCCTCTGGGTCGGAGATGTCTGTCTCTGCTTCCGTGGAGGAAGAAATTGAGATGCTGGTGGACGAGTCTGGTCCCGTTCCCCAGCATACAGCGACCGATGACCCACCCGAACCGGGGCGGGTAAAATTAAATCGGTAGGATGGCTCCCATACTCCAGTGGAACATCAACGGTTTTATGGCTCACAAGGAGGAGTTACAGCTCTTAGCACGGTCTGATCCTTTGTGTCTCTGCCTCCAAGAGACACACTTCAGACCAACGTACCAACCTGTGCTAAGAGGCTATAATATTTACCGGAAGGATGATACCGAGGGTGATCGAGCTAAGGGGGGAGTGGCTGTGTTTGTTCGGAACACAGTTCACTCCGAACCTGTTGCTCTCACCTCTAACCTACAGGCAGTAGCTGCCAAAATTCATGGACCGGTACAATTGACAGTGTGCTTGTTATATCTACCGCCGGGGTCACCTATTGATTTTGGTCAACTGGCTGATCTATTGCGGCAAATTTCCCGGCCCCTTTCTCCTGCTAGGAGACTTCAATGCGCACAGTGTGCTGTGGGGGTCGACCACCGATTGCCCCAGAGGCCGGGAAATCTGTAGATTATTGGAGCGAGAGGACGTATGTGTCCTTAATACCGGCCAAATGACTCACTTTACTACTGCTACCGGTACGTCCACTGCCATTGATCTCTCTCTTTGCTCTCCTTCACTGGCGGACTCCGTGCGCTGGGAAGTGGATCGTGACCTTCATGGAAGCGACCACTTCCCGATACGGCTGCACGTGGAGCTCGGCCGTGGAGAAAGAACTATCCACCACAAATGGAATGTCAGCAGAGCTGACTGGCAGCTCTATAGCCGTTCCGTCACTCTCCACCAGTGTGAGAATATTGAAGAAAAGGTGAAACACTTCACCGAAGTAATTCACCGGGCAGCTGATATTTCGATGCCTAGCAAGTCAGGAGCGCCGCGAAGAACACCAGTCCCTTGGTGGAGCGATGAATGTCGTTCAGCCATTCAGGGCCGCAGGCGAGCCTTGCGCCGTTTCAGGTTGCACCCGACACCTGACAACCTTGTGGCGTTCAGAGTTGCTAGAGCAAAGGCGCGTCGAGTGATTAAGGAGAGCAAGAGAAGATCATGGCAGACTTTTGTGAGCAACATTAACCGTTCCACTTCATCAACAAAGGTATGGGAGTCAATCCGCCGTATATCTGGAAGGTGCTCTCGATCACCAGTATCTGGATTACTGGATCAGGGGCGTGTAGTCACCGACGAACGAAGCATAGCGCAGTTGATGGCAGAGTCATTCGCTGCTATCACTTCCACTGCCAGGCTGGAACCTCGGTTCCAGCAACGAAGAAGTGCTGCAGAAAGACACAATCTTAGCTTCGAGTCGCCGGATTTCCAGGTGTACAACTCCCCTTTTACATTTTGGGAGTTGGAGTCCGCCCTAAACGGGACCAAGGACACAGCACAGGACCCGACCTGATCCAGTACCAGATGCTGAGGCATCTCAGCAAAGGTGCTAAAGAGTACCTTCTAGGTATTTTTAACGATATATGGACCGAAGGACACTTCCCCGTCTCGTGGAAAGAAGCAACGCTAATACCCATTTTAAAACCAGGGAAAGACAAAATGTTGCCAGGTAGTTATCGTAGCATCGCCTTAACAAGCTGCGTCGGGAAGACACTAGAGCGGATGGTTAACCGCCGCCTCGTCTGGTGTCTCGAATCCCGAAAACTATTGAGTCGCTTTCAGTGTGGATTTAGGAAGTTCCGTTCCACCTTGGACAACCTGATCCTGCTGGAAGCGGCGATACAGGATGCCTTTATTCGCAACCAACATCTTGTTGGCGTGTTCTTTGATATCGATAAGGCCTACGATACTACCTGGCGGTATGGCATTTTAAAACAACTCCATGAATGGGGTTTTAGGGGAAATCTACCCCGTTTCATACAGTCATTTTTATCTCAGCGTTGCTTCCGGTACCGAGTCGGTAGGGAAGTGTCAGATGTTTTTATCCAGGAAAATGGGGTTCCTCAGGGTTCAATTTTAAGTGTTATTCTTTTCGCTATTGCGATAAATAGCATCTCAACTGTAATAAGGAGTCCGATACGGTTCTCCTTATATGTTGATGATTTTTTAATTTTTTTGTGCATCATCTAGTCTGAGAAGCGCTGAGCGGCAGTTGCAGCTCGTGCTGAACAGGCTTGATGAGTGGTCAGTGCGAACTGGGTTTCGATTTTCTCCTGAGAAAACCCAGTGCGTACTTTTTAGTCGATCTCGTAGCCTTTTACCAGAACCTCGTCTTACCCTGAGGAACACCGTTTTGTCTTTTACTAATAATATTCGTTTTCTGGGTCTCATATTTGATAGTAGGTTAAGCTGGCTACCACATCTAAAAGATGTGAAAGCTAGAGCCCTAAAAGCCCTCAATATTTTAAAGTGCTTATGTGGCAGGTCATGGGGTGCTGACCGCTCCTGCTTGCTACAATTCTATAGAGCCTTTGTGCGGTCGTGGCTTGAATATGGTTGTATAGTATACAGTTCGGCACGGGACAGTTATCTGCGCATATTAGACAGTGTCCATCATGCAGGAATCCGGCTTGCAACCGGTGCCTACCGCACCAGTCCGATTATCAGCATCTGTGCTGAGTCAGGCGAGCCACCGCTTTCCACCCGCCGGCGCCTCCTCATGGTGCGACACTACTTGCACATTGCCACAACACCAGCTAGTCCCGTGTACGATGTAGTAATTCGCCCAAACTACGAACGACTGTATACCAACCGCTTAAGAGCAACCAAACCGTTTAGCTTACGCACAAAGGCTATTATGGAGGAGTATGGGTTTGAGATGCCCCCTTTTTATCACCAGGGTTGGAGTAAATCTCCTCCCTGGCTTTTAAAGAGGCCCAGAACTGTTTAGAAATGTCCAGGTACAACAAGCTGTTTACCAATGACAATGTTTTTATCAGAATGTTTATGGATGTTTTAAACCAGCATCATGATTTTACCCCGGTATACACGGATGGGTCTAAGCAGGCTAACGGAGATGGCTGCTCTGTAGTATTCCCTCGAGCGACTTATAATTACAAACTAAATAGCTGTTGCAGCGTGTACACTGCAGAGTGTTACGCTTTGTTAAAGTCGCTCCAGCATATGAAAGTAAGTCGCAGCATGAAGTACATCATATGCTGTGATTCCCTCAGCTGCATCCAGGCCATGGGAAGCATGTACCCAGCAGATCGTCTTGTCCAGGACATACAGGACACCCTCCGATCCCTCCAATCTTCTGGAAAGGAGGTCGTATTCTGCTGGGTACCTGGTCATGTGGGAATCAGGGGGAACTGAGGCAGCTGATGAAGCTGCCAAGTTAGCCTGCAACAAGGTCCGAATTGACTTTGAATCCGGTCCCAAAGTCTGACCTTGCCTCGGCGGTGAAAAGATTTGTTTCCGACGTTTGGCAGAGGCAGTGGCTGGAAGTAGAGCATAATAAGCTCCGGCTGGTCAAACCGACCGTTCAGCCGTGGAGCAGCTCCTTCCAGCGGGCGAGGAGGGATGAGGTTCTCCTGACTCGCCTCCGTATAGGGCACTGTCCTCTGACACATAGCTTTCTCCTCCGCCGGGAGGACCCTCCGGATTGTGATGCTTGTGGCGTACCTCTGACGGTGCGCCACATTTTAGTTGATTGTGCTTTGTTTTTAGACTTAAGGGCAGACGTTGGCCTCGCGAACGATCTGGCCCTTATTTTAAACAATGAGACCAGCAGTGTGGCGAGCGTCTTAAAATTTAGTGTATTGGCCGGTCTAGTGCCCAAAATTTTAGGCAGATCGGCCTAGTTTCAAGATGGATGGGTGGCCTCTTTACAGTTACTCATCCATGTGCATTGTTTTTCATTTTTATATTTTTAAATTCCTTTTCGCTGGCCACTATACAGCCGGCGAGAGATGTAGTGTTTTTAATTATTTTGGGACCCTGTATGACCCCTTTACAGCCATTCAGGTGGTGCACGGTCTTGTGTTCTGGTGGCCCCTTTTCTAAGCCACGTTTTATATTTGTGAATTATTTTAATTGCTGTCTGTATGGTCGACCCCTTTACAGTCGACCATGCAGACAGTATTTTAGTACTTTGAGCCACAGTTTAGGCTGGTAATTGTTAGGGCGCTAATGACCCCGCTGTCGACGCGCCCTTAAAACAACAACAACAACATCTCTGCTGAATATGACAAAGCCAGACTATAAAGAATGAGGACGATTATTGTGCAGAGATTGCACACAAAACATTGGGGTCATTTCCCTAATCATACTGACCAAACACCATAGAAGTTGGCACCATCAAGGCTCTGTAAAGTTTCAAGGAAAAATAAAACTGAATGAAACTGTGGGAGTGCAAAAGATGCAAAGGTCCTTTACAATATCACATGATTGATGGTTATTATTTTGTTTTAATTTTTGTAAAAAAATTTAGTGTGTGCAGTGAAAATGTATTCAGAAATTGGACTTAAATTTTATTTATTTATGCTTTATTTCGAGATGATAACCTTCTGTGATATATTTGCTTCAATTATTAAGCTTTTTCGTTTGTCGTTTAATATAATGTGTCATTTAGTTTTAATCATTTGTTTGTTTTTAAGTTTTCACTTGTATTTTTGTAATTTTTGAATTAACTTTTCCCAAATACCATGTACGTCCTGTGCGATTGGTACAACCTTAGACAGATTTGCCAAGCCGTGGAATGGCTCGAAGACTTGGCAGCTCTGTTTACGTTTTGGGACCACGCTTTTGAATCTCAGATAGAAGGGGGAGGGGTTAGTTTTGATTATTATTTTTAATAGAGTCAGTATATACTATTTAGAAAACTTGTTCATTTTACTCAATATCATACTTATTCACAATCATTGTAGGTCAGTGATTCCCAATTAGTGGTATGTGTACCACCAGGGGTACACTTGGTAGTCTCTTCGCTAGTGTAATCACTGAAATAGTGATGTTTGTTTAATTTTTTAACTATCTCCAAATATATTTTTGTAATTTTGTTCAATTTTTGTGATGTTTGTTATTGGAATTATTTAATAAATTGCAATTTTAAAAAATACGGAAATATTGTAAAGTGTGTTCATGTTTTTTTTTCTTTTTTTGCCTGCCTGCCTTTAGTCATCTGTAGTAAGTGATAGGTTATTTCCCTGTCCTTTCTTGTGATTATTGCTTAACAGCTGTTTCATTGTCATTATCGAATTAAGATCCATTAACAGTGTAAAGGGTGTCTTTGCCAGTTATATCTGAATATTTAATAGGATGAAGTTTTGCACTTTTTAGTGAATACCAGACTAGCATACAAAAAATATGCAAATAATTGTGTACTACGGTGAATTTTAAATTTTTGTTGTTTCAGGAGCCAAGAAAATTGAAGGGTTCAACAGGGCATGTGGATTCACCAGAAACCATAATCATCAGGAAACCAAGAAGAATTTCTACAAAACTGCAGACAGTAGGATCAGGTGCAAGTAGTTTAGAAACTGCCAGTCTAGACAGTGGCATTAGTAGCTTTTCCAGCAGTAGCTGCCATCCTGTTGACAGCAGTGGTGTTGGGGAAAATCTTAGTACAAGTAAACAGCACAGCTCGTTAAGAACACATACTATGTATTCGGAAGAGGTCAAAGATGGAGGTGAGCATGCATCATCTTCTGTTACAGTAACAAGGAAAAGTGTTAGTTTTTCACCAGCACCACAAGTCTTGGCTTTTGCTACTTCAGATCAGATTAGTACTCGAAGCTTGAAAGGCTTCTCATCTGCAAATAAACGGAGGTCTGCTTTGACTTCGATTACCTCTGTAGAGTCTAATTTTGTCCATGCTGCAAGTATTTTGAAGAAGTCTTCACTTTCTGCGAAAGAGAAACCTGCTTCACTAAGTGATGATAAGAGAATTTTGAATTCTGAAAATGTTACAAATAAATCACCATGTGGATATGGAACACCAAGGCGTAGTGTGAGGTTGCCAAGAAATAGTTCAGAGAAAATGGAAGCTATTGAAGATATATATGAGCATGATACAATTGATCCCACAAATTCTCCCTTTTCTGATAATACAAGCTTACCTTCTCAGTCTAGCACAAGCTTCAATTTTGATTTGTGTGTGACCCCTTCTATTCCAGTTGAAAAATTTGTTTCGCCATCAACTGCTAGTGTCACACGAAATCAGTTGAACCGAAACAGCTATAAGAGGGATGCTTCCTCACTCATTAATGAATTGAAAGATACCTCTCCCCGGAAGAAGTTAATGAAGGCATTTCACAGTGAACCTGGAGAAACTGAAGTGAAAAAAAGCCCAGGAAATGATTTGACCAAAGAATTCTCATCACCAGTTCAGAAAAAATCTCCTGTGAATGACCTAACAAATGTTAGTGGTGTAAGGGGACTCCGTGGCTCAATAAAGAAACAGGTGACTCCTAAAAATGACCTGTCAGACTTAAGAGGCGTGCGCAGGTTGATGACCACACCAAAGGTACATGCTTCACCTGAAAATAGTCTTACTGATGTTACAGGTGTTAGGAAGCTATTTAAAACACCGGTTCAGGCACGTTCTCCTAAAAACGATTTAACTGATGTGAGGGGTGTGAGAAAGCTGTTGAGTACACCAAAAGACAGTAAATCTCCAAAAAATGATTTAACTGATGTCAGAGGAGTGCGCAAGCTCATGACCTCCCCAAAAATATATACATCCCCTGAAAACAATCTTTCTGATGTAGTAGGTGTCCGAAAACTATTTAGGTCACCATCTCGCATACGTTCACCCAAAAATGATATAACCGATGTCAGGGGTGTGAAGAAGTTGCTGAGCACACCAAAAGAGCAAAAATCTCCAAAAAATGATTTAACTGATGTCAGAGGAGTACGCAAGCTGATGACCACTCCAAGAATTCATAAATCCCCTGAAAACAATCTTTCTGATGTTACAGGAGTTCAGAAACTATTTAGATCACCAGCTCACATGCGTTCCCCAAAAAATGATTTATCAGATGTGAGAGGTGTGCGGAAATTGCTGAGCACACCAAAAGAGAGACTTTCTCCTAAAAATGATTTAACTGATGTCAGAGGGGTGCGCGAACTCCTGGGCTCTCCGATAAAGCAAAATCTTCTCAAAAATGATCCCTCAGATGTGGAAGGGGTTAAAAGTTTATTAAAGTCTCCAATTCAGGAGACTAAGAAACCTATTCCAAGAGGAACTAAATGCACTTTGAATGAAAAAGTTGCAAAACCAGAACAGACATTACCAGTGTTGGAACGTGGTGACAAGATTTCACAGTCAGTTTCAGAAATGTTGCCTAGAACTAGAAGGGGAAAAAATAAGATAATTGACTTGGCAGTTGAAATGACAAGCAAAACAGAATCTGTTACATCCAGAACAAGAAAAAGACTAAACCAGCAACTGGATACTCAAAATGAAATTAAAGAAGTTGAAATATCAGAGTCTCAGGGAAATAAGTTGGACATTGTTGCAGTATTGGAACCAGCATCACCAAAACTTAAGACAAAAAGAAGAAAGGTTATAGACGAAGATTCTCATTTATCACCATCTATTATGTCTCGAAGAGGTAGAAAGTTAAAGGATAATCTAAAAACTTCAGACGAGTCTTCAGCTACTAACGTCATTTCAGATTCTATCTCATCGACAACAGTTCGCACTAGAAGGCAAGTTGGTAACAAAGGTATAGGTGAAGTGCAAAAAGATTTTTCCCGGGCTCCAAGAATGAAGACACTTATTGCCAGTACAGGTACACCAGCTGAGTTAGAGAATAAAAAGTTGATTAATAAATCAGCTGAACGTGTATCTCCAAAAACACGAGGCAAAAAGAAACGTGGTGCTGAAATTATTTCTCAGAATGATTTTGGACCTTTGCCTTCGAAGCCTGAGAGAGTGAAACAAACATTAGCTGATCCAGATCAGGATAATGTAAAAGAAAAAGAAATCAGTGCAGCTGTTAATGAAGGCTCTGCAATAAATGACTTGCCAAAAGTGCGCACTAGGAAGAAGCAGATATTAGATCAGGCAGTTGTAACAGAAAAAACTTGAGATTCAGCCCTCTAAACCACGGGGACGGAGAAAGGTAGGTGTTGAATTAGAACCCAAAATCGCTTCTGATAGAACTCTGCGATTTGCTGAAGAAACGAAACAACCGATTGCTAGTTCTGATTGTACTGATTCACCATCTATAAAAACTAGGAGGAAACGCATTATGGAAGACCAAACCGAAGGCATAGCAACAACGGACCTTTCAAACACTAGAGCTTTGAGAGGAAGAAAGTTGGCTTTAGAACCGGAAACTGACACCAAGTCTGGGAGAACTAAGCAATTCGTTGTTGCTATAGATTCTACCAAAACAGTAAGTACAAGACATATTTCAGAAGACCAAATGAATGGAACAGCAAGAGCAGGAACTTCAGATGGTAGAACTTTGAGAGGAAGAAAGTTAAATGATAAACCAGAAGCTATAAAATTGACTGGTATTTCCAGTACTAATCACACCACCTCACCACCCCTAAAAACAAAGAGTAGAAGTAGGAGATTGGAGGTCAAATCCTCATCTGTATCAGAAATCTCTACAAATCAGCTGACAAATCAACATGGCGTTGAACCTTTATCTTCTGAGTATTTAGAAAAGCAAGCAGTCGTTAAACTGGAACAACTTGGTCAGCCACAACCAACCAGTGAACTGATATCAAATACTGTAAGTTCTGTATCAGCACCCTCAAACGTACAGACAAGAAGAAAACGGACAAAAGACCAGCAGATTGTAGTAGAAAACACTAGTTCACTTTCTACCACAAGGTCCCTAAGGAGCAGAAGGAAGTACTAATTCAAACATTTATGTTTAGCTCAATGTACAACAATAGTTAGAACAAAAAAAGTAATGGAGCAGAATGTACAAACAACTTTATTTAATGAAGTATACAAGTCTAGTTAATTATTTAGGCTATATTGTGCTATTGATTTATTTTTCTTCAAATAATTTTGACATACTTTTAAGATGTAATTTTACTTGCTGACAGTGCTATTGTTTTATATAATTTTTAACTGCTGTTTTATCAGTGTAAATACAAAATTATTTTTATTGTATGTGTTGTAACTAATGCATTTTATAAATGGTATTAAATTTATGGAAAAAAACTTTATTTTTGCCTTAACCTAAATAATTTGTCATTATGCTACAGAAAAATTAAATTATTGTTACCTGGGCCGAGTTAAACCAAGGCTACTGGAACCCCCCCCCCCCCCCCCCAGGCGATCAGCAGTGGCCTAGAATATGCTAGTTCAGAAACCTCCCTGGAAAGGTCTCATTAATGTTTTTTAGTTTTTGATCACAATACAATCTCATTGGGTTTTTTTTAACACCTTCATTACAGTTAAACTGTTTTATTTGTATTTTTATTTAAGTATCTATTGTAACTATAGGCAAGTATTAGATGGCCCACAGGCTAACATAGAATCGAAATTGTGGATCATCTCCAAAAATGGTTGTGCAGCCTTGAGTTAAACCAAGTGCTTTGTAGGCTACAAGATTGTTGTGACATTCATTATCTTGTAATGAATTAGTGCAATAGGCTATTTGACTAATGAAATTTTGTTACAAATTATTGTCATAAGTATAGATTAATGCTTAAAAATTAGTTATTTATAATTTTGCAAGGAACTATTATACTATTTTTAATGAAAACATAGAATTCAATTATTTCATACCTTCTGTCATATGATAAAAATGCTCTGATGACTGGTTGCTTTACTGGCGCCACATGCCAGTAAACATAGACACTATAAGTAGTGTTTACCATATTTTACAAATTTTTTGTCATTTTTATTTGTTATTAGTGAGTTTTCGAGAACAATTTGTGGAACGAGACCGGTTGGTTGGACGTTTTTCAGAAACAGCCCTGACTTAAAAACTTCATTTTAAGTATGATTTATATTTAGGTTCAGAATAACCAAAACTATAAATTAAACTACCATTTGCCTGCTGCTTTGCACATGTGGTTCTTGGTGTGTGTAAAAGTGCTTTGTTGTTTTTTTCTAGTACCATATATTGTCATGGAGTAGAAAAAATATCGTTTCCTGTAATTAAAGGCTACAGATGTATTTAAAGATGACAAGTAAAAATATTTTCTTACTATAACAAACACACATCCAAAAAAAAAAAAAACAATATATCACGCCCATCCATTCATGTTTTTGGTAGACACCAATAAACACCCATAAATACAGACTTTATTTTGATAAGAATGAAAAGCAGACATTACACTGAAAAGTGTGTATTTTTTATTATTTTGTGTAAACTGTCCATAAACTTAATTATTAGTACTAATTTTTGTTGCCACTATTTAGTCTTATTCATGAATAAAGGTCGCTCACTATTGGTACCAATAAGCATTGAATTTGTTTGTGTTGAAATGCAGTCCGGACACTAAAACTTCACAATAAGGCATCCATATTATTTTGGCCTAAAGTTTCACGGTGTGCAGGCTACATTTAAACAAATTCAACACTTGTTAGTACCATTGCTTACAAATAGGACTGCACCATCCTAAGTGATAATTTTGCAACGTGGGTAATATGATCGACTGCTCCAGTATCCGATACAAGAAGTGAAAGAAACTATGAGCTGACAAATAAAAACAGGTTTTATACCGTAACTTATCAGTTTTAGAATTAGATATTAGGAACTTCGAATATGAACGAAAATATATATTATTTTTTCAAATGCCTATTCAATTTAATATTTACAAACCATTTGTTACAAACATATTTTGAGTTACTCCAAAACTTCAAGACCGTAATGAAATATTGAAATTATTTTATCAAAAAAGTGTTAACGTTTGAGTAAAGTGATTAAATAAATTAAAATATTACTTAGCATATTACAATAATTGTGATGAGCCATACTGTTGACAAAATCATCATTATAGTTCAATGATTTCATAAAATCAGCCTGTATATTAAGTGTAGTTGAGTTATTTAACAGCTCTTTCTTTTATGCGAGAGTGCATATGATTTTTAATTCTTCGTAACACGAGAATGAGCAGTCTGCATTGTAGTTGATAACTGCTCTGCAAGTAAACAAACATATCACGGTCCACATTTTTTTCTCTGATCAAAAATGCTAGTTGTCTCAGCCTCATTGCCTTTTTTCCCCCTCAGTGTTTATATAATACTAACAAACGAAAGTTTTTCTGTTTTTGTGAGGAACCTTGATTATTTCAGCACACCATTGATTTGTGCTAGGTAGTTGTGAAATATAAGGGGACACGTCTTTAGTCGAAATAAGAATGGCCTGGTTCAAAAAATTTCAACCACACCCGTACAGCTACTGACATTACACCACAATAGTGCACAATGGGTGGCCAAGGCTACTACCGCATAGAATGGTCAATGATCTGCGCTAGTAGTTGCGGCTGCAAAGTAAAATACAAAGACACACAGGTCCTTGGTTGAAATCATGGTTGTCCACTTTCAGCTACCATACCTACCACATTCCCACTGCTACCGACATGCAACCACCACAGTGCATGATGGCAGACTCGAGGCTACTACCATATTAAAAAACCAATGGTCTGCGCTAGGTAGTTGTAGCTACAGGCACATTGATATAAGATTTGAAAAGTACATATTCATCTTGCAGATTGTCTGCAAAGTCTTCAGGATAGAGCCTTCGTAGTTCTTTGTCACCAATTCTTTTCATTTTTAAGGGCAATCATACTTGTTATTAATATTGTCATAAGCTGGTCCTGAATTGGAAGAAATGAATACTTTGACATGGTCACTTGAATCGCAATATCACTTTTTTCTTGTCATATTTGTCACAGCTAATTTTTATTTTTATAAAGCTTTTCTGGGAGTTATTAAATTAATTGAGAAGAGGTTTACTAGTGCCAGCCTCTTCACATATTTCGAAAAAAGAAATCTGGTTTCTTTTAAGTAAATAAAATAACTGATTCTTATGATGCCTTTAACGACTTCAGGGTCAATATCTAACCCTTGCAAAGTTTCCGGTAGTAAATTAAATTTCTTCAAAATGGAGCCCTACAATTCTTTTCAAGTCTCTAAAGTAGTTATATCCAATACCAGTCCTGTCAACTCACTTTGAACCAAAGTTTTTTGTGACGAACCATTTTTTTTATCTTTCCAAGAGCTTGTGACGTAACGAAATATTTCATAAGAAAATTATATTTTTGTTCCTTGACAGTAGACAAAAATTGATATATTTATTCTTAAAGAAAAGAAGTGTAGGTTGCTATGGAGATAAGAAATCAATCAAGACTTGGAGGCTAGCGACATAGAGACAGATCGGTTGCTTTTAATTCATTCATTGCTGAAGAACCTTGCATCTTCGATTACTACAGAAGTTCGATGTAGTTCCTAAAGGAATACCTGTTGTGTACAATAAACGGAAAACTGTTGAGAACAAAAGGATTGAATTCTTTATATTTATAATCAGTCCACAAAATATGCCGTATCATCATATGGCGACGTGTAGATGGCTCGGCAATGAAAAAAGTGTATTCACCAACGCAACTTGTCTACGGAAGAAAAAACATTTAACAGTTACGACAGCGCCACTAGCAGAAACACTGGAGTTTACGACGATGAGAACAACTGATATAATTATTTTCATCTTGGATGTTGGAGCATATCTTCATTTAACATCTGGTAGCGGATAGAAAACACGAAGACGACTAAGCGATGGATGGTCTTTGGAGTAAACATCTGTCTGCGGTTGGCGAGATTTGCAAACATTTAAGTATACGTTTATGAGGCGTCACCAGTGAAGCGTCCTAACATAAACGACTATAAACTAACTTTCAAAAGAGAGGCTTTGTAGTTAATTGCGTGATTATGAACTTTTGAAGTCTGAAAATTCACCTTATATAAACGAACATTGGAGTTGGGTAGAACTTTTTGAATCATTTCTTTTCTTGTTTGTTCGGTATGTATTATTATATTGAACCTTGGTGTGCCTTATTCACAAAGTAGTATTGATCAAATGGTGGGAATTCTCCTAATAACCTTGTAATTTGCTGACTATTTTGTTGTTGTAATTATGAGGATTACGTATTTATTTATTTTTTGCGGGAACTTTTATCGGTTTCTAAATACTAATCTAATCGTCTCTCTGGTTCTTCAAGATAGAGAGAGAATTAATGGATGAATTGTTCCCAGTAGAGGGAGTTATTTCACATGCAGGATCCAATGTTCCTACTAACACAATGTCAAATATCAACCTTCCCACCAACGACATTAAGCTGAATAGTCCGGATAGGGATTCTCTGGATAAGACTCATTTTTCTACCTCTACTCCTGGAGAGGAATTTCTTGGGCTTTCAAATCAATCTCAACCAAATGAAAAGATTGAACAAACACCCTGTACCAGCACACATATCACCTTCCACAGATGAACTCCTTGTCCTATTGATTGCACAGATGAAGGACCAAACTTCAAAAATAGCTAGTCAAATTTTGGAATTAAAAGACAGTCAAACTACACAGATGAATGACCTCATAGCTAATAACATTGCACAGATTTTGGTAATAAAAGACAGTGAAAATGCAGATTTTTTAATTAAATAATACCTTTGAGGAATAATTAAACAATAAACTTTAATTCCAATCTCAAGTTATCGTGCAAATTAGATTCCTTTTAGAAAAAAATAAATCAATAGTCAAAGAGTATTACAGATGTAGAAACTAGATGGTCTCACAACATCTCCACCATTGATAACAAAGTTACCACACACATTTCCCTGTATGATGATGTCCACTCAAAACTACAGTAGAAAATTGATTCAGGTTTACAGAAAGTCTCCAACACATAGAATGAACAAATTAGGGAATGTCAGGAGACTCAAACACCAGAAATTAAGTCTGAATTTCAGAATTTGCAAACTGAACTAACTGTTACCGTACAAGATATAGGAACAGAAGTGAGCAAATTAACACAGGTTACACATGACTTTACGGTACAAGAGATAAAGAATAAGCTTGAATCTATTCAAAAACATAGTATTTCCACTCCACAAGAAAAAATAATTTTAGCAGCTCCAGAAAGATTTTGTCTTTTAATGGTACTAGTGATGTACATCCATTTAGTTTTATTAACAGTTTTGAAATATACACCTCCTTCAACTGTATGATTGATAGGGAAAAAATAAATTGTGTTTATCAACACCTCAGCAGAAGCATGGTGAGAAAAACAAATCATAACCTGTTCTAACTCTGATGAGCTCAAAGACAATTTTTTGCACAACTTTTGATCTACAGACAGACAGTATGATCAGTACAGGATTCAGATACCAAGCACACAAAGATACTTTATTTATTTATCCCACATTTATACAGCCTAATATCTAGATACTAAATTAGGCCCTATTACATACATTTTTTTTTTTAATTGATTAAGGGTTCCGCCAGTGTCGCTGGTTTCATTACTGGTTAATCTGGCCTCTCAGCTGTGTGGATTACCGGATAGCCTCCACAGTCTCCCATCCCCGTGAGGAGGCAGGCCAAACCTATTTTCTGGTGAAACCATGTTAACAGTTTACAATTTTACGGTCTAAGAAAGTTTTATGTAAGCAATTAGCATATTTTTCCGCTTCACTTAGCTAATTGGTAACTGATACGAAATGATAAATTATTAAATATTAAACAATATACGTTACAGATGAGTCAGTTAGTAAATGAATAACAATATTTACATTGGTAGTTATTTGACAATTACAGTGCGAGCTTACAGTTGTTTGTCGGTTAAGGCCGCCACACACGAGCAGTCCATCTGGCGCTAGGCCAATTCGCACCATTCCATTTAGACTCAGTCCAAAACGGGGTCACACACGACAGAGCCGCGCCGAACCAGGTCACTGCGTGCCTACAACTTCCGCCAGTCCGGCTCTAGCAGTGTAGGGGGTAGCACGCTGGCCCGGCATTTTAAAGGTCACCCGCCCGAGTCCGCCCTGGGGCCTGATTGGTTTTATTTTAGTGTTTTTCTGTCTTCAAATGTGTCCCAAAATTATATGAAAGAAGCCTAATACAGCAGTCATTTAAAACTATTTTTTTTTTTTTTCGCACGTAATTTTATTTTACAGACGGTAAAAAGTTATACGCCTCTTACATGAATTCTTAAAAACAGTTATCTTAAATAATAAAAATTATTAAGAATATATAAAGTACAAAAGCCGGGATATTCAGAAACATATGGAAGGGTTAAAACGCAGTGGTGTAGGTCACTTTTCCTTATTTTCTAGAAATTAATATAATGCAAAAGATATTGTAATAAATTCTGGAACATAAATGTTGTATTTTTATCATTCTAATGATGTCACTGGAATCGAATTTTATACAGAGGCCTGAATCGAATGAAATTTGTACAATGGTTACATTTCACTGTTGAAAAATATTACTTAAACCAGTGTTTATTAAAAAAACAGTGAGCGAATTACGCCACTGTGCATGATCTACAACAGTGTATTTGTAATTAAATCTTATTTAATGTGAGGTTTCCTAATGTATCTTCAATTATTTCTTCAGAGTCCATTATTTCTTTAGATATCCTATGTAGAAGTGCGGAATCTGTCAGCACGGAGGATGCGTTTACAAACAATGATTTAAGTCTGACTTACATCACATTGCTGATAAAAAAAAGCAGGTTTTTCGTTGATCTTTAGAATTTTCAGTTCCTCCTGTTGGAAGTTGAGTGAAAGTGTGACTTGCTTCACATTTTTTACCAAGAAATTGAGGGACTGATTTATCTAAATGTGGTTTCAGTGTCTGTTTTTAGACCCACATTTTGAGTATCAAATACAGGAGTTGGAGACGGTGCAAGGAAGTTCTGCCAGATTTGTTTCTGGAAATTATCGCAGAACGCAATCAGTAACAGATATGATAAAAGAGCTGGAATGGGACTCATTGGAAGACAGAAGGAGGGTGAAGAGGGTCATGGGAGTGTACAAGGCGTATATTGGTGATGAGGCATGGAAATATATTGGTGTAAGAATTGGAAGTAATACATGGAAGAGAAAAGATGACCATGACCACAAGCTGGCACTCGATTTCGGGCACAAGGGTGTAGGAAGATTCTCCTTTTTAGGTAAGGGTGTCCGGGATTAGAATAAGTTACCAAGAGAAATGATGAATAATTTTCCAAAAACGTTGAATGAATTTAAAGTTAAAATTTGTAAAGGGTAAATGTAGGTGGATGCAGAAAAGGGGGAAGATGGGTGTTCAGGGAAATTGCCACCGGAGCATGCGCTCCATTGCAATTTAATCTAATTTAATTTAACACCTGATTGACTTACGCCACTGTGACTTTAACCCATCCATATTGAACCTATCTGTGTGAGATCAAAATTTCGTAATCTTTGTTTAAAGCCTCGATCAAACCTCATGTTTTCAAGGTTTGATATTTTTTTTTTTTTTTTTGGCCTTACACTTACTTACTACTAACACTGATTTTTTAAAACTCCGAGCACAAAACGGAAAGAACTAGGGTGAAAACGAGGGACAGATGGAATTCTATGAATTCATTCTAAACTAACTGTTGAATGTAAACTACAGATGTGTTAAAACTATAACCAGGAAAGTCTGTATGTATAAGATACTTAAAAAAATGAGTTCATTTACTATAAACACGGTACAGAGAAGGAATTGACTGTATTTTTCTTTTTAATTTGTGTCTGCCTGAAAATTCTGAACAGGATTCTCGCAAAAAATATTGGTCAGATGTTGATTGTTTCGTTTAATGTCCAACACGTGGTCCCGCGAGTAAAATAGGGTATATTTCATTTTGATATGAAGTCGGAAAGCTGAGAAATTAAAGTTAAAAGTGTCTTTTCGTTTGCACGGGTTATCCCACTCCAGTCGGGGTGGGGATAGCCTACCTGACGCTTTGCTACCTGCCACGGCTCGGCGGATTTTGGACCGGTCGAAAATCCAGCACGGCCTGCCGAGCCACGCCAATCCGTCAGAGCTCCCACAACACGACGAGTTTTGGATCGGCGCGAGGACATTTGGCCTGTTGGCTCGTCCATGTGTGGCGGCCTTTAGTGAATACATGATCACATTACATCAGGTTGCATTACAATGAATTTCTAACAACAATTTTTTAAGATACAGATCTACTGGGATTTACAATACATGGGTTATTATTTTCACAGTTCCTACATGCATACATTAGTACCTGCTTCGCTTTTACAGCCTTGAACCAGTTCGTGTGTTATCGAAATTCCGTTACTATTAATTTGTGACTTGTTTACACAAAGAGACTACAAGAATTTTTTGCACGAGAAGCTTCGAAGAGCTACCATTTAACTACTCCTGTATCTGAAACCGAAAGTCAGAGACATTGTCAGCAGAATGCCCAAATGGGTGAGAACAGAATTCATACTCAACAACATTAGAACAGTCAAAGAGACTGAAACACTGTTGTATAGATTGGATATTGTGCAACAGCATAGAGACCCAGAAGACTGCCACCTGTACCAGACAAATCTATGTCATTCACAAAACTCATATGCAATAACGACAATCATACAATTTTCAAAGAAATGCTCAGAGATTTGTGTCTGACAAACAACAATGTACAAATCAAGCACAACCGAGGTGACAGGAACCTAATATACGATTCATTAGCAGGGGAAAAGGTGGCAATAGGAACTATCAAAACAATAAAACATTTTTTCAACCGGATAAGTCACCTTCTCCTGGCCCTAGCCACCAGACAGACAATGTACTGCGAAAAAAAATTATATCTGCCGATGTGATGGTCAGAACTGAGGCAGATAAGAGCACAGAACCTAATACATTGACGACAATAGATAGTATTTATCAACAGAATCCTAGAGAAGACCCATTGCCTACTAGACCTTTCATGCGTATCCCAGTTATTGCTATTCTCATTCGTGGAAAAATTATTGAGGCTTTACTGGACACAGGTGCGGAGATTTCATGTGTCACGGAATCATTGTTCCATGATTTGGACCCATCGGGGGAAAATATACCATCCTTACCAGTTACTGGAATGACAGCTATCACAGCCATTGGTTGGAAAAGTAAATTAATCAGATTACAAGCTTTGTTGGAAGCAACTATTCAAAGACTACATTTTGAAGTAGAAGTATTTGTAGTACCTGGATTAACTCCAGATTGCACTGACTGGCTACATTCTGTTAAGGTGATATTAGATTCTGGACATGGATCTTTGGAATTTCAAGTAGGGGGTAAGTGGATTACAACTGTCACTAAACAAATCTGGAGAGAACAAATGACAGAACCAGTTAAGGTATCCATACAAGAAGAAGGAGTAGGAAGAGGAACTGAAGTAAACTATTATAAGAAGTGGATTAAATTCTTTGTGGCTACAATTAAGGGTACAAACTATCATAGTAAATGGGAAAAAATAGTGGTAAAGGTCGACATTAAATGTCAAAGTGTCTTGATGAGCATTCGGGAAGAATTTACAGAGGTGTTCTCTGATAAGCCTGGTTTCATCCACGATTATGAATGTAATTTTACTGTAAATTGCACATAACCTTTTTTTATAAAGCGCTACCCAGTCCCAATGGCTAAAAGGGATCAAGTTGACGAAGAAATTAACAAAATGTTGAAATGGGGAATAATAGAAATATCCAACAGCCCATTTAATAACCCTCTTGTTGTAACGAAAGCAGATCAATTAGTCCGCCTAGTTTTGAATGCCTGAGCTCTCAATAAAGTATTGGTCACCGAGAGGGACCATCCACCACCAGTTCATGAAATTCTACACCATTTTCATAGTAAGAAATTCCTTTCGTCCATTGATCTCACATCTTCATATTGGCAGGTAAAGATTGCAAATGATTCTAGGAAATATACCGCTTTTCTTTATCAAGGTAGATCGTATCATTTTAAGGTCTTGGCATTCGGATTAACCCCCTAATCTACAATGACGGGCATAGCCCGCATACAATGGTTGGGCCAAACGTAAATATTACGGGCATAGCCCGCGTACGATGATCGGGCTAGAAGTAAATATTACGGGCATAGCCCACGTACGGTGATCGGGCCAGATATGAATACTACGTGGAATATTTGATACGCAATTACAGCCTGATGCAATAATTGAGGTAGACGCAAGTATTAAAAAATGTTTATTTATACAAAACTCCAAAATATAAAATTAGTAATCTGTAACGGTATGATATACTTCCAACCATTCTGGTACCGCGACCGCTCTACCACGGGCGATGCCCGTCGTGTTTACGATTGCCCGGATTAGCGTGTTACACAAGTCGTGGGAACGTCCCGAACGCTGCGCGAGCTTGTATACAATTTCGGCCCAACATCTTCGAATCTAAATCGTAGGTTAAGGGGTTGAACAATGTTGTTGCGAATTTCATCAGAGCACTAGACATGGTTTTAGGGCCAGAATTATGAAGGAAGTATACGTCTACGTTGACGATATCGTGATTGCGACTGATACTATCGAAGAACATTGGGAAATCTTAAGACAAGTATTTTCAGCATTGCATAAAGGAGGAATGACTGTCAAATTTAAAAAAAAAAAACGTATATTCTTAACAGGTAAATTAGAATTCTTAGGACATATAATTCCTTTGAGAATTGCTCCTAGTGAGGACAAACTACAGGCCATTCAGAATTTCCCAACACCTCTGAATAAAAAAAAAGTTACAGAGTTTTCTTGGATTATGCAACTATTATAGGGATTATGTGAAGGTTCAGATTCTCGATAGCCCACATTTTGAGAAATTAAAGAAACAAAATTCTGTTTGGAAGTGGACTGAGAAGTGTACAGATGACTTTATACAAGTGAAAAATGAACTGTTGCAACACATGGTATTACACCCACCCCATTGGAGCTTTGATATTTGTGCATCTATAGATTGTTGTGAATATGGACTTGGGGCAGAAATTTTCCAAGATGCTATGGTAAATGATTAGGTTGAAAAGAAATCCATTGCCTTTGCCAGTAAATTGTTAAACAGTGTTGAACGTAATTGTTGCATTATACAATGTGAAGCACTGACTATCATTTGGGTGTTCCAAAAATTTCGCTGTTTGTTGCTGGGAAGGAAAATTGTACCAACCATAAAGCCCTCTCTTCTGGGCAAGTGCAGGTTAGTACATGGTCGATTAACCAGGTGGGCACTCCTATTGCAGGAATTCCAGTATGAAATTAGATACATTCAAGGAAAGAACAACATTGTTGCAGATGCATTATCCCGATTGCCGGTAGGAATGGAGGATGAACGTAACTCAGATATTTCCCTCAAGCAACCAAACCTTCTTTATTCAAACCAGTCCAGGGTGGAAAGGAAGTCACCACTTGTTTAAACAATATGAGGCATGAACAAAATGAAGATCATGCAATACAGGAGGTAATTAAATTGTGTACAAAAGATGTTCCTACCAAATTACTGAATTATTATTGTGGAAGTCTATTTAGAAAAAACAATGAAGAAAGAGAAAATTATGAATTCCAGAGAAATGGGTTGAAATTTTTATCAGCCATCATCATTTATGATATGGGCATTTTGGGGTCACTAAATGTTACAAAATAATATTTGAGAGTTTCTATTTCCTCAACATGTATAAAAGAATTAGAAATATTAACGCTTCTTGCATTTTGTCCCAAAAAACGAAATCAGACAATAGAAAAGAGCAGGAGAAATGGAGAGTATTATACCTAATAAACCACATGAAATGATATCCATAGATATTTATGGACCTTTACCGATGTCAAGGGGTGGAGTTATTCAAATCTGTGTTCTGCTGGATGTATTCACCAAGTACGTTAAACTTTATCCCATCAAACGAGCCACAGCCAAAACCATTTGTACAAAAATTGGTAAGCCGCATAAAATTCTTACAGACAATGGACCTCAATTTTCAGGGAAGGTTTGGACACAATGCATGAAACAGTTAAATATTGAAATGATAAAAACCTCCTTTTACCATCCCCAGGGGAATGTTGTAGAACGTGTCATGAAAGAACTGGGCAGATTGATTCGAACCTATTGCAACACTAGTCACCAAAGCTAGGCATTGGAAATAAACAACATCGAAGATGTACTAAATAGTATCCCACATCAATTCACTTCATTTTGTCTGTATGAGTTGATGTTCCTTAAGCAACCATCTAGAATGGTGCATGAATATATTAGGTTTCCACCGACTCTAACTGTGGATAAACTCAAAATCACATTAGATGAACTCCATAAACATGCAAAAAGGAGAAGAGAAAGACAAAGTAATATTAAACTTATGGTGTATGATGTTGGTCACTTAGTTTTAGTACAGACACACTTTAAATCCTCTGTTGTTAACAAAGAAATAAAATAATTTCATTTTTTGTATGAAGGATCATATGAAATTTCAACTTGTATACCTTAATTGTCCCTGGTAGCAAGACAGTGAAAGGCAACTATCATGTGACTGCTCTTAAAACTTTTAAGGAAATGAAGCACGACAACTAGTTTACTACTACATAATTTTCAAGGTCCAGGTACCTTTTCCTTGCAAGTACCTACTTCCAAGTAAGTAATCTATTGTTACTTACTTACACAATTGTGGGTGAAAGGAACAGTACAAACTGTCATATTAATATGAACATTATTAATAATTTTTGTCCAGAAATAGTGCCAGTTTTGTTACCTGATCAATACTTAAAAAAATAAAACTACTTAGACCAGAAAATGTAGCTTTAGACTTGAAAAGATTGTGGTCATTTGCATTTCATTATGATGTCATAATAATGTAATATGAAACCAGAATTTTATTTATTATTGCATATATGTATGCATTATGAAATATTTGAAGACACTACCGCGACAGGACTTATGTGATTTTTGTTCCTTGAGAGTAAACAAATATCGATATATTTTTTCTTAAAGCTATGGAGATAAATCAATCAAGACTTGGAGGCTAGCGATATAGAGACAGATCGGTTGCTTTTAAATCATTCATTGCTGAAGAACCTTGCATCTTTGAATACTACAGAAGTTCGATGTAGTTCCCAAAGGAATACAAGTTGTGTACGATAAACGGAAAACTGTTGAAAACAAAAGGATTGAATTCTTTGTATCTATAATCAGTCCACAAAATATGCGGTATCATCATAAGCTGCTATAATTTGATTCCAGTCCTTGTTCAGACCAGTCTCTAGCTGACCACCGATTATTCGATACTCTTTTTAAAGAAACATTCCCAGGTTTCAGTTTTGATCGTTGTATGTTTTCTTCACAACATGAACTCAAGTTTTGCAACAAGCCAGAAAACTGAGTACCTGGTAGGCAACATTCAGCAGATGGTGACTCAATTTAATTTAAAGAATGTGCTTAGCATGGAACATACATTGAATAAAGACATATTTTTCTCACTCTTGCTTCTAGACTCTTACAACTTTCAGACATATTTCTGGCATTACCTTAAGATTGTCCTCTGCAGTCAATAATGCTGATATCAAGGATTGCTTACAACATAGCTTCTGGTCTGTGACCTGTGTTAAGAAAAAAACATAAAATTCAATCAAAGGGTTATCAGTTTTCTTCCATGAAATTGTAATTAATGAAAATTATGTGATATCAACGGTTGACTCGACGCTATAAGAAAAACATTTTGCATTGACAACTTTTTTTATGAAAGACTGGGCAATTTTAGCTGCCATAATATTTACGGCATTCAAATAAATCGAAAAATGATAAATAGGATATGTGACCTTTTTCAGGATGATCAATTTCATTCTATATGTCAAATCCATCAGGGAAAGAATAGGAGTTGGTTGAAATGGAGTTCACGTTTCAATGTCGATGACTCATCAGCTAAGATAGGCTGTGGATATTCCTCGGATGGTGGGGAGTAACTACGAGAACACAGCTGGTACAAGGATCCAGTTTATTAGACTCAGTCTCACAATATACAATGACAGATTGTGAAGTTCCCTTCCTTGCAGGCGGCATGAATCTGCTGCCCTTCCTCTCCTGAAGCACCCGCCTTGTAGTTATCTCAATGGTCACTGCGACGCTCACGCGTAGTTCACTGCGCCCGTGGTGCCATCTGGTAACGTAGGCCTGTACTCCAGACCCGACATAGATTGTTTTACAAAAAAGTACTGAATAATATCATTGTAAAGTTTTGGTAGTGTGTTGATTGAAATTTCTCTGATCTTTTCAAGGAATATAATCCCTGTATAGCAAGTGCTTTTATAGCCACAACTCTCTGTAAGACATCACCAGTAATTTTTTCGTCTTCCATCTGCTTAAGTCATTTCGAGTCAACTCGTGCTTCAGTCATACTTCGCTGTTTCATAATTAACAGACAGTCTATATGTCATTATCATTGGGGACCATCTCCAGTTTCCCAGATGTGGTTTACGAACCTTCCTATGTTTCTGTCTTGGTTGTTATAGCCGATAATCTTGTACTATCTCCTATCCAGAACAGTTTCTCTATCCATAATATATTCCCAGTTGCAGCCCCTTCTCTCTATGTCCTCCTTCAATTGATCTGTACATCTTCTTCTTGGTCTTCCCACTGGCCTTTTGCCCACTATCGTTTTTTCCAAATAAGTTTTTGGTAGTCTTGTACTATTCATTCTCTTGACATGCCCAAACCACTTAGTCTTGATGACCTAACTCTCTTCCATGGATTCCCTTAACACTAGGTTTGTTCTCATCATTCTTTATATGGTCAAGTCTAATTTTCTGGAGGGCCGTTCTAAAAAACTTCATTTCACGGGCTTGGATCTTGCTAAGGTCCTTTGATGTTAGTGTGAATGTTTCCAAAGCATATGTGAGAATAGGAATGAGATATGATTTGTACAAAACAATTTTTGTTCTTCTGGGAACCTTAATGTCCCATAGTGTAATGAGAATGCTGTATGAAGGGGGGATTTTATAAATTTAAATTTATTTATAGAATTTAATTTTGGGTGGGCAAGAATCTCAACACTGCCAGATAGCAAGGAAACTGACATTAGTATTTATTTTTTTCATTTGGCTTTTACACCGCTAGGCATATTTAAATTTACTATTAACATAAAATCACTGGAAAATCAAACAAGCCTAGATGTTAAAATTGGTCGATTTATCCAAGCAAACAATTGAATGAATTTACGTTAATAGGAAATTATCTAATGAAGTTAAATTATTAAAAGCTGACAAATATGCACAATATAAAGCGATAGTAAATGTCAGCAATTAAGACATATGTACATGAATATGAATCTCGGGTGCCGTTAAATTAAAGAAAAACATGGAACTTGTGATTTGCAAGGTCTCCACAACACATAATGTTCGACAAAAATGCCAGCTAGCACAGAATTGGATCTGCTTTATGAGCATAGGTCTCCGTCTCAAATCGCTTACGGGTCTATTGCAGTCTCAAAGAACACAATGATTCACGACCTGGCGAGTGAACATTACCATCTCGTAGACAGCGTCACCGGTGGTGGTCGCACAACCTGTCTCTGTGCGTTGTCGATACAGCTACCTGACGAGGCTCACCGGCCAGCGATCATAGAACGGTTTAATGTCCGACGCACCCAAGGTCGAACAGTCTCGTCTTGCAGTCAAGCCAGAAGTGCGCTCTTGAGATAGATGGCTCCCTCCTCTCGGCGAAAAAACATGCCGGGGCAGAAAGAATAAGCCAATAATTTAATTTATGAAAACCCTTAGTCCACGTTTCATTGGCGCGTTAGGCTTTCTAGAAATCACGTGATGTCCCAGCACACTGAGATTCGCGGCAATTTTACAAATGTTCTCCCGCGCGTCAGCTTGGAAGGGGGTTGTGACCTTCACAGCCTCGCGTTCCAAGAACGGGGCGATGCACCCAACCTAGAGAGAGTCTTAACGGGACAGGGTAGCCTTTGTGCCTTGTGCTGTCCGGCGCCGTCCTGGCGGGGAGGGGGACCAGCGGTATGCTTCCAGTGTTCGCCAAATGGCATCCAAACCCTTGCATATTAATTTAAACATATATAATTTGGGCTGCCCTCGATCGGTTTAATTAATCTAATCTGAATAAAATTAATATTAAAATAATTTGAAATATATAAATTGTAGTGTGGCGTAATAACGACCTGCTACAGTAGTAAGCCCTGCACGGTACCGTAGAAGTTGGCTCCTTTTGGTTACTCTTATTAATTATTTCTGACTCACTTCTACCGTTACTAGCAATTATGCTCCCCAGGTAGCTGAACTGGTCAACAACTTCAACTTAGTGGTCTTGCTAATTTTGTGACAGTCTATACTCCATCGGCTTACTTTTAGTGCTATGTTTTTTTCTTGTTCAATATTATTCCATATTCTTCAAAATTACGATTCCACGTTTTCAGTTTGTTTTTTATTCATTTTTTGGGTTTCATCCCATACTGCCACATCATGCTCAAACACCAATGCCTGTAGATCTCTATTGATTGCGCTCTTTAGTTCTTTTAAGATGTTATCCAACACCGCTATGATTAGAAGAGGTGAAAGGACACTTCCTTGTTGTACTCCTGAGCCGTGCTCGGCTCACATTGTTTATTTTCCCCGCCCTCGATTGTCTTCTCATGCTGGTTCCTGCAGAGCCCGCGTGCGAGTTTCGCCCGTGAGAGCGCGCTGTGGCTCTGGTGGTGCCCTCTACCGGCTGATGGAGTTGATTTTCGGGGACACGAAACCGAGAAGTCAGTCGGTCGGCAGCAGTGGATTGGTTCATTGTTTGAACAAGGTTTGCACTTTATAACCATGCTCCCACATGCTTCCCACTGAGTCCACTAGTTGCAACCATACATAACAAATGGTAGCAGAGCGTGGTTATATTGGGTAAGTGTCAAGCCTTGTCGTTGGTTGTTTGTTGTTGTCATACTTTTATATATTGTATTTACAGATTCGTAATGGAAGGCCCGCGCTTTGTAGGATATAGTTATCTTAAGAAAGCAGTTGCAGTACGAACTCAGAATTAGGGGAGGGTCGCACGATGGTAGACCTCACTGAGCGCTTGCGTGCCGCCGGTCCCGGTTGCCGTCCCACCGGAGCGGATTGGGGAGGTAGGTGATGCTATTTCCGCTTGTTCAGTTGGGCTGCAGGAGCTCGCGAGAAATATTGCCTTCTTGAAAGAAAGCAGGCCAACTAGACGCCAGATTTAAAGGATTCAGGCTCAGCTTAACCATTTTGATCGTCTTACCGATTTGCAAATTTTGAACTTGGATAATGATCAACTTTCCTCTGTAGACCAGTTGAGAGCTGAATAACAGACCTTGTTATTACTGGTTAATTCCTTGGGTTTAGAAAATGACACTTGTAGTCATTCAGTAGATGGGGTAGCGGTGAGAAGTGATCATCATCAGATGCACCAAGTGGTTCCCGAGTATCAGGCCATATCAAATCAGTTTGCCAAATTACCTAATCCTTTGGGTGCATTGTTAAGGGATGTCAAGGAACTTTCAGTGGGAGATATGTGACAAATTGAACATTTCTTGTGGCTCACCGTTCGTTTTGAAAAACACGCAGATGCGCTTCAACATAGTATTTTGGCTTTGTTATATGCTTTAGCTAAGGGTTATTTGGCAGATTATCTTGCGGAGATTATGCAGGTAAGGGGGACCTTAGAAGATTTAAGGCAAAAGGTGATTCGAGAGAAAATACCAATACGTATATTGAGGGAGTTAGAAAGAGTTCATTTTTGGAGAGTACAATCTATGACGGAATCGTTGGGGGAATTTGTGGAGAGGGTTCGTATGGTTGTAGCGGCATTACAAATTGATATGTCTGAAAAGGATATCGTTGCCAATATTGTCGAAGGTCTTCGTCCGGAGGATAGGGCTAGGGCCGTGTTTAATATAAGACCAGTATCTTTTGTTCAGCTTAATCAGTTAATTACTTCTATTGAGGCCTCGCAACATGTTAATCGGCAGAGAGCAGAAGGTAGGGCACAAGTCACTAAGAAAGTTGAGGGGAAGCCTGATTATTCACATGCTAATAATTAATATGTTAAAGGCAAGTGTTTTCGTTGTGGCGCTGGTGACCATTTCGTTAAACAGTGCCGAGCGCCTCGTGCACAACGACCTGATAGCTGACGCCGGGGGTTTCAGTGGGCAAGTTCCGCTGGTAATATTTATTGGTGTAGTAGTGTTCTTGCAGGTAGTGTGGTTAAGCGGTGTTTCTGTTGTGGTTCTGATCTTCATTTTGTCAGGAGATGTCCGTTAGCCAAACGTCAACCTGTAAACCGTCGAGAAACGAGGCGTTTGCCGCTTAAAGGTTTTCGTAACCGCATTTTGACTCCTAAGACTTCTCATTTGCCTTTTGTTTGTGCCAACATCAATCACGAGCCTGTTTGTGCCCTCATTGACTCGGGGAGTTCTCTCTCCTTTGTCGATTATAACTGGTATTTGGAGTTTCGTAACATCTGTCGCTTGCCCGTACTCAAACCCCCCGCGCAGGGATGTCGTATTGTTGCTGGTCAGAAGTTGCCTCTCGTGGGAGTGTGTCGAGTTTGGGTAAGAGTGTGTAATTATACCTGGCCCTTTAATCTCGTGGTCGCTAAAGGATTATCAATACCTGTTATATTGGGTATAGATTTTATCAAAGGTACTGGACTGGTCATGGACTGAGCACCTTTTATTTTAAGTTTGAACCTCAAAATCAAATTGCCCTTTGCTCTTGTCGCATCTCATCACGAGTAAACGCGGTCCTTACACAAGTGGGTGATTATAAGACGGGTCAAGCTCTTCAACTTCTGGAAATGTTGGAGCAGTTTAAAGATGTTTTGGTGGATAGATTAGGAGTAACTCACCTTATTGAATATAAAATTCGCCTGTCTGGTGATATTCCGCTGAGGCAGGGTCCCTACCGTTTGTTGTTATAGATGAACTTTCTTCGTAAAAAAAATCGATCAGATGCTTAAGGATGAGGTTATTAGACCCTCCACTTCACCTTATGCTTCTCCAATATTTTTAGTTCCTAAACCTGAGAGAGGGGAATACAGACCTGTAGTTGATTACAGGGCATTAAATAAAAAGGTCGTATTGAAATCAGTTCCCCTTCCTGATCTTCACAATGCCTTTACTTGATTTGCCGATGCCAAATATTTTACTGTGTTAGACCTTAATCAGGCGTATCATCAAATTCCCCTTACTGAGGATTCTAAGGCGGTTACGGCATTTTGCACGGATTTGAATTTGTTTGAGTTTGATCGTGTTCCGTTTGGTTTATCTACTGGGGCCGCGGTGTTATCCCGCCTCCTTGATAGAGTATTGGGGGATCTTAAGTTTCGCTTTGTGTATAATTATCTGGACGACGTGGTGGTCTATAGCGAGTCCTTTGAGCAACATCTGCATCATCTTGATCAAGTTCTAACCAGATTTAGGGAAGCTGGCCTGATGGTTAAGCCTTCAAAAGTTACCTTGGCCTGTCAACAAGTTTCCTTTCTTGAGCACCTCGTGTCAGGTGACGGTAATAGAGTAGATCCTGAGCGTACTAAAGGTCTTCGAAAGTTTCCACCCCCTACTAATGCTAAAGGGGTGCTCGATTTATTGGTATGGCCAATTATTTTCGCCGTTTTGTGCCTAACTTTTCTCATATTGCCGCCCCTTTAAATGATCTTCGTAAGAAAGGGCGCAAATTTGTGTGGGGGTCTAGCCAACAAGCTGCCTTTGACGCGCTGAAATCTGCGCTTACGAATCCCCCTGTCTTAGCCATTCCTGATTTTAATAAACCTTTTGTGGTACAAACGGATGCATCTAGTGCTGGTATTGCGGCCGTTCTCTTGCAAGAAGGTGATTGGGGAAGATGTTCTTTGGCTAATATTTCCAGGAGTTTAGCTGGCCCCGAATGCAAATACTCCGTTTACGAGTGTGAGGCTCTCGCGGTTCTCTTTGCCCTAGAGAAATTTTGTTTTTATCTGGAGCACCGTGAGTTTGTTCTTGAAACTGATAAACAAGCTTTAAGCTGGGTTCTGGTGCGCCCCCGTAAAACAGGGCGCATAGCTAGGTGGGTCGTCCGAATCTCCGCCTTCCGCTTTTCGGTACAACATATTCGGGTATTTGATAATAACGTTGCTGATACGCTTAGTCGCATGTTTGAGGGTCCTGGAGAACCTTCGGAAGGTAGGGATCAGGGATTTGGCCTGGTGGGGGGTATTTTAACTGAGGTTCCCCTATTTTTTACTGATCTAAGGGCTAAACAGAGGTCTGATCCACTGCTGCGTCCCATCTATCAACAACTCTCCGGGGTTCGTATTGCATAAAGGTATGCTGTGTCGTGAGGTAGGAAAGAGAAAACTACTTAGAATATGTCTTCCAAGTGAATTAATCTCTTCTGTCTTTTATTACTTTCATCATTCTTTGGCTGGGGGCCATTTAGGTGTTCATAAAACCATACACAAAATTAAGGAATGTATCACGTGGCCTGGGTTAGTAAAGGATGTCCGCATAATGGTGGGGGAGTGTCGTATTTGTAACATGTCTATACCTGATACTGGTCCCAAGAAAGGTTATTTGTGCTCCCTTCGGGAACAGAACCCCATGGATAAACTTTTCGTTGATCATGTCGGTCCTCTTCCCGTACAAAGCTAGGAAATAGGTACATCCTTTTACCCACTTTTGTTGGCTTGTTCCTGTTCGTACTACCTCCACCCCGAATACTTTAGGGCATCTCCAAAAGATATTCGCTTTGTTTGGGCCTCGTAAGGTTATTGTTAGTGACAATGCTTCGACATTTCTTTCTCATCAGTTTAAAAGGTTTTGTTTTTCTCAAGGGATCAAACATGTGACCACTACTCCCTATCATCCCGAACCTTCATTTGCGGAACGACTAAACCGTGATTTAAAGGCCGCATTACAATACAATACAATACAATACATTCCTTTTCCATTGATCCCAATATAAGAGACTGGCTCTGAGGGTTGTGGAAAATTGTCAGTTTACAGATAAACAGTTGCATAACAAAATAATAAGTACACCACTAGATGTAAAGTCACAGTATACATGGTACATTAAACACTTCCATTACAAAACAATACATACACCAGAAGATGTACAGTCATAGCATATATGGTACATTAAAAAAAAATCCATAACAAAATAATACATACACCACAAGATGTACAGTCATAACATATATGGTACCGTAAACAATTACGTAACAAACTAACACAAACACCAGGAGATGTACAGTCATAGCATACATGGTAAATTAATTATGTGAACTATATTTACACAAGATACTGGCAGTTATTTTTTAGATATCTTAGAAATAAATTCTTTGACAGAGTAGAAGGAGTTGTCAATTAAAAATTCTTTCAATTTTTTCCTGAATTTATTCTTATCATCTACTAGCCATTTAATATGTGTTGGGAGCATATTGAAGATATGTATCCCTTAATATCGGACGCCTTTTTGAACTTGTAAGTCTTGTGAAGATCATTTTTACTTCTAGTGCCATAATTGTGTATTTTACTATTTGTTTCAAACAAAGTATAATTTGTGACTACAAAGGACATTAATGTGTATATATACTCAGATGCTAATGTTAAAATCCCTAACTTCTTGAACAGCTCTTATCACGCTAATTCGCGTACCAAATGGGATGAGTCTCTTTCATGGATTAATTTAGTTTTTAATGCCTCTCGTCATGAAGTTTTGAAGGCCTCGCCAGCTAGTCTGATGCTTTCCTACCAATTGAATTCCCCGTTATCCAATTTGAGGGACATTAAGGAACTCTTGCCTGATAAAGTTAATTCTCATACATCAAGCGGAATTGGAATAGAGCTCGTAAGAACATTAAGTTTGCCCACGAGCGTTTACGCAAAAGGTATAATAGTGGCAGAGTCCCCTTTAACCACAAGGTCGGGGACGAGATTTTCGTTCGTAATCTGAATCCTCAAGGTGCTGCTGAGGGCGGGCAATCTGGTAAATTAGCCTATAGGTTTATGGGCCCTTGTATTGTACGTAAAATACTTTCACCAGTTAATCTATTAGTCCAAAATCCCAATTCTAAAATACTTATGAGGGTGCATGTATCTCAGGTTAAATGTAAGACTAAGCCTTGACATCTTGATCTCCCTGGTTGTGGCTTTGGTCGGGGAGGTTGAGCCGTGCTCGGCTCGCATTGTTTATTTTCCCCGCCCTCGATTGTCTTCTGATGCTGGTTCCTGCAGAGCCCGCGTGCGAGTTTCACCCGTGAGAGTGCGCTGTGGCTCTGTTGGTGCCCTCTACCGGCTTATGGAGTTGATTTTCGGGGACACGAAACCTGGAAGTCAGTCGGTCGTCAGCAGCGGATTGGTTCGTTGGGCCTGATATTTTCCCTAATTGACTGCAACGTTAGAGGTCTGCTGGTATAAGCGAGGACTTGTAATTTCACCAGGCGGCCTGGAAGTACCGCACGATGTGGATTTGTGACCCGACCGAGGCCGTTCCTCGCTCGCATTAATCGAGGGGATTCCTGCGCTGCGGCCTATGTTCGTGAGCGGTTTTCCTCCGATTGGGGAGCACGGCAGCGGGCGGGGCTGGCGGTGGCTTCGAGGTGATAAATTGCCATTTTCTAGCACTGTTGGGTATTTGAGGCAAATACCTGATGATCCCAACTACAAAGTGCGTCGCTTACTGCATTCTTGTTAATTGTGCTTAGTAATTTTGTTACGGGAATGGGCAAAATTCCCCGAAATGTGGTGCTAATCGTTCCCGCCACCTTATCAGTGTGTGTGGGTGATAACGACTTATGCGCCGGCGTGTACACACTATAGTGTGTCAGAACCTTTTGGTAAGAAGTTGATTTTTAAGGTTAAACTGAAGGACGCTAAGGTAAACTGATTCCTATTTGTTTAAAATAATTGCTGTATTTTGCCTTCTGTGTACAAATGTGTATTTTGTACTAGCTGTAAATTTGTTGTATGATGGTAAATTGCTAAGAGCCTGCCCAGTTGTATTACGTTTCCAAGCACGTAAGGATTTTCTGTTTAGATGTTTAATACAAGTAGAGATATTGTGACTAGCGATATTCTCATGGCTGAACAAGCTTGTCATCGCATTAACATATATTTGTATTGGTACAGGATTTATTAAGATCATAATCTGCAAGATCGAAGCTTTCTTATGTATTATATTGTATTATGTTATTTGTGATAAAATGTTTGAACCATACTCCCACATGCTTTCCACTGAGTCCTTAGTTACAACCACACATATCAACTCCTTTGGTTGTACTAAACCATTCAGAGTGACCATCCCCAACATTGACACAGCTCTTGCAGTTATTATATAGTGTCTGGATCTGTCTAATGAGGTATTCTGCTACTTTAAGTTTTCTTAGACTTTTCCAAATAGTCGATCTAGGAACATTATCGTATGCCTTTTCTATGTCCACAAACACAATGATTAGGTTTTTCCCTCTGTCCAAATATTTTTCTACCATCATTCTCAAGGCAAATATTAGATCTGTTGTGCTTCTTCGAGCCCTAAACCCAAGTTGTTCCTCTTCTAAGATGGGTTCCAATATTGTTCGTACTCTGGCTTCAACTATCTTTACCGTAATTTTGAGGCCGTGGGATAGGAGGGTAATACCTCTGTAGTTTTCACTTTTCCTTCTTACCAATACTTTTGTCCAATCTTCTGATATTTATCATTCCATATTGCTCAGAGGACTCTATACAGCCATTGTACCCCTGATAGACCGGCAGCTTTAATCATATCGGCTGTAACTTCGTCAGCTCCTGTTGACTTGCCACTTTTCATTTTATGGAGAACTCGCTCAACTTATGACTAGGTTATTGGAGTGTCTTTATCTATCAACCTCTGACTTGTTTCTTCATTATCTATCCCAATAAGTCCATTTAGTAGCTTGTCAAAATACTTCTTATATTGCGAACAATATTACCATCCGCTGTCTCTATTAATGTAATTGTTTCCTTTCCTTTTGCTTCTTACAATTACACATAGCATTTTCATATTCCATTTACTACCTTCTTCCAGTTTAGATGTAACATTTTCCCAGCTTTTCTCCTTTTCTTCCTGTACAATTTTTTTAACCTCCAATTTGCTGCTTTTATGTTATTTTGCAATCTCTTCCAATCTGCTGTTATCTGCTTGGTCACTGTTGTTTCTTCTATAGGCCTTGGCCATATCTAGAGCTTTTTTGGCTTTATTTCATTTGGCTACTGTATGTCTATATATGCGAGGCTATTTTCGTGTATCGTTACTCTATCACAAGGCTGGTCAAACCGAGGCCCGCGGACTAATTTTAAATGGTCCACGTGAGCAAGTTTGAAAATTCCCACCTAGTTGAAGAACTGTTCCTAAGATTAAGTGATGCGCGCGGTCACGCGATTGGCTCTCCTGCTCGCAAGGTCAAACGCCGGCAGTGGCACGGTTCCTTTGTGCTTCGAAGATCAGTCGATCCTCAAACGAGCGAGAGTGCGGGTTTATTTACAGTATTTTTTGATCATCCTCCTTGAAAGTTACCTAAAAGTGTTTTGTGTGATTTTAAAGACTGCTGTACCAAATATTGAAGACACCTAGACAGTTATGATTAACGCAATAAAAAGTGTTTACTTGGGCGTCCACAGGTATGTTATATAGTACAGTATGGCTCCCAAAGAACCAAGTACGTCGAAATCGACAGTCCTAGCATGCTTTTCATGTGAAAAGAAGTACTGTTTCAGTGAAAGCAATGTGTAGAAACCCACATGTTTACTTTGCTTCACTACAGTGGCTGTTGTGCAAAAAAAAATATAATTTGGAAAGGCATTACAAACAAAATCATAATGATTTTCCAAAAGAGTATCCTGTTGGTAGTGCCGTCAGAGAAGATTTTTTAAAGAAGAAGAAACGGGAACTTTTCGACCAACAGAATATTTTCGCCAAAAGGCAGAACGAGCTTGAATCCATGATCAAAACATCCTACAAGATTTCTTTGCTTTTAGCGAAAAAGAAGAAACCTTTTTCTGATGGAGAAATTAAAGGGGCTTTGACAATCTTAGCACAAAATTGTGAAGGTCATAGCTAAAGCCGAGAGACTTTCATTCACGGCACACTGTTACGAGCATGGAGGAAGGAATATATGGAGACGACGCACTGGAGTGAAACCGAGTACAGAAAAGTGGGGTGGGGAGGCAGCCATATTGCTTGGCCGTAGAAACACCATGGAGGAAGGAAATATATGGAGACGACGCAAGAGACCTTCACCACGCATTGAAGTGAAGCAGGGCGGAGGAGGAGTGGGGGGGCATGGCCGGAGTGGAGGGGGCATGGCCGCTTCCATACAGACACGGGGAATATGTACAAAAACATCAAGGGGACTCTAGGATAAACGTGACGCCGCAATCTGGTGATGGATTATTATGTAACTCGATATGACAAATAAAAAATGAAGAATAAATTTTTTTGATATCCTGCTTAGTTTTCGAGATATTCTGTCCCAAATGTGAAATGGTTTTGGTTGAAATTCAGAAGAAAAAATTGGTCAAAGTCAAATTTGATGATGGATTCTTATTTAGAACGACGAGACAAATGAAAAATAAAGAATAAAAATTTTCGATATCTCACCTAGTTCTAGAGATATACTGTATCAAAAGTGAGGTGTCTTGAGTTGAAATGGAGAAGAAAAATTTCGCAAAAGTCAGATTTAATGATCGATTCTTATGTAACACGATGAGAAAAATCGAAAATAAAGAATAAAATTTTTCGATATCTTGCTTAGTTTTCGGGATATACTGGGAATATCGCAATTGTTTGGAAGCGCAATATCACCGCTGCCGCCACTGGGCATGCGCGAGCCTGCTTCACCAATTTAACGTCACTTCTCCTCCATATATTTCCTTCCTCCATGAGAAACACGGGGATAAGGCACAAAAACCTCAAGGGAATCACAAGACAACCGTGGCACCGCAATTCGATGATGGATTATTATGTACCTCGACGAGACAGATCAAAAATGAAGAATAATTTTTTTATATCGTGCTTAGCTCTCGAGATATACTGTCTCAAGAAAGAGGAGTTTGTGACATAACGGAAATATTTTTAAGAAAGAAAAGAGAACATAATATTTAGCTCCTTGAGCAAGGATGAAAATTAATAACACATACTCTTAGAGAGAAGCAAGACGACATAGGTTGCTATGGAAATATATACTCATTAAATGTTAGCTATCGGCGTAGAAGCTTAGATCGGATGCTTGTGATTATCATTGCCAAAAAAGAACCTGCATCTTCGTAGATTAACCAATTTCGGTGTAATCCCTAGGTGGATTAAAATAATATATAATAAAAAAAATGTTTGGATCGAAAGAACTAAATTATTTATAATTTATAAGTAATTCACAAATCATCGATAGTATCACAAATTTTAGGTTGAAATTCATAAGAAAAATTTCCCTAAGGTCAAATTTGATGATAGATTCATATGTAACACGACGAGATAACTCGAAAGTGAAGAATATATATTTTCGATATCTTGCTTAGTTCTCGAGATATGCTGTCTCCAAATTGGGGTGGTTAGGTTAGGTTAGGTTAAGACAATGTTTAGAACTTTTTTTTAAAAAAAAAAAAAAATGAACCCTTTAAAAGACCTCATGGCTTCTGAGCTTACTCAGAAGATATTGTACTATTAGTGGCCTATGTAACTTTGCTAGCAACATCAGTGGATTTACCTTCTTACCATACATCAAAAGTCAGAAGTTTAGATGTTTAGATGGGAGTAGTTTACATCGCGATACACGTTGTGTCACTAACATGCTGCTAGTGAAATTACTAACAACTAATAATAAATAAATTGTTTGTACCCTTCTGGTACACGCCGCATTTCAACCTACCCACATTTCCATTAATATTGTCGCAACAAAATCAAACTATGTGGACAGATCTAAACACAAGAAATACATTTCGGGTAACAGCAACGTTTGCTTCATCAAGTTTAGTAATTCACATAGCACAAATTATCACAATTAATTTCACTGTACACTTTCAGTGTAAACTGAACTGGACTAAAGCATACAGAATACCATATTCATTGAATCGCGATGTAAACTTGACCCGCTCAAATAGGACTTTCAACACTTGTTTACAATAATGCTAGCCTTTTAGGTGCAAAGTAGTAACGTATGCGGATTGTCCACACTACACCAACAAACATTGAAGAACGATATTATCCTATTGAGAGCAATGAATGAATTTATAGCGATAGATTCTAATCTTGCAGCTATCTATCAAACATTTCAGAAACAATGTGATTTAGTTATGAAACATTTTTCCAAGTTTTTTCCTGTCTTGTTTGTGCAACCGGATGTAACACAACTTGGTATTATAAAAAAAATTGAAATATTAGAAAATGAAATGTTCACAGTAGCATACACAGTGCAAACAGCCCAATGTTTTGGAGTGATTCCTATGGCCGCCGCGCAGTATATGAGGTTTCACCGATTTGGCGTTATATCGTCTCCATATATTCCTTTCTCCATAGTTACGAGACGGGTGGATGAGATGTCAGTTGATATCAGTGGTCAGATCAAAGAGATTATATCAAAGTGCAAATACTTTTCGTTGGCGTTGGATGAAACTTGCGATTTAACGAGAAAATCTCAGTTGGCTATTTTTGTGCGATGTGTTGATGAACGTTGGAATATATTTAAAGATTTATTAGAATTCAGTCAACTACAACCGAAGGTAAAGACATTTTTATGAAAATTAAGGTATGCATTGAAAAATTTTATATTTTGTTTTTCACTTGTAGTAAAAAACAAAATATAAAATTTTTTTGAGTCATTTCATAATCAGTTAGACTGAAATAAATCAACTATCCTTCCAAAATTCAGTTGAGACTCTCTGAATTGCAAAATCACTCTGTGCTAAACAATATTTTTTTCAGAAAGAGTATCTTCAAAGTTACAAAATTCTTCAGAAGATTTTGCAGATTTCTGGAATCTGGTACCAAAAGAAGATTTTACTGCAATAACTGACCTGGCCTTTCAGTTCTTAAGTAGTTTCGGATCAACATATGTTTGTGAAAAGATTTTTCCAGATATTAACTATGTAAAAAATAAATACCACACATCTCTAACTGACCATTATATTTCTGACTTGTTGTTACCTGATCTCATGCCTAACATTGTAAAATTATTAAAACGGTAACAACGTCAGAAATCACATTGATTGTACCAATTACAATAGATTTTTTTTAGAATTTGGTTTTTGTTGTATAGAATTTTGTTTCTTTATTTGACAGAAGATGCTATCTATTGTGTTGTTTAAATAGATGACAGTTAAATTTCAGAATATTGAATTTGTTTGTTGCACAAGAATTTTAAACTTATTGTTTATTAAAAGAAACAAAATTGGGAACTGTGACTCGCCAGAGATTTTTGGATCGTCCATTTTGCCCGACTGTTAAAAAGGTTGAGCAGCCTTGTACTATCACAAGCATGTTTTCAATCGCTGAATCTTTCATGGAAAGCTAATTAATCATGAAAATATATTGATAGCTCATTTTTGTCATATCTCGTAACCTATTTTAAAAGGTCATTTTCATGTTAGCTGAAAGTTATTTTTTTTTTTTAAATCCAGTGCCTTAATGCAGTATTTAAATGTTAAATGTACTTTGTTCATAAGTATACTAAATTCTTGAACAATCTTTGGAAAATCGATTTTAAAAAAAATTTTAATAGTAAATGGCCCATTATAATTTTTCAATCGATCTTAAAGTTGGGGAGGATTCGTCAAATGTTAAAAACTAAAATATTCTCACACGAGACATGACAAAGAAATAGCCGGTCAAAATGGGTCCTCCACTACTACTCAAGTAATTTAAAAATGTTTACATAGCTTTATATTTTTCCTAGAATGTAATTTTAATTACTCTAAAACTGAAAGATGTAAAGTACATATTAAATTATGTTGCTAGCTTATTAATCTTTAAAAATCAGTTAATAGTTAGATAATGTATTTGTTTAAAGGCTTTTGTTTTAAGACCAATGTTTGTGTAATATGATATCAAGGTTGCTATTTCATTAAAATTTTTTTTTTTTTTTTTTTAAATTGAACACAGAGAGGCTGGAAATAAGATGCCAAGCGGTGTGTTGAGTATGCACGATACTTTAAATGTATTAAATATTAGTTCGTCTCATTTCCGACATCAGTACAATGGTATGGCTATAACTGTTATAATTAATCACTCATCGTATTATTTGCCAGTCTCAAATAATGATGTAATATGTACAAACATGTCATCTAACTTATTATGTGCCAGCAAAACATCTATAAGCAAGTATCTGTTAAAAAATATATATGTTTTACCTGAAATGAAATTTATGCCATCAGGGAATGAATTATTCGTAAGGGAATCGTCATTTGTTAAATAAAAATGTATCTCTATGTTATGGTTTTGTTCTATAATCAAATTTTATTTTTTTCAGACTAAGTTCAGCTTCTTTCTGAAAAGCATGACCAGTAAGACATTTTCTCTTAGCAGTATGATTCATGACAAATAATTATCATTAATTCAGTCAAAACAATACATCTATCGGTGGAAGGGTACTGAGATGAGTAACACCTAGCACACACCCGTGCATGCTCTTTCCCACATCGCTCCTGGTCGGGTAGTCTTCGACTGCACACGTTACCAATTGCCATGCCAGCGAGCTGACTGCACAGTTAGTACGCAGCACCTTACTGTACATAATTACCTACCGCATTCGTAATTAGTTATCACAAAAATTGAAAATGTATAATAGACTTGCGTGATTCTACTATACCAAAGTTTTATTTATGCACCAGAAGACCATCTGCTGGAGATGATTGGAGGTGCCCACCGAAACCCAGAAGCACAGGTGGGAGTGGCCGCGCCTCTGGGACCTGTCACCATGGGCGATTGCCCCCTAGGCATGTAGGAAAATACATTAGCGACCATGGTAAATAATGCCAGTGAATATTACTATTGCTTATCCAGTTTATGGATGGTTCATGCAATAATAATAACTAGTGATCGCCCAGCAGTCGAAATTCGACCGTAATTCATTAAGTTGTTTAGTTTCTTTCATGAAAGAGAAATAATCATTATTTGAATTTGTTCTATTGCGTTTGATGCGAGCATAGATATATTATATACACTGACGTCGTTAGTTGCGAGCGTGTATCAATACGTTTTTAGCATTTGTTGTTCGGCTCAATTCTCTGCATTACCTATAAAAGTAAAATGATACATTCCACGCGTGTCTGGATGCTAAATCTGAGCTTATTAACTAACCCTAGCAAATGAAGAAATGTATTTATCTTTGGTTAATTTAAATGTAAAATATTCATTTTGAGTTAAGGCCGGAAAACATCTTTAGTTTTATGAAACATGAAGTAAATGCAGTCCTTTCACCTGAAGTGACTTCTGAATTGAAATATTTTGCATTGCGAAACCTGCATTGTAAATTCGAAACTGTAAAAATTTCGTTGAATGATATTCAGTGCGCATTTAAATGTATCTACCAAAATAATTTCGTCATTTTGAGTGTTCGCTATTTAAATTTGGTCTATTACCATTTTGAATTACAAGCAAATAAGTATTCCTTGTTTCTTGTCTCTCTCTATCTCTCTAATGAAATTACTGAAATTAAAAAATCAAAAGACACTTAACCAAAGTTTAACATTTTAAATAATCAAATATAATATCTGGCCGAATCGCTACATTCCTTTTCGAAGTATTCCTTTTATAACTTCAAAGATTAATCCCTACTTTATGTGAGTCTTTCGTTTTACCAAAGACCACAGAGTGTCTCAATGCTGGGAATTCACGTCAGATCGTTGGCTCCGATCCTATTTCACGCACACACACACACACGTTCACAAATTAATTTTTTATTTGAATAATCTATTTGTAACATGTATTAACTATGCTTATTATATTTTTTTCTTTACTGCTGACCAAGATCACAGACATCGGCACATTTGTTTACCACTAAAAAAAACAATTGCATGTAAACAACGGATGTTTTGTTTAATTTAATTTGATGTATCTATAACACATATCATACACAGATTTTAGCTTTCTGCACTTTTTCTCCATATAAACATTATTATGCCAAATCTCACACTTTTCCGTGCGCGATATATGTATTTTAGCTTTCTGCATTTCTCGCTAGCTGCGCCATCTATCAGCTGAACCTGCTCCAGAACTTAGCAACAGGTAGAGTGCTCTGACGGCATTTATTCTTAATAATGGATCCGAAATTTTCGCTTAGCATATTAATATATAGGTTTTTAACACATATTATATATAATTTTAGCTATCTGTATTTCTTCGTTTGCGCGATATTCTGACCACTAGCTGTGCCATCTATCAGCCGTCAGCTGAAGCAGCGCCAAAACTGGCGGCATCTGAGCGAACTACGTAGGGGAGCGAGTGTTTTATTTTATTTAATGTATTTGTAACGCATATTATATATAGATTTTAGCTTATTCTCCATATAAACTTTAACCATCAAATCTCACACTTCTCCGTGCGCGCAATATTCTTAAAAATGGATCCGAAATTTTCGCTTAGCATATTAATATATAGATAACAATTTTTTTGATAACAAAAAAAATTGTCAGTTTAATGTCCGTTTTCCATTGCTACCAAAATAAAGTGCACAAACCTTAAACCCACAATTTTTTATGCTTTCTGAAGTGGATTATAAAGTAGTGGGTTGATTAATGGGAAATTCTACGATAACGGTAGCACCACAATTTGATGTTACTCTAAAAGACAAATCGAAAATGATGAATAGACATATACAATGAATGTTTTGTTTTCTTCTTAGTGGTTTTGGTTAGCTGGGCCAGAAAAACAGTGTCACCAAAGGCATCGAGAAACTATTGCTATAGTTAATTTTTGATATTTGATATCTCGAGAACTAAGTGAGATTTCAGAAAAATTGTGTTCTTAACTTTCGATTTGTCTTGTAACGCTTTAGCGTCGCTTGTCGTTGATTTGATTGATTATAATTATGAATAACTCAATTCTTTAGATCCAAATTATATCGTTTATTTTATATCATTCGGATCTACTAGGAATTACAATGGAATTGGTTATTCTCAGAAGATGCATGTTCGTTTTTAGGCAATGTTTTTCTCTAGCATTCAATCTACTAGTCTACTCTGATAACTATCATCTCACAAGTCCTAATCTCCATAACAACTTACAACTCATTGCTTTTTCTCTCTAAGAGTATATATATTATTAGTTTTTTATCTACTCTCAGAGATCAAAAATATAATTTTCTTATGCGAATATTTCTGTTCTGTCACAGTCTCGTCTGGTTACATCAGAATCCATCATCAAATTGCAGTACCACAGTTATCATAAAGCTACCCTGATGCAGGAGACAAGACTCATTGTTACAACTACCGTGGAATATCCCTCCTTTTGGGTGCCGGAAAAATTCTTGCCAGCATCTTATCTAACCGCCTAATATCTCTAGCTAAAGAATTTCTTCCGGAAACACAATGTGGCTTTAGACCGAGCAGAGGTACAGTTGATATGATCTTCAGTGTAAGACAGCTACAAGAAAAATCTAGAGAACAAAATCAACCTTTGTATAGGTGTTTCATATATGTTGTAAAAGCTTTTGGTTCCGTTTATAGGGAAGCTCTGTGGAGTATCTTAGCCTTAATTGGTGCCCTGACAAATATATCCGAGTGATTAGGGTACTACACGACCGCATGAATGCCACTGTTGTTACCAGAAGTGGACAAGGAAAGCATTTCCAGATCACTGCAGGGGGGTGGTCTGGCTTCTACCCTATTCGCAATATTTTTGGGAACTCTGTCGTATCTTATCAGTGACAAAATACCATCGGGTATGGATATTATATACAGAACTGATGGGAAACTATTTAATCTTAACAGACTACGAGCCAAGTCCAAAGTAGCCTCAACTTCATTCCTTGAACTTCAATAAGCAGATGACACTATGATTATGGCTACCTAAGAGGAGGAATTACAAATTATTTTAAATGTACAGTATTTAAAGAAGCTTACAAGACAATTGGCCCTAGAGCTTAATGCTACCAAGACGCAGATCCTCTACCATCTGGCACCAGACTCGAACAGTGGAGTAGCTAGGGGGGGGGGGGCGGTGGGGGCGGTCCGCCCCGGGTGTCACCCGTTTGGGGGTGACACCCGCATTTCGAAATCAGTAATCGAAAATAGTGTGACACAAGTTTTTTTTTTTTTGATATACTTCTTTTATCCTTTGGTGTCGAAACACCTTTACTTTCATTGTTGTGAACCCTCCATGGGGTTAGCGTACCCCACTCTGAGAAACACTGCAATACAGTATAATTATTGGCAACACCGCGCGCTTAAACAAAGGGAGTATTGGTCTGTAACTCCAACAGTTGCAGGAAATCGTTGTGCTTGCCATCCGTCATTGTTGTTTGGTTTGTCAGAAACGGCGCGGTGCGATGGTGGATATAATGTGAGTTTCCTCGTATAAGGCGATGAACTTTTAAAATTGAATCATATATATCTAAAATGCTGAAATTATGGTAATTAGATAGTTAAATTGTAAATCCTCGAACTTGTTTAGAGAAAAAATGTTATATTTTCCTTTGAAAATGAAAAAAAGCAACCAAACGTATGTAGGAATACGCGTAGTCTTCCATTGTCCCTCCATCAATAAAGCGCGGCATGAAATTCATTTATTTTTTTGTGATTTTTTTTGCTTATTTAGAATTCCAATAGCTTTCAAGCTATAATTCACAACTGCCTTGAAGTATTTTCTAGTAATTTTTGAATTTATTATTTTACAAATTCGTGTTGGATAAATTGAGTACAATTCGTGTTATCCGGTTTACACTTAGAGTAGCTACTTATTGTCGGCAGTGTACCTAACCTATACTCGACATGAAATCGTATCACGTTCGAATTTATGCAAATAAGATAACTCAGAAAACTGTGCATTAAACTAGCAATACTGTCAGGTTTCAAGTCAATCCGAACAGGTCCAAGTGTTAGTCGATGGTATCGTCTGTCATGGGTAATCAGTTTTTGTAGTGCATTCTATATTTAAAACATCCGGAACCGAATATCTTGCTAGCGAAAACGTAACATTAGCAAGCACTTTAACTTATGTAAGTTTGCTATTCTTTCTACTGATCGAGAATATGCAAATAAGATCGCGATGAAAGTAATAAGCGTATGATTCTCTAAGAATTTTCCATAACAAATTAGGAGAAGAAGAAAATTTTTACTATGGGTAACCTCGCTGTCGAATACAGGTACCTAAATTCTTATAGGTTCTTTAAATCTACAGGGATGTTCCTCAACAAAAAATGAGTTTTAATCATAAACTAAACGAACATTCGAGCCGTTTGCAACATTTTTATTTATACGCTGCAGAACGGCGCTAGAAATCTAAAATTTAGATGTGGAAATTGTCTTCGGTTCATGCATGTCATATTTAGGAGTCTGTATCTTAGGCGGGTAGTAAAATACTTCACTTGTTAAGTACCTCATGTAATTACGGCAGATATCGCAAAGGCATGTCATTTTTAATTTTTTAAATTACTTTTTTATATTTTATTTATTCTTCTATTTTTATGAAGGAACTCAATGTAGAGTTTGCTTCTCTGATTATACAGTATCCCCCAGGGTCTGACGACTTGTGGGACCCGGATCCTGGGTTTGCACCGATGTGACCCCATATGGGTGTGGAATTGCTTCTACTTGGACCAGGCCACTTCTGTTAACTTTCCTCTCGATATCCTTTGGTCCTGCAAATATCAAGGTTGCGAAGGTATTTAAAAACAGCATATGTTACCATTTTAATAACAAATGATTGGGCAGCTTTCTACTTTTTTAAATTGGTAGCGGAATCTTATGGTCGCCCTATAGTTACACTGCCGGAAATTAAATTCTCAACACGCATACAGGAATGGTAGAATTTTAAGAAACTTTGAAGATATATCCAGGTCCATACTCAGAAGAAATGATAACAAATAGAAATGTATCAGGCTAAGTTTATTACCTTTAAATACAGTTGTCAGCGAGCATCAATACATTCGTGGATCCTCGCCGGCATTGAATCAATTAGTGTTCGGATGTATTCTTGGTTATGTCTCTCTACACCTGAATGTCTTTTGAAGTTAGTTTTTGCACAGTTTGTGCTGGGTGACCATGTGATCTAATGTGTCTACTCCTGATATCCGAGACATGCTCCATTGGGGACAAATCTGGGGACCGTGCAGTCCAAATTGTGAACGTAACAGCAGGTATGATGATGCTGGCAATGAAATCAGGTTAATGGAACAGTGTAACCAAGCTTCTAGCAACTGGTTTACAATCGTCCAGGGGTGATTCTCTCTGTAACCCCTGCTTGGATCTGGCGTACAGTCACCCATCTGCCAGCAACAGCTAACCACACTTTGGCAGTCTTCATGTGCTGTTGCCTGCTCTAGGAATATTGGAGCTTTCTTTCATCACTGTGTAAGGAGGTGTAAGGGACCTCTCCCCATCCCCCTTTCTGGTGAGAGTTGGTGAGATCTGGTCGGATCCCCCTCCCCTAAGATATCCTCCTAATGTCGATATCTGCATCGTTTGTGGACTTTTTTTTCCGTCGAGCCCCCTCCACCTTGGTGAGATTTCGCTACACCCTCTCCCCCCTCATTTCACCTCACGTAATTAATGGACGCCCCCTAACAAGTTTGTATTCTGACATTGCACTACGGCCAATTCTTCAGGAGATTTCAAGATATGATCCACCTTTTAGAACAGCCAATTCTCCGACCTCTCTCACACTTAGACATTTGGGTGTAGACGGTTGTCACATTTCGCCTTGGCATACTTGGCCAACAAGAACTTGTGGACAACAAAGTGTCATGTTAAACGACACTGTTCGCCACTTATATGCTTTTTTAAACCGTTAATTCCCAAACTATTACATATAAAACTTTCGATTTTTAAGCATTTAATGCTCTTCATGTGGGGATACTTGGGTTCAAATTTCATTCATTTATCGCAACACCGTCTAGGTGTTGGGATGACAGGTAGGTGTGTCATCCTATTTTATTATAGAGTACTACTGTACTTTTCGTACAAAAATAGTATCCCAACGCAGTTATAACAAATCAACACCACATTGTACCGGAATGAAAGATTCTCGCGTGTTTCAACGCAATCACAATGAAATGTCAACCACTTAGCACTTGACGTGCGTGTTTTGTTTGAAATTCTTTTCAATTCACTCAACATTTTTTGATAGTAAAGAACGAGATTATAACATATTTTAATTTAAATATAGATCATAAAGATTTTGTATAGTAAAAATAATAATTTCATGTTATCTCAAAGTTCTAGTCACAGAGTTTCTGAATTGGAAACTCACAGTGCACCTACATCGTAGTCACCTAACTTGAAAAGGAGACCTACAGATTAACGTAAAATTCGAACCATGGAGCGTCCTAGAATCTACGCATTAACAGACGAAAGCTTTTCCAGGGGTAAATGTCAATTTTAAGGTCGGCATAAATTACAGTTGAGACCGGGAATTGAACCAAGGCCTTCAGTATCCAAATCGCACGCAGTAACCATTTGAGTCACTAGACATGTAGGGGTAATGAAAAAATTTTCAAACATGATAAAATGAATATACTGTTTTCCTATACAATCTAATTTTGCTATCCAAAAACACGAATCTACTTTTATGTGTTTGAATACATATTTTTCAGTACTTCTAGATAAGTCTGGTGACTGAGATGGTTATGGCGTGTGATTTGGGTGTGGCAGATCCCCGTTACAAATGAGGATTTCGGCTGCAATTTTTGTGGGCCTTAAAATTTATCTTCAACTCTGGAAAAGCTTTGATTTTTTAATGCGAAGATGTTAGGACTGTTCCTACATTTTACGAAAACCTGATGAATATGGAAAAGAGTTTGATACAGTACACTTTTTTAAAGGCGAATAATAACATGAAAACAACATTTGGTCATAAGGGAAGGAAAATTTCCGAACTCTCTCTATGCGCTTCTCCACATCCAGCAGGCCAACAGTGGTCCCCACCGTCAAAACATAAACCTTTTTCATTTTTTTAATTACGGCTTTACGCCTCGTCGACGGCTAAGGTCATTAGAGGCAGGATAGGACTGGGGACAAAGAGCGGGAAGGAATTTTGTTATGAACTTTTTGAAGGAAGCATCCCGGCATTCGCCTGTAGTGATTTGGGGAAACCCAAATCTGCATGCCCGGACAGGGATTCGAACACTCGTCCTCCAGAATGCGAAGAACATAAGCTAATCCAACTACGGCCGGGTGTCGGCCGAGTGTTGCCATATTCACTACTGAACTTGACTTAACTCAAATTGTTAATTTTGAAGATGTAATTTACGAGTCTGCAGCTATTTGAGCTAGAAAGATGAGATTTTGAAAGCAATTGTTTTTGGTTTATTTGTTTATCTTTTAAATGTTGTTAACATTACCATTTTATTAACAAACTATTATTTTTGAATAACAATAAATGCTTATTTAATTATGTTTTATTAATATCATATTTTAAATTTAAAAGCTATTATATTTTGGCTAACGATACATTTTAATTTTCAAGGGGTGACACCACTGATATCCGCCCCGGGTGTCATCCACGCTAGCTACGCCACTGGACTCGAACACAGTGATTCCATCTATTATAGTCAAAGGAAAAACTCTACAGGATGTGGAACATTTTCCCTACCTCGATAGCCATATCTCAACAAAGGCAAATATTGCTGTAGAAAATTCATTATCGAATTAGATGTGCTAGTGCAGCTTATGGCCGTATTTTAGATTATTTGACAATCATGACATCTGTCATCGGACTAAGATCCACGTTTATACTACCATTGTAATACCAACTCAATTCTACAGTTGTGAGACTTGGACTACCTACAGAAGACACTTAAAATGTCTGGAGAATTATCACCAATACTGTCTGAGAAGAATACTTAAGCTAAAATGACAAGACAGTTGAACAAATGTCAATATACTAGAAGCAAATATCACAAGCATTGAAGCGATAATAATTAAGCACTAACTTCGATAGGTTCGACATGTCATCCGAATGTCGAACAGTCGCTTCCCGAAACAAATAATGTATTCACAACTAAAGAACGGCCAGCGAAATTGAGGAGAACAAATGAAGCGATACAGTTAAGCCAGTCTTAAGAAATGTTTTATAAATACAAACAGCTGGGAGGATGAAGCGTGTAATCGATCGGCATGGCGACAAATGGTTCACGAGGGATCACAGCATTCTGAAGAGCAACGACAACTAGAATCTGACAAAAGAAATTGTAGCAGGGAGCAGAAGAAGCTGGGAAGAGACGTTCTGCCACGATCTCGTACTGATGTGTGCCATCGTGGAAGACTCTGCTATTATAGAATTGGACTTTTCGGCCATTGAAAGACTCATATATGATAAATAGAAAGACTTTGTTTACTTGCAAACAAGTGAATGCCTTGATGACTCTGATATGGAACAAAACACTTTAATATTAAGAACAAATTACTTGACTTATATTGAATATCACAGTTTCATTAGGCTTAGTGATTTAATTAACATATTTCAATCTTAAATAAGTAACCAAAGACAAAAAAAAGTAAAGACTTAATCAAATGATTATTTGAGTTAACTTAGGTCAGAATCGTTCCAAGCACAACAATTTCTAAAATAAATTAAATATTTCTGTTGCTTAATATGTTTGATTTCCGTATTCCATTTAAAAAACTTAAAAATTAGAATGAATTGAATATAAAGTGTCCCTGGTGAATATTGATCCGATCTAGAAACGATTATAACTTCTTGCTGCAATCCTCGGTACATATAAATCGTAAGCTCAAAATTTTTAAAATACCACCCATCTTGATACTGTTTCAAATCATAAGTCGCACGCAGCTTGCTTACAGATTTATAACAATAAATGTTATGTTGTCGAGTAGAATTCAAGCTATTGTAGACATAACAATTTAATATCTGTATGTTGGCTATTTTAATTGCTTGTAAGAAATTATAAATATATTGTAGATGTCTGCTATTCGTTTGTTTATTTTCTGAATGTCTTTCACTCTATTCTCGGAAGTACCTTAAGCAGATTTTTTTTTTTTTTTTTTTCTGTTGAATGTATACATTAGTTTTTGTGCTACGTTTCACTCAAAATTACTTTTCAAATAATCTTCACAGTAAAAGAGGATGTCAACTGAGTTTATGTGAGCTCCAGACACTTTTTTTGTTTGTATTTTGGCGTTGTTGAAATTACACATTTTTATGGGAGTTTTAATTTAATTGTAATGGAATGTACGCTATAGTCACTTATTAACCCCTTTCTTCTTATTAATATTTATTATATCTTATCCTTTGAGGATAAGCCCTCCCCCTTCCAAAAACACGCAAACACACATAAGTGCGTGTGCTTTTGCTGATTACAATTTTTTCAGGGTTTCTGGTAAATTATACCAATCTCTGACTGTTTTACCTATAAAAGAAAGTTATCTAATCCTTGGTGCCTGAAGTCAAGTACCAGCTTGCGGTCATGGTCATCTTTTCCATTCCATGCACAACTCTTTAATTTTTCCAATATCTTTCCATGCTTCATCACCAATATGCACCTAGTAAACTCCCAACACTCTGCTCACCCTTCTGTTTTCGGTGAGTCCCAACCAGCTTATTTACCTTATCAGTTACTGACTGTGTTCCATGGTAATTTATACTGACAAATCTAGCTGTCATCCTTTGCACTGCTTCCAGCGCCTTTATTTGATACCCGAAATGTGGGTCCAATACTACACAATCATATTCGATCAATAATCTATTGAAAGTACAGTAATTTTTCTTGTACATCCCCTCATCACCTTTTACAATAAATGAATGTGGCCTGTGCAGATGAGTTTATTACCAAATGTTATGCCAAGATATTTACACTTAAGGTCTTCAACAAGAAAATCCTTCCTCTAACCTGTAACCATAAACAACCTTCAGTTTTTTATCTGTATACCTAATTAGTTGGATCTAGATGCAGTTCAATATTAACCTATTCAGTTAGATATCCAGAACACGTCACCCTGCAGCTGTCTAGTCTTCTCCCATTTTGATCATGTTTTATATCATTGTGTCATCTAGAAACAAACTAACCTCAAACTGTAAAGGCAGGACTACACTGCTGTCACATCCTGTTTTATTACGTAATGTGTGTCAGAAAAAAAATGTGTGACATTGTTTAGTATGGATGAGTCACCTTCACGTTGCTTTCATGTCACAAATTATTTTCTGAGTGTGCACCAATTCTAGAGTTGCGATTTATTCTCTTTTGTTGTTTACTAATTCAGGTTGAGTGATGGAAGAGCTGCTTAAAGCAAAAGTGAGTGTATATGAATGTTCATACGAGTTCAAATTTATTTGTCATGAATTTTGAAGATTTTTAATTTTTTGCTCAAAATCTTAAATATTTAGAGGATAAAAAGTTTCCTAAGTTACTGCTGGCCAAATCAGCAATCTTCCAGTGAAAGTCCCATCAAAATCGGTTCACACACTAAATATATTGCATATAAATTATTTATATTTGTTAAAAAAGTATGTATTCTAGGACATTCTAGTTGATTCCAAAGACTTTTTTCGAACTTATTGGTGGAAGTATCAAAATGCCCCAGATCGACCAACATGCAACCACCATAGTGCACGATGGGAGACTTGAGGCTACTACTACATCCAAACAGCAGTTGTAGCTGCAAAGTGAAAAATAGAAACACACAAGTCTTTGGTCCAAATGCTCCAGCTGTCACCATCGGTCACAGAGGCAAAGAGTGCTAAATACACTGGTCCACAGAGTCCATGTGATTTCTGACAAAGACTGTCTGCAGAACTAACACACCTCAAGAACGTGTTCCAGAGTAATGGCTACGACAACCGCCAAATTTGTCGCATCTTCAGGTAGAAGACAACTCGAGAACCAACTGACGACAAAGACAACCAAAGGGGCATAGCCATCATCCCATATGCCGGCAATGAATCGAGCAAGATTGGCAGAATTCCATGCCGACACAGCATAAAGTGTGTTTACCGCCCTTCTACGATTGGTTTACCACATACTGTGTGAGTGCAGAAAAGCACACGTTGGATAGACCATTTTTACAATTTATGAATGGTGCACAGAACATAAACGTCACACCGAGCTACAGCAGCTGTCAAAATTAGGAATTGCTGAATACTGTCAAATATGAGGACACTAAATTTCTGAGAAACACATCTCACTTTTGGGACTGCGTATACAAGGAAACAATTGGGATCTGGCCTTGGATTAACCTCATCAAGGACAATGGGTTCCAACTAAGCAAAGCTTGGAACCCAGCCAGCCTCGAAGCACTTCTGTAAACAGTAGAGGCACCGTTCGCGACAAAGGTGGCATGCAGACTGAAGACCACTACTCGACGCGTAGGAGCTTACCTCCCCCACCACTGGTATCAGAGTGCCGTGGAGAGGATGGGCCAAAGGGTATAAATACGCAAAAGCAGGTCGGGCACAGCAGTCGTGACCCGGACTGTGCTCCTTACGCCAGACAGCAGACGCAACCTGAAGATGATGGCATGCTACCAAGGCCGGATTAAAACAGCGCGGTTCCCGTAGCAAATGTGAAGATGGGGCCCTTGGAATCCTAGGCGCGGCGGGACTCCCCTAGAAGGCGCGGGTCCCGCAGCATTTGCTAACTCCTGCTACATGGTTAATCCGGTACTACATGTTACGCTGTCGGAAATTTGTTGTCCACCGATCAATTGATCCGGCCAAGAGAGCATCAAGATTGTTCCTTCCTCATCTGGTGAAAACGTCTCAAATCTTTTAGTAATTGTGGCACTAACCAATGAAATTTATCTAATCGTACTTTCTTTAAATTGATACCATGGTTCCAAAAACGAATTTTTTTTCTTCATTGATAGCAACAATAAAAAGTTTTCAATTCTTCTTCCTGTACCAAAGAGTTTATTGAGCTAACAGTTTTCGTCTTTGGAAACACGCAAAACTGCAATCAAGAAAATGAGTTCAAATAATGTGAAGTGAGGTGTCAGTACAGCAGAACCGCTAATCCGAACCCCGGTAATCCGAACATTCGGTTAATCCGAACATGGCAAAAAATTAGTCTAAGTATGAAAAATGGTAAAAAAAAATTAAAACACAGTTCACGAAAATATAGTTCACACTGTATTTAATTGTGAGTTTAACTGCTGTACATAAACACAATTTTAATCTACACAGTACATTACACACATATTAGAAAAATTAGAAAACATTAAGTTTAAACTGTGCATAACAATAATAATAAAAAAAATCTGTCAAACTTACGATAATAGTTACAATGCTTACAAGCGCCCATTTGATTCCCACTTTTTAGAAGACAAAAACTCAGTCATTGGTTTTTGGTGTAATGAAGACAGTCTGCATCGAACATTAAATCAGCAGGCGTAGCGCGAGATCAAGGGCTTCTGCCATATCACTGTGGCACCAGCTGTCCTTTGTCACATTCCGCCTCATTGTCATTTCCGTCACAACAGTCCACTTCTTCCTGGTCTTGAGAGTCACAGCAGCCATTAAATCAATGTCAATAAGGTTCTCCAAACTTGCATCATCCACTGCCATCCATTCATCTACGTCTGGTTCACAGGCTTCTTCCTGAGATTGTCTGTACCATTTTTAGGAGATTCTCCTATTCATTTTCAACTGGGGTGTCCTGAAATTCAAGAGATGTCCACAGTTTTTTCCAAGATTTTCTGAGTGTTTTCTGAAATATTCTGCCATGCCTCAGCGACCCAATAAACAACATCCTTCCCATTCATTTTTTATTTTTTTTTATTTTGTGAACTAAAGGAATGTTATCATCTTGAATCAGCATTCTTAAAAATTGTTTTCTGTAAATAAGTATTAATGTTTGGAGTATGCCCTGGTCCATCGGCTGTAGAAGTGGTGTAAAATTCGGCGGCAAAAACTTCGCCACAATTTCTCCATCACATAATTCCTCAGTGCAGATGTGAGAGGGCGCGTTATCAATCAAAAGGATAGCACGGGGTGGCAAAGGATTTTCCTTAGAAAACCATCGGACAGGGGGAAAAAACTGGTCGTGAAACCATTCTTTGAACAGCTTAGCATCCATCCATGCTTTTTTTTTCTGGTTGCGATAATATACGGATAGGGACTTCATGTTGCAATTTTTAAAAGCTCTTGGACTAACAGATTTGCCGATCATCATTAAAGGTAGCTTGTGATTACCAGCAGCGTTGTTGCACGCTAATAAAGTCACACGATCTTTGCTCATTTTAAAGCCAGGAGCTTGGACTTCTGCTTTTGATGCCAGGCTTTCTGTTGGCAATGCCCTAAAATTAAGGTCTGTGTCGTCAGCATTATAAATTTGTTGGGGAAAATAATTTCCCCCTCTTATCAAACTCACCCAAGTATTCCTTCGCTGCATCATGGTCAGAAGAAAGCTTCTCTCCAGTAATTGTTAGCTGACGAATCCCATGACGTTTTTTAAATCTGTCAAACCAACCCGTACTCGCACTAAAAGACTCATCACCATTTATTAACTTGTTTAGGTAAACATCCTTTTCCTAAACCATTGGTCCACTCAAAGGAGTTCCCCTTTCTCTTTCCTGTGTAAACCAAAATAAAAGAGCTTCATCTACTTTATCGTCTGGGACTGTTTCAGAGTCTGCCGAATTTCAAGTGTTTTTCCCGAAGACGTTGCACAGGACTGTTCAAGCTTCACTCGGTTCTTCTTCCAATCACGAATGGTTGCCTTACCAACAACCAGTTCCGTCGCCAGTTTATATACATTCTCACCGTTGGCTAACCGCTTCGAAGCATCCAGTTTTTCTTTGAGAGTTAACGTTGTATGTTTCCGTTTACTCATGACGACAATACACCACTACACCCAAATGCATTTAATACAAATGTCAAGCGTGCCAACGATCGATAGCTAACATTAACTGAGCACTTTGCGAGCCGGCTGACAGTGCATTGACCTCGAACAGTTCAAACGTTTCAACAACAAAGGAAGGAGAGAGTGAGAGTGAGCCATTGTACCCCCCCCCCCCCACTTGCTCCCAATTTTTATCATGGTGTACTTACTTATATGCTTGGTATACTTCACTCTAGAAACTGGTCACTGTAATTACGGCCAATCTGAACAAATCGGTAATCCGAACAAGACCCAGTCCCAATTAGTTCGGATTAGCGGGACTCTACTGTAGAGTAGATCTAAAGCAAGGGTGGCCAACCCAAATGATCTTGCGGGTCGCTTTGGAAGTGCAGCATAACTCTAATATTCCCATATTAGATTTAGACCCATTTTTTTGGAGTGAAAAGTTTTTTATTTTAATGGCATTCGGATATTCTCCATACAGCCAGCATTATAAGATTTAACATCAATATATATATATACATGGATTGGCAGTAAAATACATTACAATGGTAACATTGTTTTGTATCAATGGACACATGGGTTAATAACAGCATGTGATTGAAGTAGGATTATAAAGAATTACATCCCTGATAATACATCTTCAAGTTAACATTACAATATAATAGTTGATATTTTGCTTCAAGATACAACATTCACATTTTAACACTTACAATTATGGTTTCAGTTTTATTGTTACTTTCACGTTAACCTGGGCTAGAGAGCAAGAGTCATGGTTGTCCCCGATTTATAGGGGCACTTTTACCTATTATTGTATTATATCATTACCGAAAATTGCAGGAGTAAAACAATAAGTCGTTATATCCTGATGTTGTTTTCTTCCAGGAATTTCGTTATTGCTTTGTAGATGGCAACATCTTCCTAGGCCAGGAGGTGCGTCACGTTAATGGTAATTGCAGTGGCGGCTGGTGGGTTATCGAACTGGTGGTGCACTTTACTAAAGTATTAAAATTAGAAAATGCAACAAAACATGCCGGCCGGCCGGCCAATTCGTCAAACATCGGGTGCTCTCGGCAATCCTCGGTTCGCACGTGCGGCGCTCGACAACCGACTCATTACTCCGTACGTTTCTATGAACTATCTTTTGTTTCACGCGTCAGGCGTATTAACTCGTATCACCTACAAGTTGTATTAGCAGTCCTCGTGCACTCGCCGAAGCGCACGAGAATTTGTCTTTACAGGAAAATAAGTCTTAATAGTTTAGTAAAGCGCTCAAACTGTTTCACCATAATTGGAGATTTAATTTTTTATACGTTTTTGTTTTTGTATGTTTAAAAATAAATATTAAAATGGTAATATAAAAATAAAGATGAAGTAGGTACTTAATATTTTGTCATTTTTAAATCTTTTGGATTGGTGGTTCAGCGCACGAGCGCACTTAAGGTACAGCCGCCACTGGGTAATTGTATTCCTAATCCCACAAGTTCCTGTATAAATTGTGTGCACTCCCGCCATTTTTCCTCACAAGCAAATAAGATGATGTTTGATTTTCATTCGCTGATTCCGTCACAGGTGCAACTTGGTGTGTTCAGTAAATGAATGCGATATAAGTGGTTTGGGAAGAGTCCATGGTTAAATTTCAGTCTGCCAATGGTGACAATTGTTTTTCTTGAAATGTATTTTGTCTGGTGCCACTGCGCCTTAGGGATTGTCGGAGGTATAGTGCCGTAGTGTTTTCTTTTGATCGTTTCTTCCCATGATGTTTCCCACAGTTGTTTTGCCTTAGTACGCAGGGTGGAGAGGGGTCAGTCACTCTGATATGTAGGTATGGTGAGCATTCGGCGGTTGTCAACTGATCCGCCCATTCGTTGCGATTGATTCCCGTGTGCGCTTTTATCCAGATAAAAATAGTTCGCTTTCCTATTTCTTTCAGTTCCGTGACAGTCTCCAGGATCTTGTATGTTAAGTGACATCTCCACACATTACTATTAAGAAGGTGAAGGACACTTCCAGAGTCTGATAGTATAATCACTGTTTTGGAGCTGATACTCTTGGCATATTCTTATCCCTTGAGAATAGCAACCATTTCGGCGGTGAATATCGATGCTTCGCTGTGAAGTTTATATGTCGATTTGACTCGCGCTTGCGTATCCACGAAAGCGCAACCTACCTCACTGCCTATCTTTGAACCATCAGTATAAATGTACACGCTATTTTCATATTGCGCAAGAGTTTGCGATAAGAGGCTTATGATCCGTGCCGTGTTTTCTGTAAATGGTATATCCAAATATAACTCCATTTTGGTAATAGTTGATTTATATGAGCCCTCGAAGCAAGGCATTTTCCTTGAGGAAATAATTATCGACTGATATTGAACTAAGTCTATGTATGTTGTAACGGATATCGGTATTTTTTTCTACGCCAGTAACTATCTACACCAGTGTCTCTATTGTGTCTATTAAGGGCTTCTGAAACATAATGGGTTATTTTGTTGTTTTTACTATTAATCTTGCATGTAAACATAGATAATACTCTATAATGATACTAAACGCACATTTTAAAGAAATATAGAACACTAAAAATTATACATGAAATATACAGGGTGTCCAGAAAATGACTCCCTGATTTCAAAATTAAATATCTCGAAAACAAAGATCGATAGAGGAATGCAGTAAACGGTATGTTTATTGTGACAGCTGTAAGAAGTGTATACAGCAGTGTGAAATAATAGTTACAAAAGCTGCTAACAGATGGCGCTGTACGCTGTACAGCTCATATCAGCATACATAAGTGAAATAATCGTATGAAAACAATCTTTGCAAACAATCACATCAACTCTTCCTTCGGTACGCTAACCTCCTTTCACGTTTCAATGGTGGAACTGATCGCCCTGAGCTTCGGATCACTATTTAGGCATTACGTATGGCGATTACAGCGCCATCTGTTAGCAGCTTTTGTAACTATTATTTCAAACTGCTGTATACACTTCTTACAGCTGTCACGATAAACATACCGTTTACTGCATTCCTCTATCGATCTTTGTTTTCGAGATATTTAATTTTGAAATCAGGGAGTCCTTTTCTGGACACCCTGTAAAAATACAAATGAAATAAATTTTGAAAATATGTATGCATAAATAATTTATTTTTTAATACATTGGGTTTCACTACTTTGGCCATTATGAAAAAAGTATATTTTGTAAAAGTATGATGAATCTCGCGGGACGGAAAAATATTCAAGGCAATCTAGTGCAACACAACCAACTTGGTCTCCCTAATCCATTTCATATTTCAGTGGTTGCCATGAAGGCTCATGGGCCTCTGAACTGCGCTCTTGGGGGCCCCCAGAGGTATGCTTGGGGGCACTGCACTGCACTGCACTGCACCGCCTAGCCCCATAGTAGCTACGCCTCTGCCTCGTCTGTTATTCCAGCAGCTTCTAACTGTTAATTAATATGTAGCAGACAAAAATAATGAATTCTTTATCCGGCTCGTGGGATTTGGGTCTGGCGTTAGCACTCGCATGTCACCATGAGCTAGATTTTAACTTTACGAAACACTTTTACTTTTAAGAAATTTATTTAATAGTACCTGGGTGACTGATCTTCACTCGGCATCTTTCAATATCTGTTCAGTATGGAAAATTCATCAAAATAATTCGTGAGAAATTAATTTTATCTATTTACAAGAGTTGCTCATATAATAACATTATATTGGACAGATTAAATATGTTGGATTCTTCAGAAGGAAGCAAACTAAGCCATTGTATCAGAGGTAGGACGGCCAGTTACTTTCCTCTGGAATCTACAATTTAACGTAAACTCCGAACCACAGTATGCCCGAGCGTAGTTCATATGATAAAATTCAAATCTTAAAAATTCTTGCCCCCCCCCCCCCCCCGGCATTGTAGCCAGAATTTTTTGAGCTAGCGCAGTAGCCACTTTTTTCCCCACTAATCACATTTGAGCTGTCAGACCGCTCCATATTTGTTATACATGCAATATATTTATATCCTACATAAATAAGAACTGCAGACGGTTAAATAAAAATCGTGAATAACAGTTCATCATTTTATTTTAAAGGCAGCATTTCATTAATACACTCCTGGAAATTGAAATAAGAACACCGTGAATTCATTGTCCCAGGAATGGGAAACTTTATATACACATTCCTGGGGTCAGATACAACACATGATCACACAGTCAGAACCATAGGCACATAGACACAGGCAACAGAGCATGCACAATGTCGGCACTAATACCGTGTATATCCTCCTTTCACAGCAATGCAGGCTGCAATTCTCCCATGGAGATGATCGTAGAGGTGCTGGATGTAGTCCTATGGAACGGCATGCCAAGCCATTTCCACCTGGCGCCTCAGCTGGACCAGCGTTCGTGCTGGACGTGCAGACCACGTGAGACGACGTTTCATCCAGTCCCAAACATGCTCAATGGGGGACAGATCCGGAGATCTCGCTGGCCATGGTAGTTGACTTACATCTTCTAGAGCACGTTGGGTGGCACGGGATACATGTGGACGTGCATTGTCCTGTTGGAACAGCATGTTCCCTTGCCGGTCTAGGAATGGTAGAACGATGGGTTCGATGACGGTTTGAATGTACCGTGCACTGTTCAGTGTCCCCTCGACGATCACCAGAGGTGTACGGCCAGTGTAGGAGATCGCTCCCCACACCATGATGCCGGGTGTTGGCCCTGTGTGCCTCGGTCGTATGCAGTCCTGATTGTGGCGCTCACCTGCACGGCGCCAAACACGCATACGACCATCATTGGCACCAAGGCAGAAGCGACTCTCATCACTGAAGACGACACGTTTCCATTCGTCCCTCGATACACGCCTGTCGCGACACCACTGGAGGCGGGCTGCACGATGTTGGGGCGTGAGCGGAAGACGACCTAACGGTGCGCGGGACAGTAGCCCAGCTTCATGGAGACGGTTGCGAATGGTCCTCTCTGATACCCCAGGAGTAACAGTGTCCCTAATTTGCCGGGAAGTGACGGTGCCGGTCCCCTACGGCACTGCGTAGGATGCGACGGTCTTGGCGTGCGTCCTTGCGTCGCTGCTGTCCGGACCCGGGTCGACGGGCACGTGCACCTTCCGCCGACCACTGGCGACAACATCGATGTACTGTGGAGACCTCGCGCCCCACATGTTGAGCAATTCGGCGGTACGTCCACCCGGCCTCCCGCATGCCCACTATACGCCCTCGCTCAAAGTCCGTCAACTGCACATACGGTTCACGTATACGCTGTCGCGGCATGCTACCAGTGTTAAAGACTGAGATGGAGCTCCGTATGCCACGGCAAACTGGCTGACACTGACTGCGGCGGTGCCCAACCGCTGCGCAGCTAGCGCCCTTCGACGGCCAACACTGCTGTTCCTGGTAGTGTCCGCTGTGCCGTGCGTTTGATCATTGCTTGTACAGCCCTCTCGTAGTGTCCGGAGCAAGTATGGTGGGTCTTACACACCGGCGTCAATTTGTTCTTATTTCAATTTCCAGGTGTGTAGAAACCTGCTTACGTCGAATTTCGTCAAGATTTTCTTGAATTGAATCTTCACTGGGCGAAGTTCGAGTAACTTAGTTGAGACGATTTTCTTTTAAGTTTTCTTGAGATGAGTCTTGACTGTGTGAAGTTTGATTTTAGTTAACAAAATTTCTTAAAGGCTTTCTATGCATTTCGAAGCTCAAAGTTTATACAACCAAAGATAAAACAGTAGGTTCCCCGGTGCCTCAAAAGTCTACGAAACTGTGTGGCGTTAAAATTATTATTATTATTTTTTTGTGTAAGCTTGTATTTTTTCAAGGATGTCACATATGTTATTATTTTCTTTTTCTTGGAGGTAGTTAAAAGTTTTCCTTAACTGCTTCCGAGGCATTTTGAAGTGCTCATTTCCTTGCTCGAATCAAAGAGAAATTTAAATAACATCATTCAATTTCTGCTACAGCCGTTTCCGAGATAAAAATGCTGCTATTATGTTAATACTGTTTTCAAAGGAGTTTGAAAAAATCGCATCTGACAAAGCCAGTATCCAGTTTTTTAAATATTTTACAATTAAACACGTAGTGCTAGTATTCCCACGGGTCAGTATCATGGAGGAAGGAGTCAGTATACTAGAGCTGTTCATTTATACATATGAGTTCCTTGTTGAAACCAAAGAGAAACTATTAGTAGGCTTTCTGTTACCTGAATCGTCTACAAGATGGCGTTAGAGCCGTTTTCGAGTTACCTAAGTGCAAAAATTGTTCGTATTTTGTAAAATTGCGTTTATGCAGGGAAGAAAACTATCCTTTTTTGCTGTCATCAGTCTTTTAATTGGTTTGATGTAATCCTCCTTGAGCTAACCTCTTCATCTCTACATATCCCCTACAACCCACATCCTAAATTACCTGCTTCCTATATTCTATTTCTGTCTTCCTCTACAGTTCTTACCTTCGACTGTTCCCTCCATTTACAAATTAACCAATCCAGCATGTCGTTTCTTCCACAAATTTCTTTCCTCACCCATCATTTTCAAAACTCGTTCATTTCAAACTTTGTCCACTTAATTTTCAGCATTGTTCTGTAGCACTACATTTCAAATGCTTCAATTTTCTTTCTTTCCGGTATTCCTAAAGTCCATGTTTCGTTACTATAAAGTGCGGTGCTCCTCACATAGAGTTTTAAAAAGTTCTTTCCAATTCCCAGATCAATGTTTGAAATTAAAAGATTTTTCTTTTTCATGAAGGCTCCTTTTGCTACTGCTATTATCATTATTCCTGCATCAGCCATTGGTTGTATTTTTGCTTCCCAAGTAACAGAATTCAAATACTTCTCCTATTGCATTTCATACTATTTTTATATTTAATCTACTGTGATGGTATCATTTCTGCTACATTTCATTACTTTTTTCTTACTTTGATTTATATTCAGTCCAAAATCTCTCTTCACTATTTGATCATGATATTCAGTAACTTCTCAATATTCTCAGCCTGTTCCGCTAACAAGCAAATCATACAATACTGATTTTTTCTCCCTAAACACTTATACCACAGGATTTTTTTTTTTTTTTTTTTTTTTTTTTTTACGTTCTTTATTGCTTCTTCTACACACAAGTTGAATATTGACGGTGATAGACTACAACTTTGTCTCGCATCCTTCTTAACTGTTACATGTCTCTCATGGTTCTCTACTTATATTATAGCCACTTGATTATTATATAGTTTACAAAGTATTCTTCTACCTTGATATTTTAAACCCGACTTCTTACTATCTCTTCTACTACCCTTTCCACTCTTCTGTATATTATTCTAGACTTCTGGCCAGTAATTTTGAAGCATGTGATGTTAGACTAATGGTGCGATAATTCTCACATTTGTCGGCTTGTGCTTCCTTCGGAAGTGTAAAGATTAAATTTTTATTAAAATCAGTTGGAATTTCTCCTGTTTCGCAACTTTTTGATATCAGTTTGAATCCTTCTACTCCTAGGAATCACCAATTCCAACTGCCACATTTGCTTTAAAGTCAATCAGAGCTGTATCAAATTCTATTCTCAAAACAGAATCTCCTAAGTTGACATCACCTTCATTTTCCATTACACTATTGTTCAGGTCGTCTCCATCATACAGTTTCTCAAAGTATTCCTTCCACCAGTTAGCTCCATCGTCTGAGGTTTCCCATTGGCAGCTTTAATGTTTACACCTCTTTTCTACATTTCTCTGAAATTTTGTTTGATCTTCCTATATGCAACATCTATTTTACCTATGACCATTTCCTATTCTACTTCTTCACACTTTTCTTGTAGCCATTTTTCTTCTACTTTTTTGCATTTCCTGTATATTTGATTTCTAAATTGCTTATACTGCTCTCTTCATGCTTCACCCTGATCATTTTTGTGCCTTCTCCTCTGATCCATCAGTTCCAAAATTTCTTCTGTGATCCAAGGTTTTTTTTCGGCTTGTTCCCTAAAGCCTAATGTTTCTTTACCAGCCTCCATTATTTCGGTCTTTAATGCATTCCATTTATCCTAGGTTGAGGTCCTATTAAGGTAATCTAAAAAAAGTTATCTTAATATGAAATTTCATAGCCATTTTCGAGATTGCAAATACATACAAGAATTGCTAGTTTAAAGATATTGCAATATGCCTTATTACAACCAGTTAAATGTAGCAGTATAATTAATATGAACACCCATCCATCAATTCCTTCTCCTGTATCTTTATTACTCTCTATAACCATTGGAGATAACTCCATTGTAGAACACTCCTTCCATTAACTAAAATTCTACCCCTATAAACTATATTTGTTAGTTTATTCTATTACTGCAGTTCACTAGTAACAGACTAATAACTGGCTTTCAGCATTATTCTTCATCTTACTAGTTGCAACCCCGTTTATTGTTTCATCAGCTTCAACTATTTCTATGTGTCATGTGGTAGGACTTACTGTGTACACATTTCCATATCTCTTGACTTTAAAGGAATAGGTGTTTTACTGAAAAAACTGTAAACTGTGCTTGTGGCCCTTCTGCCTTCTGGTTACAGGTTTCTACTCCCTATCCTTCCTTTTTATTTTCCAACTATTTCTGTAGAATTTATGATTCATTCCCACTGTGCATAAGCAGTTAGTAACACTTTGCTCACTTTTTTTATCCCCACACCAGCAGCCCTCAACTTAAAAAAGGTCCCATCTTGATTTGAATTGAGTTTCCCACAGCTTTAGCTAACAACTTTTAAAAGTACCCACTTGCCCCTCCTATTTAGATGTAGATCTAGAGAAACCCTATCTAACACTGGTGTCTATAGGCACACTCCCGAAGACAGAACTAATGCATTTCCGTAGAAGTGTAGTTCAACTGTGGCTTATCGTGGTGACTCCGGACCTGCATGGAGAAAGTGCAAGTACATCTAGTGGTATAACAAACAGCCTACAACATAGGAAATTCAATTATTTATTATTATTAGTTACTTGCAACGTAGCACATGCTATGCTGGCAATTTTGCTACACACCTAGTTTTGAAGTATTCGAATTTTCACATTAAATTAATTTGACACTTGTCAGTATATTCTTCAGTAATATAAATTACACAATTAAAAAAAAAAAAAATCCCTTTCCTTTATGCTTAGAATCAGTGCTCGTTTAGTTCTATGGCCATCTCTTCCTTTCCACTATTTTTAATTCCTCTCCTTATACATTCTCAGCAGCAACTTCCCTCATTGCCTTTCTTCTAATGACTTGCAACAAAGCTCCTTTATGGTATCAGTCATTGTGCTGTCAGGTAAATTTCACAATCAAATCTCGCCTACCGTAGAGCACCCTTTCCAGCTCTTGCATTTGATAGCCACCATACTAAAGCATGTAACTGATAAAGGTTCACTTCCTTGGTACATCTCATCACCATTTCCAGTAAGTATAGAAATTTGGAACCCTTCCCTAACACCTACCCGATGTGCCATACCCAACTGAGAAATGAGATTGAAAAATATTTACACATTATGTCCTCAATAAGCAATTCCTCCTACAACATATAATTGCATGAAACATTTATTATTCTAAACGTGTTCTAAGCTCATACTTTTTAGCATTTTTCTTCATTTAGTGTCAACTTACCAAACTAGAAATCTTCTTAAAGTTCTTCATACGAGAGTGGATCAAATATAAACAGGATTTTTTTTTTTAAATTTAATTTATCATAGCAAATGAATCATACACATATTATTTCTCAACATAATCTCCCACTTTAGAAATACATTTTTCGCAGCATATGGGAAGCTTTTTGATGCCGTCCTCCCTAATGAAAGGGGGTTGCATCAGTAGTCAATTGCCCTCGTAGCCCTCCATCCACCTTAAAATCATCGGCCTCCCAGTGCTTCTTTCAGTGGTCCAAAGAGATGAAAATTATGGGGTAATGATCAAGTGATGTCCAGTTCATTTACTCCAACTTTGCTTGAGTGAGAGCTACAATGTGTGGTCGAGCACTGTCGTGGAGGAGAATCACATCTATTATTGGCTGGTCACGTCTTTTTCGGTGACAAGCAAGCTTAACTATGTCCATAAGATTGCAGTAACATGCTGCATTGATGGTGTGGCGTCCATGCAAAAAATATCGATGTGCAAAATAAAGTCACAAATTGTGCAAATGTTCTGCTCTGTAATGCACGCCCATGAATGACAATTGACACTCTCATTTTAACCCCATCACGGCCTTTCAGGAATTCCTTATGCCAGGCAAAGAAATGAATACTTATAGTGTACGATCCCCAAACTGTGCCTTTAATCTCAACAGAATTTGGGTTGGTTTCTAGCATTCACAAGTGAAAAATTGAATAATTACATGTTGAGCAATTGAGGGGTGCACGTCTTGCTATGACAATGTTAGCTGTGCTACTGATTGCACACTCTCCCCAACAAACGTGTAGAAGTGCAGGACCATTATTGCACACTCAATCAAAAAATCCCATTTATATTTGATCCATCCTCATAGCACTTTACAATCTTTTCTCACCTTAATCACATTACACAATGTCATCTGAAAATAAATAATATATTAACCCATGGTTCTTCTAGTTCTCCCTTCCAACTCTTTGGATACTGGTTGTGGATCCAGGCTTTTGGTTTGGGAGGGGAGGGAAAGCAGGGGTAGTTTGACTTGGGCTTTATAGTCTCCTCGGATAATGTGAGCTGAAATGGAGGGAGGAGGGGGTTTGATGACAGATCTCATGTCAACTTTTTATTTGCGAGCAAACAATTTTTGGGGTTGACCTAGATGTTTTTTTGGGGGGGGGGAGGGAAGGCTTTAGCCCCTTAGCCCCCCCTCCTCCTGGATCTGCCACTGGTGTTCTCTCTACCCTTACACTTTGGCTTCTTCCTCTTAAGGATTCAACATGCACCATTCTACTAATCTTAATAGACTACTATTGTGAAAATTGAAGAGATCAAGTGAAACATTATTAACTTGCCATCTCTTGTTCAGTTCATCCAAAATATAAAGTCCTAACTGCTCAATAACTGAGGCACACTTTCTGATGTACTGCTGATTCCAGACAAGTTTCTTTCGCCACAGATAGCTTTGTTATATTTAAAGCTTTCTTTCAACTTATCTGCCACTGAGAAAATAAATGGTCTGGTATTCTCAACCTGGTTTATCACCCCTCCTTTATTCTGTCATAGCACCTTTTGAATTAAAATATTAGGAACTAAGTTAAATGACAGATTCTTCAATTCAGATTTAACGTCTCTTACCAGTGAGGTCTTTAGAGACTGGAAAGGATGTGGGGCAAGGAATGGGAAGGAATTCGGCCATGGCCTTTTGAAGTAAACATTCTACCATGACACAACAAATATTCTAAAACACATTTATATAGCTGAATCAAGAATTTAGCCAATTTTATCACAATAATTTAAATGACATAACATAAGCTTTAATTATTTTAAAATTCTTTATTTTGTTAAACACTATATAAATACTATAATCTAAAGAATATTTATACATCAAGCATAAAAACAATTATTCTGATAGCATTTCCAGGTGGTCGTAAACCATTTGAACAAGTTCAGGTTTCTTTTTATTTGAAGTCCCTTTCACTTCTTTAGCCTGCAAATATTGCCTCAGTTGACCCACAGTTAACTTATTTATCTGTAATGATGAAGAAAAACAAAAAATATTTTAAAAAATTATGACAAATTTGTTTTGGGATACAACTTTACAGTGGCAACTGCAAAGATACTTAGTTTTTAGAATACAAGTTACAAAGAAATTTTCTTTTTTCATAGGGCTTTAGGCCTTGTCAACATCATAAGGTAAGAAAGGAGAGGGGAGAAGGAACACGAAGGAATTCAGCCATGGTCTTCCCAAAATTTTCCTGAAATGATTTCAGGAAACAATGGGAAATCTGAGTGACCGGATTGGGATTTGAACCTGCACCCTCCCGACAGAGATACAATTCAGCAAGGCAACAACTGCTGTGTGTAGTTGTGTGCACGTTTCTGTGAAGTTCATCCATCATGTAGACTTATATAGCCTTTTCTAATGCTTTCTTCACTGTCCCAGTGACTGGTGGACAGTGTATTAGAGGCAACTTAGGAGTGTCAGCCAAAAATGGTCATGTGGAGTATGCCTAGACTGTGTACACTAGTTGTTATTAGAGTGTGAACGAAACCAATTAGGACCTGTAAGGCTGCATTGGTAAAGATTTGAGACAATATAAAGAGGTATATTTCACTAAACAGTGGTTTTTGTTTTATTATACATTCATTTAGTAGATATTCTCAGGGTGCAAGTCACTAGGTGGCAGTCGGAACCAGCAGAAATGGAGAAGACATTAGTAAGTTCAATGCAGTCTTAGCTGGTGGAACAGGTGAGGTGATCTGTTAAAACAGTGTTGACACATATTACATACACTCATTAGCGAGCAGAACACTTGTTCTGCCACAATTAGTCATGCGGAAAGTTAAGCCAACTTAGACTTTTCACATTCCAAAGTCGAAGGAAGGTGGGTTGTGGTAACACAAAACACAACATGTCAGGCAGTGCAGTGTAGTGTAGAGAGGTTTCTGGGTCTGGGTCTTCAATGCTATTGAACAGATTTTGGTGGGGGTTTCACAGTTTACAAGCTTATGATCTTGGTTAAAATGTGTGGTATGGCTTATGATTCTATATGACTAGATGCCAGATTAGGTAATGATAACCTGTTCTTGACCTCAAAAAATATCCACAAAAGATACTTGATACATAATCCCAATAAGAGGCTGCACACTCCAATAGGATGCATGCTCCAATAAGCTTAGAAATTTGTGACAACATTATCGGAGTGTTTATTTTTTATGTGTGCTAATATTCGTTGATTGTGTCATTAAAAATCATTGTTACAAACATTCATTGCATACTTTTTTTGTTGTTGCAATAACAGTTTTTCGATTCTGTCCTTTGGATTTTGATGGGGTTGTAAGATCCATCTTAAAATCTTGTGAACTTTGTATATTAATATTAGTTTATTGTCTGCCTGTGGTTGTTGAAAAGTTTCACCTCAAACAATACAAAATATGTTAGAGAAATATTTGTGCACTGTTCATGGAAAGACTTCATGAAATCGTGCTTGTTTCTTTACATCTGAAAAATGTGAGACCTAAGAGCAATAATAATAAGTCGTATGGAATAATCACAAGAAAAAACAATAGGAAAGTATTCCGTTTAAAGGGACTGGAATAAGTACATCACTGAGGGAGGTGTTACGAACAATGAAAATGTAAATGAAACATTTCAGATAACTAAGGGAACCTTCAATATAAGGGAATAGAGGAACCTCTCATTTTATATTTAGTTTTTTTGCTGGTCGGTGTTAAAAATATGGGCAAAGTTCTAGGAATGCACATTATATACAAAGATGCTATACTACACAAGATATTAAATCCCAATCAAAATTTCTGCTTCCTGTCAACATGGAAATTTGATTATATGCTATGTTTTGTTGTGTGTTAAATAGCTGAAATAACAAAATGTCCATCATGTCATCTTGTAAGAGATCTAATCTGCCGACTTCAGCTGAAAGCTAAGAAATTAGGCCTCCATAGGTTAAATGAGTTTCAAACACGCCAATTTTGTTTGGAGATTCAAAAAGAATGCCTATTTATTGCAAGAGCAAATGAAAGATTGGATTTTTATGACATCAGATTTTTTAAAATTCTGTTAATATTGATATTGACGTTTTGCTCTTCATATTAGTTGGTTTGATTTTCATGCAGCTATAAGAAACTTTGATTATTTACTTCTGAAACTTTCTGAAATACAATACATTAAAATATATGAAAATCTTTACTCGAACCATTTAGAGAATCAGAAGAACTCCCCAAAAAATAAAGGAACCATGACAGAGGAAATTTCTTAAATAACATTTAGTTTTTTACCCCTCCTCCGGGTTAATAATGTGGGCAAATCTAGTAATATTTATAAGAAAAAGATATTATAAATATATACACAAGGTAGATAAATAAAAATCAATGAGTAAACTAAACATGCAAGTGATGGGTTTAACAGGATGGGATGGTAGAGAGAAAGGTAAGTATTATCTGATATTGAGGGATGTCTAGTGTCTAGAAGTGTTGGTTAGCCAGTTCCCATCAACAGAGGTTAGGTGGAAATGTGGTATCTAGAAGTACTCTGGGTCTGAAGCAGTTATTGAAGTCCTGAGAGTTGTGCGAGCTGTCGTGGGCAGCAACGTGGTAGCTTGGATGTTGTGGCTGTTTGGCTGGCACCTTCACCAAATATACTTATTAATATCAGAATAAAGCATAGAGTGCAAGTTACCTTGTGTTCTTTTGCTAACTTGACCATATCTTCATGATCAAACTTTTTCACTTTCTCTTTTATTCCTTCTGTGTCCCCACTAGAAGATCGTTTCTTTGGGCCTGGTTTTACACTATCATAATCAGGCAAACTTGTTGCTTCTATGAACTCTAATGAGAGAGACTGGAGTCTATTGTGCATATCTTCATAATCTGGAACTAAAAATGGTACTTTATTATAAAATTACTACAATGAAGAAATTAAACAATATTACACAATACTTTGAACACTTTCCCTAAAATCCACCCACCACCCTCAGCCCCCTTCTCCAGCCCAGTTTGCCTAGTTGTCAGCTGATATTCTCACGTATTTACATTTTATTCCTTCAACAAGAAATTCCTTTTCCATTGAATAATCATACAAAACCTTTATTTTACTATGTGTATAACAGACAAGTTGACTTTTATTGCAATTTATCTTCATTCTTTACTGACCCACCTAACTAGATAATCTGCGTAAATCCCTTTATATCTGTCTCGATTTGATCGTATTAAACAGCATTATGCCACATGCAAACAATCTAATCTCTGACTTTAAATCAACTACGGAATCGTTCATTAGAATAATGAACAGTAAAGATCCCAATAAAATACCCTGTGGCAAACCTGCTCTCATTTCTATCTCCTTCGATATCAATATTAAATAATTGCTTCCTACCTCTTAAGAATTCCTCTTCTCAGCAAGATACATCTTGGTTTATTCCAATGGTCTTAAACTTATTCACAACTATTCTATGCCACTTCTGTCATATGGTTAAGGAAGATTCAGCGGTACACTATCCATTTGGCCTTGATTCTCCATTTCATCTATAATATACTGTACATAACCTACTAAGAATAAGATAGGATAGGGAAAATAACCAATCACTTATCACAAGATATATGGCAGATGGGCCAGATGAACACGAAAGAAAAACAAACAAAATTGACAATATTTCGGTTAGTAATTTTAATGATATAGGAGGTGAGACATATAGCAGGGGGAAAGTGTGTGCATATCCAGACCTACCACATGACTGAACCAAAGATGAAACATGGGGGAGGAAGGGGAGAGGTTTGTCCTGGTGATGGGGGGAGAAAACTATGAAATAGAATAATCTCTTTGATGATCAGTTGAAGAACATTTTTTTTTTCTGTCGTCGGTTTTTCGACTGGTTTGATGCAATCCTCCATCCCTTCCTATCCTGTGCCAACCTCTTCATCTCCACACACTCCTTACAACCCACGTCCTCCATTATCTACAAAACACTAGTGTGTCCGTATTTGGAATACTGTTGTGGAATTTGGGATCCGTATCGCAAGGGATTGATTGACACATTAGAGAAAGTACAGAGAAAAGCCGCTCGATTCGTGACTGCTAGTTACAGTCCTTACGTAAGTGTCACAGAGCTGATTCGTGGGTTGGGCTGGGATTGTTTGGCGGACAGACGACGTCGTTTTCGCTTGAATTTGCTGGAGAATATGCGAAAATCTTTCAGTTACGAGTGCAACGAAATACTTCTTCCGCCAACCTATTTAGGTCGCAATGACAGGAGGGATAAGATTAGAGAAATAAGATGCCGTACTGATTCATTTATGTATTCCTTCTTTCCTCGATCTGTTCGGGATTGGAATGCGCAGAATTAGGATTGGTGCTTAGCACCCTCTGCCACCCACAGTATTTGTGATTTGCAGAGTATAGATGTAGATGTAGATCTGCTTCGTATATTCCAATCTCTGTCTTCCTCTACAGTTCTTACCTTCGACTGTTCCCTCCACCAGCAAATTAACCAATCCTGCAAGTCTCAAAATATGACCTACCAGTCTGTCTCTTCATTCTGTAAGATTCTTTAACAAACTTCTTTCCTCGCCCATCATTTCCAAAACTCGTTAATATCTTACTTTGTCTGTCCACTTAATTTTCAGCATTCTTCTGTAGCACCACATTTGAAATTCTTCAATTTTCTTTCTTTCTGGTATTCCCAAAGTCCATGTTTCACTACCTCAAAGTTCTGTGCTCCACACATAGAGTTTTAAAAAGTTCTTTCTAATTCCTATATCAATATCTGAAACTAAAAGGTTTCTCTTTTTCATGAAGGCTCTTATTGATAGTGCTATTCTACTTTTAACATAATTCCTGCTTCGGCCATCGGTTGTAATTTTGCTTCCAAAGTAACAGAATTCACTTACTTCTATTGTATCCAATCCTATTTTTATATTTAATCCACTAGTATTGGTATCATTTATGCTACATTTTATCACTTTTGTCTTGCTTTGATTTAGTATGCATATATATAATATTTTGATCTGTTATAAGAGTAAATAAAAAACAATAATATATGGATGGAAACTGACAGTAAACTTACAAAATAGTAAGTGACAGATTGAGGCCAGGGGTAGACGGGTGTCAAGGATGTTTTGATAGTTCTTTTCCCAACTACGGAGTTCTGGAGAAGTTAGTGGTATCTGGAAAAACATTGACAGATCTAAATGTGAAAAAGGTGTTAAGGTTATTGGAATAGTGTGATCTGGTCAGATGGAGTCCAATAACAGAAAAGGATTCACCTGTACTAGGATTATAATAGGTAGTAGTGGCTGGATGTATGCTGCATGTTTCACAGTGGGGACTACTGCAGTAGTAAGAACCACGTGGAAGTCTTGTAGAGTCAAAAGATAAGTGCTTGCGGAGCAAGGTCTTGTTCAGATTAGTTGGTCCGCTAAAGTAAGTACAGGGGGCAGTGGGTAGAAATTTAGGAAGGAGGACACTTATTTTAAGGAAGGATTGCAGAAATTCATGATTAATGGATTTCTGGCAAGGTGAGAAATGAGAGATGAATATTGATCTGCAGTCAGCTTTAACAGATGCAGAATGGGTGGTGTGGGTGGTTACTTTTGTACAAGATCAGGGGTTAGCAGTGGGAAATGAGGGCTATTGATAATTTTTGGAATATCTGGATAGTGGTTCATGAGTGGAATAGTTGCCTGTGCCACAGACTGCAAGGCTTTATGGAAGGGAACATTTGGTTTGAAAGGCAACTGTGATAGTGTAGGTACTGTTGTAAATTTGTTGGTTCGATGTGCACAGAGGTGTGAAGGACAACTTGTCACAGGGCAATGTCCACATAAAGAAAGGTGACATGGATATGGAAATATGACCAAGTAAATTTGACGAAGTGGCTGTTGTGAAGGGAATTGAGGAAGTCTAGGCAGTGGTCTTCCCTGTTGGCCCAGATCAAACTTTATCATCTGTGTATCTGACCCATACATAAGTGGTGAGAGGTATATTTCTTAAAGAATTGTTCCTCCAGATGGCCCAGGAAGAGACTGGCATAAGATGGGGCCATGCAGGTACTCATGGGAATTGAAGGAGAAGTAGTTTTTAGAAAGGATGAAGTGAGCCAAGGATGTGGGGGATGCATATCATGGAAGTTTTGCAGGGAACTGAGGCTTTGATAGTAAGGGTTATTAGTGTACAAAGAGGTAATGTCAATGGAGACAAGGAAAGAGTATGGAGGTAGAGGAGTGGGGTCTGTGGACAAACACTCCAAGAAATGTGGGGTATCTTTGATTTAGGAAGGAAGAAAGGTTCTGCATTAAAGTTTGGAGGGGTCGATTTACAAAAACTGAAATTCACTCAGTGGGCGAACCATATGCCACAACCAGAGGTCAATCCAGAATGCCAGTCTTGCAGATCTTGGGAAGAAGATATAAAGTAGGCGTGCAAGGATTCTAAGGAGTGAGTAGAGGTAAGGATTCTGAAAAGAGGCCTTGTAAGGACCCTGGAGGACAAGGAAGGAGCATATTTCCTAGCAGGTGAAGATGTGGTATCTGTGGAGTATTCACGGTAGGTGTCAGAAAGCTGTCTAAGGGCCTCAGCAATGTAGTTACTGTGGTCCATTATCCCCTAGAAGGAAGATGATTTATATTCATGGACAGTTTTCTCAAATCCCAGGTAAAGTCGAAGTATGCAGAGCTGAGTTTATTGGAGTTGGGGAATATAAGCTCCATTCCCAATTTCAATAACCTCACTCGAAGCATGAAAGAACCACAGAGGAACAAAAATACCATCATACTTTTAGTAGAAAGATTTTCTTGACTTCATTCTCAGCTCCACCAAAACCTGGGACACGGGAGAACTGTCCAGGACTCAAAAAATCATCATCCTTCCAGCAGGTGAGAGCTTCACCATCATGGTCATGCACTGCAGCAACTATGACGATGAGGCCCTCAGACAGTTTTCCAACACCAAAACTTCCACACTTCACAGATACCACATCTTCTGTCTGCCAGGAAATACACACCTTCCTTGACCTCCAGGCCCTCTTACAATGCTTCTCATCACAAACCTTATCCTTCCTCACTCCTTACACACCTACCTTACACCGTCTTCTCAAGATCCAGAAAGATGGCAATCTGGGATGACCTATACTTGTGGCATATTGTTCGCCCACTGAGCAGATTTCAGACTTTGTGAATCAACACCGTGCGGCATAATGGAAACGGTTTCCAAAATGAATATACAAAATGATACAGTGTCTTTTGTATTCTCTGGCATGAAGTTAAATGGAAATTCAGTTATTCTGAGGGAACATTTTGGTTCTCATAGTTACGCACACAGAAATAGACTCAATATCACCAGTCTACATGTAAGCTGAGCAAGTGCTGTTCAATACAGAAACAATATTTAGTTATACTAAAGATATTACTTCAGCATTTTAAAAGATTAAACATTCATCAAAGCGAACATTGAGGCGGATTAATTTTATTACCAGATCATAGCCAATAAGAAAACTGCATTCTTCGGACATTGCTTTTCTTGAAGTTGTGGTTTGGTGTTGAAATCAAAAGGGACAATATTAAAGCTACATTACTCAAGAATTAAGAAACTGCAATCAATTAATTTGTGGACAATTTAAGGAGGGAAATAAATCGAACAAGAATTGTGTTCCATGGTGGTCACGAATGATAACCTATTTATATAACAACAAAAAAACATAAGATATCTGACAATCTTTCATCTTTTGTGTAGAACTTTCCTTCATACATCAAATATACCCCACATTTCTTGGAGCGTCTGTCCACAGAACCCACTCCTCTACCTCCAGACAGACATTACCTCTTTGTACACTAACAATCCCCACTGTCACGGCCTATGTTCCCTGCAACACTTCCTTGATATGCGTCCTCCACACAGTCTCGCACAGCCTCTCACACATCCCTGGTTCACTTCATTCTCTTTAAAAACTACTACTTTAATTACCAAATTTATCACCAAATATGTGGCACTGCCATGGGTACCCTCATGGCTGCATCTTATGCCAATCTCTTCCTGGACCATCTGGAGGAACAATTCCGTAAGAATTATCTCCCTCAGTCTCCTTGTGTTTGATACATAGATGATACAGTTATGATCTGGAACCACAGGGGAGACCACTTCCTACATTTTCTCAATTCCTTAACAGACACCCCATCAAATTCGCTTCGTCACATTTCCACACCCGCATCACCTTCCTTGAAGTGGACATCACCCTGCAACAAGGTGCCCTTCACACCTCTGTGCACATCAAGTCAACTTTTTTTTTTTTTTTTTTTTGTAACAGTTTAACGTCCCTTTTTAACAACGTGGTCTTTAGAGACGGGAAAGGATGGGGGCAAGGAATGGGAAGGAATTCGGCCATGGCCTTTTTGAAGGAAGCATCCCGGCATTCGCCTGGAGTGATTTGGGGAAACCATGGAAAACCCAAATCTGGATGCCCGGACGGGGATTCGAACCGCCGTCCTCCCGAATGCGAGGCCAGAACGCTATCCGTTACACCACCACGCTCGGTGTCAAGTCAACAAATTTACAACAGTACCTATACTTTGACAGTTGCCAACCCTTCCAAACCAAATATTTCTCTCCATAAAGCTTTGCAATACATGGCAGTTGCATCTGTTTTGATCATGAATCACTATTCAGGTATTCCCAAAAACTATTCGAAGCCCTCGTTTCCTGCTGCTACTCCCTGATCTTGTGGAAAAGCAAATCTCTTGTGCTCATTTCGCACGTCCTCTAGCTGACCACAGAATAATATTCATCACCCAGTTCTTTCCTGGACTGGAATCTATCAACTAGATCCTTCGTCGTGAGCACAAATTTCTACGTTCCTTCTTCCCAAAATCCCACCCATTGCCCCCTTTCCCCCCACACTTGCTTTAGGAGTCCTAATCTGAACAACATATTTGTCCATAAGCACTTACTTCTCACTCTCCTAGACCTCAACATGGATCTTTCCCTTATAATAGACTCACTACAAAACTTGCATCATGTATCCAGCTGCCACTACCTACCTAAATCCCATCACACAAGAATCCCTTCCTCTTACTGGACACTAGCCCATCAAAAATGACGGGGGAGTGTTCTGATATTCATTTCTTTGCAGTTGTTTAAATAAACAGAATTGTTATAAAATAAAGCTCAATTTAATTTCTCATCCCTTGTGCTGTAGCAAAAAGTGTCAACTTAGTCCAGGTTGCATTTCAGCCTAACCACAATCTCCACTATTATTGCTGCTAGAAATTCAAAATTTCAATCACATGCAAATTACTACAATCCCTGTATCGCATGTCATTGTCATCATGCATCGTCATATAAATTTGACCCACAATCTTCACGGGTTCTAAAATTTTTATTTTTTCGTTACCTGTGATGCAGATCGATATTATAATGGCTGATACACTTACATATGGCTGAAATAATGACTCCGGTGAAAATGAAGGATGCTAATAATAAATCTTAACAACTTACATTATGCCATTTAATATCAGTTTTAAATGACGGGTGAAAGTAATGTTCTGGCAAATTCATTTGTCTGCGGTTGCCTAAATAAATAGAATTGTTGTTATGTAATGCTCGCTCATAACCTGATTATGTAATTTGTACATATTTCAGTTGTAGTTTACATAGCGATACAGATTGAACTTCTAGTGAATTAATGATGTCAGAATTAGGGAACCAATTAAATTAAAAATAAATTAGGAATCAAAAAATCTGATATTTGTTTTATTCCTGGTCCAGGTCTCATTCAGCACGACAAATACGGAACAAAGAACGAAGTTTTTCTCGGTGTTGAGAATTGATATAGTCTTCTCAGGAGACTATTCGTGTAATCAAGGTGTTTCCACACGATATTTCGGCGATCTGAAACTCCATCGCCATCTTCACCTTGATTACTCAGCTGTCTCCTGAGAAGACTATATCAAAACGGAACAACTTCCATCTGTATAAAAATGACTTCAGTAACTCGGAGCTTATAAAAGCAGCTTAAATTATTCATAAAACTAAATTAATTGTGAATTATTCTGTAAAAAAATGTGTTGGTCGTCATTTTATTCCTGTCTCCATTTTGATATAACCACAACTTCTACTAATATTGCTGTTCAAAATTCACAGATTCTATTACACATGTATGAATAAGTTCACTGTATTGCAATCTAAATTTGACTCATTTGTAGTATTTACATTTGTCGAATATAGAGACATCAGTAATAAAAGCAACTAATAATTAATATATAATTTAAACACATTTCATACTTTTATTTCAGTGTTTTTGGCAAATAATTTCCTTGAGTATATTATAACAGTGACTTCAAATATCTGCATCGAATATAAATATTTTGTATGCCCATCAAAAATGACGTGTTCAATGCAGTATTTTATCAATTTGTTTCTTCGCTAACTAAACACGTTTTTCATCAAATAACACTCATAATCTTGAAAATTAATTGATGTAGATACTTCTTAGCTTACTGTAACAACAGTATTGCTGCACGGAGAATATAAGAAAAATCTACATTGAGTGACTTACAGAAAAAGCAACTAATAGTAATTATGTCAATTTTTATTAAGTACATACTTTTCTATTAGTAGCAGCTCATTTCTCGTGGAAGCGTAACTAAATAGGACTGTTATTAAACAATGCCCATAACCTCAAACATCTCTGGTCGTACTGGAGGGCAGCGGAGGCAGGAAGTGTGATGCCATAGTGTGATTTCACTGTATCACAGATCATCATGACCAAGATAAATGTTTTATAAGAACAGATGCCGCCTGCATTATCACTCACCTAATTTACCAACATACCTGTCTTCACTGCACTGCTTTCTACATTGGTCTCACCATTCAATGACTGTTCTGCAAGATAAATGGCGTCAGGCAAAAAGTTTATACCACCAGCCCATACCACCCAGTGGCAATCAATGTGAACTCACATGATTCCAACAATCTTAACACCTGTTTTACAGTTACAGCTGTCACTATGTTTTTGGAACTCTGTAGATGGAAACTGGCCTACAACACATCCTAGATACCATACATACCCTGGCCTAGGCCTACACTAATATCCCCCCAGTAAACCTGTCACTTACAATACTACAAATTTACAATTTGCATATGTACATATTTTTAGTATATTCTTTATTTATTTCTAATTATTTATTTAATTTCTCGCTCACAACAGATCAAAATCATATATTTAGAGAAAAATATTTCTTTAGTTTTTTATTTTATGTTGACTTATTGTCACAATGCACATTCTTTTCCACAATTATTGTGGGTTTACTTTCTCTCCCCACCACAGGTGCAATTCCTATCCTTCCCTGTGATTTATTCATATGGTAGGTCTGAATGTGCACACCTCTTTCTCCTAGCCATAAGTCTCACTTCAGGAGTAATTTTGCTTTTAACCAAAATATTGAACAGTGTGTTTTTTTATTTTGTTTTGTGGGTTTGACTGGCTATCCTGCCTTCATCTGTGGTAAGTGACCTGTTGTTTTCCCTATCCGATTTTATTTTCATTGCCTAATGGCAGATTGTCACCATTCCAAATCCGTATAAAGTAATATAAAATTTTCCAAAAATGTTGAAAGAATTTTAAATTAACATTCATAGTAGGCAAAAGTAGGTGGGTACAAGAAAGGCAAAAAATGAGTGTTCAGGGAAACTGCCACCAGAGTGTGCGCTATTGCAATTAAAGTAATCATGAAGGAATCTGTGGAGGCAACGTCTTATGTGAGATCCCCGTAACAAGATCATGGAGCAGTATTAAAAATGTAAACAACAAAATCATGGTGAATATCCCCTTGAAACATTTATGATCAATTGGTAGTGCTGTACAAAACAATGTCTGTGTCAAACCTTCCACTTATTTTGCAACAAAAATTTACTTTTTTCTAAATGTGAAAAAAAAAAAAAAATTACTTGTGGAATCCTGAAATTCTGGCAGTTCCTGGGTCCCAAGTGCAATAGCTTCTAGGCCTTGCCATTTCTTCTGTAGCCTTGGGTTGTTAAATATCTGTGGTCTGTAAGTCATCTTGAGTTTTGAAATTATATTTTTAGCTATTGAGACTTGATCTGGTGGTGCCTCTTCAACTTTTTGCAGATCAACCTCTCTAATTTCACCTGGAATTACAGAATCAGAGTAAACAATAAATGGCTTATATCCTATATTTTGTAAAGATTGTATCTCATTAAAACTGTTGGAAGTAGCAGAGCAATATGACAAGGTCTATATAATAAGCACATTTAATTTTTTTTTTTTTTAATCTGCTTAACGTCTCTCTAAAAGCGAGGTCTTTAGAGACGGGAAAGGCTGGGGGGCAAGGAATGGGAAGGAATTCGGCCAAGGCCTTTTGAAGGAAGCATCCCGACATTTGCCTGGAGTGATTTGGGAAACCATGGAAACCCAAATCTGGATGCCCGGACGGGGATTCGAACCGCCGTCCTCCCGAATGTGAGGCCAGAACGCTAGCCGTTACAAGCACATTTAAATTCTATCGTATCAAACTTATGAAAAATGGACACAATTTATTTTGTACAACAGTTATTTTCAATATGGAAAGAAAAGATAAAATATTGTGTTCTTTGTGTGTTTGTGAAGTGTTTTCTGCTGTCCTTGGGGTGTATCTTATCTTTCTTTTCCGTATTAATATGGCCTCACGCCTCACTGCTTTCCAACTCCAAGAGTACCTTTTTATTTATCCCTGCCTAAGAGACTAGGATGTGAATAGGAGTCAATTTTAAGTGACATAATTACAAAACAGATGTATACTCCACAAGATGCTATGTCACAGAAGTTATGAGAGGGGATTAGATCTTCTGTTGTTAGTCAGAAATGTCAAATGTGGCAAGAAATCCAATGGGCTCACAACTCAGAAATCAGTTAAATGACTGATGATGAAGATTTTCAGACACAATAAGAAAAGAGCACCCTGTAGGATCATATAACAATGTTGGAAGAAAGTGTTGGTGAATGAGCCTTCTTCTACATCTCCGCTAGCGTGGGTTGATAACTTACTAAATAATTTTGTAGTATTAATGACCAGTTGCTCAAACCACCTGTCATAGACACCTAAAATAACTCAGTAATTCTACCAACCACAGTTTAACATGAAATCTGAACCATGTAGTGTGCTAAAAGTGGATATCAGTTTCAATTCCAAAAAAATGCATTTCAATTTTGAATAATATGGTGCTGTTGGTATGTAACCTGGAAAACATTCCTACTGGAAGAAGTAACTTACCTTTGAATGGATACTAATTAGGGGCAAGTTTTATCTTAATTTCTTAGCTTTCTGATGTCACATTAACATGAAACATTCATTTACTCCTTGAACCATGGACTGTACATTGTTTGAAATCCTGTGAAACCAGTGGTTGTTGCTTGGATTGTGTTCAGCAAAAGAATGGCTACTAATTTGAAGACATTTTTATTTTAATTTCTCAGTTTTTCAAAGTAACATCAAAATGAAAAATATCCCACTCGTGGGATCCACAGATTGTGCAGTGTTTGAAACCTCATCAAAATCCAAGTAGCTTAAGAATGAATCATGCAGACAGACAAAATTTTCAAAGACAGTTTACTCCTCCTCTGTATCTTATTAACAGTGCCCCAATTTTTTCAAAAGTACAGACTTTTTCTTGGTTACTTTTATTATATCTACGGATGGATACTGGCGATTATTATATAAATACCTTTGAAAGAACTACTTTTATGGAGCAGGAGCCAATTAAAAATTTGTTTAAGTTTTTACTGAATTTAATCATATACTATGCGGGGAGCTTTGTGACAATCTCAGATCTCCAAAACATAAAGTACACATTTCAAAAACTAAAATACACATGTCATAGAAAAAAAATTTACATGAATCACAGACACTGCTCCCTGGTTCTAATTACGCAGTAGAAACACTGTAAAAAAAATTAATTACAAGGGATGTTGAGAATCAAGGCATTGCACGATCTGATAGGGTCCATTCACAAATAATAATAACCATAACATATAACAAGTGGCAGGGCCTTCCAGGTATTGCCGCCAGCTGAATGTTTGGTATCCAGGACACTTTGGTAATCTCTTCACCATTCTCACTGCAAAGGAGTAATGGGAATTGGCATGGGCTGTACTGGATGGTATAGGTTCAAGGTGTAGACTGTTTATATACTTACTTACTTCCTCTTCATGGATAGGCCAAAAGCCTGTTCCGACCTCATATGGGGCCAGTTATTCTGACTGAAAGTTGGTTAACAGAGAGACCCACGAATGAACTAGTGCAGTGGAGACAGGTTATTTAATATGTGAGGTGCATTGTGATGCAAGTAGTATGTCCAATGAAGGAAAAGGTAACCCTTGTAGTAGGACTGAAACAGGTCTTGGTAGCTGTATGCATAATGCAAGTTTTGCAGGAAGGTCTATTGCATAGAAAAGATCCATGTGGTGGTTTTTGAGAATCTGAAGGCGAGTATTTGTGGACCAAATTGTCCTTAGGATCAGGTTGTCATAACCCCTTTGGCGTGTGCTCAGGGTCAACCCGTGAACGGGTGGATAGCTGAAGTTATGCGGGAGGGTTCTGGGCTCACTTACTTGCAGCGACTTCACCGGGCCCAGCCGGGAATGCCGTGAAGCCTAGCGGCCGTACGATTGGTCGTGTCTTCCTCTTCTTCTGCCTGGGCGAAATGCGGGCTGGTTCAAGCCCACCTAGGCTGGAGTTAACAGGTTGTGGGAAGCTCCTCGCGGATTAACACACAGACGTTGGAATAACTGGTTTATTCGCATAGGTTGTTGTACATGGGCGATAGCGGACCAAGAGGCGCCATCCACTCGGCTATACCATAGGATGGTTAAACTACCGGCAGAGGGCACTGGCTTGTAGGCGGGGGTGGCTTGCAGCTGATGTGTCTCCGGCGGTCCCGTGCGATCGAACACTCGAGACTGATTGCCTGGCAGTAACCCCGATTGCGGCGTCAGCCACCTGGCTCTGCACTCTGTCGGTCAGAGACCCGGCCGGCCTAGCAAATTCCTCAGGCCGTTGCCCGGACTCAATACCGACTTCGGCACATTCCAAACACGCGCCGCGGCCGGGTCGTACTTTGGCAAAGTCATTACCCAAAACTGCGATAGTTAAATGTTGTTTAAAAATGACATTTACAAGGTGGTCTGCTGAATTGTGTTAGGGGCAGCAGGTATAATTTTGAGGAGAATGCCCACTTCAAGGAAGGAGTGTAGGATGTTGACTCCACAAGTCAACATAGGATTTGATTAATGTAATCAAAAATATGGGAGAACTGTGTGATGAATACAGGGTTATGGTCAGTTTTTAGAGCTAGGGTGGGAGTGTGGATGACACCACCAGTGATACCCAAGGATTCTTCATTGTAACAGATGCATCTGCCATGGATGACACAGCTGTCACAAAGGGAACTTTTGGTGTGGAATGGATAGCAACTGTTGAAGTACAGATTTTGCTGCAAATGAGTGGGCCTGATGTGAACAGAGGTGTGGAAGACACCTTGTTGTAGAGCAACGTACACATCGAGGAATGTGATGTGCATGTGGGAGTAAGTACTGGTGAATTTAATGGAATGGCTATTGTTAAGCTAATTAAAGAATCTAGATAATAAATATACCATTCATCTATCTGAACCACACAGTGATTAAAATGGAAATGCCGTGGGTAGCCATGAGCTCCAATCCTATACCAACCTATTTCAAGGTCGTCTGGAGGGACAGTTCCTCAATCAAATCCCCTTATTCCATTTAAACCATCAGTGCAGTTCAGATATGCCGTATAAATAATGAGAGAAAGGAAGTTCCTGTCCGATATCTTACTGGGCCTCTTGGTCCCGAGATTACTAATCCATTAAAGTAAAGTCTTATGCTGGCATCTGTCTGCGAAATGTGTAACTTTGTGTGTTCTGAATGGTAGGTGTAGTTTAGTTTAGTTTATGAGGTGGCGATTAGGGCCCAACCCAGCATTATATTAGATGATTCCATAAAAATGCCTAAAAACTGCAATCAGGATGGCAGTTTTTTTTTTTTTTTGCTTTACACCTTGTCGACTTAGAAGTCATTAAAGAAAGGTAAGGAAAGGGGACAAGGAACAGGAAGTAGTTCAACCATGGCCTTTTGAAGGAAACATTCCGGCATTTGCCTGGAGTGATTTGGGAAAACCATGGAAAACCCAAATCTGGATTGCCAGATGGGGATTCGTACCCACGTCCCCCTGAATGCAAGGCCAGAGCGTTACGCTCTCCCACAATGCTTGGTGCACCCGGTCCCGTTGTACCTCCCTGATCCAGTGTGTGGCACCTCAGCACACTGAGCCACACTAGCAAATCACTTATTATTCATTATTAATAACTTTAGTGCAAGCCTTGGCGTGGAGGAACCTCCCTAACCAATGGCTTACCTCTCTATATATGAATAAGGTTTTAAACCGATTTATTTATTTGGCATATCACATTCACACATCACATCTATATAATTGCATAAACAGTTACTAAATGCAATTACTAACAAATAAACGAATAAATCTATACATAATGAAAAATAAAAGGCAATAAATAAATAGTCAGTACATTAAAGATACTTTGGAATAAACTGATTGTGTCTATTTCTTTGAATGCAATTCACACAGAAACTATATAATTGGTTTTTCATGGTGTATCGAGCATTGTACAGCCCAGGGTTCTATGAGTAAAATAAGGTACTTTTCATTTTGATGCATCATTGTTTAGCTGAGAAATAAAGAAAAAAAAGTGTGTAAATTAAATTATTCCAAATTCCTGGCACTAGACATAAATTGCTTCTTGGAGTCAAACTGTTTAGCAAGGTTGGATATAATATAGTCCAATGCACCCAAATATGACTGCGTTAAATCGAATTTAAAGTTATCCAGAGAAGATTAGTCCCTGCGGTGGGACGAGACATAATTAAGGAAGACACAAATAACAGTTCCTTGTACTTGCATTAATAGAAGACATGATATGAGGTCTGTCCCAAAAGTATCTTACCTTCATTCATATCTTCGCTCCTGACGATTTTAACACCATATGCTGGGTATGAGTATCAACAGTAAAGCTTCATGAACCCCACAGATGCTGCAGTTGTCATTGGTACAGCTTAGTTCATGTGCAGCTTGCGTTTGTTTCCAAAGTGTTTTGTACGTTTGACATATTTTGCTATCGTAAATATGAATAATTGGAGCAATGAGTTTGCATTAACTTTTATTTTAAACTCAAAAAGACTTGCATGGAGACCATTGAAATGATGAAAATGTCATTTAGGGATGAGTGTATGAGCAAGATGGCCACGTATCTGCTGATAGTAAACCCAGACTCTGGATAGGATATGACAACGAAAACACCAGATAATATTGAATGTGTGCAACTTGCGATCAGTGAAGATCATCGATTGACTGTGCGAGAACTAAACTGTGTTCTTGGAATACTGAAAACTAGTATTTGGAAGATTTTAACTTAAAATTTGCAAATGTTTTGCATGTGTGCAAAATTCATTAATTGCCAACGGTGGAGCATAAAAAACTTTTGCGTTAAAATCGCTCAGGACAATTTGGAAATAGTCAATGATGAAAATCTGTTTAGAAAGATTATAACTGGTGATGAATCATAGGTTTATGGCTTTTATCATAAAACAAAATGACAGTCTTCGCGGTGGAAGCTGCCATCAGAGCAAAGACTGAGAAAAGCACGCTGAAGTCAGAGTAATGTCAAGTCATCGCCGATTTTTTAAATTATTATTATTATTATTATTATGAGGGTGCTATGCACCATGAATATGCTCCTAAAGGTCAGACCACCAAGAAAGAATATTATAGTGAAGTAATGAAAAGATTTGCATGATGCAGTTAGAAGAAAACGGTATCAGCTTAGGTCAAGTGGTGACTGGCTTCTTCATCACGATAACACGCATGCATCGAACCTCGTGCAGCAATATTTGACAAAGTACAATGTCGTACAGCCCTGATGGAGCTCCCTGACACTTTTCGCTGTTCCCAAAATTAAAAATGCCACTCCAAGGACACCGATTCAACAACAAAGAAATACTGAAAACTAATACAACAAATGCTGTAAAGGTGATAACAAAAAAAAGTTCCAGGACTGTTTACAAAAGTGGAAAGGCCACTGGGAGCGTATTCTTCAATAAGATAGGGACTACTTCAAATGTTGCCAGCAACCCAATGATGCAGAATAACACCAGTGTGGAAATATGAAGAAAGGTTGTATACTATTGGGAAAGACCTAGTACACATTTTTTCTTGCTGGTAATTTGTTCATCTTTGTGGGCCAATTGGGTACCAAATACCACATGGAAGAGCAGCTTGTCTGAAATTGATAACTGGGACATGCTTTGATAAGAACTGTAAATGATGTCAGCGACTAAGCAATACTACTTCTGAATTATCTGAGAGCATCGGGATTCCCGGCATAGCAAATCAGACTTAGATCACTGTTCCTATTAAGTTTCTCGATTACTTTCAAAGGAAGTTGTGGAATGGACTCCAACTTAAGCAGATTTCAATGCAAAGGAATCTGATCAAAGCACAAACTCTGACAGATTGAGGATCAGGTTGAATCTAAACAACTAATTCCTCCCAAAAATATTCATTTTAAAAGAATGCATTTTGCTTATATATGCTTCACAATAGTATTTTTATTTCCATGCTGGGAAGTCTTTATTGTGACTGCAAATACGGAAGTCTAATTGTCTGTATGGTGACTGTAGGTGACCTATTTCCTCTCTGTTTAGGGAGATTTCACAAATAAAATATGGAGATAACTCTTCGTGCAATGAACAAATCTGACAGAAGCACAAATTCTGATAGGATGCAGTGCATGGTGAGCCCATACTCTTCATCCCCAACAATTTTCAGTTTAAAAGAGTTCAGGTATCCGGAGTGTGTTTACTTCACCATGATGATTAACAAATCAGAGGCAAACCTATGCAACAGCCATTGACCTCACAACCAAATGCTTTACTTAACGGCAGTTGTATGTTGTTTCCTATTGCATTCGCAACCATAAAATCTTGATTTTTTTTTTTTTTTTAACTGGTAAAATTGCTTATAGCAAAATTTTGTAAATAGTGTTTGCTATTTTTTACTTTCCATTTTTGTAGATAAAGGTTTGACTGTAAAAAATTTACTGTTCTTTTCTGTCTAGGAGATCAGCCCATATGATAAGTGGACATTCAGAGCAGAGCCTTATTTACTATATTGGACATGCGATTGTGTAATATGGCTTAGGAATGTTACTCACTGAATGGGTGTGGACTTCACAGTTCCCACGATTAATTTTGTGGTCGTGTTCAGCATCACATCAATTTTTTTCACATAGACTACACCCACATTCTGCCACAATAGTCAGCAGCAAGGTAATGTAGTCTCAAATCAAACACAGAGCATGAGCTTAGGAAATCCATAGTACACCATATGCAGGCTCTTTTTTTTCCGCTTATGGCTTTGCACCTTATCAAGGTGGGGAACGATTGAGCACTAGAAATGGGAAGGAATTCAACTATGGCCTTTTGAAGGAAGCATCCCGGCATTCATCTAGAGATTTGGGAAAACCCAAATCTGGATGCCCGGACGGGAATTCTAACCCATGTCCTGTTGAATTCGAGGCCAGAGTGTTAACCATTCACCAACCATGCTCGGTCCAAATATAGAGACTGCAAGCCAGCAAAGCAATACCACATTATTTGAAAATCTGGCAGAACCTGACACGAAAGCGAGTGTATACTTGAGGCTGACACTCCATCATCACTTTGTCATCTAACTCAGGCTCAACCGCTTGCACTGCCTCACTTGGCTGTACCCTTGCAGTTGACATTTGACTCATGTCAACAAAAATGCATTTTTGTAACCCATCATGATTTGTAAGTAAACAGATTCACTTCTATATATTTATATTAGATCCCATTTGCTTTTGTTGCAGGCACTGCTATGATTTGAATTAGGTTGGCTGTTTAGAATAATTTTCTATCTATTTACTTAGGTTATAGTGGATCAAGTAGAATTCTAATATTACTAGCTGGTGTCCACGACATAGTTCGTGTTTGTAAAGAATTTTGATTGATAGTTACAGACATGCAACCACCATGGTGCATGATTGGAGACTTGAAGGTAATACCAGACACAAGCAGAAGTGATCTGGGCAGGGTATTTATGGCTGCAAAGTTAAATAAAGGGACACACAGGTCTATGGTGGAAATAGAAAAATGCCCTAGATTGATCACTTTCAAGAACCATTTCACCCCCCCCCCCCCCATGGTTACAGACATCTAACAACCACAGTGCACAATGGGAGACTCAAGGCCACAAACACTAGTGGTCTGCACTATGTAATTGTCGTAGCAAAGTGAAATATATGATCACGAATGTCTTTGGTCGAAATACGAAAATATCCCTGACCGACCATGTTCAACCACCATATCTCACATACCCCCTCAGCTACTGACATTCGGCCAATGTAGTGCACGATCAGTTACTCCCACTACTAGTACACACAAAAACCAGAATTCTGTGCTAGTTAGTTTTGGCTGAAAAGTGAAATATAGGGACACACACGTCTTACGTCGAAATATGAAAGTGCCCCAGGTCAACTACTTTCAACCACCATATCTCACACACAGCTACTGACATGCAACCACCATAGGGCAAGACGGGAGACTTAATATTTCTACCACACACAAACACCAGTGGTCTGTGCTAGGTACTTTTGGCTGAAAAGTGAAATATAGAGAGACAAGCGTCTGGTCAAAATATGAAAGTGCCCCCAGGACGACCACATTCAACAACCACACTCCCACACCCCCACAGCTACCAACATGCAACCACCACAGTGAATGATGGGAGACTCGATGCTACTACCACATACAAACACCAGTAGACTGCACTATGAAGTTGTGACAGCAAAGAGAAATATAGGAATGCGCTTGTTGTTGGTCGAAATATGAAAATGTCCCAGTTCGTCCACTTTCAACCACCATATCTTCCACACCCCCACAGCTACTGGCATTCGGCCAACATTGTGCACGATGGGAAACTCCATGCTACTACCACACTCAAACATCAGTGGTCTGCACTAGGTAGTGGTGGCTGCAAGGTGAAATATAGGGACACACACATCTATTTTTATGTATATACAAGATTATATATAAATTATAAAAAAATTTAATCAACCTATATATCAATTTATTAAAATTAATCGGTATTACAAAACAATAATATGAATGCAGTGTTACATGCTCCATATGTAATTACTAAGTCCTGGATTCTTAGGTTCAAACCTATTTTATTCCCATCCCGACATTCTTGAAATGTCAATTTTCTTTTTTGTCTTTTGAATAAACTAAAAACATTTGTAAATTTAATAGGACCAAAAAGAACCTAAGCTCTACGTTAAGACATAATTTGGTTTTCAGAACAGTACTGTATGACAGGCCACCACAGCCACTTCCTTTTCCCCTTTACTTCCTCTTCATCGATCCAAGTATCACCTGTGTGATCAGGCCAGTAACCATCCCCAGCTGTATCTATAGCCACATGAATCCAAAGCTAAAAGACACTTAAAATGTAAGCGGTATAGGAACGGGCCCTGGGAGGATCCGAGGGTGAAGCCGAACTTAGAGCGTAAACAGACTACGTTTATGTTTAAAACAAAAGTATTTATTTTAAAATTGGAATAACAGTTCACCACAATATTAAATGAGTTTATTTTAATCTCACTGTTGACAGTAACATTGAGAAAAACTGTAGCAATGCATATTATTACAAACGTTCACATTCAATAGAAACAAATCAACGAAGCAAATTTTAAACATAGAATGTTAGGTGTTAACAATCACAGGACCGTAAACCCTAACTGAGAAGTTGAATACCATCAATGTTCAGTGATAACACAGGAATTAAAAAATTGTGTAGATATTTTCCTACATTAAAAGGGATTATGCCTAAACAGGAATCCTTAAGAAGTAGTTCACTGCAACAGTGGATTGGAACAGATTAGAACTTTTCTACAGATGGGAAAAAATATATATTGTCAAGTATAAGTAAAACTGGTAAGCTTAGATTATTGTATATTTGCATAATTTTTTATAATTCTAAATAAATTCTTCTTGGGCTTCCAGCAGCGTAAAAATGTCATTTTTACGAGGCTGGATGCCTGAAAAGAGTTTATTTATATACAACGCCATGAAAAACTTCTTAGATTTTATTTGTTTTCATTTCTAAAGTAACTTAAAATACTTTAAACTACTGGATGAAATTCCATAAAATTATATTCAAGTGGGCCATTTTTATTTTTGCTCACTATACAGGTGACTGCAAAAAAACGATCCCAAGTACTACAGCATCAGAATTTGACATCTCATTCAGCAAATATTATCAGAAGAAATTCTTCTAAACAGAAACAGATCTTTATTACAAGTTGAAAGCTGGGTACAGGAGACTTGTTTAACCTACGTCTGTGTCACTGCGACTAAGAGACCAACTACAATCCTCTAGAATGCAGTCCTGAAAAACTTTTTGGAAGAATTTTTTAACACAAAAATACCAGATGAATCCACCTTAAGAAAGAATTACTTGCCTCAGCTGTATGAGGAAACCATTGAAGAAACACAGATGGACATTGTTGACCACTTCATCTGTTCAAGCTTAGATGAGGCAACAGATGCCTGCATCAGATACATTGCTAGTTTTGATATGGGAATGTTCGCATGTGAGGAACTGAATATACCCCATGTCATTATGTGCAGAGAACTTCCAACAACAAACCACTGTACTGTGGCAGTTACAGTAAGGAATGCATTAAAGGTGTTGTGGCCAGATGCAAAACACAAGCAAAACTTGCGGTTGTTGGTGAAAGACAATACAGTTCACATGATAAAAGAGGGAGTGTTTGAGGGCATTCCATCCTCGAATGACCCATGTCACCTGCCTAGCTCATGTGCTCCATTGGGTAGCTGAAAAAATTCGGGAAAAGCAAGATAATTTCTTCAGTGAAGAATGTATTCCTGAAAGTGCCAAGGTGAGTTGTTTACTTTAAGGAAAAAACTTCCATCAATACTACTCCCTCCCAAACAATGGGGGACCTGGCTCTCAGCCGCAGAAAAATATGAGAGCATCATTGAGGTCATTGATGCACTAGATGAAAGTGAAGCTGTTGCTATAGCAAATGCAAAGAATGCATTGCAGTCAGTACCAGTTGTACAGGAGTTACCATTTTTTTTAAATCTCGAATTTAAAATCAAGAAGTTGAAAGTAGCCACTCTACCAATGACGGAAATGCTTCAAACCATCTGAGAAATAGAGCTGAAGAGGCTCCTGTACCAGTAGGGGTATCTGTAGCCAAGAGGCTGGAGGCTGTTTTAGAGCACAGTCCAGATTATTCGAAGAGAATGGAACAAATAGGCCGTGTTCTCTCTGGACTAAAGGTACAAAAACTACTGCCTTAGAATACAATGGTAATTGCTGATATGAAGTTCACACCTCCTACCTCATGTGACGTAGAGTGTAGTTTTTCCACATACAGGAGAATTTTAATGGAAAAGAGAAGAGGGTTTACTCCTGAAAAATCTGTCAAACATTTCATTATTCAGTATCATATTAAAAGTTTTAAATTAGTGGTTTACAGTTCATAATAAAGACACAATGTTTTGAACACAATGGTAGCTTAAAACATGTGTTTTAATGTGAACAAGCAATGCCATATTAGAAGTTTTAAAGGAATGCTTGACATTATGTAAGAAAGACACAATGTTTTTAACATGATGGCAGTATACATTGCACGTTTTAAATTTTCTTTCTCTTAAAAATGTGTATATTCCTAAATCAGAATTTAAAAGACCTATAAAAGCCTAAAACATGAATTAAATAAAACTAAATTTAGTTTTTTAGATCCGAAAAATCCGGGGCTTGGTAATTACTTGTATTGCAGTGGTTTGATGGCTCAGTTGGTTAAGGTGCCCAACTCAGGATCGTAAGAATCCTGGTATTGGCTAGAAATTTCACAGCCTCTTAACCTGATCATCACCTCTGTTAAGACTTTGCTTTGTCTATGCGAAGTATGCTAGGATGCTCAGTGGTGGCTAACGTTTCTCGTTGATGTTGTTGGTATTCTTTAAAATTTCTGCCACCTCTTTCACACATTGAGCCCACCACTGGTCTTCACTCCACACCAGCCTCATGTCTTCAAATTTTACTTCGTATCCAGTGTTAATGGCATGGCGAACTACGGCAGATTTGTCATTGTTGTTATATTTATAGCGGTGGTTATGTTCCTTAAGTCTCTCCACCGCTGTGTGGACTGTCTCACTAATGTAAACACCACCAAAGCTGCAGGGGATTTCGTATACACCTGTAGGCTGGTCTGGGGGTAATCTGTCTTTTACCCTGGTTAATGATTGGCCAGGTTTGCCTTATACATTGTTTGCACCTCCATCTGCTTTAACAATTTTCCAATCTGGTCAGTGATACCATGTATGTATGGGAGACAGGCGAATTTTCTTGGCACACTGGTATCTTGGAGTGAGATGACATCATTTTTTAATTTTTAAAACCCTTCTGATGTTGGATTCACTATAGGCATTAGCTCGGAATATCCATGTAAGTGTCTCCATTTCTTCCCTCAGACTTTCTGAGTCACATACTGTTCTCAATCATAAGTTCAATAATGTTAATATGCCCCTCTTCATTGTCTGGGGATGGTGCAATGTGGTGTGCAGATCTTTATTAGTGTGAGTCACCTTGCAGTACACAGTATTATTTAAACATCCATCGCCGCGCTTATGAGCCAGGACATCGGGAAATGGCAGTTTCCATTTTTTTCTACTTTCATAGTGAATTGGATTCTTGAGTGGGCACTGCTCGGTTGGTGTAAATCCTCCTGCAAATTCTCCTTACTGTGAGGACAGATCCTCTCAGTAGATATTCCTTGTGCAAGAAGTTTAGCAAGTATTACAGCAATGGCTTTGTCTACTGGCATGTTTGTGAATAGTGATACAATATCAAAACTCACCATGACATCAGTCTTCTGTAGTGTCAGATCATCAATAATTTGTACACAGTGAGCGGAGTTCTTTACTGCTGATCTGATATCTCCCATAAGATGTTTCAGTTTACTGGCAACATACCGATCTAGTGGATGTGAAGGTGAGTTGACAGTGCTCACAATTGGACATAAGGGAACCTTTCGTTTGTGTACTTCGGGCAATCCATAGAATGTAGGCAGCATACATTTGTCTCCTTTTAGGTATTGCTTAATCGCTTTGGAAGTGTTAACTCTTTAAGCCACCTCTGTCCTAATCTCCTGTAGTGGGTTCCTGCAGCGCATAAATATTTTCTGCCAAGAAGTTCGTAATTTTAGTGTGGTAGTCCTGCACTTATATAACTACAGTTGCACACCCTTTGTCAGAAGAACCACAATACAATCACATTGCTGTAATACCCGAAAAGCTGATTTTTCTTCCATAGATAGATTGATGCATGGTTGTTTTGCATCGGCTAGAATGCGAGCTGTCTCTTGCCAGATGTTATTACTGTCATTGGTTTCTTAACCCACAATGGCACTCTGAACGCATGCTACGATTTCTAAAGTTGGAAGATGTGTGGGTACTGGGGCAAAATTAAGACGTTCTGATAGCAAAGATATTGTCGCTTTATCTAGTTCCTCGTCCATGAGACTCATTAGTATAGGTAACAATAAAAGGAAAGAAATGCCGCGAGGCAAGACTCATTAGTATGTTGGCAAGTTGTGAAATGTAAGTACTTTGTGGTTGTTCTGCCTTAAATTTTTGAAATTTACATATCCGTGCCTTTCTATTATTATTTAGCACTCGTTACGCATAATTCGATGAAACTGAATCCAACATATTCCAATATAGCTTCGAGATGAGTGGCTAACTGTAGATGTTATTGGTATAAGTTACCTTCTAAGTGAGCCAGCTCCATCAGTGTCTGTCGTATCCTTTCATGCAGAAGCATAAAACCTGTCCTCCTTAGGATCCGTGCTGCTTTTATCATTCCAATCCTTTGAATTGTTCGAACCTTTAAAATGATGGTGAGACATCTTCATCCTTGCATCACAGTAATAAAGTAAGTTGGCTACGTTTACACATTCTTTTCTCTCATAGTTTTGAGAAGTTTCTACATGCATAGAATATATCCTCCCATTGAGGTGCTTTAAATGATTCCTAAGGATTCCACAGCCATCTTTGTTTATGATTAATAGATGTTCAGCTGCCATCCTACAGCCTTCGTCAGAGATACTGTTTATATTGACACAGCAACAAACACCAAACATAAGAGAGTAAAAGGCCACTATCTTCATTGATGTTGTTGGTATTAAAATTCCTGCTGCCTCTTTCAAACGTCGAGGCCACCACTGATCTTCTCTCCACAGCAACCTCATGTCTTGTAATATTATTTCGTGCCCGGTGTTAATGGCATGGTGAAATAGGGCAAATTTGTCACTGTTGTTATATTCAAAGTGAAGTGGCGGATATGTTCCATAAGTCTCTCTGCCACAGTGTGGCCTGTCTCACAGATGTAAACACCACCACAGCTGCAGGGGATTTCATAAACATTTGTGAGCTGGTGTGAGTGTAATCCGTCTTTTACCCCAGTTAATGACTTGCCAAGTTTGCAGTGAGCCTTATACACTGTTTGCAAATCCACCCACTTTAAAAATTTCAATCCAGTCAGTGATACCATGTATGTGTGGGAGACAGGCAAATTTTCTTAGCCCGTTGGTATTATGGGGTAAGCAATTAAGTCTAACTTTAATTAATTTTTATATATAATTAACAGTAAGATTTATTAAAAAAAGAAATTCTTCATCAATAGATGACACACACGGGAAAGCTTTATTTAGTCATATGGCGATACTGACACATAAAAATCCCATTTTAATATGGATGAGCATCTGGCTCTTCTCCACTTCATATATTCTTAACAAACCAAATGATTCACTGTGCCTGTGTTTCTCTCTCATTCATCCACTACTCTAGCCAGAGTACAAAATTTTTTATATCTTCTAATAAATTGAACCAAATTGTATACTGTAAAGGAGTTTTTTCATATAAATGTAAAAATGGAAATAACAAAACAGTTTATTTTTATATAGATGAAGTAATAAATGGTAAAAATTACGCATCGTTTCACATTTATTCTCCATTGTTAATTTAAATCATATACACACTTATTCTGATTAAAAAATATTAAATAGATATATGCCCATAATTTTTATTTTTCACATTCTGCAATTCTTCTATTCATTGTACTGTTTTTGAGAAACCGTTTAGTCAGTGTACACAAAGAAAGCAAGCTGGCACCTAATTTTTCTCAGACATAGTGCTGAAATTATACTGCTCCCCTCTCAAAAATAATAGTTTAATAAAATTTACCTTCCTCATGAACCTAATGTAACAGTAAAAACTGAATGAAACTTTACAAGCTAGTTCTTGAGCTAGCACAAACTATTACAAAATGGCAAAGGAGAAAGACTAAGTAGAAAAGACAGGACTAAGATAGTAAGACAATCACAAGTAGAAACAAAAGATCTCCCTACAGAATTTCACATGGATGAGATGAAGAAAGCTAGTACAATGTGCAAAATATTAAAAGCAATAGGTCTTAATGATATAACTATGGAGCAGGTGAAACTTTTGGTAGCAATGCAATGGCCTTTGCGTCTTTACAGCAACTGCGTAAGAGATAATAATAACAATTCAATGTGGTCGTAATGACCTGGTAACAGGGTTGCTATTGGCTGCGCACTATACACGGTCGTAGCCACCTTAAACTAACCTGGCAATCCTACTGGATACAGGGGGCCTACAGTTTAAGATGGAATTCGAACAATGGAAGTGTTCTTGTGTACTTCACCTTATACAGCAAGCTGTGTCAGAGGTGAAGTTCAGGTTAAGAGCCTATTAAAATCCATGCTGAGACAGGGATTCAAACCTGGGACCTTTCGATTTCCAGTAAGACGCCTTAACCACTGAGCCACCAGACCGCTTGCCTAAGAGATAAAACAGATATCTAAAATATGGAGGAACACGAAAGACTCTTCTGTCATCAAAAAAACTATTGCCCTATTTCTCTGTTATGGCACCTCTACAATATTTTAAAGGATGCTGCCCAATCGACTGAACCCAAAAATTGAGCCAAAACTGATTCACCAGCATGCAGGTTTCAGACCTAACAAAAACTGCACTGTGCAAGTTCTCAACATGGGTGAGGTTGTTTTTTTGCTAGGTTTTACCATGGGAGTGGCTTTTGTAAATCTCACTGTAGTGCAAGACTACATCTGGTTGCATATACTGTACCAACTTACAAATGACTAAATTTACAGAAACCATCCAAAATTTACTGCAGAACTGAAGGTTTTATGGAAAATTTTAAGATAGCAAAAGTCGATGGATAACACAAAACAATGGGCTGCCCAAAGGAATTGTCCTGGCCCCAATGTTATTCAGTATTAACACTAACAATCAACCCCAGCCTCTGATAACTCGAAGTTATAGCTATTCAGATGATTTAATACTAGCAGTGCAAGCCATAAATTTTGGAACACTGGAAGAGTATCTAGGTAATGGTCTATACTTTCTCACAAGCTACCATTAACACAATTAGTTGAAACAGAATCCATCTTAAACTCAGTCATGCACCTTCCATCTACGAAACAGACATGCCAACAGGAAACACAGATGGTAAGGTGTAGAACTAATCCACTAATTCAATTCAAAATATTTTGGAGTTACAGTGGAGCGGTCCCTAACTTACAATAAGTGCTGCTTGCACACAAAAAGCAACGATGTCCTGCAGAAACTCCCAGGAAGTGAATGGGATGCAAATCCTGCAGTCATCCGGGCATCAGTTCTAGCACTAGGCTATTCTGCTACAGACGATACCTGTCTCATTTGGTAAAAATCTGCTTATGCCAAACAAGTTAGACAAAGCAATGCATGAAACCTACAGAATTATTACAGGTTGCCTCAGAGGCACACAAATTGAAAAACTGCATAGTCTGGCAGGAATCGCTCCCCCTTTAAAACATAGGACATAGTGTAAGGTACCTATTAGCTCACCAAAAGCATTTCTGCTAGCTATCCCCAGTAATAATATACTCTACAGTTCGATTTTGAAGTTGCTTATGTAGGAGATAGAAATTTCACATAAAGTAGTTTTCAAATTGAATGGATTTTGTTGTATTCATTTTCACAACTAAAGCTCACAATAATAAGTGTATTCATTATGCCCAGAAAAATTTAGTTTCACAGATAATTTTGTTTGTTTACATTTTATATCAAGCGATTAGGAAGGCTAAAATTTAAGATTTGAAATAATTTTGAATCGAGCAAAGTTACAGCTGATCTTTTATCACCAGCTGATTCATGTTCATTTATACTATGGCTGTTTAGTTGGATTAATAACTTAAATTAACTGTTTAAACTTGATTTATTGCCTGAACTGACTGCATAAATGACTCTAAAGCTGATGTACCATATTGTTCAATTGAGCCTACTGTTCTGTAAATAAATTTCGCTATGCAGTTTGCAAAATCCTAGTTTAGCTTATGATGGATGTAGGTAATCAGCCAGGATGCGTACGTACGTGTCACCTGTCAGAGTCGTATCTAGAAATATCAGGGGTCCCATGTCACTCAACTGCACATGCCCCACACCATTACAGAGCCTCCACCAGCTTCAACAGTCCCCTGCTGACATGCATGGATCCATGAATTCATGAGGCTGTCTCCATACTTGTAACTATCCATCTGCTCAATACAATTGGAAATGAGACTCGTCATACAATGCAACATGTTTCCAATCATCAACAGTCCAATGTTGGTGTTGACAGGCCCAGGCAAGGTGTAAAGCTTTGTGTTGTGCACTCAGCAAGGGTACATGAGTGGGCCTTCAGCTCCGAAAGCCCATATCAATGATGGTTCATTGAATGGTTCGCATACTGACACTTATTGATGGCCCAGCATAGAAATCCGCAGCAATTTGTGGAAGGGTTGCACTTCTGTCACGTTGAATGAATCTCTCCAGTTGCCATTGGTCCCGTTCTTCGCAGGATCTTTTTCCGGCCGCAGCGATGTTGGAGATTTGATGTTTTTCTGGATTCCTGATATTCACGGTGCACTCATAATATGATCGTATGGGAAAAATCCCTGCCTCATTGATACCTCGGAGATGCTGTGTCCCATCTCTAGTGTGCCGACTATACCACCCATGTTCGAACTCACTTAAATCGTGAATAACCCTGCCACTGTAGCAGCAGTAACCAAGCTAATGCCTCCACCAGACACTTACTGTCTTATGTAGGCATTGCTGGCGCAGCGCTGTACTTGCATACGCATGGCTATACCAGTTTCTTTGGCTCTTCAGTGTATTTAAGATGCCTGTTATTTCAAGAAAATTAAGGCATAAAAAAACCTGTAGCATGATACAAATTATTGCCAGTGTCAACTATTGGTGAACAAATAAAATTTAATATAATGTTTGCTAAAGTTAAACTATTAACAGTAACATTACCGACAGATACCAGAAGCAATCAGTAGGTTACATTTTTAACAACACAATACAGTTTCTTGTCCTTCTCGTTCAAGTTAATCAAGGAAATCTATCAGAAATTTATATCCAATTTTGATAATTTTTTCATTAAAGCACCCAATAAAGTCATTATAAAATAAGCTTCAATCACAAATTTGATCTCAATAATTTTCATCATATTACTTCTTGTAATATAAATTCTTTTTACTTATTGCTTTACGCCTAGCCAACATCAAGATCATTAGAGGCGGGATGGGACTGGCGACAAGGAACGGGAAGGATTTCTGCCACGGCCTTTTTAAAGGAAGCATCCCGGCATTCGCCTGGGGTGATTTGGGGAAACCATGGAAAACCCAAATCTTGATCGCCAGATGGAATTCAAACCAGCATCCTCCCGAATGCGAGGCCAGAACGTTAACCGTTCACCGACCATGCTCGGTATATAAATATATATTCATTAATGAATATAACTCAGTAGTTTCACCACACTATAGTCATCTACTGGGTTTAGAGGCTCCACACCCAAAACCAATAGACTGCTTTAGGAATAACATCACATTTTTGCTGTTGCTTTTTGATCACGTATCAATTTTCTGGTACATCCCCATCAAAGTAATGTGATGATATACACCTCAAATTTGAAATTGAAAAACTCACCAATTATGATTAAGTTGTTTTAATCTGATGTCCGAATAAACAGACTTAGTTTTATGATTTATAATAATACATAATACTTAATTTTCACATCCTTTAATTCTGAGGTAGAAATGAATAAGACAATGACTGGAATATTTAAAACAGATAATTCAAGATGTTGTAGACATGAAACATATTAACACTAAAATCAATATTTAACCCAGCTAGATTACTTGACAACATTTCTAGCAAAATTATTTAACTTTCATATCACATAAATATTGAATTTCTCATCAATAATAACAGTTTAGAGTTATACTGCCAACCATATATATTAACAGGATTACAATTGTGGAAATCCACATCTGGGTCAATGAAGTAACTTAGATGTAAGATGTTGCATTCAATTATTAAAAACAACTAGACGACCCGTGCGAAAATTTCACTAATAAAATACAATGAATAATTAGGTTGAATGCTTCTAATATAAAGAAGAGTTGAACCACACTTTTGTAGCAAATATTTGTTTAGTGTAAAAGGTATTTATCAAAACATATTACAAAAGAGTTAGGAAAATTTAAAACCTTAACAGAATACAACCAACCAGAACAAATTTCACACAGCATATCAGTATCTCTGTGATATGTCTTGCTGTGCGAATAAAATGTTTACACTGGAATTGTGTAGCAAATAAAAAAAAATAAAAAAATCCATAACAGAAAAAGTATCCGAAAAGCTACTTATTGTATAAAATAGTTTATTGACATCTCTGTGATATCTGCTGTTGCAATCTAGGGACTTGGCTCTGAACTGTCTGATGCGCGCAAGCACTTTAAGCATCAAATTCCAAAAAATTCGTTCTTAATTTATGATTTTAGCTAATTGGGGATCTTAATCTTTAAAACAATAAGTCATTTATAAATTTCAGATAGGTAATGGAAGAAGTTAAATGGCTCGTAAATATAAAAACAGGTTGTAGAAATCATATTGATACTTTTGCCCTTTAAGGGTAGAATTCCAAAAAGAAAAGAATCCTTTATAAAATATGGTGCGACTATAGCGGACACCTTGGTCTTTAAAATGATACTTCTGCTGCTGCAATCTAGGGACTTGGCTCTGAACAGTCTCATACGCGCTACCACTTTAAGCACCAAATTCCGAAAAATTCTTTATTAATTTTTTATTTTACCTAACTGGAGCCCCTTGTCTTTAAAACGATATGATATTTATCGATTACGGCTAGGTATCGAAGAAGATAAATGAATTGTAATAATTAAAAAAAAAAAAAAAAAAAAAAAAAACGCTTTAGAAATATTATTGATACTTATGCCCTTTAAGGGTCGAATTCCAAAAAAATTCTTTTATAAAATATGGTGTGACCAAAGCAGCCACCTTGGTCTCTAAAATGATACCTCATTTATCGATTTCGGTTAATTATCAAGCGAGGAAAAAAGAATAAGTTCTAGAAACGATGATATTTTTGCCCCTTAAATTTTTTTTTTTTTTTTTTTTTTTTTTTTTTTTTAAACAGTTTAACGTCCCTTTTTGACAACGTGGTCTTTAGAGACGGGAAAGGATGGGGGCAAGGAATGGGAAGCAATTCGGCCATGGCCTTTTTTTTGAAGGAAACATCCCGGCATTCACCTGGAGTGATTTGGGGAAACCATGGAAAACCCAAATCTGGATGCCCGGACGGGGATTCGAACCGCCGTCCTCCCGAATGCGAGGCCAGAACGCTATCCGTTACACCACCACGCTCGGTTTTGCCCCTTAAGGGTTGAATGAATTTGGAGAATGTTTTTTTTTTTTTTTTTTTTTTTTTAAATTATGATGTGACCTAACCGGATAATTTAATATTTAAAACGATACCTCATTTATTAATTTCGGTTGGGTATCAAGGGGAATAAAAAATGCGTTGTAGAATTTAGAAAAAGTTTCTTTCTTAAAATGTGGTTTAACGGTACCTAAGACCTTACGAAGACCTCAGTCTTTAAAATAATACCTCGTTTATCATTCTGTTTAATTATCAAGGGAGATAAATGATTTGAGCACAAAAAAGGCATTTTAGAAATACTGATATTTATGCCCTTTAAGAGTTCAATTTAGAAAAATTCTATTCTAAAATGTGATTTTACCACAGCGGAAACCTTAATTTTTAGAATGATACCACATTTATCTATTTTGGTTAGATATTAATGGAGATAAATGGCTCGTTACACAAACATACGTTGTAGAAACGTTTATACTTTTCCCTTTAAGGGTTGAATTCCAAAAACATTCTTTCTTAAAATATGATGTCTTAAAGCTGAGACATTACTACTCATAATCACAATTCATTTACCGATTTTGGTCAGATATCCATGGGGATAAATGGCTCGAGACACAAAAAAAACAATTTAAAAAAGTTGACTTTTTTTGCCCTTTAAGGGTCGAATTACGAAAAATTCCTTTCTTAAAATATGATGTTACCATGGCGGAGACATTACTCTTTAATATAATACCTCATTTATCTATATCGATTAGATATCAAGGGAGATAAATAGCTCGTGACACAAAAATATGCTGTAGAACTATTTATACTTTTCCCCTTTAAGAGAGGAATTCCAAAAAACTTCTTTCTTAAAATATGATGTCACCAAAGCTAATAAATTATTACTCATAATCACACTTCATTTATCGATTTTGGTTAGATATCCAGGGAGATAAATGGCTCGAGACACAAAAAAACGCACTTTTAAAAAAATTAAAATTTTTGCCCATTAAGGGTAGAATTACGAAAAATTCCTTTCTAAAAATATAATGTTACCACGGCGGAGACATTAATCTTTAATATGATACTCATTTATCTATATCGTGTCAGGGACTTTGCGGGGTACTGGGGTTAGGTACCCGGCTAATGCACCTGAACCAGATGTTGTCCAAAATATATTATAAGTCCATAAGAAAGTTCTGAAACCGTGTAAAACTAATAATGCTAACAGTTCAAATGACCACAGTCGCCACTTGCAGGCTTACCTTCTGCAAGAAAGGAATCATTTTAGTAAATGAAAGTCTCAAGTCGAAATCAAAAAGTCATATATTCTCCAAAAGTTTCCACATAAATGTTATAAAGCACTGTTAGCTAAGGCTATCGGATTTAAATCTTTTCCAAAAGTTGCAAGTTGAGATTCCAGAGCATAACCGCGAGAAAAACCCCAAAAACTGAATTTAGCTGACAATTTACATGGTTAGTCACTGTCGGTTGAAAACTACAACATGGCCGCTATATCCTGTTCCTTCGTCCAGGTTGGTTCATGACCAGCCTGTTCCGCCAGCCCGAGCGGACCTCGCGCCACCGTGCGTTCACCACCGAGTTACAAAAGACACTGGAGACGACAGACCAAATTCACACCTCTAAGCGGCCTTATATTAACTTGGGGATCATGTGGTACATCTCTCTTCAACAAATTACCAAATATGGATGTGTTACATGGACTACCACCTAAGTCAGTGTTCTGTTATCTTCTTATTTACCATCGGCTTTAGTAATTAACTTGAAATTACGTTTAAAATATTATTCCTGATTTTAGACTGTCCCAAAATATGAACTTTGTTTAAATCTGTTGAGTTAAGGTAAACTGAGTAATTCTAACAATCAAGTGTAACTATAATTTCTGTTTTTATTTATAACTCTGAAAGTTTATTGAATATCAAGCCGGAAAAATTATCAAAGTGTAGCCTGAATTAAACTGCGTATTCTGAAGTTTATTTTATCTTTGTAGCTGTTATTTCTGAGACACAATAAATTATTTAGTGATTTACACGTGTGTTTTATGTCGAGTGTTTTTAGGAAAATCATAACATCGGTACTATTGCTTCAAACGGCATGAAATAAATATGTAGGAAGCTCAAAGGATGGATTATTAAAACAAGCTACTCTTTAACCCGGAATCTAAGTAGGCTTTTAAATGAAAAAATGTCAAAGTCGGTTATACTATTTTACGTGTTCTTTTAATGTTTAAAAATACTTAGAAGGTTGGAAACTACAAGATTTAGATGAATTTACTTCGCCTATGGCTATTTTAATTTATTCTCCCCTTTATACTGTATGGCAGTGTTTAAAATTAGTGTAGAAGCATTTTATATGTGTAGTGTTTCTAGCAAGTCACTATGAGATTGGATTATCCTACAACAGGTTAGTGAAATGCCTTTAAATGTGTTTAGAAAATTAATTATGTGTGTTAACTGTTATTTACATGCTCTTTGTGCTTTTGAAATGGTTTAAAAGTGTTAGAATTAATTCCGAAAGGTTGACCAAATTGATCGATTTACCGGCGTCTATTTACTCACTGATATTTCATATTCTACAGACTGAAACTATTTAAAACCTATTAAAATTGAAAGATTATTTTATTTACTGCCCGTTTTTCTACTTTTTAAAACCTGAAATTACTTAACAGACCTCCAATTATATATGTGAACTGTTTAAGCAAATGAGTATTAAAAATCCAATATAATTACTTCTTGTGGTTATTAGATGCTTTTAAAACTATCAGAAATCTATTAATTTATCTACTAGGCTGTCTCAGGGATTATTATTGCTGTTTTTGGAGCTTTAAGATGGTCAAGTTTCATTACAATGAATTATTTTCAATTCCGTTTCAGACTATTATTTTATCATCTAGTTTATTTCTTTAAAAATCCTACTAAACTATATTTATTTCTGAATTTATGGTTATAGTGAGTCTAGGCCTGTGTAATATAGGTTCTTTATTGTCTGTACGGAAATCTCTTCAGAAATACTAAAACTGGAATATGCCAAAATTTGTGGGTTAGATTTTTCCTTTACTGGAATTACTTATTTATCTCTGAAATAATGTGTATTAGACATGATAAAAGGTTTATTTATGCATATTATTTGCAATTATTCAACATTTACTTCGTTTAAATCTGCTCAAAACATCTCGCCAACCAACGTTAGTATCTGTTATTAAAAATTTACTCCTATGTGAAATAACCTATTTCCTGCTGAACTATCATGTCTTTATGGCAATTTATAGTTTATTTATGCTGTGTATGTGTTATTTATTCACTTTATTATACCAGAAGTGCTGTTAACTTGATTTTACGTGTGGTATCGTGTACTCCAACTAACCTTAAACTTGACCGGATTCTAACGAAATATGAAAAATAGAACGAGGGATACCTTACAATCGGTTAGATATCAAGGGAGATAAATAGCTCATGACATAAAAATGCGCTGTAGAACCATTTATACTTTTCCCCTTTAAGGGAGGAATTCCAAAAAACTTCTTTCTTAAAATATGATGTCACCAAAGCAGAGAAATTACTCCTCATAATCTTGCTTGATTTATCGATTTTGCTTAGATATCCAGGGAGATTAATGGCTCGAGTCACAAAACACGCACTTTAGAAAAAAATTGACATTTTTGCCCTTTAAGGGTCGAATTACGAAAAATTCTTTTCTAAAAATATAATGTTACCATGGCGGAGACATTAATCTTTAATATGATACTCATTTATCTATATCGGTTAGATATCAAGGGAGATAAATAGCACGTGACACAAAAATGCGCTATAGAACGGTTTATACTTTTCCCCTTTAAGGAAGGAATTCCAAAAAACTTCTTTCTTAAAATATGATGTCACCAAAGCTGAGAAACTACTCCTCATAATCTTGCTTGATTTATCGATTTTGGCACAAAAAATGAAAATTTAAAAAAAAATTGACATTTTTGCCCTTTAAGGGTCGAATTACGAAAAATTCCTTTCTTAAAATATAATGTTACCACGGCGGAGACATTGATCTTTAATATGATACCTTATTTATCTACATCGGTTAGATACGAAGTGAGATAAATGGCTCGTGACACAAAAACGCATTGCAGAAATATTGATACTTTTGCCCTTTAAGGGTTGAATTCTGTAAAATTCTTGTCATAGTTTATGACGTCACAAACGCAGAGATCTTAATCTTTAAAATGATACTTCATTAAACGAATTCAGATAGGTATCCAGGGAGATAAATGACGCATAATACAGAAAATAGCATTTTAGACATATTGACATTTTTGCCTTTTAAGGGTCGATTTCCGAAAACTTTCTTTCTTAAAATATGATGTGAACAAAGTGCAGACCATAAGCTTTAAAATGACACCTCATTCATTGATTTCGGTTAAGTATAAAGGAAGATACAGGCTTGTGACAAAAAAATACCTTACAGCAATAATATATATGATGATATTTATGTAAATGTATTTGTAACATCTATATATATAAAAATCAATGCCACTTTTCGTTGTAATTTTATAACTCAAGAACGGGCTCACCTATCCAAACCAAATGTTTAGGCTTTGTTCGGACTATTTAGTAGATGGTTTATGTGAAGTTTGCACAAAATCGGTCGAACGGTTCTTCATTTATCACATTTTTTGTAACAAATGAATTCAATAAATGGCGGATCATTTTTTTAATGGGGAAACTTTTTTCTATGTTGACAGGCAAGCATGATGTTAAGTCATTCATGCGGTAATTTCATTTTGGACGTGCTTCGATTAAAGCAAATTGTCAGCGATAATTATTGCTTTGTGTTTATATTTTTAAACATATTGTTGAGTGCATTCATACAAACGGTGAGTCTTGAATTGTTCAAATGTACTATGTATATGTGTGCGTGTACTTTTCTCAGTTTTTTAGCGAGCCTTCGGTGTTTCATATCGTTTACAGGCCTTATTTGAATTAAATTGTCAAACGCATTTTTACAAACGGTAAGTTTTGAACTGTTGAATTGAATTACACGTATGTAAACATATTGTGTGCATACGGGTGTTTTATTCTTTTGTAACAGATGGAAGCACGTCGATTTAAAAATGAATTATTTAATGACATTTTTATATACATTGACGTATGCAGTCATATATATTTCCATACACACATATACGCAAATGTATAAATACTGATACACCACTATTAATGTAGCAATTTGTTTTTAATTTGATTTATTCTTTTTTATATGAAGGAAAAATGCCACGAGCCAGAAGAGCAAATATAGGTCGGCGAATGCGTAATGCAAATGATGTGGCATTACTAAGACGATCACAGTCTGCAGATGAACGCGCACAAGCTAATGCATCGCAGCGTGAACGTAATGCACGAAATAGATCTGTTGACCTGTACCTGTACTGAATCTTGCACGGCGATCACGAATACGTCGTGCTGTTTTGGCTGAAATGATGCGTGCTGCTTTTAATTATAACAGTCAGATTGATTATAGTATGTACGGATACACTAGAATGATGGACGCAATATGTCCACATTGTGATGCGACTAACTATCCAGGTGAAACGCCCGGCATGTATTGTGCTAATGGCAAAGTGAGATTGCCAGCATTAGAAACTCCACCCGAACCATTGTATTCATTTATTTTTGGGACATATCAAACGTCGAAGCACTTTTCGAGTCATATTCAACAATACAATTCGGTATTTCAAATGACTTCTTTTGGTGCTACTAAAATTATTAGAGATAATTTTATGCCGACGTTTAAGGTAAATACTTCAACAGGATTGTCCCATGTTTATATCAATCTGAATCATAAAGTATTCGATAGTTTTAAAAATTCTGATCCAACATCTACCTAAAATTACATACATGTTACAGATTAAGGGCCAGATTTATCAGCAAGCTGGTTCGTTATTGCCATACCCCGACTGCTGATCATCAATTTTTGCAAATTTATTTTATTGGTGATGAAAATCGTGAATTGGATCAACGTTGTGCAATTGTTTTCGAATACAAGACGAGAAATTATTCATGAGCTACAAAGGCTTTTCCATCAGCATAACGCATTAGTTCAATTTTTCAAAATTGCTCTCGATCGTATGCCATCTGATAATCACAAAATCGTAATAAGGAGAGCATGCAAGGCGATTCAATGCACCGAACAATTGATGAGGTTGCAATTGTAATTCTTGGTGATCAGTATCAATCCCGTGATATTGTACTTTATCGCAGAAATGAGCAATTGCAATGTGTTTCGGAACTTCATCGTAGTTACGATGCATTACAATACCCAATATTGCAATGGAAAGGTGACGATGGCTACCATATCAATATACCAATGATTGATCCACGAACAGGTAAATAATTGACCTATTTTCAGTGTGTTGACATTTCATTTGTATAATTTTCTAAAGTCACATTTTGCACTTATTTTCAGGTCTACATGTACAGAAAAAATGTTAGTGCCATGAATTTTTATTCGTATCGATTGATGGTTCGTCCACAAGAACAAAATTATATCTTGAGATGTGGTAAACTATATCATCAGTACATCGTTGATATGTATGCCAAAATAGAAACTGAACGTCTATTATTAGTTTCAACCAAGCAAAATTAAGATCCGAAGAATATATTCATTTGCAAGATGCGATAGCGAATGATGCTAATGTTAATGACATCGGACGTTTAACTATATTGCCATCTTCGTATATTGGTAGCCCATGGCATATGAACGAATATGCACAAGACGCAATGTCTTATGTACCAAAATACGGTCGAACGGATCTGTTCATTACATTTACATGTAATCCGCAGTGGGATGACATCAAAAACAATTTATTTGAAGGACAGTCGACAACTGATCGTCATGACATTACAGCACGTGTTTTTCGGCAAAAATTGAAAGCACTTATGGATTTAATTGTGAAATTATGTGTATTTGGAGAGGTTCGTTGCCATATGTACTCCATCGAATGGCAAAAAAGAGGATTGCCGCACGCACATATATTAATTTTGACTGGTACATAAAATAACTCCAGATCAATCGATAACGTTATATCAGCTGAAATTCCTGATCAAACTGTTGATCCTGAGTTATTTCACGTTGTCGTTAAAAACATGATACATGGTCCGTGCGGTGAACTAAATATGAATTCGCCATGTATGATTGATGGAAAGTGTTCGAAACAATACCCAAGGCAAATGACTTCAGACACAATAACGGGCAATGACGGATATCCATTGTATCGACGTAGATCACCTAATGATAATGGCAAAACGGCAACCATTAGAATGCGTAACCAGGATGTTGAAGTTGATAATCGTTGGGTGGTTCCGTATTGTCCATTATTATCGAAAATATTCAATGCTCATATAAATGTGGAGTATTGTAATTCAGTCAAATCCATTAAATATATTTGCAAGTATGTAAAAAAAAAGGGAGCGATATGGCTGTGTTGATGGTGATAATAGAAATGATGAAATTACTCAGTATCAAATGGGGCGCTATATTAGTAGTAATGAAGCTGTCTGGAGGATTATGTCGTTTCCAATGCACGAAAGACATCTTGTGGTTGTTCACTTGGCTGTGCATCTTGCTGATGAAATAAATGCCTGTTTGAAGTCATCAGTTCTTTAGAGATATGTACAAAAATTGACACTGAACATTAATATGCGTATTCACCTACAAAATGATCCAGCTGCCCATGAGTTTTCAAAACAATTGTTAGAAATTGGTGATGGCAAAATACAAATCGACAGTACCAACGGATTGATCGCTGTACCGAACAATTTTTGTACAATTGCGCAATCGATAGATGAATTGATTGAATGTGTTTTTCCGAATATTCTTCAGAATTACAGAAATCATGATTGGTTGTGAGAACGCGCCATTTTAGCACCGAAGAACATTCATATCAATCCCATTAATTTTCAAATTCAAGCGAAACTGCTAGGTGCAGTCACGACATATAAATCAATTGACAGTGTTATGAATCAAGATGAGGCAATGAATTATCCAATTGAATTTTTAAATTCATTGGAACCGGCTGGTATGCCACCGCATTGCTTGAAACTGAAAGTTGGTTCTTTGATTATATTATCACGAAATATTAATCCACCAAAACTGTGTAATTGCATCAGATTGGCAGTGAAAAAGTTATTGCCAAATTTGATTGAAGCTACGATCTTAACTGGTAAATCAAAAGGAGAAGTTTGTTTGATACCGCGTATCCCTATGATTCCAACTGATATGCCATTTGAGTTTAAATGATTACAATATCCTGTGCGTTTATCATTTGCGATGTCCATGAACAAGGCCCAAGGGCAAACACTTCACGTTTGTGGTGTGAATTTGGAGGAATCATGTTTTTCACATGGCCAACTTTATGTTGCCTGTTCTAGAGTCGGTACCCCAAGCCGTTTGTTTAGTCATGCTCAAAATGGAAAAACAAAAAATATCGTTTATCCAAATGTTTTGGATTAAGTTTTAAAATAGCTAGCAATTAATAAAATATTTTTTTGTTTGATTAAATGAATTTGATGTTCCAATTAATTTTTTTTATTATTTCACTTTATACGTAGCGAAGCATGTACCGGGCTGCTAGTAATTATAAATTTTGAATCTAGTTCGCTATTAATTGATCACTTTTCTATCCTCAATCCAACATGTACTTAGATATGAATGCAATGTTTAGGAATTTATAATGTTATATGGTACTGACACAGAATATTTACTTTAAATTAAAATCTAGAATGAAACCTATTGCTAGATGTCATTAAGCTATTCTGGTCACAAACACTTAATAATAATCAAAAAACTTGTATCAAAGCATTTTAAAGCTTTTAGCTCAGGAAATAGATGACAATACAACTGGTAAAAATACTTTTGGTTGTCGCTGCACCTATCATTTACAAATATGAAAGTTTACAGGTCTTTATATCACAGAAATTCGTTAATTCAACTGTCTGGAGAAAATTTATTGTGTGCCACCCTTAAAACTGAATACAGAGTAATAATAAAATTATTCACCAAATATACTTCAGATTCAGAAATGTTTGTAGGCATTCACGTTATTTATTTTCAATAATCGACAAAAAATAAAATAAAAATGGGTTGCTGAATTTAAAGCTGCCTTTACGTTTGTTGAAGCTTATAATACTGAAGGACATAGAAAGAAAGAAAAAGCAGAAATAAAATTTTTGGAAAAGATTTAACCCCAAATATACTCCTGATCCATAAAGGCTAGTAGGCACTTGTACCTATCATTTTCAATAATTAGAAAAAAATGGGATGCTGAATTTAAATCTACCATTATCATTACTTAAGGTTATCAAAGTGAAAGATATCAAAGAAAAGTAATAGGAGATGTCAGAAGACTAAACTCTAATGTGGTATTAGGTGAACACCAACTGAAAATGTGTGAAATTATTCAGTCTATAAGATGGTTCATGAAGAATTGCATCCGAAAAGACAACGTTGGTGCCACACCAGGTATTTTAAACGAACAAACTGGAAAGTTTTCATTTTTATTGTATGACAAAAGTACACAACACATTATAAAAAATTCAGTTCAATTGTACAACAGAAATCTAATTTATAAACGTATATCAAAATCACAGAGATGATTGATTATGATGTAAAGATAACCAGGGGATCATAATATTGTCATGCTGCCAACACTTCCTAATTCATTGCATTGTAAACTGAAGAGTTATTTGTATGTTCGAACAACTGTTATGCATATCTCACACAAATTAACTTCTTGGTTGCGATAATGATGTTGGAAGATAACTGAAAAATGATTGATCTTACAAAAGTTTATAATTAAATACAATTCTGAAATCATCTGCAGTTTGCCATTAATTCCACTGTGCATTCTGATTCCCAATGACTTGATGGGGGGCAAAAAAATTACAAGCATTACTAGGGAACCATGTTTTTCTGAACTTCTCTACCTCCTCATTGAAAAATTATACGTTCATTTTTTCAACATTAGGCCAAGAACTTTTCAGCAATCCTTCAAACTATTTGATACATACTGAAGAATGACTTACTTTTAAATGGTAAATAGATTACATGGAATCCATCCTGAGCTTTTTGTCTTCCAAACTTATCAAACTCTTGCCTCTGGGGTACGAGTGCAGCCATACGAGGGTTTGTACCTTTCCGTTCACATATCCAGCATATCGGTACAACATTCTTGGCCAAACATCTGGTCAGAAGTGCAGAAAAAATTGAAGAACTACCTGAAAGACACACACACTAATACACATAAAAAACCTTAACAATGCAGGATGTGCATAACTAAATCATATAGTTCATAGTTTTAAAGATAAATGTAATCATCAATATTTTTGTTGCTACACACCCACATTTTGCACACTATTCCCACAAAAAATAAAGGACTGTTAGAGTTTGTTCTGTTTATCTTATGTAAATGTTTTTGGTGTAACTATAAGAAGTAACCAATGTTTATAAAAACCAGAAATTTATTCATATTAGGTTACAGCATACAATCAATATTGCATATGCATTGTTTGTGATTAAATTGCACTGGATGATGTGTTACACTAACCAAGAAATTGATCTGTAGACAAATACTTAACAAAAAAATATGAAAGATTATTTTTTTGTTTATAACAACAACTGTAGAATCATTGGACAGTAATTCAAAAATGTAATCAGTTCTGTTTTCAGGCATTTTTATTTAGCCATGTTTTGCACGGTACTGTCACAATAAGCTAGGGATCCTTTATGTCATTCAGTAATAGCTGATTTGCTAAGATGTAACTGAGTGTATATGTATCAACGAGATTCGGGGAATCAATTCAATCGATCGATCGATTCGTGTGCGGTAGGGTGTCCCTTATTTTCAAAACTCAAACTTTTGCAACGCATGGGTTCTAATTTTTTTCCATTTTATCCTGAAACATTCACAAATAAATTTTTATACCATTGGGAGAACTGAAACCTGTGCCAACTTGCACTGATTAATCTTTATATAAGTTACGCAAGAGTAGTGGCGTGCGCCCACTTTAATTGTTACTGTCATTACAATTCTTGGATAGATATCACGTATTGTTTTAATATATGGTTTTAGAATTATGAAGTGTTAGAAAGAGCATATTTTTATTAAGAGAGGTAAACTACCAGACGAGTTCTAGCAGTTTTATTTTTTAATATCCGCGGGGGCAAACTGACTGTAAGTGAAAGCCCTAATGTCGCTGTACATGAGTGTATTATATTCTGGGGAATATTATGGAGACAATTGAAAAAGAAAGCAAGCAAATCTATGGATATTTATAAGTGAAGGGAAGAGGATATCAAATGTGAACTGGATAATGATTACAGTATTGCACATGTTTATGCTCTCGAAAGGATGTAAACAAAGGAGGGTAAAATCTTCTTACAGTGATAGAGAGAACCAGAGAGTGCAGGTTGATTGGTGGGTGTGGAAAACTAGCTGAAGAAGAAGAAAGGGTAAAACCAATAAAAATACTTAAATATATGTGGTCCAGCAGGTAGTCAAGCACTTCAGCATCCTATGATTTGTTGATGCTATCTGAAGAACTCAACAACACATCTTTTAGCTCTGGAGAATATCAGAAAGAGCATTTACCAAACCCACCCAGAATAATGCAATCAGGAACTGCTGCAAAGCACAGTAGAAAAGATATTATTTATTCTAATGTAATAGCTGCCTTGGATAGATGGTGGTTAAATGTAAGAGATTCAGTTTACATTCTTCAAATTATTGCGGAGGCACTTGGACTTGGCATTGACGATTTTTCTTTAAAGAAGTCTTCCATTTAATGAATGGGAACACAAATGAAGAAGGGATGGTCAGAAGCTATAATAACAGATTTTAAAATGACCTGTCTCAAGTCGTGACCATTCAGTATGATGGCAAGTTTGTTGCCTGGTCTGGGTGTAAGAAGTTCCACAGAAGAACGAATGCCAACCTATCTCATAATTATATATCGTAAAAGGGAACAACTATCTGTGATAAAGATCAAGGTGAAGATGTTTTGAATGCTCTAAATAACTGGGACCTAAGTGATAAAAGTGCAGATAATGAGCTGTGACACAATTGCAACTAACATAGGTCATGTCAATGGTGTCTGGGCACTTCAGGAACAAATGTTAGAAAGCAAGTTGTTACTTTTTGCATTATGGCATCAAATTGATATAAGCACCTGAAAAATATTTCAATGACGCCCGAATTGAGTAGTTGTTACATTTCTGTTTGACTGACGGCTACAGAGAAGTGATTGAGTTATATTTTTGGATGGAGATAGTGGCAAAGAATTGAAAGTAAGGCGTTGTGCAATGCATCAAGCATGATGTATGGCAAGAGCCATTTATTCATTCAAGAAATGTTTTCCTAAGTTTTCAACTTAAATTGAACAAGAAACAAAAATGGTACGTAATTTAGAAAGGAAGAGTAGAACGAACTATGTAGAAAGGTTGGCTCTCTTTCGTATGGTATGTAAAATTAGCTTTCTTGTATGCACATTGTACATTATTTTGTATCGTTTACAATTTGATTCATGCTTACCAACATTTTGTTTTAGGAAAAACCATGATGAATTTGTGTCTACGAAGAGCAAACGTTTCAGCAGTTGAAAATTTAAATCAGTGTTCATTAGGGAAGTGTTTCTTCGTTGGAAGAAAATGAGGTTTTTATGCAGGCCAAAAAAAGGTATTTTGTCCGAGCGACACAGCAGTAAGAGCTGTAAAAATAATGCAGGAGTTTCATGGTTTAAATACAGCCGATGACGAACGGAAACAATTTTCATGCAAAAAGTGTACCCGCAATGTAAAAACAACTCCTAAAAAGTAAGTACCCCTCATAATTTTAATACTTCTGTCTTACTAAAAAATTAAATTGATGTTTGGATTTTACTGTTAACCCAGAATTATATAAAACTATAATGATTTAGTCACATTTCAGGCGATAATCAAAATAAGCATTTCTCGTAAACTTTAGGGTTTACTCGGCACGGGTTAACGTCATCGTAGGTAGATTAAATTTCTTGTGTATGTAAACTACAGTGATTTAAAAAAAAAAAATTTGTTATAAAGGACACCAACAGAATCAGGGAGCAGCAATGGGTTGCCCACTGTAACCAACTGTGGCCGATGTGTTTATGGAGTCATTTGAGGCTGAAGTGGTCAATAATTACATTCCAAAACCTTTTTTATGGCTGCATTATGTGGACGACACATTTGTTATCTGGACTCACGGACAAAAATCCCTCCAGGATTTCTTCCAACACTTAAATAGTGCTCACAACAAAATTAAGTTTACCATGGAAATTGAGGTGGACAAACAACTGGATGTGATCGTGAGGCCCTTGACCACGGAGTTTATCGCAAGCCCAAGCACATGAATCGTTATTTGCATGCAGCCTTCCACCACCATCCAGCAGTGAAATGAAGAATTTTAAAAACTTTAAACACTTGTGCTTCCATAGTCACTGACAAAGCAAGCATAGCTGCTGAAAAAGAAATTTTGAAAGAGATGTTTCTACAACCTTAACGTTATCAATAAGACTACCACAAGGCTTGAACCTCAAGCACTACCTTGTGCTCCAGTAATGGATGTTGAAGCCAGAGGACAAACAGTCAGTCCCATGGCAGTATTGCCATATGTTCAGGGAGTGACGGATAAAATTGGCAGTCTTCTGAGGAAGAAAAATATTCGTCCACTATACAGAGCGCCGAGGAAGATTTCCGATGTGCTCATACAGGTTAAAGACAGGAGGGAGAAAATGCAGACAGCTGGCGTGTACCAGATACCCTGTAGCTGTGGCCAAGTGTATAACGACGAGGCTGTTTTTTTTTTTTTTTTTTTTTTTTTTAAAACTGCTTTACGTCTCTCAACAGCGAGGTCTTTAGAGATGGGAAAGGATGGGGGCAAGGAATGGGAAGGAATTCGGCCATGGACTTTTTAAGGAAGCATCCCGGCATTTGCCTGGAGTGATTTGGGAAACCATGGAAAACCCAAATCTGGATGCCCGGACAGGGATTCAAACTGCCGTCCTCCCAAATGCGAGGTCAGAACGCTATCCGTTACACCACCACGCTCGGTCCGGCGAGACTGGACGGACGGTCAAGGAAAGGCTGTGTGAACACCTAAGACATCTTAAAAATAACGACGTCAGCAAATCAGCTGTAGAACAACATTTGGCTGACAGTGCGCATGCAATTTTATTTAGTGCCACTAGTTTACTGGTTCATGAAAGCAGATGGTGGCCCCGGCGTATCCGAGAAGCGCTGGAAATTAAAAAGAGACCAGATAATATGAACGTGGATGGTGGGCTACAACTTGACCAAATATGGTCATGCTTGATTAGAAAAGCGCGGATGCAAGCCCCCATCAGACCAGCCACGGTGGCGACGGCAACTTGATTAACGTTATTCCGAACGGTTAGCAGGCTCGTTATATATAGCCGGCAGCGATTCCATACTTGGCAGCCCACTGAAGAAGGCCACAAAATGATGGCTGAAACGTTAGGTTTTCATAAATTGAAACGGTTCAACGCAGGCAACCACAATAACATCGACAATGACCGCAGAAGTCTGCGCACCCATATCCTAAAGTTTTTACCTGGACGGTTTTCATGGGGAAAAATAATGAGACCCTTGAACATCAACTACTGTGAATACCAAGCCTGAAGGAGTGTTTGTTTGTTGTGATAATATTGCAACTGTCGAAATGAAGATACTGTTGTAAGATGCTAAGTTTGTAATGGATACAAGAGCAGAGGTGACCACTGGAGAGGATCAAATCCACATCCAGAAAAATAGCCAGGGTGTGAGAATAGGCCCATGTAAAGTTCAGAATGCTAAAGGCATTTAGATAAGAAGGTTGTTTTCCCCATGGATCGAAATAATCAAAATGTCTTCTATGAGTCTGAGTTGCATGAAAGTTTTAGTGGACTTTATCAAAAAACGATTGTTCCAGGTAGCCTAGGAAGAGGTTAGCATAAGAAGGAGGCAGAATAGTACGCATGTGGTGCTTTAAATGTGATGGTAGACTTTGCCTTGGAAGGAGAAATAGAATAGAGTCGTTTAGTATCAGAAGAGCTGGGTCGATAAGGCAAGATGTACTGGGAAGGCTGTTGGAAGAGAACTAATCGCAAAAATGTTTGACGGCACTAAGCTCTTGGTATGTTGGTATACAAAGCTGTAACATCAATTGTTCTATATATATAACAACAATGAGCAGGAAAATTATTTAAGGCAATAAAACTAAGGAAGGATAGGGAAATATCACCCAACACTTCCCACAGATAAAGGCGGCTGGGAATGGCCGTCTCTGTGTACATGTCTAACTCCGCCTGGTGTCTCATTTCTGCACGAATAAGGCTGTATGCCGAAATATTGCGCTTTTCTTGTAATTTTTTTTGTGTTCGTCGTTACCAGCCGCCTTCATGGTAAGTGTGGGTACTATTTTCCTATCCTTCCTTAGTTATATATACACACAAAAAAAGGATAGGGAAATTAACCACCACTTACCTTAGATGATGGTTTCATGGTGTGAACAAACAAAAATAAAAGCACAAGAACAGGAAAAACAATGAATATTTCAGGACTTGGCCCTTTGTCAACAGGAGAACATTATGGAGGAAGGTGTTAACATGCAACCACTGCCTGGCTTCATATATAGGTTTGACCACAAATCAACTCTCCATAAGAATGAATGGCCACCGACAGACAGTGTTCACACAGAACCCAAAGCTCGCAGTTGCTGCCCATGCCATAACCCATGACTTGAATAATTTCAACTCATGTTTCACAATCCGTGCTATCAGAGTTCTCCGTAATAGCAGCAGTTTCTCTGAAGTCAGAAGCTGGGAACTTGCCTACCAGTACAAACTTGGCACAAGGCAACCACCTGGTCTCAACTTGAGATAATACCCGGTCATTATTATTATTACATATGTTTAACCTTTTTTAATCCTCTTTTCCATTACCTATATTGAACCACCACTAACCTTAGGTGATGTTTACTTCATAAAAATGATTATTTTTTCATTTGTACTTGTATAATATTTTATATAATTTTTTATATATATATTTAGTTCTAATTATATTTTGATCTACCCACCGACCAGAGATTAGTCTGGATATATACCTATGCCCGGGTATTAACTCTGATTCACTGCCCCTCTACTTTTCCAATGTTTGAATTTACCCCCACCATTTTCCCGACCGGCGGTCTTTCTGTGACGCAGTCTCCAGCTGCGCCCACCTCTCATAATGTTCTTCCATTGATGAAGGGTTTATCCCAAAAATTACTTTATTATTTGTGTTTGTGAGTTTTGTGTGTGTTCGCGCCCTACATCCATCATCTAAAGGTAAATGGAGGCTCATTTCACTATACTAATTTGATTCCTTTCCACTACTTAGCGTCTTGATTTCATTGTTACTATATATATGGACCAGCAAAACATAACATGTGAATGTTTTAAGTCCATAACTTATTCACTATCTGTGATAGACTGACAGACAGTGGAGGACCAACAAAAGGGAAGGGCCATTTTGCCTTGGGTACAGAACTCCAAAAAGAATACATTTGACTGAGCATGGTGGGTGAGCGATTAACACTTTGGCCTCGCATTTGGGAGGACGGTGGTTCGAATCCATGAACAGGCATCCAGATTTAGGTTATGCATGGTTTCCCCAAATCACTCCAGGAGAATGCCGGGATGCTTCCTATAAAAAGCCCCACAAGTAAAAAAAATAAAATGAAGAAGACATGAATGGATATTAAGCAAAATTAACAAATCTCAGCAGTACCAGGATAAATAATAAAATACTGTTTATCAGACTGAAGTTATCAATCACTTTTAACAACATTAAAGATGTATGATTTTTGCAGATTTCATATGTTATAACAAACAAAATCTTTCTGTTGAATTTTTTTTTTTAATTTTTTTTTGTATACCAAATTATATGAAAAAATTACTGTATCAAATAAGGAAACAGTTTCTTAATGAACAGATATTGTAGTTTCATTTAAAACAGAATAGTTCTAAAGTTGTATATCAAGAAACTTAAGTTTTTACAATTTTACAACATGCAAACAATTGTAAGCCCTTATTTTGCAATCTGGTCAGAAATATAAAGATGGTTCTAATAATGAAACTGTTGTCATTTCCCACATCTTACCATGCGATGGAATAAACTTACTGAACTGTTTACACATGACTGTTCACAGTTGATACTTACTTAAACATAAATCTATTCACTGTTACATTTCACTATCACAGCACTTTCTAGCACAATGACACATAGTAGATGACTTTGCTACTCTATACGATTGATTCGCAGCTACAGAAATTACTGTGACAGAAAGAGCAGTTTGGTCCTAGACTAAGGCTGTAGTTAAGAGTTGAAAACAAATATGAACTGATCAAGATAATTGGTCAGAGCTTCTGCAGCATCCTTTTTTTCTGGATAATGTCGTGTTCTTACTGAACTTGTGTGGTTACTTGTGTGGTCATCCTGCAGCCTTCTTCAGAGAGGCCGTATTTGTTTATAATTGATGTTGAGTTATTTTTCAGGAAGTTTTTGAGGTAAAAGTGGTGGTAGCAAGATCTGATATGAGCAGAGTATATTCTGGCTTAGAATTAAGTGGAAAAAGCTTGAAAGTACCTGGTACGCATCATCGAAAAGCATTATGGAAAAAGAATGAAATACACGAAAGAAGAAAATGTGCAAATGGATTCTTGAGGAGTGTTATTGGTCTGGTATGAAGTGTCCCAGAAGTGTAAGGGAACCACATACAAGAAATATTTTGTATCAGTTTTGACATATGCATCAGAAACATGAGTGATAGGGGAGCAAGGTAAAAGTAGAAAACAAGCAGTGGAAATGAAGTTCGACATGGGTTGAATAGATGTAACAAGAATGGACAGTCAGAAATGACAAAATTAGAGAAATACTAAATGAGAAACCTCTGCAGTACAGGACTGAAAAGTAAAGACTGCAGTGGTATGGACATGTGAGGAGAGAATACAGTTAAAGAGAGGTGTTGGATGGGCAAAGAACGATGGAGAGACATTTTCAAACAGACCCAACACGGGACTGGAAACTGCTCTAGAAGATTAGGTTGAGCTATATTTGAAGATAGGACTTCATTACATGCGATCCTGCTAAACATTTCAACCATGAGAAACAACTTCCATGTATCAGCAGGGAATAAGGGAGTGTCCATAAGCTAAGTGGTTCCATTTTGGTCCCTTCCGAACTCCCCATTGCACCTAACATGACTTTTGCCTTGTCCCCAGCTTTGGGTGAAATGTAACTTTTTCTCTATTAATTCTAGAAGACAATGTGTGCCGTCTTCTCTTACCAGCTTCTCAAAATTATTGAGTTACATGACGAACGTGACCTATGTTTGCTTTAGATACTATTTAGAATTATAAATATTCTGAATCAAAGAGTGACAGTAACCACTGCCGCAAATGATTAACTATAGGAAAAACATTTTTCTCGGGTACAGCAAGGGGACCCTCTTCTTTTAAAGGTGTATTAAAACATTCTCCTCATTTTATTAATAATTGTTTATTAATCAATAAAATGAAACAAACTATACCTGCCTTACAAAAAATTAAGAATATTTGCATCTTATTTAGCTTTCCTTTGCTACAATTCTGTGCTCTTTCCTTCTACATTAACTGGAAGTGATTCTTTTTGTTCTGCTTAAAACACTTCCATCAGTAACTGACACAGTTTCAAATATTGAAAATTCTCTGAAAAAAATTTCCAATTAATCTTGTAAAGTATATTATACAATGACATTCTATATTACAACTAGAGACGGGTTGTTCTTGAGTGAATCAGTTCTTTTGAGCAATTCTCTTAAAAGAGCGAGTGAGCAGTCGCTCACTAAAAAGTGAACGGTAGTTCTTCTAGGTGAGTCGGCTAATTCTGAAGATAAGAGCTTGTTCACGTGGGCTTTGTGGACTGCTGAGGGGGGTATTTTCATCGAAAAGTGGGGGTGTAACCGGATTCTGAGGGGTGAAACCTAAAAAAAAAAAAAGGTCTCAAATATTACTGAGCAAGTGAGCTAGTGAACCGTTCAAAAGAACTAGTTCTTTTCGTAGAGTGATCTAATGAACACCGCTCTTTTTAGTGAATCACTTTGCCCACCTCTAATTACAACCATACTTTGAACTTGAAATAAAATTTCCACAACCATTAGAATTACTGATGCTATGAAGTTCAGTTGACAGAACACAATTAGATTTTTTTCTTCATAAAGTGGGAGGGTGATATGTAGCTGATTCAAATCAAAATATTGAAGTAATACAAACTGTCAATGGTGTTGAAAATCTCACACGAGATCTGTAAGTGAACCAAGTCTAGTCACTGCGCGCCTATTTTTTTTTTATGCACTGGTTAATTAAAATGTGCTGTAACATGTCAGTTAGTAAAAACACACTGGCCCTGTGTCACCCCAGCACTATGACTTCAAGTAACATGCACACATAACATTGTAAGTAAATAACATATGTCAAGTATGGAGGCAATAAAAGAATGGAAATAAATATCCACATGCTGTTGTGTTTTCTGTACTCTATTTTAACTGCGTCCAATAAAATAAGTGAAAAACTATGTAGCTTGGGTCAAAACACAACACCCCTTTTGATGCAGCTCTGTGCAGCTTCCAACCTCCCCCCCCCCTTTTCCTCCTCTAAACTGAGCCACATAGTTCAAATGGGCACTTCCTAAACAACACTAAATTATACTATAAAACAATAAAATTTGTGGTCACTTCTTTCTCAATTTCTCAGCATTCTGATGTAGCATCTAGATTAAACTTTCTTGATTTACCCCTGATACTGGGGCAGTGTAATGCTAGAAACTCCATAAAATTCATCCAGTACATTGTGTGTGATTCCAAATAAGAATTCAAAATATTTTTCTTCATAGTTCCCCTTCTTATCTATACAATTAGTTGAAAGGTAGGTAATGGTTTAATTTTGATGTCATAAAAAGTTTGGGAACGTGTATCAAACCAATTGCACAAGAACAGCTGAACCTCATCAGTCCGTTCTTTTTTGTAGTTTAGTGACAGTCCCACAAATTAATTTTTTTCACAGATATCTTACATATACAGACTTTTTTACACTTACTGTTTTGTTGTATACATAGGTGATACAAACTAATATTTAAAACGAAGTTTTCCAAAAAGAATTAAGTAATATCTTATTCTGTGATGCCAGAGAAAAAAAATAATGTTTTCAGAAAATCATATTACCTTTAATAATATCGTTAGCAGGATATATAAAGGTTGCACATTTCACATGTCTTTCAGGCTTTATTCTGTCCCTTGGCTTGAAGCCCATGAGTTCAATTCCAGGTTCCATTATACTCTTTAGTTGTTTTATCTCCAGCTGCAATTAGTTTAGCATATCAGTTTTTGTATACCACTCAATTTAAGATGTAGAATTTGTTAATTTACTAGTAAAAAGAGCAGTTAAAGAGAGGGAAAATGTAGAGGAAGACAAAGATTAGAATTTACTAAGCAGATGATTGAAGACATAGGTTGTAAGAGGGACATTTGAGTTGAAAAATTAGCGCAAGATACAAAGAGACAGAGGTTGAAAGACTGTTGTTGTAAAAGAAAACAAATACATACACACATTTAACAACACTAATTACTTATCACAAATTCAGTGAAAACAGTTTTAACATATGTTACTTTTTTGGTTCATGAGAATTGTTTCTTACATTCTTTTTTGAAAAATAAAAAAAATAATTCCTGTTAATATTTATAATCATTTCAGCATTGTTTCAAAAGGTTACTACAATTACTATACTGTCAATGAACAAATTAACAAGGTCATGTTGTTTGGCTTGATCCTAGATGTTTCATCTTCTCAATGTACTGTAATTGTTTGGTGTTACCAATTACATTCTGGATGAAAGTAACACCCCAACACATATCATAAAAGCAATTCGAAACATTTACATCAACAATGTAATCACTAGATAACAGTTGTCGAAATGGAAACCAATTAATCGAGGAGTTGTAGAAATACTGTTTAATATTTCTAATAATAATAATAATAAGCTGATGATTAGAATTTATTGCACTATCACCACTTATTGTCTTCTGATCTGACCACGTTTTCTGGCAATCGGTACTCCATAATCTACATGAAATTATTCAGGGATAGTTTTAAGACGGTCGCCTGGTTAGGTGGGGTTGGAATTGTTGTATCAAAGTTTCTTAACTGCACGAACACACTCAAAGTATATCAAACTCAAAACACTATTTATTGCACAGATTTTCAGCCATTACATCCCGACCACCAAACCATATTTATTTTTCTCTTGTACTTAACAGGTAACAAGGATTGCCCTGAATAATCGTTCCCGAAGATTGCTTGTTCTTCGCGAGTATGAACTTTCTTTAAACTTCCACAAGTGGAAATGTATTTCTTCCTGCAGTAGTGGACGACATTCACAATTAACAGTCTTTAAATGTACATAATATTCACTCAGCACTTAACCGACACGGTAGCTCGTCCGGAGACTTTCCTTAACACGATGATGCTTTACTGTTCGGTACAATCATGTTCTCCCACACTCGCGTTTTCCGCAACTCGCGCCATACCACACACACTGACACTACTCTCGATCATTGCAGTCGATAGTCGACTTCACACTTGTTGATCGACTTTTCAATCAAGATTGGCAGGTGTGATAACTATCGTAATGTGACAGAGTGAGATAAGGGTGTTGCCTATCTCCACTTCTATACAGCATACATATAAACAAAATCATTAGTGACTGGCGACAAAAACCCCATGGCAGAATCAAAATAGACAGACAGACCAACCTGGATACATTACATTTTGCAGATGACCAAGTACTTTTTGCTGAATCAGAAGATGACCTGCAGAGATCAGTATATAACCTCCATAAGGCAGCAAGAAATGTGCAAGGAAACAGGTTGTCAGAATTTTATGAAAGATGTAAGCTAGTCATGGAAAACACGCTGATTAGGAACCATGCAAGAAGGATATATACCTGGAAACATCTAGCGGATACAGGCAGCTATCAGCTAAATTATATGATAGCTAAACAGAGATTCATGAATCAAGTTCTAGACTGTAAAGAGTACCCAGAAGCAGACATAGACTCTGAACATAATTTGACAGCAATCAAGTGCAGGCTGAAATTCAAGCAAATAAGGAAGAAATATAAGCAGAACAGACTGGAAGCAAATAAGATGAAACAATCTAACATGAGAGAAAAATTTGCAGAAATGGTAGACTTAGGTCTAAGAAGTAACTCTGAAAGGATCCAACCGAGGACGAATGGAAGGAATTGAAGAGAGAAATTAGAAAGCTGGAAAAGAAACATTAGCCTTTAGGGAACAAGCTGCCCAAAAACCTTGGATCACAGAAGAAATTCTGGAGCTGATGGATCAGAAGAGAAGACACAAAAATAACCAGGATGAAGCAGGAAGGGAGAAACACAGGCAGTTTAGAAATCAAATAAACAGGAAATACAAAAAAGCAAAAGAAAAATGGCTACAAGAAAAGTGTGAAGAAGTAGAAAAGGAAATGGTCATAGGTAAAGTAGATATTAAGATGTGTAAACATTAAAGCTGCCAATGGGAAACCTCTTTTAAGCTCAGACGACAGAGCTAACCAATGGAAGGGATACACTGAGAAACTGTATGATGGGGATGACCTGAAATGGAAAATGGAGGTGATGTCGACATTGATGACTTAGGAGATCCTGTTTTGAGGACAGAATTTAATAAAGCTCTGAATGACTTGAAAGCAAATAAGGCAGTTGGAGCTGATGAGATCCCTGCAGAACTTCTTAAATCCCTAGGAGAAGAAGGAATCAAAATATTATTCAAACTGATATCAGAAAGTTATGAAACGAGAAATTCCAACTTATTTTAATAAAAAATATCATTTTCACACTTCCGAAGAAAGCACAAGCCTACAAATGTGAGAATTGTCACAGTCTAACATCCACATGCTTCAAAATTACTAACCAGAATAACATACAGAAGAATGGAAAGAGTAGTAGAAGAGATAGTAGGTGAAGATCAGTTTGGGTTTAGGAAATACCGCAGTACAAGGGAAGCAATTCTGGCTTTAAGATTAATAATTGAAGGGTAGATCAAGAATGAACAAAGATACATTTATAGTGTTTGTTGATTTAGAAAAAGCTTTTGATAATGTTAGGTGGGACAAGATGTTCAAAATTTTAAAGAAGTCAGAGATATTGAGATAGAAGAATAATTTATAAACTATAAAAGAATCAAGTGGCTATAATAAAAGGAGAGAATTATGAGAGACATGCATCAGTTAAAAAGGGTGTGAGACAAGGGTGTAGTCTATCCCCATTAATATTCAACTTGTATGTAGAGGAAGCAATAAAGGGTGTAAAAGAGAAAATTTCATGCAGCATAAGTGTTCAAGGAGAAATAATCAGTATGCTATGATTTGCTGATGACATTGTCTTGTTATCATGTTATCAGAACAGGCTGAAGATACTGAATGGCATGAACAAAATATTGAAAGAAGATTTTGGACTAAATATAAATCAAAGTAAGACAAAAGTGATGAAATGTAGCAGAAATGATACCAATAATAGTAGATTAAATATAAAAATATGGTCAGATGCAATAGGAGAAGTAAGTGAATTCTGCTACTAGGGAATCAGGAATGATGTTAAAAGCAGAATAGCAATAGCAAAAAGAGCCTTCATGAAAAAGAGACATTGTTTAGATTCAAATATTGATATAGGACTTAGAAAGAACTTTTTCAAACTCTATGTGCGGAGCACTGCACTTTACTGTAGTGAAACATGGACTTTAGGAATACCAGAAAGAAAATTGAAGCATTTAAAATGTGGTGCTACAGAAGAATGCTGAAAATTAAGTGGACAGACAAAGTACGAAATGAACGAGTTTTGGAAATGACTGATGAGGAAAGAAGTTTGTGGAAGAAGAAAGAAGAGACAGGCTGGTAGGTCATATTTAGAGACATGCTGCATTGGTTGATTTGTTAGTGGAGGGAACAGTAGAAGGAAAGAACTGTAGAGGAAAAAAAGAGACTAGAATAAATGAAGCAAATAATTGAGGATGTGGGTTGTAAGGGGTACGTAAGAGATGAAGATGTTAGCACAAGATAGGAAGGGATGGAGGATTGCACAAACCAGACAAAAGACTGATGACAGCCCAAAAAACAGTCAGCAAAAGAGTACAGCATGGATGTTTCCCTCAATAAAACTAAAGTTATGGCCTTCGTCGGAAAAAATTACAAAAGAAACAAAATTTCAATACAAAACACACTAATAATATTTTATCCATGATGGATTGGTGGAACTTCCGCGACTGTGATGTCAAATATGGGTTGTAAAAAATACAGCAACCAGTCACAATATGATTTTGTTTATTAAACCATTACCAGTTTCGAGCTATACCTGCTCATCTTCAGATGGTTTGTAAATTTTACATCAACAAATGTAATATACAGGAATGTATGGTTGTCCTACAGTAACAAAAGAAGTATTTGTTTACTGAGCATAAATTAATAAGGTATGATGAAGAAGATTACAATTTGTTATTACTTACATTTTGCATCTGAATATATCCGAAAGCAAAACTAAAGCACTATAAATGCACATATTTACAAACATATCAGAATTATTTGGCACCTCATTTTTCTTAGTTAAAACTTTACAACTTGGCTATATACAGGTCAACAGTCACAGAACAGGACTGGAGTCAGGGAACAAAATCCCGTTCAATCCTGCATCCTCCCGAATGCCACACCACAGTGCTAACCTCCCACTTACTGAGCTCGGTCATATTTTTTGAGACTGTAGTCCACCTACATGAAATGTTTTAATTATTATTATTCTTGTATCAAAAACATTAAAATACACAGTTAAATACATTGTGCAAATCTACAACTTTAAACACACTTAGCCCAGTACTTCGCAACCTCAATCGCATTGTGTGTTGCTTGAAACAGGTCTTCGTTGTTGTAGGATGATGGGCACATAGGGCACTCGAGCATATGATTCATAGTTTGGTCTTCACCACATTCGCACTTAATACTGGTAGCATCAGTATAACCCCATCTCATTAGGTTTTGCTTGGACCTGCCCACTCCTGTTCGCAATCGATTTAAGGACCGCCAGACGTTCCAGTCCTCTGCATGACCAGGTGGCAAGTGCTCTGCAACTGTCAGTGGTCCCGAGATGTTGGGAACCCTCATTTTCCATAACTGTACTCTTTCCTTTTCGGGTGACCCAACGAGTTCCCGTGATGTTGTGAGAAAGCTTTTCCTGGATTTGAGTCTCTGGGCTGCTGCTATATGGCCGTGCAGCGGATGAGCGCTTTCCCGTTCTACTTCAGTCCTCTCCTTGTTCGCAGCCACTTCTCTCCGGATACTGGGTGGTGCAATGCCCGAAAGCTGGTAAAGCCTATCAACTGGGGTAGGTTTTAAACAACCTGTCACTAGCCTACAAGTGTTATTGAGGGCTACATCCACCTGTTTGGTATGAGATGATGAGTACCAAACTGGGCATGCATATTCTGCAACAGAGTAACAAAGGGCCATTGCCGATGTATGTATAGTTCGTGGTTGACTGCCCCAGTGTGATCCAACTAATTTGCGCAGTAAGTTGTTTCTTGTAGAGATCTTCATTTTGCAATTCATGCAGTGCTTCTTATATGTGAGGGTTCTGAATGAATTTGTAGGAGTAAAGGCATATGTATTCACTGATTTGTTATTTATAGTTAACACCAAGATAATTTCAGAAGTGAAGACAAATACTTTGGTGGAAGGTTGTATCCTCTGGTAACCAACATAACCTGGAATCAATGGTTTAATGGGGAGGCAGGGGGAGGGGGGGGGGAGCCTTAATAAGCAAAATTACGACAATTGTCAACCATACTGCACCAAGTTTAGTTCAATATATATACTCTGCTGACAAAATTGAAACAGAAGAATTACAATGTCGTCACGTCATTTCTCCCATTAAGGCAATATTACATATTTCAAAATCACTAAATCAAATGTATTAGATTTAAGCTTGATGAATGAGTTGCAAATAGTCACCTAATATTAAAAACATCTAATTGTATTTTAAGATGAGTATCCAGTGGAAGAAACTGATCTCTTGCAGCTAAGATAATACATCAATTGTCTTTCAACTTGTTTTTTCATAGCCTGAGCTAACCAATTCGCCTCAGCACACCAATTACAGCCAATGTCCTCAATTATCTGCACAATATATTTGAGCCTTTGTGTACCTATAGTGTTATTTCCTTCCTTCTCTTACAACTTAACCAATCCTGAATGCCTTAAAATTTCATCCATAATGCTGTATATTTTTTCTTTTTCTTTCTTCCACAAATATGTTTCCTCACCAATAATTCCCAAGATTCTTTCATTTCATACTTTTTAAGTCTACTTAAAACATCCTTCTACAGCATTTCAATTCATGTGCTTTAATTTCCCTTCTTTTCAGAATTCCTGAAGTCCTAGTGTCATACTGTGTTGTGTTCTATACGAACAAGGTGGTGTCCTAAAAATTCCCAGACTGAAGTTATTTCACAAAATGCAAAATAATACCGACTTGCGTCAACAACAGTAGGTGGCTATACCAGCAACAATGCAGAGTGACAAGTTTCAATTTGATAGCTCATGCAGTTTGTTCTGTGTGCAAGTTTGTATCAAGGTCTAATTGAGTCTCTAATTTTTGAATTCTCATTTAAGTTTTATTTACTTATTACATGCACGTTTGGCATACATTTTTACAAATTTGTATCATTCCAATAAATGTTTATACATTTTATTAAACAACTTAGTATTCATTGAATTATAAACATTTACAACATCATAAAACAAATATATCAAATTTAAAATGACTGATAAAAAATTCTAATATCAATTCATTCATATCTCGAGGTATAAGAACATAACATTGATAGCTGATTGAATGATTTTTTTTTTATTATTTATTTATTTATTTTCCAGACTAGTGCATAAGCATGAAACTTTGTTTCAAACTCAGGAAATCTTTTACTGAAACATGCGAAATGATACTGGGAGAGCTTGGAAATGAAACCTTAAGTCGTAGCCAAGTTTTTGAGTGGTTTTTGCGACTTAAGGCTGGCTTAACTCCAGTGGAAGACTATTAGTGTTCTGGAAGACTTTTGACCTAAACCAAACCCTAGACAATTGTCAAAGTTCAAGAAATGATCCACAACTGTCTGAAAATTCACAGTATTGTCGAAAAACTTGGTATAGGTTAAAGACAAAGACCGTGAATTTTACAAGAAATACACAACCTTTGAATCATGACAAATTTTACTCTGCACTTGTTGACAAGCGATGAAAAGCAGTGGTGCACTGATATTTACACTCAACTGAAAAAAATGTGCTTCCTTTTTTCTTTTGACATAACGCCAGTATTGAGGTCATTACAGGCAGGATGGGATTAGGGACAAGGATCTGGAAGGAATTTGGCCATGTCTTTTTGAAGGAAATGTCCCAGCATTCACCTGGAATGATTTGGGAAAACCATGGAAAAACCTAATCTGGATACTCGGACAGGCATTCGAACACGCATCCTCCCGAATGCTAGGCAAGAGCATTACCGCTCACCCACAATGCTCGGTATTTGATTCCAACAATGAAACCGGTCAGGTTCCTGTTTTATTGGAATTTAATTTAATTTAATTGGAATGGAGCACACGTTCCAATGGCAATTTACCTAAACGCCCATCTTTCCCCTTTCCTGCACCCATCTACATTTTCCCTCTACAAATTTTATCTTTAAATTCTTTCAACGTTTTTGGTAAATTATTCCATTTCCCTTGGTAACTTATTCCAATCCCTGACACCCTTACCTAAAAAAGAGAATCTTCCCACACGCTAGTGCCTGAAATTGAGTGCCAGCTTGCGGTCACGGAAGGACCCTTACAGACTGCTGATAAGCATGCCAGATCTAACACCCAATAGCGTACTGGTAAAGGGAAGGGTGTAGACACTGCTAGGTGTGAATGAGCTGGCTCTAATGGCAGAATGCTAGGAACCACAGGTATATCCATCAATCCACCGAGCAATAGTAGGCCTGCTTGGAATAACAATTCACTATATTTGTTGAGATTTACAGCACATTAGTAGGGGTTTCTACTACTTCTAGGTTTGAAACAACTCGGGGTTATTATAAAAAATCGAAATTATTTCACAGATTTACTGTATGTCCCAAAACATTAAAGTTATATAGAAAAACTCAAAATGTTTTGCAGTCATGTTTCAAATTTCTTCCATCAGAGCTAATTCTTAAACAGGCGATTGAGAAACCAATGGATCAGTCATGGTGTGGATAGGGATCATCATCATCATCATCATCATCATTCTCCTGCTTCAGTCAGATCCTTCTTAATCTGGTCAATTCATTTCTTTTTAGGCCTTCCCACACACCTATTCCCGTTGTTGTTCATATTAAAATAGGACTTTGGTGGGGACGATGATCAGGAATTCCTATCAACCTAACCGCATACTTTTTTTTTTTTTTTTTTTTTTGAGGTTATGTGAAAGAGTCAGTGTTTAAGCCTCTACCAACAAATCTACCAGAACTAAAAGCTGGCATCAATAGTGTTTTTCAAAAGATTGACGAGGACATGCCGCACCAAGCATAGCAAAACTAGGGTTGTAACGGAGGTCATCTTTGCGGGTGTTCAGTGCTTGACACCCACAGATATGGATGTTTTGTGGAAGCAGAAGCGGAGGTGAAAAATAAATTTATAATTATTTACATTTTTATATTTTTTCAAAAATAAATCTATACTATTGTATATCTGCAAGCAAGCTGCATTTGTCTCTTTACTGTAACGGGTATCGCGCAATAAGTACCGCAGCAATTTGGATGTGGTTTTCACGTTTTTAAAGCTAATGGTACCACTCAAAATCTGGGAAAATAGCTAATGACTTATATGTACCATGGGAAGGAGCAAACAATTAAAAACCTCTATATTTGAAAAATTGTGGACTGCCAATCAGTGAACTTCAGACGCGCACTCCTTTCACAATAATCTCTAAAAACTTAGGATTCAGTTTTATTTTTTTACTTTTGTTACTCAGTTTTCTGGGCCGCAGTGCTTAAAATAAATGGAATACGCGAATTAAATGTAATAAGCATTGACTTGCATCGCAACAGATAAGTTAATATGTGAAATGCGTTAGATTAATTACTATGGTGGTAGACATATATTATCTCTGGTAGACAGTTAACAGTCTGTCTCTGGAACAATATGTCGCTAAACTTTGTACATTAATATGCCAAAATTTCTTCTTTACATATCATTATGGTTAAGGAAATTAGTTTTTTTCTCAAACAAAGATGTATGGAAAACAGCTACCATAAATATCAACAGGTAACATTTTCCCCACAATGACTTGTGAGGAAATTTCCATATTTCTACGTACGTTACTCGATTAATATATATTTTGTGGCTATAAAGGGCAAATATTCGTCACAAATATCGCCCAAGGAATGTGTATAGAAATTTTGGCTGCTGGCCAGTAAAATAAACTGTTATTCCTATTAAATAAGTCTCATAACCCAGATTCTGCAATGTTTATAACCATACGTGCTTTGAGTTAATGACGACAGCAACATGGAACGAGTGAAACTAAAAATCAATTAAGCATCTTAAAATGTTATGCCACACTGCGTAAATAACAATAAAACTAAATCCATCATGCCTTATGATCTAACAAAGCGAGTCGATTGCCATTCTGGTCCAGGATGCATTTTAACCTAACCACAAATCTGGGTATTGATTCTTTTCGTAAATCATAGCTTCTGTCACAACCGCATTAATACATTCACTGTTATCGATTCTTGAAACTTTGGAATTACTTTCATACGGGTGAAATAACGACATCAGTAATTTGGTGTCACTGGAAACAAAGGAATTTAAAAATAATTTGTAAAGTGTAAGATTAGTTTTAGTACGTGCTATTTTAAAACAGAAATAATTGATCGAATCAACATATCGTCAAAATAAAACCAATATCCAATCAGAAAAAAAGATGCTGTTATTATTAACTGCTCTAAATAAATTTACGGCACAACGGTTATTCTGAAATTTTCCGTATCCGAATTTGCCCATAAAATCCCAGCAAAAGTTTATACTTAGTGCTTATAATTTCAGCTATGTTAACTATGTTAACTATATCGATATAAATTTGCGGCATCACGGTTATCGTGCAGTCCTCCATTTTTTAGCTAATTTAAATTAATATAAATAAGTTAATATTTTTCATTACTACCAGAGATACATCATTGCCAAAGTTAATACTTATATACATTTCAATTTAACTACTTCAGTTCTGAAATACTGTGAAGGAAAATGGCTCGAAATGTGGTGGTTGTATAAAAGCCATTAAGAAAAAAATACACATTATTACTCATGGATTAGGAATGTATTTATATGGTATTAAAAAAAGGGATTCTACGCTTACCCTGGTGCCGCAATTTGATGATGGATTCTTATGTAACTCGAAGAGACAAATTGAAAGTAAAGAATAAATTTTTTTGCTATCTCGCTTAGTTCTCAAGATATTGTATCTCAAAAGTGAGAAGGTTAGAGTGAAATCTGGCATGGACCAGAAAAAATTTCACCGAAACCACTATATCTACACGGTGGAAATGCTCTATAGGTGTTTTTATTTTCTTCCTAGTGGTTGTTGTTAGGTTGAAATACAACTTGCTCCAGAAGAAACACCACCAAAAGCACAAGGAACTATACCTATTAACTGATTTTTGACATGATTTATCTCGAAAACCAAGCGAGATACCAAAAAAATCTTTATTTTCGATTTGTTTTGCTGAGTTCTATAAGAATCCATCATCAGATTGTGGCGCTACGGTAATGATAGAACTGCCTTAAAAAATCTTGCGAGTGATCTTAGTACATTCGTTGCTGCAATACTATCATTGGCAGCGTAGATAGTTTAGAATTAACGGCCATTACTATCACAGACAGTAACTTTCGTTTAGTGTTATATCTAAGGTACATTTCGTTTTGCTATAACACGCACTTTATATGGAAAGGTATGTCCTCAGGAAATTTCTGACCTGAAGGATTATTGATTCTCGGTACGCCCTTACTGGAATGTTAGTGATAATGTTTCACGTAGCTTTAGTTTCTTCTATTTCATATATTGTACTGTGTTAAAATATAAGTCCTACAGAAAAAATAAAAATTTGAACATCAGTATGAAAACCGCATCTAAGGTAATAACTAAAACAAAGAATTTAAAAAAAAAAAAAATGAAATCTATATAATTTGCTTCTCTGCATTAATATTTTACACTAAAATAAAAAGGGTAAAACATTTCTTTTTGTGGGGGGGAGGCTGCCTACTACTGGTACTAACCATTTTAAATTTGGATTAACTGCTTCGTTATAATATTCTCTTCAAGTTTTGCACTCTCCTTTTTCAGAAAAGTTACCACAAATTAAATTAAAAAATGCCAACATATGAGAGAGACGCTCAGTTATTAGATGGCACTGCAAAATTAATGAAAATCTATTGAAATGTTGGTTAAATCCTTTATTGTAAAGTTTTTTTGCCGTTTATGCTTCTCTCCATTGTAAAATGTCGCACAAGATTAACAAATGAAAAATATTTGTCCGAGATGTAGTAGGCCCTACAAAAATGACTGCCATCTTATAATCGATACAAGCGACCGGAGACAATGCATTGCTTCCATTGTAAACAAATGTTTTAAATGGATGCCACAGAACGATTTTCCCAAATATTATTTTTCTTGGTCTAGGCCGAATTTCAACCTAACCACGACCACTATGACAAAACGAGACTGTTTAGTTTGATGATCCCTGTGCCGATAATTTTTGTGTTATTTTTACAGTGCTGGCAATATTACGCAGTTGCGCAGTTTCATTTTTCGGCATATTTAATGTAATATGTGGCATTTTTTTCGAAGAAGGAGAGTGTAAAATGTGAAGAGGACATTTTGTGGAGGCAGATACTTCAAATTTCAAAAGGTTAGTACCAGTTTTGGATTGGTGGAGAAAGAGGTGGACTGTCCGCATTTCTACACACTTCATGATCTGCGCGTGCAAAGCAGCGGGTAAATGCTAGTCTAAAATAAGAAAGGTATATTTTTATGACAACTTCTTAATTCTTCATAAGTAAAGTTTATTTCCATATAATACTACCTTACTGATTTATTTTTGGCATCATCTGTCAACAACAAAAAATGCAGAATGATTTCACAAGTGAATTAAATTATTTACATAACTACACACGTGTTTAAAACAATCCTTGTCATGAATAAAATTTTCTCGGGTAGCTAGCCGAGTTAGTCCATCGTTTGACCACGACATTTCGGCGGTCACAATCTCTGCCGCCATTGTCAAGTGACTGCTGCCGGTAGGTTATTGAGGTGCTTATATATCACACAAAGTCCGCGCTACGTCATCCTTTTTCCGGTCGGCCAATGGCTAGTGACGGGAAACGTTGGCCACTAGCGGGAAGCGTTCCTATTGGCGGAAGCCATTAGCTGCTGGTGGGTTCCGCTGATTGCTGGCGCGCAAGAGAGGTGCGTGTTTCCCAGTTGTCCTGTTGCACTCTCATTTTCTGGATTGCTGGGCTCCAGGCTTTACTTAACTGAAATCCAGTATCTCTGTTAACGAGGTCCTTCGAGATACGAATTTCGATAGCTTCCGAGAAAACACTGTCCCAATAACCTCTCGTACGCGCAAGAATTCTTGTTGCTTTGAAATTAAAGCCATGCCCCGTGTCAATACTGTGTTCAGCAACCGCTGACTTGTCGATCTGGCCCAGGCGGACGTTGTGCGCATGTTCGGCGCACCTTTGGTCAATACATCGTGTTGTTTGTCCGATGTAAGCCTTTCCGCATTCGCAAGGAATGCGATATACGCCAGGTGTTCGTAAGGCTATATCGTCCTTGGGTGACCGCAGTATATTCCTAATTTTGGCCGTTGGTTGGAAAATGGTTTTAATGCCACATTTACTTAAAATTCTGCCAATCTTAGCGGTAGTCGTTCCGACATAAGGAAGGAAGGCGAAGCGGCTTGGGTCTTCCTGCTGTCGTATTTTCCTCCTTCCTGCTCGTGTGCAAACCGAGTTTATTAACGCCTCGTTGAAACCATTCTCGCGGAAAGTTTCCCATAAATGACACATTTCCGCCTGCAAACTATCCTTGTCACATAGATTTTTTGATAAAGGACACTTGATGGGCCATGAATTGGGCTACAGGAATGCATGTAGGACATGTTGGGTGTTGTTGGACTCCCAGACAACCAACATGGGTCCTGGCCATCCAACAAAGTATGGTGTTGGATCATGATTGGAGGAAACATGTTGCGAGTGTGCAATAAGGACACTAATGTGCAGCGAGGAAATAAGAGTGGAAAGGATTGCTTTGAACATTTTTCAACACTTTCAAGTAACATGAATGGGTGAGTGCATCCTACGTCAGTTCTATGCGGATGTCCTATAAGTTGGACCATGAATAGGCCGCTTTACTTTACATGCAACTTATAAATTCATCGCTTAGGTAATAACACCACTCAGTTCTTTGTTACTTTCTATTGCAAGATAATGAGAGAAAAAACAAACAGATTATTGTTAGCTAACTGACGATGTACAATGCCGTATAAAGAGAAAATAATAATATATATTGCAATATAAGCAAAATATCTGCTATACATTCACATTAAAAATTGCAGATGCGGCAGCGGAGACAGGATTTCACACAAAAGTTTTGCGGATGTGGATATCCGTTACATCACTAGCAAGAACTTGTTTATCAACTTGATATTTGTAGCATCTGCAAGGGGGGACATATAGAGCCCCCTGTAATATGTAAAATAATAATAATAATAATAATAAAAAATAATAAAATAAAAAAATGAACATTTTTTCACTACGAATAAAGTTTTGTGACAATATGTCAAATGATATAGCTACAATTAATTTGTCAAAACAACAGTTGTCGTAATAGGATATCTGAATGCTAAATTAGAACGACAGATAACAGTGTATGAAGTCACCATGTAAAACCAAGAAATAAGGAAGGAGAAGAGTTGCTGGAGTTAAGATTGTGGTATTCATTACTTGTCGGCAACATCTGGCATAAGAAAAGAGACATCTACAAGTTTACTTGTGAGTAGGGTCAGTTGAAGTAGAAGTTCGTACACTAGATGTCGATCACGAAATATCTCCACTCAAAACTGATGTAAAAGTTATACCAAGAGTGAATCTACATGACGGTTTTGGCAGACTTTAAGAAACTCAACTTGGCAAAGTATCAAACAACAGAACACAAAGGATTAAGTGTTGAGAGCTGGCAATAGAACAATGAAGAAACCTTTCCAGTTAGTGTTACAGGCTTACTTAGCTAGAAGAGCAGAAGTATGGGGAGAAATTTTGAGTAACTGTAGTAAAGGCAGCAGAAACAAAAGAGGAGAGACAGGAGAAGGAAACCCCTTCGTAAAATGAGTACATGGCAAAAGCAGTAAAAACAAAGAACAGTGCATGGAGAGAGTGGTTTTTGAAACACAACAGATAGGAAAAGAGCTAAATGGAAATGATTAGCTAAAGATTTACAAAAATAATAAAACTAGCAAAAGAAAAGTTTAGGAAGAATTTACAGAATAATTGGAGATGAGCATCCATTCCCACTCTTACTGTGTATTTGTTATATGGTAGAGGGCAGCCATTAGGGCCATAGGCAGAATGTGTAATCAACAGCAAAGAAGTGCCACTAGAATATATTAAAGTGAATTTAAATAAGAATAAAGTGCTGAAATCTGAAGCCACGTTCAATTTTAGGTCCAAGTATTGTCATGTAACCGATGTCTTGGTCCGACTTATAAATGATAATTTGTGAACTGATTATCACTATTAAATAATTCAGTCCTTTTGTTTCAAACAGTTTTAAGTTTATTGTATATTATTGTAATCCTCTAGGAACTACATTGAAACTGGGTAATCTCCAAAGATGAAAAGTTCATTTGGGGACGTCCATTAATTACGTGAAGTAAAATGGGTGGGGGAGTGGGGGGGGGGGGCAGCGAAATCTCACCAAGGGGGAGGGGGTCAACGGAAATATATGAGGTACTTGTTGGAAAGTGTAGAGGTAAAAAAGTCGAATAAGGGGGGGGAGGGAAACCGGCTTAGGAAGGGTGAAAACTTAAAAAAAAAAAGGCCTCAAAAAGTTGCAAGGGCGATTTCTTGGGGGAGGGGGGGGGGTCGGACCAGATTTCACAAAATCTCAACAGGGGGGGGGGGGAGGGGGTCCGGAAATCCGGAAAAACATCTCACGTAATTTATGGATGACCCCTTTCGGCAATGATAATTCCAAGCAACCGATCTATGCCTCTACACCGTTAGCCATACTCTCTTGAAATTTTTCCATACCAACCTACACTGTTCTATTCTTTTTCTCTAAATGTTATTGATTTTTGTCGATGCTCAAGGAGCAAAATATCATGTTCTTTTTTCAAAAATATTTTAGTTTTGTCACAGTATGGTACTCAGACTAATATTAGGCTTTGAAGACAAGGAATACAATTTGGTGAGAGTAGTCTGGCAGTTCGAAGCTAAGGTGCCCACTTTGAAAACTCAAGTATCTGGGCACAAATCCTGTTAAGGACTGAAACTTTTATGACCATCTCCTCTGATTCATGTTCCAAGTAATCTGTGAAAGCTTCATGATTTGGATTGCACATTAAACTCTGGAGGAAAACAAAAAAATATTAGAGGAATTCTGGAGTCCAGTTTTAAGAATGGCATCCATCAGAAGAGTTCCAACAAAGAAGTCTACAGCAAAATAGAGAAAATCGCTGAAACAATCCATAAAAAAAATGTGCATGATTCTACAGGTACCTCAATTGAATGGAGGAAAGCAGACCGACTAGAAAAATCATTAATTTCTGTGATACAAAACCCAAAACCATAATGCCCTGGTATGTAAATATCAAAGGAGGACTTCATTTGTTGTGATTAAAAACCCAAAGAAGCTTTTGACAGAATCCTTTTTCGGAAAAAGTTAGTTACATATAAGGTAACCCAGATGAACAACTCAAAAAGATGACGCAGTACTCCTTGATAGAAAAACACAAACAGGCCTACTCAAAACAAATGAAGGACTTCTAAAGAACCAAGAGAAAATGAAACTCAATGCCAATGCAAGAAGGTATAACTTGGTCCCAGTTGGCCCCAATGAATATACATACATATATACAAAAATTTAATACCCAAGTCTTGAGGAATATTGAGAAACCATGTTATTAGTAGTATTTCATGATTTTCCTAGTTACAATATTTCCTTCTCCATAATCATGAGCCTGCATATACTAAGTCAAATTTAAATTTAACAGCTATTGGTGATAAGCCCTTTTTTTGTCTGTTGAAAAGCATGTTTATTACTAACTCTAAAGAACAGTCAGAGTGGTAGCTTTTTTAAAGTACTACACCTCATATAATATCCACAGAGTGGAAAAATCTGGTATTCAAGATTTAATGTGCATGTGAGCAGATTATAATAGCTGGCATAGCCAGCATATTTCCCCAGAGAAAATTGCTGGGTGAATGGCAGCACAGTGAAAATAACTATAAACTACTTACTTACTGCAAAGTGTTGCAGATTGAAGAAACTTAAGTCTGCTAGAATATTTCAAGTCAAACGTGTTTTATAATTATTCTCTATTAACCCCTCAAATGGGGGAAAACCACTGTGCATTTCTACCAAATATTATTAATTACTACCTGAACACATTTACAAATTTCTGCTGAGCCTATGTTGAAAAAGTGTCAAAACTTTTTCTTGTGGGAAATTTTAATGAAAATCGGTGAAATTTTTCAGTTGCAGTAAGGCAAATCAAACATATCTTCCGAGAGGAAAAAAAAATCTTTTCTCTGTCCAACTTCCAGTACTCACAAGGATAGTTCTATATATCTTTTAGTCAGTTTATAATTATGGTGTTCATGCGATACTGGAAACAATGGAAAAATAACCAAGTTCACTGATTTCTAGTAAGTCCTAAAAGAACACCAAAAATGCAAATGTAATATGATGGGTCCCATAAATCTAGTTACAGGCAATATAAATGGAGCACAAATACATCTTGTCAACATACCGATGTGAAGACAGCTTTCTCTCCTCCAAATTCTATAGAATAAGCAATATTGTGTGATTCCACCAACTCCCCAGTTTTCTGGAACAAAAATGTGCACAAAAATGGTATAGCCATCAACAATTCAAGTTTAAATTTTAACTACTCTGAAAACAAAGTCACAAACAGTAAAATGTTGTCTTAAACAATCTTTTACTATTATTATTCCACAGATCCCTGCCGAGGAAGAACCTCTGGGAAATGGGGCATATCTTGGTTAATATAGATACAAGGTGTGACACCTAAATCCAGACACATTAAAACTAGTGGAACATTCGTTTGAAGCGATTCTCTCCATGTATCACAATCATATTGTTTTTCATGTTTGTTTTTTTGATTAAATGTGTCATGCATCAGACGATTGGGATCTATCATGACTAATTGAGGTAATAACTTGTTCAAAATCATCAAGCACATCTCCCCAATTAAATTGGACATGCCACATGTGCTACCACTCACCTTATTTACCAACTCACCTGCATCCACTGCACTGCCTCTTACATTGGTCTCACAACTCAACAACTTTCCTACAGAATGAATGGCCACAGGCAAACAGTTTATACTTCCAACCCAGACCATCCCGTGGCAATTCATGCGAACTTCCATAATTCAAACAACCTCAACACCTGTTTCACAGTCAGAGCAATTAGAGTTTTTCCGAATACCACCACCCCTTCAGAACTCCGCAGATGGGAACTAGCCTATCAACATATCCTTGACACCAGACACACCCCTGGCCTAAACCTACGTTAAACCTGTCACTTGCCATCTCTCATTTCATTTTACAGTCGGTTATTTTTTTTTATTATTATTATTATTATTATTTTCAATTTTTTTTATATATTATTACATTATTTTTTACTATTTTTCATTATTATTATATATATATATATACTTAAATTCTTCTATCTCCCTTTATTTACAATTACAACTTTTTGAGTTAAGCTGCACAAAGATTATATTGTTTTGTTTCACTTTTATCGCTGGTCAAGCCTATTCCCCCCCCCCCCCCCTTCCCGGCAATTCTACCAATACCACGCGTTTTCCGCCTGTGCTTCATTCATGTGGCGGGTTGGGATGTGACCACATCTTTTCCCCTGCCATATGTCTCGCCTCCTACATGAGTAAGACTAAGGTCGAAATATTGTGCAATTCGTGTGTTTCTGTGTTTCTGTGTTTCTACGTGTCTCGCCCTCCTGCCTTCATCTGTGGTAAGTGACGGGTAACTGTTTATTTTCCCTATCCTATCTTATTTTCAGTGCCTCGCGGCAGTTTCTTTGTTTCCTTTATCCAATTAATATCAATGGAATAGAAATAAAATAACTACATTTGTTGGACAGATTGCGAAACAACACAAAAATGAAAACAAGGGTAATTTTATTTTATTGTAGGCTGCAATGCATTTTTCCAGATTTTTCTCCTGATAAACCAGCTCTTTGCAGTAGAAAACATTTAATTGTGTTATTTCCATTCCAGGAACAAAACAAAGAAATAATTATGCATATCCATAGTTTAAATCATGAGTTCATACAAAAATACAATAGTAAGAAGCAATTTCAGTTTTTACCAGAAATTTTTTCTTTCCCTAAAAAACTTATTTGGACAATTAAAAACATTAAAAAAAAACAATAATCAAATTGGTCCATAAAAAAAATCCCTCTCAGTTTTCCCTAATGCTCCAATTTTCCCAGCAATTTTCCCAATTTTTCTTTTTTTAGAAAACCTAATTTGGACTATTATGTACATTTAAAAAATATCCAAATCAGTCCATAGAAAAAAATTCAGTTTTCCCAAATTTTCCGGGCAGCTCTTCCAATTTTTCTTTTGCTAAAAAACTTGTTTGGACTATCAGGATCATTTTTTTAAAAAATTAAGCACATGGGGAAAAAGTACTTACAGTTATTCAGAATTTTCAAATTTTTCAGACAACTTTTCCAATTTTTTCTCCTCTGATAACCTTATTTGGAGTATCATGAAACATTACAAAATTAACCAAATCAGTCCATAGAAAAAGGGATTCCTGCTTTCTCAAATTTTCTGGGCAACTTTTCTAATTTTTCTAAAAAAATTTATTAGGACTATTCGGAACATTTTAAAAAAAATAGCCTATTCTTTCCTGCAGAAAAAGTACTTTCAGTTTTTCCGATTTTCCAAGCAACTTTTCCAATTCTTCTTTCTCTGAAAACCTTATTAGGACTATAATGAAAATTTTAAAAGAAAGTTATCCAAATCAGTCCAACATTCTCATGTGATGCTGTTACCAATGAACAGGATTTCATTTTTATTTGTATAGTTATTTATATAGATTTAATTCCATGGTGCAGTGCACTTAATTCCAGAATATTCAGTAGCTGGCATACCACCGTTTAACAAAGCTCCCGACCACTCTTCCACACACCCAATACGAAACAAGCTTGTTCAAACACCGAAATCTGGTATATTAATTCATTCAGTTGCCTTCTTTGAAGCATGAATTCTCTACATCACCCTCACTATCAAGTTCCACTTCTTTCTTTTTTGACACATAAACCTCCCATTTGTTTATCCTCATATCCTGGCAGTCATCACACCATAGTCACCTTAGTCAACATCATCTTCCATATTGCCACCTTAGATGTGATGACCTTCCCTGCCCGATTTCATCCAAGTAACAAGACCAGCCCTAAAAAGGGAAGCAACCTTTGTTTCATGATGCCTCTTCTACTTTGTATTTAACTATTTAAGCAAACAATCCGATTAAACATTAAATGTTGTATGGACCACAATCTCAAGTTATTGCTTCCCTGTCAAACTCTTTATTTCTGAACCATTTAACGGTAACCTTATTTAAGGGAGGCGCATACACAGCGAAATTGCACACCTTACCAAATGGCTCAATCCCCCTGGCAAGAGTAAATTTTTAGAATGAAATATTTTATACTTGTGCTAGTCTCATATGTTTGTGTTTGTCTCTTGTGCTGTACACTCGTTGTAGCTTTCAAATTTTTGTGAATGATAGGTTATTTTCCAATCACTTGTAATTTATAATAAAACTTTGGTCGAACTTGTAAATTTCTATGGTGTTCTATTCTCCACATAATGATTTCCCAAACAATTTCTGCCTTGAAAGCTATTTAAAATCAACAAATACACACTGAATGATCTTGTTGCCAATAATGTTCAATGTTATGTATTGTCAATCTGTATTTTCTGAAAGTCATCCTGATAATCTTATTATGATTTCTGTGTATGGAAGCAATCTCTGAAATAATGCATGTAAAAAAATGTTTACTGTTATATGTAGCAATATTCATCTGTAGTTTCTACTGTTTCTTTCTATTGTAACTATGGCAGATTTTTTCCATTCATTTTTGAAGAAGTCTGTTAATCCCATATTTGAGCAGTCCAATAGGTACACCAGAAGCAAGCAACATTTCAGTTCCTTCAAGTTATTTTATCATGAAAGAGACATCTGCAAGTGGGTGTACTATTATAAGAGAGATTTTATCCAGCTTATTTCTTTATTCTGCATGAAGGAGCACATCATCAAAGAAAGTTTTCCATGTATGCAGTATGTATGTTGTTCCTGTTCCCATGTTTCCATTATGACTGTGGACGAGTACTGAATTCAGCCATTCATTTCCTGATATTGTTTACTGGCAAAACAATCTTAATGTTCAAACATGTCAGTAGCTGAATAATATAGCTGTAGTTTTTAAGGGCATAAATGAGAGAAATATATTCAACTTCTCACCTAGACGTCACAAGTCTCTCAACAAGTTATAATTATATTGATCAGGTCTTCAAGCTATATTGTGACACAATAAAAAATACTTACAGAGTTTACAGGCCTGCCACGATACACGGGCTGATTGGTTTCTCGGTGAACAGGTACCTTTTTGGGCATTGGCGTCTTTCTGAAAATAATATAATTAATATACTATCACCAGTTTATAAAGTTACTATACTGGGAAGTCCAACTATATTTCTGGACATGCAACAAGCTTTCATCATATCTTATCATAAGCAATGGTGTCCACACATACAGCTATTTGTAACAGAGACAGTAACTGGCCTAAATCAATACAGTGCCAAAGACTGGACAGCCAGCAGGTGACTTACCAACAGCAGACCAGTTTAGCATTATATTTAACAGTCAGCAGTTTAGATTTCTATATATTAATAATGAATATTTACTACTTGTACACAGTGCTGGTAAGTTGACACTGAGTGATCACTAAGAGCACTAACCCAGTTTAGTATTATATTTTATAGTGGTGTAGCATTGTTTTTTTTCTTTTTTAGGTAAGGGTGTCAGGGAGTGGAATGAGTTACCAAGGGGAATGATGAATAACTTATTGAAAATGTAAAAGAATTTAAAGTTAAAATTTGTAGAGGGCAAATGTAGGTGGCTGCAGGATAGGGGGAAGTTGGGTGTGTAGGTAAATTGCCACCGGAGCGTGTGCTCTATTGCAATTAAATTAAAAGTTAATTTTCTAGTAGTTATGGCGAACAGAGCAGCCAAGTACTGTAGCTTGTGAGTAACCATTGAGGCAAGTAATTGTTTTCCACATCATTTCTTATATTTACTTAGTATTTGTTTAAATTTTGTATACTGTAGACTCCAATTAGCTCTTATGCACATTTTTATTTGCTGATCCAGGTTATTCACAGACTTGAAATCATTTAGTTTTGTATAGTGGATTATTACTTATATTTGTAGAGTGTGTTCTGCTTCAGCACCAATGAGGCTTAATGTTTGGGATCTAAGGTTATTTCTCATCCTACCTGTGGCTGCCTGAAAAAGTGAACTATATGGCCAGTGTCCATGAGATAACAATGGCAATAAAGAACTGCAGCATTGTTGAAAGCTTATTAAGTACATAGATAAAAATAAAAGGTTAATTACGATTACAGGGTAGGGTCAGAATTGCTTGTTGAAAGCTTGAAGTATAAATATTTTGGCATAATGTTTGATAACAAATTCAATTGGGCAGGTGGTCGGAAACAGTTACAAAATCCTTCATTTACTGGAGAGGACGATGAGAGGATGTACCAGAGGAGTCAGGGAGTTGGGTTACAAAACTTTGGTCAGACCATTGGCTGAACATGGTGGTCCACATTTTGGTTATCAAATTTTGGAGTTGGTAGGTGTGCAAAGAAGAGTGGCTAGATTTGTTTGTGGAAATTATAGCAAGATCCATACAGTAACTGATATGATAAAGGAGCTGGATTGAGAGTCATTGGAGGAAAGGAGGATAAAGTGAGTGCTGGGAATGTACAGGGCATATGTTGGTGAAGGAGCTTGGAGGGATTTTGGTCAAAGAATTAGGAAGAGGAAAGGCGACCATGACGACAAGTTGGCACTCAATTTCAGCCATAAGGAAGTGGGAAAATTTTCTTTTGTTGGTAAGAGTGTCAGGGATTGGAACAAATTACCAAGTGTAGTGATGAATAATTTTCCAAAAACACTTCAGGAATTTAGAATTAAATTTTTTAAATCATAATAGTAAATGGGGGAGGAATTTAACATTCCAATTATAAAAGAAAATTTAAAAAATATATATAAAAAAGGGGTAAATGGATGACTGGAGGAATTGCCATTGGAGTGTTAGCTCCATCGCATTTAAATTAATAATAATAATAATAATAATAAAGAGCAAATGTGCTGGTTCAGAGCTGATAAGAGAGTTTGAATCAGAGACCATGGCACTTCTGCAAAAACCTTGGCTGTGGATTCATCAATCTTCATCACGGGATCGAGAAGTGTGAGATACACTCGAATAGGTAAGGTGTACACTACACATGAGAATTGTCTACATGGGTGGCAGGGCAAATGTGGAGCGCAGTATGGTGTTTTTCAGGCCTGTGTAGGAAATACAGTCAAGGGGAATCTGAATACATTAACCATCATCCATGAATCATAATTCATAAGATATCTGACTATTGTGAGGGGCTTTAATTATTTAGAATTTGATGCTACATGACATTTATGGAAACTTATAAAATGGAATTCAAACAACAATTACATTGTGACTATGGAACTAAATATATATAGTTGAGCGGACGATGCCCTCAGCTGGCAAGTGAAAAAGCCACAACATCAGAATCGCCAGCTCAATACAGGTCACCACCTACAGAGTTTGTTTTTCAGGGAAGGCATGGAGTGGGTAAAACTGCAGTGTGTGTTATATGTGATCTCACTGCAATCACAGTAAGGTGGATCTGCCCAGACCCAGGTGTTAAGAGTAGAAGCAGTTCTACCGACGCCTGATATGATTAATTTACTCTGATAGAGGCAGGTTGAATACTGGAAGTTCTGAGCAGGGACTACTGATTAATACTAGGACTTGCGATGCCCATTCTTCTACCCAGCTATCTGTAAGACTGAAGGAATTGGAAGTTAGACTAGTAGCAGTTTTCCAGGCAGGGCAGAGTGACTTCAGACATGTTTTATACTGCCTAATATTCCTGTGGATGAGAAAGATTCTCAACCATAGTTATCTAAGTATCTAAGGACATTTTACCTTCTCAATCTCTGAGTCGGCGGCTCCCCAGCCGACTCGGTCTGAGCAACCAGAAAAGGTGATTCTAATAGTTGGGGCTCAAACATTAGGTGAATTATTCCATCACTCAGGGAAATACCAAATCATTCAAAAAGGAATTACATGTCCATTTGGTATTTACAGATATCAGTAAAAATTTCTTGTATAATGAAAAGATGTTGATACAGTTTGAAAATCATGTAGCCTTCTAACGTACACCTGTTGTAGATGAAATTGTTGCCACAGCATTCAAAAATAGTATGATGATTTCAGGATTCAATGATACTGGGAGATGATTTCAACTTGCCCTATATCAATTGGAGTAATCACGTTCAGGTCAAAATGGATAGTGAAATAATTCTCGACTTTTTCTCAGATCATCGTCTGGAAGAGCTGATTATTTGATCAACACAGTGTAAAGGTCATTTTTGAAACAACATTTAGTTGTCACAGTTTGATGTAGTGACTTTGCCAAAGTAGGACCTGGCCAAGGCGCATATTTGGAATGTGCCCAAGTCTGTATTAAGTCCAGGCAATGGTCTGACGAATTTGCTGTGTCCTGGGCCGACCAACAAAGTGCCGAGCCAGGTGGCTGACGCCGCGATTGGGGTTACTTTCAGACAATCAATCTTGTACATTCGATCGCAAGGGACTGCCGGGGACACCTCGTCTGCTAGCCACCCCCCCGCCTACAAGTCAGTTTCAATCTTACAGTACAATCGACTGGACTGTACCGGGGTTGAAGTATCGGTTTAATCACTTTAACTAACCTCCAACTTGCTTTCAGTACTGTAATAAAACTGTTGAACCATGTGTGAGCCTGGATAAATCAACTGTAAGTAATTACGGCCGCCACTTCCCTCATTATCCTTAGGAAAGAAAAGGTTACTAATCACTATGAGAAATATGCACTGTTCAGGTAAAAAAAATAATCAATATATTTTCAAAGTTACATCTGTAAGTCACAATTACAGTTCAAATTGGCTATCGAACAAATCATTTTCTAAATTGCAAGCTATGAAGAGGAATTACAACCTACTGACCCCTGTAAATAAAATTTCAAAGTCTCATTTTCACTGTTTATAAGTCACACGTTCCGTAAAAAAACAACATGTCTGCCAAAACGGCATGGTTGGCACCATTTCCGCGACTACTTCCATGGCCTACCCAGAATGCCTCGGGCGGCAGAGTGCTGCTCCATGAAACACAGAGTGTGCTTCAAGACTTTCGATCCAAGTGATGGCATCTTTGAGCCCGCGGTCGTTATATACCTATGGACCCATGACACCTGTAGAATCGTGCTGCTAAAAATAGTTTGGAAAAATTCTGTGATCCCCCGTGTTCAAAATTTTACAGTGTAGAATGTTCTCCCGTTGACGAAGGGTTTATTCTGAAAATTACTTTATTATTTGTGTTTGTATTTTTTCTGTGTGTTCGCGCCCCACATCCATCATCTAAAGGGGGCATCCACAAATTACGTGAGGTGTTTTTCCGGATTTCTGGACCCCCCCCCTCCCCCCTGGTGAGATTTCGTGAGATCTGGCCGGACCCCCCCCCCCCCCTCTGGTGAGATCTGGTCCGTGAGAACCCGCCCCTATAAACGCCCTGGAAACTTTTGTAGACAATTTTTTTTTTTTTTAGGTCACACCCTAACCGAAATACCCTCCTAAAATCGACTTTGCCGCAAATTGTAGACCTTTTTTTTTTTTGCCTCTATTGTCGCCAAATTTTTCGCAAAATCTCACGTGAGATTTCCGTAGACCCCCCCTCCCCCTTGGTGAGATCTGGTGAGATTTCGCCGGACCCCCCCCTCCCCTATTTCACCTCACGTAATTTATGGATGCCCCCAAAGGTAAGTGGTGGCTCATTTCCCTAGCCTAATTTTATATATATATAAATAAGTTTAACGTTACAAACAATGAATAGTACCACAAAATAATATGTGAAGAAAAAAAATAATATAGTTTTGAGATGTAACTGAACATACAAACCACAGCAAGAGAAATCAACACCTTGGGGTGCACAGCCATTCAGACGTAACTGTATAACTGCCTTTTCTACTTGTATACACCTAAAAAAAATTAATTCAGCGATTACATAGCACTATGTCATCTGCAAACAACCTAACTTCTGATAGTAGACCACCAACACAATCATTCATCACTCCCATTTTTACATTTACTTCTTTTGATACTGGAATTCCCACCCTGATGTTGTGCTTTCTACCTATTAAGGATTCTTCTATCCAGCAAATCACTTCTTCATCCAATCCAATAATTTTTACCTTTTTTATCTCTGCCTAAAGCCATCCTATTAACTTGAATCCACTTACATTGCTTACAGACTTTTCTGATTGTGGTTACATATAAATCTCTCCATTAATGTCAAACTGATTGGCCTGTAATTTGCGACCTTATTTTTCACCCCTCCTTTATGGAACAGTATTACTATTGCACTTTTCCAATTCTCTCGAAAGCAGCAGGTATCCAGACTCAATTTAAATAAGCTTTCAAGATAAAGTTGTAAGGCACCCTTTAGTTCACCAAAAGCACTCCCACTAGCCATCCCCAGTAGTAAAATATTTGATAGATTGATTGTGAAGTCGCTTATGATAGACTTGAGACTATTACAAATATATAATAGTTTCGGTAAAAAGCTGAAGCATTTGTCTGCTAATTAAGTTTTTAAAGATAAGATTGTCATTGAAATGTGTAAAAATTCAGCCAACCACTGACATAAGAGGCTTTAAGGTTGGTCCTATAGAAACCCTTTTGGATGCTAAATTAAATTACAACAGATAGAACATGATCATAGGAAGCCCTTGCATAAATTTCAAGTTAAACTATTTCGTACTTTTGGAGATATTAATTTTTAAAAAAAGTTACTGACGTCATAGGCCACGGCAAACTTATAAAAGGCCATGCAACCACCATGATTTGTCTCATTCTTTCGCCATAAAGTGATCACGTAACTTCACGCTAGTTAGCGGGGCGAAGCGCTCCGAGCGGTAGTGGTTGCGACAAATCCCAACATGCTATAACAATTGGGTACTCACTAAAGTTGGGGGACTTAGTGAGTTTGTCTTCTCGTATGAATGTGTTTTATAGAGCTGTAAAAGTAACGATGTTGTCGTTACTGAATACGGGTTCATCGCTTGACTCGAAGTAAAGAATCGTTACTCACAAATTCATTTCGTTACTCGCATGTGTCGTATAGATACGAACACATTCCAGCCCTAGCAGGCAACTAATTTTGACAACGTAAAGACTAATATTGACATTTTTTATTTTGTTTAACATTAAAATTTACAGTGCATTATTTGTAAATAGAAAATTTGTATGGATAATTTGAGATTGTTACTGTTTTTTCATTGATCGTTCATTTGTGAGATTTATTGATTTAAAACATTTATTAAATTTGTTTATTTTAAGATTTGATACCTTCTATTTTATTTTTTAGTGTAAAGTGTAATTTAAAATATAAAAGATTTGTTTAATAGTTTGTGATATACATCTCTGCACTTGTTATTCTAATAATATTTAATTAAATTGCAATGGAGCGCACGGTCCGGTGGCAATTTCCCTACACACTCATCTTCCCCCCTGTGCTGTATCCACCTACATTTGCCATCTACAAATTTTAACTTTAAATTCTTTCAATGTTTTTGGTAAATTATTCATAATTTATCTTGGTAACTTATCCCAATCCCTGACACACTTATCTAAAAAAACAGAATCTTCCTACACCCTTGTGCCAACTTGTGGTCATGGTCATATTTTCCCTTGCAAGCATTACTTTTAATTCTTACACCAATATCTTTCCATGCCTCATCATCAATATACGCCTTGCACACTCCCATGACCCTCTTCACCATCTTCCTGTCTTCCAATGAATCCCATTCCAGGTCTTTCATCGTATCTGTTACTGATTGCATTCTGCGATAATTTCCAGACACAATTCTAGCAGGCCTTTTTTGCAGTTCCAGAATTCTATACCCTTTTGCCTGGTGTTATTGTATTATTACCACAGGATCCATGTGATCAATGCGGTACTGGCTTTGATGTTGAATGTTTGTTGTAACCGCGGCGCAGCAACTATTACGAATCTAATCGCCTGTTTGTCCTGAACCTTTATTATTGACTTAAAAGTTTTGAATATTAATATTTTCATAAGGAAACAAAGCGGGAATCAGTAGCACACTGCCTGTAGGCCCGATTTGATAGTACGTCCACATTTATTTTAACAAATCCATCACAAAAGGATGAAGAATAATAACAAAAAAAAAAAAAAAAAAAAAAAAAAAAAACTGTAATAGAAGACAGTGGTGAAACCTCCTATTTAAAACGAGATACTTTGATGAGATTATAATATTTGATAACACATGTCCCATTATCATTTCAGGCTTGTATGCAGGGTTTTGAGTAGGCTACTAGGTGTTTGTTTTGAAATTAGATTATTCTTTTGAATATAAAATTCATTACAGCAAATCAAGTGTACATTTAGAGGTTCTCTGTAAGATCCATGTGCTAATTACTTTACTTATCCAAAAAAACAACTTACCTAAACTTATTTTACTAAATAAACAATTTACTTAAACTTTACCAAGTACAAACAAGGTCGTCTCGTATGCGATGCTTCATACTAGTGTTCGATTGTACAGAAAGTAATGAAACGATACGAAAGTAAAGAGTAACAAAATGATATGATAGTAACGAAGTTAACATGTACGCGGCGCAACTCAATACAATGCTTCATGCTAGTTGTAAGCACCTTAGAATTTTGGCAAATTCTAGTTTTGCTTAGGCGGGACTTAGAAATTTCGAGAAGTGTAGTTTTCAACTAAAAGTAATTTCCCTGTAATCTTGCTCACAGTAACAATTTGCTATAAAAATCATTTTAAAGTGTAATGATCATATCGGGAAACGTTTAGTTTAAGAGATATTTAGGTTTGTTCTTGTTTTGAAATACGCGATCGGAAAAGTAGAAATTCTAAGATTTGCAATATCTTTAAATCGAGTAAAGCTACAACCGAACTTTTATCACCAGCTGTAGTCAGCACTGTCCCCGATATTTTGGCAATGAAATTAAGTAATTTGGTAAAGATTAATTAGTGATTTTAATTAAGAGAAAAAAATAAGCTTTTTTATTAAAAGAGATACTAAATTAAAAATTACATCAGCAGATAGCCCTAATTGAGACAATTTCGTACATATATGGGTTTCCATGAAAAGTTTAAGCATTTGTCCGGTAATTAAGTTTTTGAAAATGGATTATTGCTGATTGTCGGGTGGAAGTTCGGGAAAGTCCACAAAGTCCGCCAAGATTGGTCATGTGATGAATTCAGTTTTAAGACGATAGAAACCTTTTGGAACATTAAATTAAATTAAAACAGATAGAACAGGATGATAGAAAGTCCCTGTAAAAATCTCAAATTAAACTATCATATACTTTTGAAGATATTAATTAAAGAAAGATTTGCCAAGGTCATAGGCGTGCGCAGGGCTATAATAGTTCGTGCGGCAAGCACACGTTGTCTCATTCTTACGCCGGGAAGTGATCGAGCAATTCCGCGCATGACTTTATTAGTGATGTGTGAAGTAGGAACTTAGCAAAATGTAGTCTGTCTCTTCTTACTTTCGGTTTCGTCTGGCCTGTACTTCAGGAAAAGTATGTGAAGGAACATTACGTCAGTTTTGTCGCTGGGTCGTGACTTGCTATGCTGGTCAGTGAACAGTTCTTGACCATGTGGGATGTCGTGTTATATCATAACTTTAATGACTGTTAAAAACTTTTAAATTTACTAAAGGGGTTCGGTTGGTTAAAATTTCTCTCCACAACCTGCAAACTTTTGGTAAAGTGTGTTCGATTTGCCAACTCAACTATTAAGTGCATATTTGAAATTTTGAACTTGTGATTTTCTAAAATAAAACTTGAAATTTTCGGAAAGTGAACTGTTATCATTTCATAGTTATCTTGCAACCTTTTCTATATTTGTGGTGTAACAAATATTGTGGCGACCTCAAGCATTTAAGTTGAGTTATCCGGCTACATGGTCAAGTCAAAATCATTTTATAAATTTTCTGCAGAACTTTGAGTCAACATCAAAAGTGTAGTTGAGGCACTAAGGCTATAGTATAACCCCAGTATCGGCCATGGGTCTTACATAGTGTTCGATTGTACCGAAAATAACGGGTATTGATTGGTTTAGTATGAATACATAGGGGTACAGAATTTCTCGTTACTTTTACAGCTCTAGTGCTTAATCTGTAATCTTCAATGAAACTGTTGTTTGATGCTTTATCAACGTATCTGGTACCGACAATGTACAAGTGAACTTTATCAAGAATATAAGCATTGTGTTACTCTGAAACTGTGTCAAGTGACTTTATTTCAACTACCCTTCCCATTTGGGATTTAATACGAATGTGTGGCGGCCAATTTCTTAAATATTTAAGATACCAGTAGGCTACACATGGTCAAGAACTTAATTGTTCACAATTTAGGCAGAAGTGTAACCCCCCCCCCCTCCCATTAACCTTCTGGGCCTGACAAAATACAAAGTCATATTTTTCTTAATCAACTCATTTCTAATTGTGCAGATAAGCTCATTCTCCGATTTACACCCTCCTATTCCTTAATCATAGTCCCTAATGGTCTCACTAAACGAGTTATTTACTCTCTTTGCCTTTTCCAAATCCTCAGTAAGTTTTTCTCCATCCTTTTCTATAATTGCCTCAATACCCTTCCTTCCCGTCAGTTTTCTAAAATGGCCATAAAAATTTCTAGAAGCATCCATCAGCACCAATAAGATTCTCCCTAACCCCATCTTTAGTCACTTTCTTTGCTGTTATTAATGGTTGTTTCAAGTATTCCCTACTGCCTTGCTGTCTTGTTCCAACCCTTTAAATTGCTTCACCTCTCTATTATACTACATAGGTTCTGTACTTCTCTTCATTTTCTGTTTTGAAATAAATATTTCATCACCATTTTTTTCTTATCTCCTGTTCCCACTTCGACTCCACTGTACACATGCCATCCTTCCATTTACTGAAACTTTCCCTGAAATATCTCTTCAATTTCAAAATCTTTGCCTTTTTACAATTTTACCTATTACCCCCTTCAATTTTGGCCACTGCTCTAATATCCATCAGAACTGCTTCATTATCACTTTTTACTTCAGTTACTTAAGACTAATCATTGTGTTATTTTAACATGTTTTGTCCTAATGTGTTCTGGTCTACCACTTGTGTAAAGCCGCCTTCTATTACTAAGGTATCTGCAAATCTCTCTTCTCATGTGCTATTAATCTTGTTTCCTATCTCATCTGGAAAATTTAAATCCATACCATTCCACTTTCACTTTTTAACTCTGGATATGAATTTAGTTTCTCCCTAAGAGCCTCATTTTTATCATTAATTCTTGCACTATGGTAAACAGTCAACATCCTGACTTTTTTCTTTTCTATCACTCCATAAATCTACCCCAAGTAACTCATGGTAATGATCTATAAACACCAGTGAACTGTAGCAGTCTGCTCACCGGTATTAATATCCCTCCACCAACTGCTCCTCTAACTGTGCAGTACACCCTGTAACTATCAGGAAAAACCTCATTGACTAGTAGCACTTCTTTTAACCCAGGCACTGCCCCTATAACTATTTGTGGTTCCTGTATCACTATTAAGGTTCTATGAGTGGCTGCGTCAAATGCAAGTCTTGCGCATGCCCTGCCACATACCTCTGTTAACTTGAAAAAGGGGTTTTCACCCGAAATATTGTATTTTATTTGTTTGTGTGTTGTTTTATGTTGCTGCTGCCCTCCTCCCTTCAACTTTGGTGAGTGTAGGGTGTATTTTACCTCTCATTTCTATGTAAATACTGCCTTGCGGCATTTCTTTCCTTTCACATACCAAAGTGGACGGATGCGATGAGAGAACACTAATGCTGACAAACAAACAACACAATATTTCGGCATATGCCTTGCTCACAAATAGAAAAAACGGGCCATTAGGCTCGGAACGTGTGTGCACACCGAACGTTACCTAATGACTAACCGTGTTGTGGTGACGGGGGGGGGGGGGGGGGGGGACGGATAAGGAGTAAACTATCGATATCGATATCGGTATACAATGTCTGAGATAATATATTTAAAATTTTGGCAGGCGATGGTAAGAGAAAATGTAGTAATGGTACGGTATAAACATAGCAAAAAAAAAAAAAAAAAAAAAGTAGTGATGGGTTAATTGGAATTTAACGGTGGTTAAGTCCAGGTGGGTGTCTTGTATCCAGGATATTCTGGTACGCTAGTTCCCATCTCCAGAGTTCTGCTGCAGTGGTGCTGTCAGGGAAAACTCTGACTGCTCTCACAGTGAAACAGTCGTTGAGGTTGTTGGAATCATGGCTATTGGCATGTTCTGGTACTGGAAGGTACAGGTTACGAGTATGGACTGTTTGTCTGTGGCCATTCATTCTAACAGAGAGTTGCTGAGTGGTGAGGCCTATGTAAGAACTGGTGCAAAAGCGGCAAGTTAGTTGGTATATCAGATGAGTGGTTGAACAGGTGGCATGTCCAATAATGGGGAAAGTTTCTCCTGTGGTGGGGTTGGAATATGTAGTGGTGGGTGGAAGCATGCTGCAGGTTTTACAGCGGGGTCTATTACAAGGATAAGATCCGTATGGTGCTTTTGGAGAGTCTAACGGAGGGTATTTGTGGACTAAGATGTTCTTAAGGTTGGGTGGTCTGCTAAAACATGCACGAGGGACATTGGGTAGAATTTTGGGTAGGAGAGTACGCATTTCCGGAAATGAGCGAAGGAAGTCATACCCCTGTCGCAAAATATGGTTGATGGACTCGAGGCCAGGAGAGAACTGAGTGACAAAGGCAGGGCTATGGTTGGTTTTTGTAGGAGACAAGTGAGAGTGGTTACGTGGAGGGTGGTTGATCGCGCGGGAGATCTGTTTATGTACAAGATCCCTGGGGTAACAACGGGAAATAAGGGCTTGGGATAGGTTTTGTGAGTATTGATGGAGAGAATGAGCGTCAGAGCAAATGCGACTTCCACGGATGGCAAGGCTGTATGGGAGGGAACGTTTCGTATGGAATGGATGGCAGCTATCAAAGTGTAGATACTGCTGTAAATTAGTGGGTTTGATGTGGACTGCGGTATGAAGGACACCGTGCCTGAGCATGATGTCAACATCGAGGAATGTGATGTGTGAGTGGGAGTAAGTCCAGGTGAAATTGATGGAATTGTTGCTATTGTTAAGGGAGTGGAGGAATTCAAGGAGGTGCTTTTCGCTGTGGGTCCAGATCATAAATATGTCATCTATGTATCTGAACCACACAGTGGGTTTGTAGGGAGTGTTGTTCAGGAAACGTTCCTCCTGACGACCAAGGAATAAGTTGGCATAGGATGGGGCCATGCGGGTGCCCATGGCGGTACCGCGGATTTGGTGATATACTACAGAATTAAAGGTAAAGAAATTTTTGGAGAGAACTATATGGGCCAAGGTTGAAATGAAGTATGTACTAGGCAGGCTCTGTGGTGGTCGTAGGTCTAGGTAGTATTCTAGTGCACTGAGGCCCTGGCTATGTGGAATGTTGGTATAAAGGGAAGTTACATCAATTGAGACCAGGAAGGAGTCTGGAGGTAGAGGTGTGTGGATTGTGGATAGGCGTTCAAGGAAATGTGGAGTGTCTTTCACGTAGGAGGGAAGATTTAGGACAAAGGGTTGGAGATGTTGATCCACAAAAGCTGAAATCCTTTCAGTAGGCGATCCATATGCCGCAACTATAGGTCGCCCAGGATTACCAGTCTTGTGGATCTTAGGAAGAAGATATAGTGTGGGAGTGCGGGGATTCTGGGGAGTCAGGAGGGAGATGGACTGAGGAGAGAGGCCTTGCAGGGGGCCTTGTAGGTCAAGAAGATTTTTTATTTCCTGGCATATGGAGGTAGTGGGATCTGTAGCTTGTGGAAGGTAGGTGTTAGTGTCCGACAGTTGCCTTAGGGCCTCAGCCACATAGTCATTGCGGTCCATCACCACTGTGGTTGAGCCTTTGTCGGCAGGGAGGATGATGATGTTCTGGTTTTTGGACAGTTCTCTCATAGCTCGAGTTTCCATATTGCTGAGGTTTTTAGAGTGTGGGATGGAGTTTAGAAAAGAAGGTGAGGAAAGAGAGGATGTGAGAAATTCCTGGAATAGAATAAGGGGATGGTTTTGTGGGAGCCGGGGAGGATCCAGAGAAGATGCAGGTTTAAACTGTTGTAGACTGGGCTCAATCTCGCTCTGTCGACTGGTGTGTTCTCCTGTGACGGTAAATACTACCTAGACCTACGACCACCACAGAGCCTGCCTAGTACATACTTCATTTCAACCTTGGCCCATATAGTTCTCTCCAAAAATTTCTTTACCTTTAATTCTGTAGTATATCACCAAATCCGCGGTACCGCCATGGGCACCCGCATGGCCCCATCCTATGCCAACTTATTCCTTGGTCGTCAGGAGGAACGTTTCCTGAACAACACTCCCTACAAACCCACTGTGTGGTTCAGATACATAGATGACATATTTATGATCTGGACCCACAGCGAAAAGCACCTCCTTGAATTCCTCCACTCCCTTAACAATAGCAACAATTCCATCAATTTCACCTGGACTTACTCCCACTCACACATCACATTCCTCGATGTTGACATCATGCTCAGGCACGGTGTCCTTCATACCGCAGTCCACATCAAACCCACTAATTTACAGCAGTATCTACACTTTGATAGCTGCCATCCATTCCATACGAAACGTTCCCTCCCATACAGCCTTGCCATCCGTGGAAGTCGCATTTGCTCTGACGCTCATTCTCTCCATCAATACTCACAAAACCTATCCCAAGCCCTTATTTCCCGTTGTTACCCCAGGGATCTTGTACATAAACAGATCTCCCGCGCGATCAACCACCCTCCACGTAACCACTCTCACTTGTCTCCTACAAAAACCAACCATAGCCCTGCCTTTGTCACTCAGTTCTCTCCTGGCCTCGAGTCCATCAACCATATTTTGCGACAGGGGTATGACTTCCTTCGCTCATTTCCGGAAATGCGTACTCTCCTACCCAAAATTCTACCCAATGTCCCTCGTGCATGTTTTAGCAGACCACCCAACCTTAAGAACATCTTAGTCCACAAATACCCTCCGTTAGACTCTCCAAAAGCACCATACGGATCTTATCCTTGTAATAGACCCCGCTGTAAAACCTGCAGCATGCTTCCACCCACCACTACATATTCCAACCCCACCACAGGAGAAACTTTCCCCATTATTGGACATGCCACCTGTTCAACCACTCATCTGATATACCAACTAACTTGCCGCTTTTGCACCAGTTCTTACATAGGCCTCACCACTCAGCAACTCTCTGTTAGAATGAATGGCCACAGACAAACAGTCCATACTCGTAACCTGTACCTTCCAGTACCAGAACATGCCAATAGCCATGATTCCAACAACCTCAACGACTGTTTCACTGTGAGAGCAGTCAGAGTTTTCCCTGACAGCACCACTGCAGCAGAACTCTGGAGATGGGAACTAGCGTACCAGAATATCCTGGATACAAGACACCCACCTGGACTTAACCACCGTTAAATTCCAATTAACCCATCACTACTTTTTTTTTTTTTTTTTTTTGCTATGTTTATACCGTACCATTACTACATTTTCTCTTACCATCACCTGCCAAAATTTTAAATATATTATCTCAGACATTGTATACCGATATCGATAGTTTACTCCTTATCCGTCCCCCCCCCCCCCCCCCACCACAACACGGTTAGTCATTAGGTAACGTTCGGTGTGCACACACGTTCCGAGCCTAATGGCCCGTTTTTTCTATTTGTGAGCAAGGCATATGCCGAAATATTGTGTTGTTTGTTTGTCAGCATTAGTGTTCTCTCATCGCATCCGTCCACTTTGGTATGTGGTGGGTTAATTTCCCTTTCTTTTCTTATTTATATCGCCTAGAAGCCGCTTCCATTTTCCTTAGTTGCATCATTCTTTCCTTTCATTGTTACCTATATTAAGTTTTCAAATTCTATTACAGTAGAACTTCAACTATCCGAATCGCTTTTTAGATATAGGAGAGTAGATGGTGCGTAATTCGTCAGACCCTGGGTATGAAATTCTACATGATGATGAACTTATTGAAAGTGTGAAAGAAGAAAGTGTCGAGGAAGAAGATGACCTTAATGTCAAAGTTGAAGCAGACATGGGACCATCAGTTAGTCAAGCATCTGCCGGCCCTGAAACTGTGTTAAAGTGCATGGAGCATCATGCCAGTGTGTGACCACATGCAACTTCTCATTGTCTAGCGGATATGCAACTTCACTGCCCAAAAACGGATGAATACAGTCAAACAGCTTACTTTGACAGAGATGTTCAGCAAGAACTATTGCCTTTTCATTTAGTTAATTGAGAGCTCTTTTTCTTTAAAAATAGTTTGTTCTCCCATTTTCAACATACATGCAATAATTAATTAATATAGACCCTTTTTCATAAAAAAAGTCCAATTATCCGAATTTTTCATTATCTGAATGGGGTCCGGTCCCAACTGACTAGGATAGTTGGAGTTCTATTGTACTTTGTTTATTATACTTCTACAGTTCACCAATAACACTCTTATTATAGCTTATTATAATTATGGCTTCATCATATTCCCAGCGTTACAGTTTAAGCTTAACCTTCCCAGCTCTACCTCGTCAGTTATTGTTTCAGCAGCTTCATCTATTTCTTTAGCATATTTTTTTTATTTTTTCCATCCTCTCACCAGCAGTCCCCAACCTAAAAAAATGCACAGTCTCATCATCACTGGAAGTGGGATTCACTTACAGTTTTAGCTAACAACTCTGAAAGAACCTAATTGCCCCTTCTACTTAGGTGCTGGCCATATCTAGTGAAACCCCACCAACCAGTGGTATCCACAGCCACCAGGCAGTCAAATAGTACAGCTATTTCTACTACAACATAATTCATGAAAACCACAAAGAAATTAATGATTTTGTTGGCTTATGGTTAAAAAATCAAATGATGATATTAGTTCACCAGTAACAAAGGAAAGGATTTGACCTTGAGTACCTGTTGCTGGTTTTGTAAGACAACGTAGACTTTAAACTGTATAAACATTTGATAAGAATATATAATCCTAGAATATTAAAGAAATGCTTCTTCAGAGAACTCAAATTAAAAAGACCAATGGGAAGGCCAAAAATAAAAGTGGATAGAAACTAATATCAAAGGTGGAACAAAGATAGTTAATTGAAGATAATGTCCAATAACAAAAGATTTACACTGATAGCAGGAAGTGATGTGTGATTCAGTACACCATCACGAGAAATGATAAAATAATTATGTTAACCATGATAACAAACATCATATTAACACCAGTTAGTAGAAGAATAGCTTTACTTTAAGGTTCAAGAAAACTGTAATATCCTACAGTATTTTCTTGGTTTTCTATTTTGCACAAAAGTACAAACACAATATTTTTAGTGTGTTAACAAAACCATAACTGTGATATTCCATATAACATATGAGGCAGAAGATAGAAATGCTATAGATACAAAGAGAGAAGCATAAATGTGGATTTGAATATGTGTAAATAACAAGAAAATAGTAAACCATTACCTTAACAGATGAAACACACGGACAGCAAATTCAACAGTTTTCTCACTTTTCACCCTAGGAAACCTAAAGATTAAAGTGGCATAGGCTCTTCTGGAATGTCGTCGCACCATTATGCGCTTCTGTAGATCTGACATCATCATTTCTTTCTGTGGAAGATACCACTCAATTCCATACTCATCAGAGTCCTTTTCTACCAACTCCTGCAAAAGATTTTAAAATATTTTATTTATTTATGGTATTATATTTAAAAAGATACACAAAAGGTGAGGACAAATGTGCATATCACAAGCTTGGAAAATTTTATATCTTTAAATCTAATGTTTTTATCCAATCAACTTCATAGACTGAAACATTGTGTATTTCCACTATTGTTCCCTTGTAGACTCAAAGAGGACATGAGTAAAGATGTCTGATCCACCAATCCGGTTGAGGAATTATGCGGTACCTGAGCCGAAGCCCTCCCCCGCCCACACCATTCTATCATACTACTTCACCACGTCCCCGCCACGGGATTCGGCTCTTCTGAAACATCCACCGTTGTGGCAGATATTTCCATCACACCAGCAGAGACAGTGAGGTTTAATGCTTTTCACCACCCCTTAAGGGTACCCACGAGGAACAACGCGGACATAGCGCCGCCACGAGCCAGGCTGAAGACCGTTCCAAAGCCTGGTCATATAGCGAGCCTCTTTGTTTGTCCCGCGGCTACCCTGCCCCACCTGCATCGGTGGAAGCTACAGTGACCAGACAACCAATGGGACCCATTCACCAGCGTATGAGCCACCGCACCCCACCGACGCCCTAGGCAGCGCAGGGACCCCACACCTGTCTAAGCTTCACAGAGCACCATTGTAGCGCATGAGCAATAAGCTTTCAGAGCAGTACTGCCCCGCCCGGGTCCGAGGACTCGTGCGCTACCAAATCCCACATATTTAAGGGTTCTATTTAGGCAACAAGAGGAAGCATGTTGATATTTACATAGAGGTGGTTGTTGGCTACTGTGTATGCTGACTTTGAAGTCCCTCTATGCCTGTAGGACATTCTCTTCTTTACTGCCGCTCAGGGTTGTAGCAGCGCCGCCCTCCACTCCACGGTGGCCTTGGTGAAGGCGGGTAGCACCTGGAAACTTTATCCTGTTGCCAGCAGTTGTTGGTGACAATCTGGTGCTCCCAAGTTGACGTATTGTTGCAGTGCTGCTCTTTGTGCATGTTTCAATTATGTGGTCCATGGTCTCCGGCTCACCGCAGGTGTGCAGATTACTGTCTTCTATATTCCTATTATATAATATCTTCTTGAGGCTCAAAGAGGGCAGTCAGAAACAAAGTAATGGATTGTCTGTAAGGTGCCTCCAGCCACAATTTGCAGAACTGACCCAGCTCCATTTGTGCAATAAGTAGCCACACCTGCCTTGTAGTGTTTGAATCTGATCGAGGATTCTCCTTTGCCATCTAGGCAAATTCAATCCTTGGAACCATACTGAAGGGTCCTCAACTAGATGTTTATTGGCTACCGATAACCATTCCCATTGAGTTATCAACAGCTTGTTGATGGTAAAAGAGGACTCTGTAAGGTTGATTGCTGTGTGCCATAGTGGTTTCCTTGATTTCAGCATTGGTGTTTCACTTGAGTAACGTCTTGATGTATAGGGAACTAAGGGTTCTTCAGAACGTTTTTCCAGACATTTAGGAGAGCTTCTGATCTTCTTAGTGCTGGAGGTGAAATGTTGCATAGGAATGGAAGCCATACAGTGTTTGTACTCCAAATGCATCCCATAATTATCCGCACTGCCCAATTGAGTTGCACGTCTATCTTCTCCGTGGAGGTACTCGCAGCAGGATTTAGCAAAAGAGTATGTTAGAGCTGAGGCTGTTAATTTATATTATAAGGAATAAAGAAAAACATTACAAAAGTACATACTACACTGAAATTTCATAGTTTCTAGCAGATTCCAAAATGCATTTCAAAATGCAAAGTTTTATTAATTTTTATTTAAATCAACATAGCCTGTAGTAAGCCATTAACATGAAATAAAATGAAGCGCATCCAAAGAAAACCATATCACAAGAATAATACTGGAACATAAAACAAGTGTTAACCAGATGATGGTGTCATGGCACCAACACAGTTCACAGCAAATTCGTCAATTTAAAATTACTTTCATCTAACTGAAACAAAAATCAGTTTCTTCACAATCCGATACTTTATTTTCTTATGAATTAATTCCTCAATGTCAAGATTATTAGAAATGGGAAAAGAAGAGGAAGGAATTCGGCCATGGCCTTTAGAAGAAACAGTGCCGGAATTTGCCTGGCATGATTTCAGGAAAACATGGAAAACAAATTGTTCTGCTGACCCCTTGTAACAATACTGTACTCACCTCTCAACCCACAGCTATAGCAACAGCTGATGATCCCCAAATCAGTACATATGGTTTTACACCTGAAGAAAACAGAGGAACTTACCATGTTTTTTAAAACACATCTGTGAACATTTCTTTGGAATAAAACACTGTGAAAGTGTGAAAAAAAAAATAGTATTGTAGCATTAGAGAATATCATACAATTCTGCATTAGAAGTTGCCATCTCCCACTTACAGTAAAAGCTCCTTATTCACCGGGGATACGTTCCGTAAATATGCCGCGAATATAGAATGGTAATTTGTATGGGATTGTACGGGATACATTCCAAGGTTCAAAAAAAAATCAATTTATTAATAGATTTTAAGCAACATGTTTTAATTATTATTGGCAGGCGTAGGTAATGTTTTAAAAACTTAGTAAATTTTTTTTTTTTTTTTTTTTTTTTTTTTTTTTTTTTTTGCCACTTTTAAATGGTCTTTCAATTTGGACTGATATTCAGCTATGGCAGTAACAATTTGTCTTTTAATAACAAGACTTCTTTCCATAGATGGATCAATTTTCATGAAGAAATCTCAAAGCTCATTTGCCATCCATAAACCTTCACACATGTTTTTCAAATTAAATGTCACCATGTCAGTGCTCGCTGAAGCTTCTTCATAAATGGGTTGGTGATTTAACATTTTCTCCAAGTCCATTTCAGTCAAATCTTCATCTTACAATTCAAGCAATACTTGAATATCATTTGATTCTATCTGTTCAAAACCTTTTTTTTTCACGTATGGCTTTATGCCTTGTCAACATCAAGGTCATTGCAGGATGAGACTGGGGGACAAGGAACGGGAAGGAATTCTGCCATGACCTTTTGAAGGACGTATCTCAGCATTCTCGTGGAGTGATTCGGGTTCAAAACCATCTCGTACTATTCCACTCACAACCCGAGCAATGTTTGCAGGTAAAGTTTGAATTTGAATGAATTTTCAATCATTTCCAACTGTGAGATGAGGCCACAGTTTTTTTACAGCATGAATTCAATGTGTATGGCTTGAGTTCTCACAACGATTCTTTTATTGTAACAATGCATTATGTTATGTCAAAAAATTTCCAGCATTGTATAACGTTCATAAATAACATAAATTGCGAACAAAGCAGAGGGGACACTAAGAATTATCGCAAAGAGGTACTCATAGATTCAGTGGCAATAAGATTTTTTTAGTTGTTTCGGTTAGATAGAATGACTCTTGGCACATGCCACCAATACTCAAACGATGCCTACATGTTAGTAAAGGATACCAAATGCGCTGAATGTACCGAATGGATCTGGGAATGAGAAAAATTTCAAGTGGCGAATACAGAAAGTTGTCACAATTATTCTATGCACGAACATAGAAAGTTGTCACAATTATTTTATCCACGAATACTGAAACCACGAATAAAGAGCTTTGACTGTATATACTTTCGGAAAGAAAGAGTGGGGCAGCCCAGAAGTAGTTAACAAATGTAGTTCAATCAACATAAAGATTTGCGCAGTGTTTGCAAAAGGCATTAAAAAATCAAAACAGAAGAAATAACTTTAAATAGCTGTGCAAATGCTGTGTTTTAAAAATGGGAAAAGTGATTAACCATACCTCCGAGATTTTCTCTCAGACAATCCAAGTATTGTGCAAGATTTGAATTTCTCGGAAATAACTCTGCATTCTTCATAAATCATGTGACATAGTGGTAAATTAAAAGTTAAAATGATTTATATATATAAAGAAAAAAAAGAAAAGAATACAAAGGTATAATAAATATTGTTTGCCCAGAGAGGCTTTAAAAGGATATGATCTCTGAAAAAGGAGTGAAGTTAGGAGAATTGTTGAGTAGAGGAAACAACCAAGACAAGATTGATTTAGCAGCAGCATAAAAATTAGATTGAGAGATCTTGAGTAGGAACAAACCTGCAAATCTTGGGATGTCAAGGTTGTCTCAAACACGGTCATTATTGGTATTGGTATTGGTCATTATTGGTATTGGTATTAGAGAACTTTTTAAGCAGGCAAACGAAAGAAATAAACTGCAAAAGATTATAAACGAAATACAGTCTACAAATTATATTGTATTTAATTACATACAAAGATAGACGTCACAATCATTAATATGCGACATGGCGACCGTGACAGGACTTTGTTTTTGTTATTGTTCATTTGTTATGTTCTTTTTTTTAATGTAAGATTGGTGTTCATTTAGAATAAGCAAAGCTTGTTAATATTTTGTACAAACATTTTAAAACCTCAATACCAATAACGACATTGCAATTAAGAAAATTTTCCTCCTTTTCTTGTTCGATTGTAAATCAACAAAAAAATGAGGAATATTTTGGGAGGGGTTGTGACATAGTGGTAAATTAAAAGTTAAAATGATTTATATATAAAGAAAAAAAAAAAGAATACAAAGGTTAATAAATATTGTTTGCCCAGAGAGGCTTTAAAAGGATATGATCTCTGAAAAAAAGAAGTGAAGTTAGGAGAATTGTTGAGTAAAGGAAACAACCAAGACAAGATTGATTTAGCAGCAGCGTAAAAATTAGATTGAGAGATCTTGAGTAGGAACAAACCTGCAAATCTTGGGATGTCAAGGTTGTCTCAAACACGGTCATTATTGGTATTAGAGAACTTTTTAAGCAGGCAAACGAAAGAAATAAACTGCAAAAGATTATAAACGAAATACAGTCTACAAATTCATATTGTATTTTAATTACAAAGATCGACGTCACATTTATATGCGACAATCACAATAATAGGTGATCATCATGTTGATTTTTCAGTCCTACAAATTTTGTTTTGTTTGTTTGGAATTATTTAAATAAAATTTTCACAGATAAATTATGTTTATTTGTGAAAACTGTATTTAAATAATTGCAGATACTACCCACATCATTACACTCAGTCAGTCCATGGCAACCATTAAATATTCATGTGATTAAAAGCTTTGAGTGCATAATAGCAAAACCACAACTAATAATGAGGAATGTTATATATGACTTTCCGTCTGAATGTAATGAGCTAGAAATAACAAACTTTAATAAATGTAGCAAGTTTTTTTGCTCTTAAGGCTTTACACCTCCTTGACGTCCTTGGAGGTGGGAAAGGACTAGGGACAAACGGGAAGGAATTCGGCCATGGCCTTTTGAAGGAAGTGTCGCAGCATTCACCTGAAATGATTTGGGGAAACCATGGAAAACCCAAATTTGGATGCCCGGACAGGGATTCAAACCACTGTCCTCCCAAATGCGAGGCTAGAGCGTTAACTCACCACGCTCGGTAACATAGCAAGAAACATGGAAACTTACAAACACTAACAGAAAACTATGAATCTACAATGTAATATATTTACATGAGTAATAATCATAATTGGGCCGCACAGGTTTTCAACAGTTTTATTAAATCATGAAGACAAAAACACTGGCCTTCTTTTGTGACACTATGTAGGCAAAACCAAAGGCATTTCCAGCAGTGGAGATGCAGCGTGGTGGTGAAGTGTTACTGTGGGAAACGCAGCTGAAACAAGCCAATACATTACAAAACATTCCAATTAGAGAGCAGCCAGGCAGGCTGAGAGACTACCCGCAAGCTGCCATGATTAGCATACCTATACCTGCTGCCACAAATAGCAGACAGACTTCATTTGCAATTAGACTAGCTGTCCCATTTATGACAATCAACATAAAGATTTTTTTTTTCATCCTCAAAAATTAAAACTTTTATTTAAGAAAAGTGCTCTGTACACAGTTCACTCTGTTGTGCCATTCAGCTCTGCTCGTGCAGGAGATACCCGATGAAGGCTACAGCAAATTCTGTCAAAATATTGTCTTTTTATTACACTATCTGGCTGCAAACCCACAAAGGCTATATTGCATTTAAATTTCTGGGAAATTCTTTGTACAAACAGCATCATACTGACTTACCTTATAAAATTTTGATGTGTCAAAGGTATCATTAAGATAAACGAGTGTAAATTCAGCATGATCTTTACGCAGGTCTTTAGCAGTGACACGGGCATTGTGCTGCTTTTTCTGAGAGCCATTATGTGGGTTGTCAGAATTTGTCATCAGAATAATTCTCTTTGATCCCAGCTTTTTTGGACTGTTGGACAGCAAAAAAAGCTTCATGTCAGTGTATAATGATAACTCTTCTGTACATAATACAGGATGTACATGTATTAAACATATATATCCAAAAGGACAGTTATGAAACAAACTATTTTACTAGAAAAACATAGCTTGAATGTCTATGTTTAAAGGCAATTTAATATTTTGCTTCCAGCATAAAAAGCATAAGTTAGATGGGCAACAGAAATACCACCAACTAATCGTGGACAACTGCAGCTAATGTGAACTGGTTTTCAGTTAACATTATTTTATGGAAAAGCTGTGACGGAGATCAGTAAAAGTCTTATGAAATTCCAGAAACCCAAATAATTTAGCCAGTAATAAAACATTTCAAATAGCCATTATGCTCATTATAAAATTGATATACAGTACACTGGTAGTTATGTAGTGACTATAAAATTAACTTCAAATCCAAATGGAAAATTTAATCACAAACTATCATTCTTTAATATTACATGAGGTATAATCCATATCAATTCAGGCAGGTGCAGAAAAAATCTTACCTTCATAGTCTCAGAAGTTTCTGAATTTAACATATCTTAAAAATAAGGTAAAAGTAAGATAACTGTATTCATTTGTCTACCGCAAAAAAAAAAAAAAAAAAAAAAAAAAAAAAAAAAAAAAAAAAAAAATATATCCTGGTGGCAGGGAACATATGAGAGGGTGCACTGTGGTGAAGAAGAACTCAATTGTCTTTGATCTCTGGGCAGACTCGATTCTTCAAATGGTGGAGCGCTTCAGCATAAAACTGATCTGTGACAGTTAAAAGATCATGTACTTTCACCAAATTTTCATGAATTCGGCTTGTTGAAGGTCTCCGAGTGTGGTCATTGCCTACAATGTCCTTGCGGCCATCTCTGAACTTCTTGAACCACATGAAAACCATTGCTTCTTCTTTATAGGCCTCATGAATCATATCAAAAGTCTCTGTAGCAGTTTTTTCAATTTCGCAAAGAAATTTATAGAATTACGCTGCTCCAAATGATGCTGCATTTTCAACTCTCAGAGTTTTCGACAGGAGTCGCTGACTGCACTCACACCACTAGCGATATGCCCACTCCATCATCTTGAAAGCAATTGCCGCTGGTGCAGTCGGTTAGCTAACACCACTCACTACTTCACGGTCGGAATCGGTCTGCATGCCTTTCCCTACTCAGGAAAAAAATCAGTTTTGAAACTTTGGGAATGCATCTTGCACATCTGTACTAATATTATCTACACTGACTCCTTTGCGCTTTTTTAGCATTCTCAGTTCCTTTATAATTTTCTGAGGAATAGCTCCAAACTTTATAGTTTTCTCATTTCTACTTATATTGAAATACTCCCCATCCCAGGATGATAGTCCCTAATAGTCTCATTAAACCAGTCACCCAATATCTCTGCCCTCAGTAACTACCTCACCATTCTTATCTACAATTGCCTGAATACCTTCCCTCTCCCTCAGTTTTCTACTATAGCTACTTCTAGATGCAACATTCAATTGACCCCCTGCACCAATAATATTCTGATATTTCTTTATAATATATTGTTCATCTTCTATGCACTCCTAAAATATTCATCCTATTATGATGAAACTTTGGCGAGTTGTTAAGTATACATTTGCGAAAGTTTCTGACAAAAAAAAGATTTTTTTTAAGGAAGAAAAAAACAATCCCCCTCTTCCCCTTACCACTCTTTAACTTATACAAACCCACAGATTTCACAAAATTCAATGGAAATTTGCACATGTACACTTTAAAACAAATAGAAAAATCATTAAAACGGAGAAAACCCAACTACACTTCCCTTTTACCCCATCCTCCTTAATATTTGCCAATGTTTTATATATATATATCCACAGTTTTTATATGATACAGATGGAACTTTGCACATGCATACTTTAAAACAAATAGAAAAATATGATCTATATTTAGTTTACAAGAACCAATCCCTCTCCTTTACCCCCCTTCCCCCCATATTCACCAGTCGGCCATCTATGTGTACACATGTGACGCCACTTGGTGCTTCACCTTCTGCACGTTTAAGGCTACTGTAGGCCGAAATATTGCGCTTCTCTTGTGCTTGTTTTTTGTTCGTCGTCCCAGCCGCCTTCATCTGTGGTAAGTGTTGGGTCATATTTCCCTATCCTTCCTTACTTTTATTGCCTTAAAGCTGTTTCCTGCAATTTATTTACAGAATAGTGGGCTTGGTTGAACAACACGATACTTCAGCTTTAGAGTTATTTACGCAGTTAATTCAGGAAATAAATCAAACTAAACAGTCAATTCAGGCAATAAATCAAGTTTAAACAGTAAATTCAAGTTCTAAATCTAATTAAACAACTGTAGAAGGACTGAACGTAAGATCAGCATTTGTAACATTTGGTTTCGTTATAATTTCGTAAAGATAAACATTTTCTTCACTTTGTGAGATCTTCAGGATTATAAATAGTCAAAAGATAATAAACCTTATAGCGATGAAATCGTACTAAAAAGGTTGAGTACTTTAAAAGCTAAAAACTGGTATGGTAAATTTAACACGTAGTTACATACTTTAAATTTGAGAAGCTGCATTTCGGAAAAATATTGAAAGTCAACATATAGCAAGAAAGAAACATAATTTCTGCTTATATAACATACTAAAGTTTGGGAAAGCTCAGTGAAGTTTAAAAGTTGTTTTTCAAAATATAGTAACGTCAGAAACATGGCACAAAGTGAAATTAACCAGTTTAGATAATATACGTACATTCAAGGGGAGAGGGGGGACATATTCAGAAAGCATTGTAATTTATTAGAAACAGTTACCAGTAAGTCTGGTTAAGAGATATGTAGTATTTTAATTGGGATGGAACAAAATAGAAATTTCTGAACAAGCTAGGTTTCCTTGTCGCATCAGCCGAAGATATTATTTACTTTGAAAATTAATAGTAAATCTGAGAAAACACGTAGCGACTTCAGAACTGTGCGACAGGCATTTGAGAACACGTAGAATCATTTAAAGTAGGTTTCAAAATCATCAGAAAGTTATTAGTGGGGTCGAATTTGGATTTCACAAGACTTTCAAGAGAAATTCTTAGAAAATAGAAAACATGGTTTGCTTAGTATCAAATTAAAGAGAATTCAATTAGAAGTAAATTAAAAGTTGTTTGAGCCTCATAGCTGTAAAAGTGTAGAAATTGGAAGCAGTTTTGAGTAGAACAGAAAATTATTTTTCACAGCCAAAATATTGAAGATACAAAAATTTTCATAAAGGATCAAAATTTACATTTACTTAAAATCCTAGCTACTGGTAAAATTTCAGAACGATAGGAGTACTGGGAGCCAAAAATGAAAATTTATTGTGAAATAAGGCGCTGGAATACATAGTTTTCACACCAGATGACCTCGGACGCAGAGAACAGCGAGTCTGTATATACAGCCGGCGGGGACTATATGGTGTCTTTTGCTGGTTATCACTGGAGCAGGAAGGTTGTCGGTTTGTGCTGTGCTTGGTGCGAAATGATTGGAGTGCCGCTTGGTGACGCAAGCGCAGGAGTAGCCATCTTAAAAATTTTGTAGTGCGGCTGAACAGTTTAGGATAATTTCATTGTGACTTTTAAATTTTTACAATGGGGTTTGGTCTGGTCTACATGCTTTCCATAACTTGCAGTCAACGAACTTGGTGAAGATTTTCCAATTCCCTATCGATTGTTCGGACTTGAACCATTTTTATTGAGAATATAGTGAAACTTTGAACTTTAACTTAGCAGCAGTGACTTTCATTGCTACGTGAATCTTAAATTTCATAATTTGGGGTTTAATCAAGTTAGGTGGCAGCCGAAAGACTTTAGAACAATCAATTATCCAATGGCACATGAGTAACATGGTTGGAGTTGAGGTGATTAACTGTTATCATAACCACAGTAAACATTTTCTCCTTACAATCAACAATTTAAGTTTGAAAGCTGGTCATATTGTCCTGAGATGTTTCCTCTTGATTTGGCACTGGCTGAGTGCATGTTGCTGGAATCTTTCAAAGAGTCTCACAGTTCCCGATATCTCGAGAACTATGTCAGTGGGGAAATGGTCAGGCAGATGTAGTGTCCACTTCAGTGCTACATTCTGCAGCAATTATAACTTTCCAAGGTGGCAATTAGCAGCGAACTCCTCTACGGACAAGCAAACTCAATTACCACACTAATCAAGATGCAGTAAATAGTAATTCCTAAATGTGATGTCCATGAATTTTCCCAGTTAAGAAGCAAAATTACAACCGATGGCCAAAGCAGGAATGATGTTAAAAGCAGAATAGCACTAGCAAAAAGAGCCATCATGAAAAAGAGATTTTTTTTAGTATCTAATATTGATCTAGGAATAAGAAAAAACTTTTTAAAACTCTATGTGTGGAGCACTTTACAGTAGTGAAACATGGCCTTTAGGAATACCAGAAAGAAAGAAAATTGAAGGATTTGAAATTTGGGGCTACAGAAGAATGCTGAAAATTAAGCGAACAGACAAAGTAAGAAATGAACGAGTTTTGGAAATGATGGGTGAGGAAAGAAGTTTGTGGAAGAAGCTTACAGAAAGAAGAGACAGGCTGGTAGGTCATATCTTGAGACATGCTGGATTGGTTAATTTGCTGGTGGAGAGAACAGTCAAAGGTGAGAACTGTAGAAGAAGACAGAGATTAGAATATACGAGGGTGGTCTGAAAAGTTTCCGATCTCAACGTGAAGATGGCAACACTCATAAATAAAACCTAGTGAATTTCGTTGTTTATATACTGACAGTTACTCACCAAAGTTTCAGCCATTTTGGACGTGCAGTTGTTATGTAACAGTCGTTTGAGTGAGTTGATGTGAGTTTTTTTGTGAAAATTGACAAAATCAAGTATCGAGCTGTCATTAAATATTTGTTTTTGAAAGGCAATACGCCTACGCAAATCAAAGATGCGTTGGATTCTGTGTATGGGGATTCTACACCATTACTTACCACAGTGAAATTTTGGGCAGCTGAATTTAAACGTGGCCGTAAGAGTTTGGGAGACGATGAACGTTCGGGATGTCAAAAAACTGCAACTACCGACGAAAACATCGCCAAAGTTCACCAACTGGTGCTAGACGACCGCCGAATTAAAGTGAGAGAGATATCAGAGGTTATAAACATTTCAAAAGAACGTGTTTGTTACATATTAAATCAACATTTAGGTATGAGAAAACTTTCCGCTTGTTGGGTGATGCGTTCGCTCATGTTAGACCAAAAACGTGTTCAAATGAACATTTCCAACGCTCTGTTGGCGCAGTTTAGGCACAATAAATCAGAATTTTGACACCGATTAATTACTGCAGATGAAACTTGGATACACCATTATACACCCGAAACAAAAATACAGTCCAAACAGTGGACTGCAAAGGAGGAACCGGCTACAAAAAAAACAAAAACTGTTTTTTTCGGCTGGGAAAGTGCTGGCGACTGTTTTTTGGGATAGTCATGGAGTTATTTTAATCCATTACCTTCAAAAAGGAAAACCATTACAGGAGTATATTATGCATCATTACTTGACAAGCTGAAGGCAGAATTTGTGGAAAAATAGCCACATTTGCAGAAAAAGGAAATCCTGTTTCACCAAGACATCTCAGCAGTTGCCATGGTGAAAATTCATAAATTACGGTTTGAACTGCTCACTCACCAGATCTAGCCCCAAGTGACTTCTTTTTGTTCCCTCATCTAAAAATTGCACTTGGAGGACAGAGATTTTCATCAAATGAAGAGGCAGTCATCTTCGTGAACAACTATTTTGCAGAGAAAAACGCCAAGTATTATTTGGACGGGTTACAGAGATGGGAGCACGCTGGGAGAAGTGTGTAGAGTTGAAATATAAAAATAAAAAATTCAGGAAAATGTCTTGTATCTTTGTTAGGTCGGAAACTTTTCAGACCACCCTCGTATGAAGCAGATAATTGAGGACATGGGTTGTAAGGGATATGTAGAGATGAAGAGGTTAACTCAAGATGGGTAGGGGTGGAGGATTGCATCAAGCCAGTCAAAAGACTGATCACAGCAACAAAAATCTCGCCCTACTATGAACAAAATTTAATATTCATCAGTCAGTGAATATTGATCTTAACTGTAAATTGATCCAAACTGTACTCACAAAATCCAAATAGGGAACCACCCTCACTGGATACAATAAATGATAGTGAAAGTAGAAATTGATGGATTATAGAACCGGAAGGGAGGATAAATGCCCTTCAAAAATAAGATGTAAATACAGAAAATAAAAAGATAAATGAAAAGGATCACTCTTAGCAGGGGAAAATAACAAAGAAAGTAGATCCGACAGGTTACTACGCTGGAATAATAAACAGTCATGGAAGTTTTATCATGACATTCTGAATTGTATGACTGGCCAATACCAGCAAGTGAGTACTGAAACTTAACAGGAACATAACAACGATAAATCTCAAGCATTTAATATTGAATTCTGCAACATGATCTACCAAAAACAATTTTAATTGTTGCTGCGCAGATTTCATCGTAGTCGATGTTATCTTGGTTGTCCAGGTTGAAACACATCAATTTATCAAAACCTTACATTACGGCCATCATTTTGTGGCCTACAGTCCTCTGAAGAAGGCCGCAAAATGATGGCCAAAACGTTAGGTTTTGATAAATTGATGCGGTTCAACCCTAACAACCAAGATAACTATTGTAATGGTTCCTATGATCCATATAGATTTAATGGGAGAAAATTAGGATTTTAAAGTAAAAGTTATGAGATAGTCTTGTATCAAATCTGGTCAATGAACGCAGACTCTTGTTAGGGTCGAAGCGTCGATACCGGGGTTGGTATCGGCTTGTACACCTAAACTTGAAGTCATCCAAAATGTTATCAAAAGTTCGGAAAAAGTTCTATAACCGTGAAAAACCTTGTAGAATGCTAACTGTAATGATTACAACAGCCGCCACTTACAGATTAACCTCCTGTAAGAAAGGTACTAAGTTAGAAATGAAAGTCTAAGTACGGATCACTGAAGAATATATTCTTAAAAATTTTCACAGAATTTACAAAAAGTCACAGTTAGCAATGGCAATCGGAGAAAAATCATTTGCCGAAGATCACAAGTCATGAAACAGAACAGACTGCACCACCCCGAATGAAATTGAAAGTTAAAGTTCACATCGATGAACACCTGCCGGAAAGTTTCAGATTTCAATGGTTTCCCATCCTGTTAGTAATGGCGTCTGTCAGCCATGCTGCCCGAATTCCCACTTCCCATCAGCCAGCGCGAGCCGCCTCGCTCAAACACACGAGTTGCGTGTAGACTCTACGAGATGTTCTGATCAACTGGGGTCGAGAGGCTGTCCGGGCTAACTTTTATCAAAATGGCCTACTGAACTAGACAACAGTCTATCTAGAGAAAAAATCTGTTAACTACAAACTACCAGAAAATCACAAGATGAAGAGCGTAATGAGACAAGTGTAGTGATGTGGTTGGTTATGGTTTTAAAGCTTCCAGAAATGAATTTTGAAAGTTGGTTAATCTAAAAGCACATTTGTTTAAAGTATTGCGACACGTCACCATACGTCACATCCGAAATATGGATTTGCAAAATTTTAAAATATCAAGTTAATACTATTTTCAAAGTGTTCCCCAGCCTACTGCTGAGTTCAGTGGTGTAAAATCTTTTAAATCGGTTGAGGATATCAAAAGTTATTGAATTTCTAAAATTTACTGGTTTCCTGGATGGTGCAATAATATATTCACTTTTTATTTAAAGTCTGTTATGGCCTGAAACTAATTTTAAATCGAACCTTTATTTAATTTAAGTACTTTAGAAAAGTTTTTAGTTCGTGAAACATGTTCATCAGAAAGAAATTCAATTTGCAAATCGGTTTCTACGACGTCATTAAAAAGCGGAATTTTATTTATTCATATCTTCTGTTTATTAGTTGATGGCTATTGTAAACTTAAAGAAATTGACTTGCCGTTTATTTTGCTTGGTTAAATCTACTTTTAAAGCTCTGAAACTACTTAGATGTGCTGGAATTAATTATTGAACTCACTCCATGAGGTGATGCTTTAAAAATCATATTTACTGCTTTAAATTAGTCTGGAACTGCGAGTTATTAGTGAATTTAATATAAAACAGTGAAATTATACTTATGAAAGTGCTTTACAGTGGTCAATTTAGTGGAATATTAGTTCTATGGTTATGTAACCAAACCTGTTTACTTTACTTCAGAATTATTATGGATTACGCTCATTTAGGTAAGTTTATGGTTTATATTTTATTAGAAACTTCTTATTTATGGTCGTTATGTGTTGTTTATTTACTTTTCTGAACCTAAAGTGTTGTTAATTCAATTTCAAACTATGGTATCTTGTACTGAATGTTAACCTCAAACTTCGCTGGATTTTGACTGAATATCGAAAATAAGAAGTAAGGTAGCTTACACTCTATTCAGCATAAGGTTGTTTATTCCAAAAGTGCTGCCCCTGACACTAGCTGTAAAACAGACCAAACTGCTGATTTCTGCCGGAGCCGCACACTCATTATTCTGCCGCATTTTGCCATAAGCTTTCAAATAGCTACAATGGGCTAATTGCTAGCTTGAACTGACTCTCATAGCTTAGCCGAGCCAGCCATTCCTTCCTTCTACTAAATTCAGCTTGCCATTCAGTCAGCCCGTTAGTTATCAAATGCAGTAGTTTATAATTTGTAGATGATATTCTTGAAATATCCTTGCAGATCGCATCACCAGCTGTAACTTGCTAAGTTCAGTGGTCATTAAATATAGATTTCTACCGGCTAATCATTTACATGGGATGAAGATAAATGCAAAGAATATTCACTTATTAGATACACAGATAAGCTTGATTATTATTATAACATAGGGAAAGAATTGCCTGATGAACACTTGAACTGTAAATATCTTGGCATTACATTTGATAACAACCATAACTGGGCAGGATACATTGGACAGGTTTCAGAATTCTGCACTTGTTGGAGAGAGCGATAAGGGGACGTATGAGAGAGAGGTAAAGGAACTGGGTTATATTTTTTGGTCAGACCATTGCTTGAATATGGTAGTGAAGCATGGGACCCATGTTTTGAGTATCAAATGCAGGTGCTGAAGAAGGTGCAAAAAAAGGCTGCTAGATTTGTTTCTGGAAATTACCACAAATTGCATTCAGTAATCGATATGATAAAAGAACTGAAAAGGGATTCACTGGAAGACAGGAGGAGGGTGAAGAGGATCAAGGGAATGTACAAGTCATGTATTGGAGAAGTGTCATGGAAAGATATTGGCGTAAGAATTAAAAGGAATACATGGAATGGAAAAGATGGCCATGACCACAAGCTGGCACTCATTTCAGTCACAAGGGTGTAGGAAGATTCTCTTTTTTAGGTAAGGGGGTCAGGGATTGCAATAAGTTACCAAAAAAAAAAAATGATGAATACTTTACCAAAACGTTTCAAGAATTTAAAGTTGAAATTTGTAGAGGGCAAATGTAGGTGGGTGCAGGAAAGGGGGGGAAAAGGGTATGTAGGAAAATTGCCACTAGCACGTGTGTTTAATTGCAATTAGATTAGATGAAACAATACTAACATAGGATAGTTAATATCAATTAGCTTTATACCCAGTTGCTAACCCTCTCTATTGTCAGTTCACCAAGCGTAATTAATGGATTGGTGTCAATTCCTGAATTAATATCATCATTAAATAGCCCATAACAAAGAATACACCAAGCCCCAAGATAAGAAGATGCAAGACAGAAGATATTGGTAGAGCCAATAGAAGTCTCCATCTTACATTTCTCCACTACAACATCCACCGATGAAGGCCAAATACCAGTCGGCTTCATTACACAATATTTCTTTTTTTTTTCTTTTTTACTTATGGCTTTAAGCTTCGTCGATGTTAAGGTCATTAGAGGTGGGATGGGACTGGGGCAAAGAAAGGAAGGAATTTGACGATGGCCTTTTGAAGGGAGCATCCTGGCATTCACCTGGAGTGATATGGGGAATCCATGGAAAACCCAAATCTGGATGCCCAGACGGGAATTTGAACCGGCATCTTCCTGAATACAAGGCCAGAGCTTTAACCACTCACCCACCATGCCCAGTCTAATACCTCACATTTTGCTGTCCACTTATATTTGTAGTACAAGCAAAAATAATACATATTGCATACTTTAGGAAAATCAAATGAGAGTTAGCCTAAGAAACACTGAACTGATGAGCAATACTTGCACAAAATATGTAAGATTTATCTAAATACAGTATATTCAGTTGTGATTATGTGTTTTCTAGAGCAGGCAGTATTACCAAGGCACATACACCAAGACATTTACTTATATTTACACACCACTGATTTAAAAATAATAATATTCCGAACGATCATTAGGATTACTGACTTCACAGCATGAACAAAATCAAGTTCAACTTGTGTTACAAGATTTAACTGATGGAATGAGAATAGTTGAAATGAAAAAACCATTATATGTATGAGTTATGCTAACAAACCTTTCAAGGAAGATTCGATGACACAGCCAAAATATGTCACTCATCTCATAGTCATCAGAACAGCCATATTTCATCATAAAAGCATCTAAATCACCTAAATGTACAATATTACTCTCTTTAATGATTCATAATTAATTCTGTTATATTTACTGTTCACTTAACTCAAAAAATTAAACATTACAAGGTAACCCAAAATGTAAGGTCTCCAAAGTTTTGGGGTTGCAGAGAAACTATTTATGCTGCTGCTGGTCGCACTGCTTCCCCCACTCCCAAACAAGAATGGGTGTGCCTTATTGGGACACTCAATCTTGGCTTGGCAGCCTTTGAGACTAGACCATTTATAGTACACGGCAAGTGCAAATTCCACAGTTATTTGATTTTCGAACACAAAATGAGTTGAGCAGATTGATATTCATTGCCAACTGCCTGAAGTGCATGGAGAGTTATGTATGGATGTCAAAAACATTTGCAAGTAGCATAGAGAGTTTACGACAAGTCATACTGAAATTCACGATCCACAAAGGAGCAGAAGACAATCAATTTCCAATGAGACAGTTGCAAAGGTTGAGCAACCCATATGTGAAGGACAGAGGACCACTTTTGATTATATTTGCATTTTGGTTTCTGAGGTTTCCTGAAGCAATCTTCACAAGATTTTAACATAAAAGTTATAATATTAGAAGGTGTGCACAAGTTTTTTTTTTTTTTTTTTTTTTTTTGCTTGGGCTTTATGCCTTGTTGTCAGTGAGGTCATTAAAGGCAGGATGAGATTGGGCCAAGGAAAGGGGAAGGAATTCGGCCATGGCCTTTATGAAGGAAGCATCTCGGCATTCTCCTGGAGTGGTTTGGGGAAACCATGGAAAACCCAAATCCGGATGCCCGGACGGGGATTCAAACCCACGTCCTCCCGAATGTGAGGCCAGAACATTAACCATTCACCCGCCACGCTCGTGCGGTGTGTGCACAAGATGGGCACCTCGAATGCTGATGGAAAACCATAAATGGCAAGAACTGACTCTTTTCGAGAATTTCTTCAACGCTATTCAGACAAAAAGTGTAATCTATTGGACTTGATTCTTACAGGTGAGGAATTCTGGGCATTCCACTTCACACGAGACCGAACAACAATATGCTGCGAAAAATTCAAATAAACATAGTCTGCAAGAAGTCATGGTGACTGTGTTTTGGGACCAGCAGGTGGTACTGTGCTGCTGGGACCACAATAAACACTGAAAGGTACTGGGAAATACTGAAGAAAATCAGATAATCAATTCAGAGTAGAAAATGAATGTTGAGCAAGAGAGTGAGCATTCTCCACAACAACGCTCACCCACATTTTGCCCATCAAACCATCGCTCTTATGCAAAAACTTTGATCGCAACATTATCACCCACTCATCCTGTAGTCCGTACTCGACACTCAATGACTGCCGCAAGTTCCCTAAGCAGAAAGAACATTTGTTCAGAAGGTAATTCAGTAGCAACAATGCAGTGAAACATGGAGTTCAATGTTTCCTCAAAGACACTGTGGGTAGCCGGTATGACATACGGATCAAACATTGCCAAAGTGTCCACAAAAATGCATGAACCAAATTAGTGATTATGTAGAAAAATATATTATTATTCAACATTTAAAATTATGTATATTTTATAGACAATAAACATATTTTGTAACTATAAAAAGCTTTGGAGATCTTGCATTTGGGAAAGCCCAACATCCCTTACATCTCAACAGAGGAAGCTCAATGGAAACAAAATTCTAAACAAGAATAATGAAAGAAACTAATACTTAGAGCAAAGATAGCAACATAATCAAAAAGTAAGCAAGATCATCATTAACAAACAATTATCATAGGGAAAAATTGTTTGTAGGAGCATACTATGTAACATCTTTACCTACATATTCTGCTATAATAAATAGAGCAGTTTATGTTGTACTTTAAATTCTGTACATTAAGGTTTAACTGCCTACTCAGTTGGCTGCGGCATCCTGGTGGTGTCCAGTGTTGACACAGCTTTAGCTGGTTCGAGGCCTGGTGGTAGAAGAAATTTTCACCACCAGGACTTGGCCAGTAGGATAGGAGAGGTGGTGATGCACAATTCCTTATCACCAGATTGTGCACCCAAATCGTGGTTTAAATTCCAAACCTATCGTAGTGTGAATCGAGTGAGGGCATACGAAACAGTTGATGGTGACTTGTTTGTCAGATGGGGAAGTTAAAAAGACTAGCGGCCCGCTGGTTGTCTTTCAGAAGCATCCTCTCCCTTCTGCATCTCTAATTTTAAACAATGCTCTATACTGAACCTACACACTATTACAGTCATCCACACCTATAATAACATATATATATTTCATATAAATAAAAAAAGAAAGGAAAATTAACCCACCACATACCAAAGTGGACGGATGCGATGAGAGGGAACACTAATGCTGACAAACAACTACACAATATTTCCGCATCTGCCTTGCACAACGAATGTTACCTAAGTAACATTCGTTGTGCACACACGTTCCGAGCCTAATGGCCCGTTTTTCTATTTGTGAGCAAGGCAGATGCCGAAATATTGTGTAGTTGTTTGTCAGCATTAGTGTTCCCTCTCATCGCATCCGTCCACTTTGGCATGTGGTGGGTAAATTTCCCTTTCTTTTCTTATTTATATCGCCTAGAAGCCGCTCCATTTTCCTTAGTTGCATCATATATATACTTGAGAATACAATGGGAAATCACCCCAGTTTATCTTCCCAAGAGTGTTTCCATGAAGACAGTACACCTTCCACAGTAACCATTAATACGCGAATCAGATTTGGCATCTTAAGAAAAATAAGAAGGTTTGCCAAAACAGTTGTTAACCTAAGAATGGGCAGTGACATAAGTGTAAAAATAATATCTTGAAGTTTAATACCTGATAGTTTATAACAAGTGAAATTCAGAATTTTGTAAGGTATTCACATTTTGCATTTATAAAGTCCTTCGGCATTTATTTGGAGAATTTTAGCACTAGGTCGGTTGGCTCTGATAAGTGCCGTTGTTCAGTTTCATCTTCTGATGTTGCTTTGTACCACCGTAAAAAATCTGAGATATAGTTTGGTCACCTATTGTGTAGAATATCAACTGTTCTGCATCAGCAGTCCACTATCCAGAGCACACCATGAGAAAGTTTCTACACATACATAATACCATCTCAAGATGTTATCGGTGCTTCACTGTCCTTCTTAGCATGGCTGCAACAACTGAAATCGATTTGGAATGTTACCAATGTCCTTGTGCTTGGATATATTTCTTCTATGTATCACATTAGCTGCTTAGCCATATGATAAATAAAAATCAAGAAGTTTTAATAGTGGGTGGATTCTCTATATGTTTCTTATCCATCAAACAAAATTTATGTTAAAAAATCAATACATAAAGTAGATGTTTTAATTAAAGATGTCCTGTTTTACAACATATTTACCATCTATAGAAATAGTTAACATTTATTTTGCAATGTGAATCAAACTTTAACATAAAAAAGACAGCAATGCTGACCAAACTAGCAATAACAAATGTACAAAGACAAGCAGAAAAATCAGACTGGCAAGATATATATTTATAAAAAAAAAAACAGATAAAATAAGTCCAGTCACAACTGGATGATACAGAGCAGATCCTCTTTCGTTCCAATGATTTTTTTTTAACTGTTTAACGTCTCTTATAACAACTAGGTCTTTAGAGACAGGAAAGGATGGGGGGGCAAGGAATGGGAAGGAATTCGGCCATGGCCTTTTGAAGGAAGCATCCCGGCATTCACCTGGAGTGATTTGGGGAAACCATGGAAAACCCAAATCTGGATGCCCGGACGAGGATTCGAACCGCCGTCCTCCCGAATGCTCCAATGATTTTATTTGGTAATAGTACAAATAAATCTCTTCAAACAATCACTTTCATACAATTAGTATATCAAGAATTACGTTTTTCCCAGCGTATGGCTGACAAGAAGCCTTCTCGGGTATTCTACCGGATAATTTCTTCTTTCCACAACGTTTCGGCAGCAACCTCCGCTGCCTTCATCAGGTGAGATGTCATATCGAAGCTACCACTGTGACGACACAGCACCGACAGTCAGTGGTGTTTCATTGCAGTGGTAGCTCGTAGTTGTGGAAAGAAGAAATTATCCGGCAGAATACCAAGAAGAATTCTTGTTAATTAGTATATTGTTCAAAGCGTACATTGATTATTATTATGATTATTAATTCAAGCCCACTAGGAAGTGCTTATGACCATTTCTTTTTTGACGCTTCCTTTCATTCACAATCAGTGAGATGGGTTTCCGTGATATAATAACTTTTGGTAGAGGAGACCTGGAGTTAACTATATTTCAAATTCGGAGTGATCTGCAACACCAGTATTGCAATCCAGGTCTTTTTGTACCTCACTGAGCCACATACTTCCTGTCTTATAGCTTTTGATAAGTGAGAAGATATTTTGGTAAACAAGTTGTTTTCCATTCTTAGAAGACGACTGTAAAACTTCAGCCCACTACTTCGCATGCTGGCGTCAGCCACTTCCAACATGTGGAAAATTCGGAGTGTACTTTCAGTCGGGAGCACTCTTGGCCCATGAATATTTTTGAGGATACTTTTCCAGATCATCCATGGTGCCTTTCCTATTCATCAGCAAGGACTTCGCAGGTCTGACAACAGTTTTGTAATGACAGATTTTTTTCATTCTTTGTTGTAATAGTTTTGCAACAGCTGGTATGCTGCATTGAGATTGGCACAGCTATGTAAGATGTAGGTTCCATTTCTACCATTGAGGTGGACCCATTCACCTAGGTACCAGAATCGATTGACTTTTCCAATCTTGCCATGTATGGTCATCAGAGGAGCTTTCAAGGGCTTTAAAGTACTTGGCGTTTTCTGTAGTCCTGTCTTCACCAGTATCTCATGTAGGGTTTGAACAGCAATAGCAGCATCCTTGGAGTTGTTAGTTAGAACTGTGATGTCTTCTACAAAAGCCATGCTCCTGAATTTGATCATTCGGTTCCAGCTCTAATGGTGACTGGTTTGATTCTGATATTTTCATTACAAGTTCCCAGGTCCTAAAGACCTTTTTAAGCACCAGATTGAGAAGAATGGGTGAAAGGCCATCCCTCTGTCTTACTCCAGTTGTGATCTTGAAACTCTGGGATAGTTGTTCTCTTAATTTCACCCCGGAAGAGATGTCTTAGTCTCAATGAGAGAGTATTATGATCCATATCTTTTTCTCACAGCACTGTAAAGATTGGCTGACGCTCAATCAAACCATAGGCCTTCTTGTAGTTGATTAATACTACAGTGATGTTCACACTCCTCATATGTTTTAAATGGAGAATCGTTTTCGGGATGAAGATCTGCTCAGTGCATGAGTGTCCACACCACAGTCTTGCCTGATATTTACCATTCGTATGACCACACTTATTCTTCACTGTCCTGTAGAATCCTGGACAGAACTTTGTAGGCCACTGATAGCGATATACTCAAATAGTGTTATCGTACAAAATTTGCTAGAAATGAAGAAAAACAGTATTTCAAGGAATTTCCTTTTCCTCAATAAATATGGTGTTCCTAGTCAACAGCTTCAAAGGAGTAGTTTTTTGGTGTCGGATAGTGACCCTGCTTAAAATAACTAAAATCCTTTAAATACATGTCTGACACTCTCCTAGTTAGATTTCAATATAATTACAGTAATCTATCAGCATGTTTTTCATAAATTGAACAATCAAGTATGAAATAGTGGTTCCAAAATGTCACTTGGCATTTGAGGGTTTATCATCAAGTGGCAAACACGGGCTTACAACTTTTTTTTTATAACTGCTTTACGTCTCTCAACAGCAAGGTCTTTAGAGACGGGGGAGCTTACAACTGATCCTTGGATAAAATATATGCTTACTTACAAATCATTGAATTGACTTGTTTAAGGGAGAAACACAAAAAAACATGTACCAGTGTTTTGCATAGTCAATATTAATGCCTGGATGGCCGCAGGCATTTTAGATGATTATTTTAAGATCTGTATAATTCTAGAAGTTCACGAAAAACACTGTTGCAAGTTCTACTGTAGATTGACAATATACTTAGCCATCCCCAATCCTTCAAAAAATATAACCCCTAAGTTGAAGCCATGTTTCTAAACCAAATACTAACTACCACACACATTATATTAAAGGATTTTTGCAGCTTAAAAGTTTAAAAACTTGACAGATCAATGAGGACTGACAGCCACACAAAGCTGGCAAATTTATGAAATTGTAAAATGTTTTATCAAAACCAAGAAGTGAATTGATGAGAAAACCTGTAACAGAGTAAGAAGTATTTTGCCTTAAAATTTTCAAGACTGTAGATATTTTTTTGTCCAGGGAGCAACACAAATTGAGTGATGCTTCCTAGCATGTTTTTAGAGAGAATGAAGTATTGCGAGACATGTTTCAAGCTCAAAAGATTTTTATTTATGGATTTATTCAAGAGTTTCACATTTGACATAAACAATAGGAAAATTATATAACAACATCTCAAGATGATAATGATCGAGGGGGTAATTAGTTTCATTTGAAGGGATAAAGTATAAACAAATGTAAAATATATTACTGTGGCCGGTTGGGATGTGACCACATCTTTCCCCCTGCCATATGTCTCGCCTCTCGCATGATTAAGACTCGTGTTGAAATATTGTGCAATTTGTTTGTTTTTGTGTTTTTACGTGTTCGTCTCGCCCCCCTGCTGTCATCTGTGGTAAGTGACGGGAATCTGTTCCCCCCCCCCCCTATCCTATTTTATTTTCAGTGCCTCACGCCAGTATCTTTGTTTCTATTATCCAGTAAAATATATTATGACAGAGTACAGCTGATTTAAATGAAATTTGTAATAATATACAATTCAATACAAAAGCATGCTTTGGTAAGAGTGGAGATATCTCACTTATTACAGTTACTAAATGTAAAGAGCTTACTGCTAGAAAAAACTGGAAATTCTGGCCAATATTAACCATTAAGGGGTTTTTAACAGAAACAGAGATCGAAAGAATAAAGTGAAATTTTATTTAGCTCATCCAGCAAAGAGGAAAGCATTTGTTGTAGCTAATAATGAAAGTATCAGTTTAAGCTAATTAATTGGTATGAAAAGTTTGTATGAAAATAGTAGAAATCAAAAGAGGTTGATCAATAATAATTTCATGTCAAAGAAGAGGTGGGAAATATCCGTTTTTGGATTGTTTTTGGATAAGAAATAATGTGTTTTGGAGGGAAGGCATAAATCAGTTATATTTTCTTAATTAAGAGGGTTCCTGTAAAGAAACAGCTTTCAAAATCAAGGGAAAGGCAATTGGAGTAGAATTATAACACAATCTGGACGATTGAATAAAGATTTAGGGTTTTTGATAACATACACACAGTGTGAACTTTGGGTAATTACGGGGTGGTGAAGGAAATACTCTAGAATTTTTGTAATAACAAAAAAAGTCATAGAATAATCTGGCCTAGCTAGTGAAAAAATTTAAGAGAGATTTTTTATTTTTAGAAGTTCAAAAGAATTAAAAGCCATGGCTGTCATGTGGGAATGTCACATCATAGAATTAGTTACACTTTTCAGTGAACCTATAAATATGAGTGATGAATGACGAAGTTAGGCTTTAAAGATGTGGCAGTTAAACCATTTGACATGTCGGTCAGCAAAAAAAAAAAAAAAAAAAAAAAAAAAAAAAAAAAAAAAAAAAAAAAAAAAAAAAAAAACAGAAACCAGTGGGCATTGTAGCAGTGTGACCAGTGTGAGTGATTTGGGCTTCTAGATAGCGAAATTAACAGTTATTGAGTGTTTATAAATCATCCATGAAAATGGAAACGTCCAAAAGTTAGAGGAAATCTTTTGACTTTTGGCGAGGAATTTGCAAGAATTGACCAATGCCGATTGTTTGATATAGAGATCTTAATGTTATGAAATGAGGATAACTTTTTAATTTGGCTGACTGACTGTTTAATGAGTGTTGGTGCATAGGTTTGAAATCTATTCTTTTTGGAAATGAAGTGGCAATAGTAGTCAAGGCATCACTGGTACTTGGAAATTAGTCCAGTCTTTGAATAAATGTCAGTTAACTGTGTATTTGAACTTTTTATTTAAAAATTCCTTTCATTTGAGGGTAGATTTCCAACAGACTTTTCTCATGTGATCTTGAGTGGGAATAGACTTTTATTAGCACAGTATCTCTTTGGGTTCATATATTTTAGATGTTTACAGTGACCACCAAGCACCAACCACTATTTAATATAACCAATGATCAATTCAGCCATAAGAAAACCTTCTACGATAAATGTTTTGTAGCATTACTGATACTACAATAACATCCTTGAGGTAGGCGTTCCATGCAACGGGCCAGTTAGTACTCTTAAGGAAGTTTCCATAACAACGGGAAATACACAGAGACTAAGAGATTGATTAGAGCAGCAGCAGCTAAGGAGAGCTTGTTAGGAAAAGTTCGATAATGTATTTAATGAATGAATTAAAATTAAAATAAAAGAGTGATTTTAATTGTGCAAAAAAGGGACTAACAAATTAATTATTTGATTAAGCTGCACAAAGGTTATCTTCCGAAATAATATAAATAGAATCACAATATAAATACAACACGGCATATTTCTTAATGAATAAGCAACCAACTGCTTTTAAGAAATACGACATGGCGAGCCGTGCAGTGGACTTAGGTGCTGCAAGAAAAAAAAAAAACTACGTGAATTTATGAATTTGAGGATATAGAAAAAAATCAAGAAAAGAAGAGAGGAGAATCCTTGGAATTTGAAAGCACGCAGCGCTACTAGCGGCCGAGCGGGAACCAGCAGACACAACAACAGCTGAGACGAGAAAAAGTTCATCCGCCAGCCACGAAATACGTAAAGTTAAGTGTTTTCAAGACTCCATTATCTTTATTCTTGTAATAAAAAACTTGGTGATAGTAACGAGAAAGTTGACTGTAACGGAAGCGATGTACGGGTAGGATTAGTTTTACGTTTTCTTTTTGAATTTTCGTTGTTTATTCAAATAATTTATTATATCACGTCATTTTATTGATACTAGTTTTGGGACGCTGAGTATGGCTTAGCTTTCTACAGAATGGCTAATCAGATGTCAGGTGAAATGGTTATTTGTGATCCTTCGGGTTCGGTAAATAAGAAAAATGAAACAGTCACTTTAGGTGCATTAGAAAAAATACTATTTCGATTTGAATCGCGACTAACAGCACGACTAACAGCACAACTTACAGCTTTAGAGGATCGAATAATTAGATCAGAAACTGATGTACAGGCAAAGTTAGATAAGTATATAGAAAGGGCTGAAAAACAGTATACAAAGATAGATGAGGAACTAAAGGCATGCAATGAGAGTCTAGTAATTAGAGGGTTTGAACAAAGTACGAATGCAATTCATTGTGAATCATTAGTAATACAATTGAAAGCAATGATAGTAGGCCTAATACTGTAAGGAAAAATATGAGATGAGTGATGTCACAATTAATGGTGATGTAAATCAGTGTAAAGGATAGAAAAATTGTTAAAGAAGGGTTTCACTTAAAAGATGAGTTTAAGCATGAAAGTAACCAGGTGGAAACTTACACGAAGACAGATGAATCAGTAGAAAAGGGTTGTAAGTCTATAAAAATGTTTGATATCAGAGACATTAAAGGAACAGGTGACTTTGATCAGGTAAAAGAGATGGAAGAGACTTTAATGAAGGTAGATGGATTAGGTAGTTTGATGATTTTGAAGGAATGTAAACTGTGACATTTTTTCCATTGTTGGAGAGAATTATGTTTGTGATTATGAATCAAAGCAGTTAAAGAATTAATGGTGTTGAACATTTTCAGAGTTCTTTACATATTTTTGAAGTTGGTTTGCCATGTTACTGTTCTGGCAAGTACGATTAACTGTAAACAGAAAGTTGTTTTGTATGAATAACTGGGAAAAGGTGAACTGGAAATATAGAAAAAAGGTTTTCTTTTTGTAGAGGGGTAAGCTATGCTTACTGCCTGCCTCATCCTGTGTACAAATTCAATCAGGATATTGAATCTACAACTCAGAAAATGATGACATAGTTTAAGATGAATGAAAAGATTTAACACTAGTGCAAGGTACAGGTGTGTAAATATAAACTCCATCATATTGGAATTTCCTATTATTATTAAGTTATAGTTAGCATATTATTTATTCAGTGCCACAAAACACTTGTAAATAGTACTGATTGTTGTGGCTGCGCACAATTCAACTGTAATGATAGTAAAAGTTTATAACCACTAAGTGGAAGCTGTCACTTACCAATATTGATGATCTCGATCAGATGTGCAGTTTCGGCTGTTACCACAGCATACCATTACATAAAAGTTTATTGTCTATGAAGACTTTCTTTTAGTAAATATATAGTTTGTTAGGTATACCGAAGCTTTAGAATGAATAGAATGAGTGGAGAAGAAACGAGGTGTTACTATGATAGAATAAATGGGTAATGAATTAAGAAGTAAAATATCATATAGAGAGGGTACAACAGCACAGTCAAGACTCAGTTCCTGTAAATAAGGCCACTATCTAGGCATTGCCTTTAAATGATACCGAAAGGTTCGGGATTTGGTTAACACAGGCATAGCTGAGGTCCAGGTAGAACCTTCAAATGACTCTGTTGTTACATCTCATAGACTAGATATGAATATTCAAGATGAAGTAAAGTGGAGAGAAGTTATTACTTATGGGGAGAATATAATGTAATGTATTGAAGAAATAAAATAAAAATGAAGCTGTGATGATGATGCTAGATTAGCAAGAAACAATGGTGTCCCAGTTGTATTAGCGAGGGTTGATTGTACTGGTCCAGGGACCAAATATGTGATTTAAATAATGTTGCCGGTTATACACAGTAAAATGGTTCAAAAGGATCGGTCTTATGAAGAATATAATGTACCAAGGGCAGGTAATAGAATTTTTTAATTATTTGAATGGTATGCTTGGTAAACAGGCGGAGGCCATGACAGCTAAAGATGATGTTATTGAATAACAATTCTGTAGTATAATATACTTACTGTAATTTTGGTTTTTAAGTGATAAGGACAGTAACTCTGTGTCGAAATGTGTGTTACAGACTATATGCCGTTCCAACCAGTAGCGGCTTATGGAAAACCACCAGGGAAAGTTACCTCAAGACATCAGTCCTCGTGATATGTAAAAATGTGTTATTAGCCAAAGGTAGAATATAAGCTCTCCTTACCTAAAAGTAACATTTACAAGAAAGTTTACCATAACCATTTATAATGGTATGGATGTCAAATGGTATGGTAAACTTGGTGGGGCTGTAGCATTACTGATACTACAATAACATCCTTGAGGTAGGCGTTCCATGCAACGGGCCAGTTAGTACTCTTAAGGAAGTTTCCATAACAACGGGAAATACACAGAGACTAAGAGATTGATTAGAGCAGCAGCAGCTAAGGAGAGCTTGTTAGGAAAAGTTCGATAATGTATTTAATGAATGAATTAAAATTAAAATAAAAGAGTGATTTTAATTGTGCAAAAAAGGGACTAACAAATTAATTATTTGATTAAGCTGCACAAAGGTTATCTTCCGAAATAATATAAATATAATCACAATATAAATACAACACGGCATATTTCTTAATGAATAAGCAACCAACTGCTATTTAAGAAATACGACAGTTTGTTGGCATTAAGTTATGGTTAGAAACAGAAACTTACGAAAGTGCATGACATAGCAACTCGAGATGCAGAAGATTTTTGATACAGTAAATGAAACAGACATTGAAGAAATGATTTTCAATATGATCAATGCAAGTTAACACTAATGGAACTGGAAGAATTTATAACAATTGCTAATGAAGAATGACTGTTAGAGGATTAAATGGAAGCAGAAATTGTTAAGCAAGATTATTCAATGAAAACTTTAAAGCTTTTCTTCTTTGGCAAGACTGCTGAGTGATTACAACCTTATTTTTTTTTAAAAAAAAAAAAAAAAAAAACCCTCCAACTAATTTAAATGTGATTACATTGCACATTACTTAATTAAATAAACAATTTTTATATTTTTATTGGTTTTATTTGAAGTAAAATATTTTGAATTAGTGCTAAGAACGGGAAACTTGTCTTCCTTCAAGCTTTATAATTTATGGTAATAACAAAAACGAAAATATTTTTAGGCAATGAATATAACAAATGATGGATTTAAGTAAACCCAATCTTTATATATAAAGATGAATGTATGTTTGTTTGTTGGTTTGTTTGTTTGTTCTTCATACAAATCCACAGTTTTTATCCGTTCTCGATGAAACTTTGCACACTTATCCTTTGAAACAAGGAGAAAAATACTGTCAACATTTGGTTGAAAAATTATCTGTATAAATAACACATTTGTCTCATAACTTCGAAATACGGCGGTAGACTGACACGTTGGATGTGGACGACTCCATACCGAGTTTCCCCGTAGTGGCCTGGCAGCTGAGTGGCTAAAGCGCTGGCTTACAAACGTCGTGATCTCCGGTTCAAATCTCCCTCGGGGATAAGATTTTTAAAAATTATTTTTCATCGTAAGAGTCAGGCCTGGGCCGTAGGTTATTTGGATTGAATGTTAAACCCTAGATATTAGAAAGATAGGGGTGCAATGCGAGGCAAATCGTAGGTATTCTTGCAATGTTGAAGGTGTATACTTTTTTACGTTATAATGATCCCTCAGGTTTTGTTCGCAGTCAGTGTGTAAGTGTGAACCACAGTAATCTTTATATATAAAGATGAATGTATGTTTGTTTGTTTGTTGGTTTGTTTGTTTGTTCTTCATACAAATCCACAGTTTTTATCCGTTCTCGATGAAACTTTGCACACTTATCCTTTGAAACAAGGAGAAAAATACTGTCAACATTTGGTTGAAAAATTATCTGTATAAATAACACATTTGTCTCATAACTTCGAAATACGGCGGTAGACTGACACATTGGATGTGGACGACTCCGTACCGAGTTTCCCCGTAGTGGCCTGGCAGCTGAGTGGCTAAAGCGCTGGCTTACAAACGTCGTGATCTCCGGTTCAAATCTCCCTCGGGGATAAGATTTTTAAAAATTATTTTTCATCGTAAGAGTCAGGCCTGGGCCGTAGGTTATTCGGATTGAATGTTAAACCCTAGATATTAGAAAGATAGGGGTGCAATGCGAGGCAAATCGTAGGTATTCTTGCAATGTTGTAGGTGTACACTTTTTTACGTTATAATGATCCCTCAGGTGTTGTTCACAGTCAGTGTGTGAGTGTGAACCACAGTAATATTATTATAAATACGGAAGTAAGTCTCTGTCTTTTTGTTACATTTTGACGACTAAATGGCTATATCGTTGTGATGTAATTTTATAAGGAAATGTGTATGAAGGGCACAGGATATTTTTTTTCCAGTATAATTAATAGTTGAAGTCACGAAATTTTGAGATCTTATCGAATAGTGAGAGAAATATGTTGGAAATTAATTCTCTTCAAGAGGCAGGTTCGACGGTAGAATGATATAGTGATAACTTTCCTGTCATATTATGCCGACTCGATATTGTTTGGGACTAATCCTTCTTTACCAACAACTTACTATATTTAATTCTGGCAAAAAAAATTTTAATCCACGCGTACGAAGTCGCGGGTACGAGGCTAGTATTTACTAAAGATGGAGGCAGACATGGGAAAAGCTAACACTTTTTATTTTTACAAAATTTGTTTAAATCCTTGTTCATGCTAGAAGAAGTGATTCATTTGACAAGAGATGTATCAATACACTGGAGATCACAGCATGATAGTGCTGAACAAGGAGAACTGGGTAGCGGTAGCAGGAAATGGCAGATGATTAATAAAATATTAATAGCCATGGAATTTAAACTATATAATAATAATAATGAACAGAAAAAATGTTATTATGCAATGAACATACGGAAGGATAGGAAAATAAAATCCAACACTTATCATAGATGACAGCAACTAGGAACGACACACACACACAAAAGATGAGCACATGTAATACAATATTTCAATGTTGAATCTTATTCTTCTCAGCGTCAGATGTGACCACATCACCACCCACTTGGTGAAACGGGATCCCTTGTAGCATGGCCTGAGCATCGGGTGTGATGGTGGAGGAGGACAAACCATTACTGAACCGATACTCAATAATTCTGGAGAGATGCTATCACTGGAACTGTGAAACATCACCAAACTAATTAACCTGATAGAATATAAATAATAAAGCTTTAAGTAGGAATATTAACTATATAAAATGTGAACAAATAATAAATGTTGCTTCTATTGGAAGGGTCTTACTGGAGATTGAGGCCAGGAGGATGTCTGGTGTCAAGGATATGTTGGTAAGCTAGTTCCAGTCTGCAGATTTCATATAAGGTTGTGATATAAGGGAAAACTCTGGTAGCACTTACCGTAAAACAGTTGTTGATATTGTTCAGTTTGTGACTACCTGTATGATCTGGAACTAGAGAGGTAAAGCTGCTGGTACACACTGTTTACCTGTATTTGTTCTGATGGCAAGTGAGTTAATATTTAATATAATATTTAATTAAATTGTAATGGAGTGCACACTCCGGTGGCAATTTACCTACACCCATCTTCCCCCTTCCCTGCACCCACCTACAGTGTGTAGCATAGCAGCTCTTTAGAAAACCAGTAAAATTATATATTTATACTGATAAAGGCCATAATATTGATAAATTAAAAGTTTAAAACGATTTATAAAAAAAAATATATAAAGTTTAATAAATACTGTTTGTTCAGAGATTGCTTGAATGGATATGATCTCTGGAAAAAAAAAGAGAAGTTACGAGAATTTTTGGTAGAAGTGGCGAGAAAAAAACAGCAGGGAAGAATAGTTGCGAAAAATAGCTTTGACAGATCTTGAGTAGAAAACGAACCTGCAAATCTTCGGATACAGTGACAAACACGGTCGTTATTGGTATCAAGAGGATTTTTAAGCAAATAAACGGGATAAATAAACTGCAAAAGTTCATAATAAAACTTCAGTCTACTAAATTATCTATTTATTTATCTATCGAGATCGTAATAGATATTTATATGCGACAAGTGGCCCTTGGCAAATTTTAACTTTAAATTCTTTCAATGTTTTTGGTAAATTATTCATCATTTCTCTAGGTAACTTATTCAAATCCCTGACACCCTTACCCAAAAAAAAGAGAATCTCCCTACACCTTTGTGCCTGAAATCGAGTACCAGCTTGTCGACATGGTCATCTTTTCCCTTCCATGCATTACTTTTAATTATTACACCAATATCTTTCCATGCCTCATCACCAATATAGGACTTGTACACTCCCATGACCCTCTTCACCCACTTCCTGGCTTGCGATGAAACCCATTCCAGCTCTTTTATCATATCTGTAACTGATTGCATTCTGCAGTAATTTCCAGAAACAAATCTAGCAGCCCTTTTTTGTACCCTCTCCAACTTCTGTATTTGATACTCAAAATGTGGATCTAGGGTTGCCAGATACAGGATTACAATTTCTGGGACATTTCTGAGCTTAAAAAGGTATTTAATGATGCAGGATTATAATTTCAGGGACATTTAAGAGGTTAAGAAGGTATTTTAGTGGTATGTTTAAGGAATGAACAAATATTCAAATCAATTTAAAAAGTTGTACTTTAGGTAAATACTATGCTACATAACACACACACACACACACTATTAATTCAACTTTGGTCGAAAATCATTACGTCATGGTTGAACAGTCTATATGAGGCCTCAACCACCCATAAAATTCCTTTCTTTGAGACATCACTCATTGTTATTAGTATTATCATTATTGTCTTGTCAAAATTTATTTGCCTAATTTTTGTTTTTGCTTCAACATTCGGTACTCTCTTGGTATATTACTGATTCTATTCCCATCTGCGATAAACATATTTATATATAACATCTCAGTCTCCCCCGACATATCGATAATGCAGTTAGTCATGCACTAAACTTCGGTGTGTGCACACCTCCTGAACCAAATTACTCATTTTCTACAGCATGAAGAAGGTGTAAAACCGAAAAATTGTGTATTCTTGTGTTCGCCATATATGATCTTCAGCCGTCTCTGCCTTCAACTGTGGTGAGTGATGAGTCATTTTTCCTTAGTTTTATTATGATTATAAGGTGGGGAAAGAAATGCTTGTTGAAGACTTGGAATGGAAATATCTTGGCTTTACATTTGATTACAAACTTAACTGGGCAGGACACATTGGACAGGCAGTATTAAAATGTTTAAAAATTCTGCACTTGTTGGAGATGAAACTAAGTAAAATGGAAGCAGCTTCTAGGTGATATAAATAGGAAAGGGAAGGTAAATTAACCCACCACATACCAAAGATGACGGCTGTGATGGGAGAAAAAAAAAGGGGGTCAAACAAATATACGATAATTTGGTAATGACCTTCTTGAAGTAGTAGAGAAATGGGCCATTTAGTTCTAAACATATGTGCACAGAGAACGCCACCCAATGACTCATTGGGTGGCGTTCGATGTACACTTGTTGGAGAGAATGATAAGGGAATATGAGTAAAGGAGTTGAGTTACAAAACTTTAGTCAGACCATTGCTTCAATATGGTTGTGTAGTATGAAACCCACATTTTGAGAATCAAACAAAGGAATTGGAGAGGGTTCAAAAAAGGGCTGCTACATTTGTTTCTGGAAATTACCACAGAACGCAATCAGCAAAGATATGATAAAAGAACTGGAATGGAATTCGTTGGAAGACAGTAGCAGGGTGAAATGGATCATGAGAGTGGACAAAGCGTATATTGGTGATGAGGCATGGAAAAATATTGGTGTAAGAATTAAAAGGAATGCATGGAAGGGAAAAGATGACCATGACCACAAGCTGGCACTCATTTCAGGCACAAGGGTGTAAGAAGGTTCCCTTTTTTAGGTAAGGAGGTCAGGGATTGGAATAAGTTACCAAAAGAAATGATGAATACTTTACCAAAAATGTTAAAAGAATTTAAAGTTGAAATTTGTAGAGGGCAAATGTAAGTGGGTGCAGGATAGCGGGGAAAAAGGGTGTGTAGGGAAATTGTCAATGACGCCTGTGCTTCATTGCAATTAAATTAAATTAAAATAAGAATTGTTGTTTCAGATGGCACAGGAATGTAGGATGGATCCATGCAGGTACCCTTGTCATTGATGTGTATCTGGTGGTAAACTTGAGAGTTGAAGGAAAAGAAGCTTTTTGACAAAATGGGTTGTACCAGGAAGATGATGAAAGATGTGCTGGGGAGGCTGTAAAGGGGTCACATTTCCAGGAAGTGTTCCATGGCACTGAAGCCCAGACAGTGGGGGATGTTAGTGTACAAGAATGTGATATGTATAGAGACAAGTTGGGAGTCTGGTGCTAAAGGAATGGGTACAGTAGAAAGATGTTGAAGGAAGTGTGGGATATCTTTTATGAATGAGAGAGGTTCTGTAAAAGAGGGAGGAGGTGCTGATCCACAAGAGCTGAAATCCGTTCAGTGGGTAATCTATATGCCCAAACTATAGGTTGTTCAAGGTTGCCAGTCTCATGGATCTCGAGTAGAAGATACAAGGAAGGGGTACAGGAATTTTGCAGAGTAAGGAGCGACAAGGGTATGGGTCAGAGATTTTGTAAGGCCTTGGAGTTCAAGGAATGTGTATACTTCTTAGCAAATTGATGTAACAGGATCTGTAGGATGTGGATGGTACATGGTAGTGTCAAGTGTGTCTCTGTGAGTGAGTGAGTGAGTGAGTGAGTGTGTGTGAGTGTGTGTTTAATGAATATGGGGAAAAGAATGAAATCAATAAATACACAAAGAATAAATAAATAAACATTATGTGATAGTTCTACTTGTAGGATTGTATTGTAGGTTGAGGCTAGGAGGCTGTATGGTGCCAAGGGTATGTTGGTAAGCTAGTTCCCATCTACAGAGTTCGGAAACGAAGGTAATTTCCAAGAAAGTCTTATAGCTCTCACTATAATACAATTGTTGGGATTGTTAGAGTTGTGGGAATTGACATGGGCGACCACTGGATGGTGTAGGTAACAGGCGTGTGGCCTCTCATTTTGATAGAAAGCTGGCTAGTGGTGAGCAATAAGAGCTAGTATATTGGTGGCAGGTTAGTTGGTAAACAAGTTTCCTTGAGGTGCATGTACATGGGAAAGATTTCTCCTGTGGTTGGATTGGCAAACTAAAAATACAATTACGCATTTTAGATAGCACTGTGGGATTGATTTAGTCATACCCTTCATCAAGAATACAAATAAGCCGCGGTTACTATTGACATTGTTGAAGTTAAGCACAACAAAGAAAAATGTGTTACATTAAAAATATAAGGGGAAGGAAAGAGGGAAGAGGAGAAAAGAAAAGAGGCATATCTCAAAATTGAGAGCAAGAACAGTTTAACAGCTCATCAGTATTTCTTGAGCCAGGAGAGTGTGAAAGGTGTAGGAAGTATTTTAGTCAAGGCCTTCTGAAGTAAACATCCAACTAGATTTAGTTTGGGAAACCACAAAGTCCACACACATCTGAAAGAAGATACAGTGACATTCTTAATCTATACTATTATAAATCTGTAAACAAGCTGTATGTGAATGAGGGGTTTGAACCAGTACCACGCGCATCAATTTGGATGGTGTTTAGAGGTAATGGTGCAGATTAAAATCTGCGGAAATAGTTATCAATTTACATGTATCAAGGGATGAAGCAAGTAATTAAAATCTTCTGTAAACGGAAGTGAAGACAGTGCTGGAAAAGTACAGGGCGTATGTTTGTGATGGGGCTTGGAGGGATATTGGTCAAAGAATTATAAATAGGGCTTGCAAGGGGAAAGACAATCATGACCACAAGCTGTCGCTCTATTTCGTGCATAAGGGATTGGGAAAATTCTTTTGTTGGCATGGATGTCAGGGATTGGATCAAATTACCAAGTGAAATGAATCTTTATATCAGATGGGAACTCCTTTATGAAAAACTGGCAAAAGATCACACAACTTAGGATTCTGTTTTATTTTTTACTTCAGTTAATCAATTTTCTGTACTGCAGAACTTTAAAATAAACATTTGTTATGTTTATAATAAATGTTGACTTTCCATCATAATAGGTTGGCTACCACATGAAATGTGTTAGATTATTAATGTGATAGCCATATATTTTCTCTGGTAGGCAGTTAAACAGTTATTTTTTTTCTGGTACAACAAGACTGCTGAACGCTGTACATTAACAAATGTTCATATGCCAATATTTCGTCATATGTCATGGAAACGAAGTTAGTTTAAAATATCAAAATAATGTCTTCCGCGAAGCAAGTCTAGGCGGTGACATCCAGCTTGCAACACCTGAAGCTATCCGACACCTGAAGAAGAAAGCAGAACCAGCTGTTGAAACATTATGTTTATACAGGGCGTTCGCCGGGAAACGCAACCCACTGTTAGCGCTACAAGGAAGAAACTGCTCCCGGCGAGCGAGCGATCAGCTTCCGGCATTGTTCGACCGTCGGCCGCGGACTATTTCACAGTAATTACGCTTCATAAACTTGTATGTGCTAAGCATTTAAATGTGTCGTAATTCATTAGCTTACCTTATAAAAGATGCTGGAAGTGTTGACCCTCTTGTGTAATGCACATTTCACATCTTCTGAACATATTTCGAGACACACGCTGGATTTCACCTTTGTCAATGGACATTATTACTTGATAGATTTTTTCCTCAAGTTCTTCCAATGTGTGAGGATTTCCTTCGTACACCTTACCCTTAAGTTTACCCCAAAGGTAGAAGTCACAAGGGTTTAAATCCGGTGATCTGGCGTGCCACAACCCACGGCTGATTACACGATCATAAAACACTTCGTCAAGTGCAGCAAGCGAATTTCTAGCGGTGTGAGCTGTCGCCCCATCCTGTTGAAAATAGCCGTACAATTTTTCTTCTTCAGTAAGTTTCTCGAAAAACGGTTTCACAATATTTTCGATATATCTTGCGGAAGTAAGAGTTTCACGGAAGAAAATTGGACCTATGATTCTCGAAGCACTAATCGCACACCAAACACCCACTTTTAAGTCATGCAATGGCAGTTGGAGTAGAGTATTTGGTTTTTCTGAACTCCAGTGTCGACTGTTTTGAGCGTTAACATAACCACTCAGATGAAACCAGGCCTCATCAGAGAAAAACGTCAGTTGCGGATCAACAGTGCCATCGTGGACACCCTGCAGGTACCAGTTGCAAAATCTAATCCTAGGCCCCTGGTCTATTTCTGTAATTTTATGCACCACAATTGTTTTGTACGGCTTTAAGTGAACTAGCTTTGTTACTTTCCAAGCTGACGTCTTAGATACGCCTGCCTGCTGCCCTAACTGACTTAATGATTTTTTGGGTGACTGTTCTAGTCGAAAAGCGATATCGTCAATTTTCTCCTCTGTGAGAATACGGTTGACCGACAGTCTCTTTTTGTTAAAAAATGAACCCGTTTCTCTTACTTTTTTAACCAGACGCAGAATTGTTGATTTAGCTGGCAGTAAAGCGCCAGGATATTCGCGACGAAATTTACTGCGACACTTTTTAAACGACTTCTTCTTCACATATGTATCGTAGAGAAATATTCTTTGTTGCAAACTGTAACGTACCATAATTTTACTCACACTCAAACACGGTACAGATTAGTAAGAGTATGAAGCCCTAAACCAGCCAAACCGCAAAGAAACGTTTATTCACAACACTGATTAATAAGAGACTGAAGTCACAAACTAGCTACAATGCAAAGAAACCGTTCTTAACCATGTAAGGGTCCCATTATACTGTGCCACTGCACTGTTGGGGCAGCGGAGGTGTTAAACAGTGCGGTGATTCACGGTATCGTGTGGCGGGAACCGCTGGCCCCGCTGACCGAGCAAGTTGCCGACGGCAACAGACTGGGAGGGTTGCGTTTCCCGGCGAACGCCCTGTACAACACCATTAGGCTGAACACCTGAGAAGGTTATACTTCATCAGTATGTCTCCAACTATCTTCGAAACCTGTTAGAAATGAAGGTTTGAAAGCTAGCTATGGCAATTTATTTTTCACAGTTGCTTAATTATATAGAATTGTTATTAAATAACTCTCATAACCCCCGATTATGTAATGTATGCATTCAGTTGTAGTTTATATCATCATAAAGTAGTAACTTCTTACATGTTATTGAGTTAATGATGACAGAAATACGGAACCAATGAAATTAAAAATTAACTAGAAATCCTAAAAACTTATGGTACAATGAATAAATTATAAAACTCAATCCATCGTGCCTTTTGCTTTAACAAAGTGTGTCATTTGTCATTCTGGTTCAGGCTGCATTTTAACCTAACCTGCAGTACTTTGTAATATTTCTTTTAAAAAATCATAGCTTCTTTCACTGACACCATATTGCTGATGTCAATATTTCAGTAAGAACATTTAGTTCCAAGGTGGTTAAATATATTAAATTGGATAATTTGTCAGTGCTCCAATAATGGTGCACCAAAAGTTAATTGTCCATTTGGTGTGAAGTATAGCACACACGTTCCTTAGGCAATAACATTTTAGAAAATGTGCAAACTAATCAAGTTTTTTTTCTTCCTAGCTTATGACATTGTTTCCAAATGCCCGCATCAAGATGACACAGCCAATTAGGTTAGGTTAAGTACTGGTGTTTCAGTTGAAATGCAGTCTGGGCCAGAATGAAAAATGCTCTTAGCAATCATTGTATGGAAGTATATATATTGCTGTCAAATTCCTGAAAACTTGGCCGCTGTATGAAATTCGTTGTAATGACATAGGAATATCATCATGTGGTCCTATGAAAACTTGCTAGCAGCAGGATTTTACATTCATTGCATGCTATTGGTCAGGGGCGGATCCAGGGGGGGGGGCTAGGGGGCTCAAGCCCCCCCCCCCCGCAAACGTATCTAGGTCCACCCCTGACATTGTAGTTTTGAGACTTTCCCCCCCCCCCAAACCAAAGTCCGCTCAAGCCCCACCTAAAACAAAATCCTGGATCCGCCCCTGCTATTGGTGACATCAAAGATGTGTTTAGAAATGGCCACCCTTCATATTGCTGCATTACGTAAATCATAACCTGGTACCACAATTTGACTATGAATTCTTATCTAACTTCACAAGATAAATCGAAAATAAAGAACAAAATTTTTTGATATCTTGCTTAGTTCCCAAAATATTGAATACCAAATAGCAGTATCAGGTAAAGTTCTTTGAGCTATTGTTGACATTTTTCTGCTGATGAAGGCCTTTTTTTTCCAACCTAACCACAACTGTTAGGAAGAGAACAAAACACTTATTGTGCATGTGCAACATATAGTTCCTTGTGGCTTTGTTGAATTTTTCTGGTTCTGCTTTCATCTTATCCTAACCACATCAGTTCATAAAGATAACATTTCAAGAACTAAGCGAGATATCGAAAAATTTTATTCTTTTACTTTCGAACTGTATAGTCAAGTTACATAAGAATCCATCATTAAATTGTGCCACCACAGTTATCGTATAATCCCCGTTAAATTTTCGGTGTCATTATGTCTAAGGTATGTTCATTTTTGTCTGATATGAGCATACTCTCGAAAGGTATATCCCCAGGAAGTGCAAAATTTCTGATGAAAGGGACAATTGCTTTTCATTATGCCCTTATTGTGCTGACAGTTTTTCACATAGCTCTAATTTCTTATATTTCCGTAGTCATATTGCGTTCAAATGTTAGTTAAACACAAAATAATAAATGTACAACAGTATGAATAAATAGATAATAAACAGAAGGATGAAAAGTTTTTGAATTAAATTTATATTTTTTGCTTCTCTATGTTAATATTTGGTACAAGAATAAGAAGGTTAAACCATTTCTACACACATCAGGGTACAACACAACAAGTAGTGGGCAAATGCTAGTGCTAGGTAATTCTATCCCTGAAGATGCATAATTTTTCTTCTACAAACTGAAAAGATTCAAACAAAATCATATCAAAGTGACTAACAGAAAATGTGACCAGCCCATGTTAATCATATAATCTGTAACCTACTATCTACAATCAGTCTCTTTTGTTAATTTTGCAACAACAAAAAATAATAAGTTTCCAATAAGACAATATAAAAGTAGTACTTAGTATGCAAGAAAAGCTGAATTCTTTACTGTATAAGAAGTGAACTTTTTTTTAAACAGAAAAAAAATAGGCTGTTATACTGGATACATTGTGTATCTCTCCACCAAAGTCAGACAACTCCAGTTTGAACTGGTTTGAATTACTAGAGTAATTTGTTAGACAAATTCTTACCATCAACGATACCATTCAACTCTTTCATTCTCTTCACTGATGGCTGCCCAAGCTCTTGCAAAACATAAATGTGATCAACATTCAAAGGATTGTTTTTAAGTTCTGTTCCAAATAGAACAATGCTCATTAAATCACGGGGAGAGTTGCGAACCATATCCAACATTGTTTCCCTGCAACACTGTTTTCAAACCACAAGAAAACTTTGGTTACTGTAACACATTATGTTTTATAAGATTTTACGGGTAATATCAAGATGGGGGTACCGCTGCAGCCTCCCGTAGTAAACACACAGATCACGTGGTATATATGACATCATTGTGACGTATTCAGTCTGCACGTACCAACGCAGTAACAGCTATAGGTATGATCTGAAAATTGAATATCGTGTGATATTGTTACATTTCACTTTGGTCCAGGATGCATTACGACCGAAACGTATATTTATAAAATATGATTTCCTCAATCATATGTCACAATGATGTCATATATACCACGTGATCTGTGTGTTTACTACGCGAGGCCGCAGTGGTTTCCTCATCTTGATATTACCCGATTTTACTACCTAAACAAATACTGTACTGAATGTAATTCAAATATCTATTAGTTAAAGGCAGCACCAATGGACAAGTTCCAATAGAAATGTCTATATCTCACCTTTCCTATAATTCTCCCTCCCTCCCCAAATAGTAGTTCCCTGACAGCAAAATTATCTCTGAATCATCACACGTGGAAACAGTGAATTTGGGGACCGTGAAGAAAAAAAAAAAAAAATGAGGAGCACAATTTTCATTCTTGATAAACAAGTGAAATATTGTATGTGTTCATATGTATCTAACAGACAAGAACCAAATATTACATTATTGGAGTATGCTGCAATGATCTATGACAAGTTGCCTTGGCACACATTCCCACCCAGTAAAGAACAGAATTGCAACAAATGAACTTCTCAATGAGGACTGGAGCACTGTTTAATAAATTAAAAGGGGTAAACAATAAATTCAATTACTTTCACCAAAGGATTATGGAAATTTACAAGAGGTGTCTCCCTACAAAACTAGCTCCAATTGGTTAAAAACGAGTAAACAAAAATTGGGTTACAGTTTGTATTAAAACATCTTGCAGATATAAAAGGGAATTGTATGTAAAAGTTAGGAATACTGATAACACGATTCTCAGACAACATTACAAAACTTTAACCAAAGTAATAAAAGAAGCTAAACGTTTGGCCATAAATCATGAGATTAGTAGTTCAGATAATAAGATAAAAAGTGTTTGGAACATTATTAAAAGAGAAACAAGTGTTTCACCCCTTGAACATAAACCTATATCTTTAAGCATTAACGATAAAATTGTAAATGACCCCTCTTATGTAGGAAGTGCTTTTAATAACTACTTCTTAACAGTTGCTGAAAAAATAAAAGGAAAATATATTGGGAATATGGATGCTATAGCAATACTTAAATCCTTGTCACCAAAAACCGCATCTACGTCTCTATTTCCCACCAGTCAAAATGAAATAGAAAAAATTATTAAATCCCTCAAAAATAAAAAGTCATTTGGTTACGATGAGGTTTCAACCCATGTAGTGAAACAATGTAACACCAGCATTAGAAGAGTTAATAGTCATATTTAATTTAATTGCAATGGAGCACAGGCTCCGGTGGCAATTTCCCTGCACACCCATCTTCCCCCTATCCTGCACCTACTTACATTTGCCCTCTACAAATTTTATCCTTAAATTCTTTCAAAGTTTTTGGTAAATTATTCATCATTTCTCTTGGTAACTCATTCCAATCCCTGACACCCTTACATAAAAAAGATCTTCCGTGACACACTCAAGAAGTCAATAATCAAACCACTTTATAAAAAGGGTGATACCTCAAAGATTGAGAATTACAGACCCATATCACTTCTATCAGCATTTTCAAAAATCTTTGAAAAAGCAATGTATAGAAGGGTGTATGCACATCTACCAAAGAATGACCTGCTCTTTAAAGTAAAGTTTGGTTTTAGGCAAGGTGTTTCAACAGATTCAGCAATTTTTGCTTTTGTAAACAATATACTGGGATCAAAGCATAAAACACTAAATTCCCTAGGTATATTCTGTGGTCTTACTAAGGCTTTTGACTGTGTTGTTCATGATATTCTCCTAGGTAACTTAGACCACTATGGAGTTAGTGGTAAGCCATGACTTTGGTTTAAATCATACTTGGAAAATAGAAAGCAATGTGTATCACTGAAAAATGCTAATACAGGAGATGTTATAAACTCAGAATGGAGTATAGTTAAATGTGGTGTGCCTCAGGGTTCAATTCTTGGCCCTCTGCTGTTCTTAATCTATATAAATGATCTCCCACATATACTAGGTGATAATGAATATGTGGTGCTCTTTGCAGATGATACTAGCATATCGTTGAAAGACCACGATACAAAACCTTGAAAACACAGCAAATGATGCTATAAAGAAAATTAACAGTTGGTTTAATGCTAACAAACTAATACTTAATGTAGAAAAGACACAGTTACTTCAGTTTGTTACAAAAACAGCGGACAGCTATAATGTGATATCAGAAGGAAAAGCAATTAATGACAGTAGTTTTACAAAATTCCTGGGTGTATATATAGATAACAAATTGAACTGGAAGCAACAGATTCAACAACTTAAAAAACCGAATTCTGCAATATTTTCACTGAGGGTAATATCTAGAATAGCTAATATAGAAACCAGAAAGTTAGAATATTATCACTCCCTGCTCACTTATGGCATCTCATTCTGGGGGAACTCGTCACAAGCACAGAGGGTATTTAAATTGAAAAAGCGTGCTGTAAGAACTATTTGTGGAGTAAGCACATGGACGTCGTGTAGAAATCTATTTAAAAACCTAGGTGCACTAACAATGCCAGCACAGTACGTATACTCTGTACTATCATTTGTAACGGAAAATCCTGAACACTTCAATCTTAATGCTGACATATATAGCCACAATACTAGGAATAAATATAATATTTACAAGGATTACAAATCGCTGTCAGTTGTACAGAAAGGGATAAAATTTACTGGAGCTTCCTTATTCAATGTCTTACCAACAGAAATTAAATGTTATCTACGAAAACCCAACTACTTTGAGTCCAAACTGAAAGAGTTTCTGCTTCAGAACCCATTTTACTCTGTGAAAGAATTTTCTTCTTGGAATTTGGTAACTAAGAATGACTGATAAAATAGTATATATGGTGTATGGAAGGGGAATGTGACAAAGTTGTCCACAATTACTAAAATGATATATGGTTTTTCTTACTATTGAAACTTCTGACAAATGAAGTAATTACACTGTTTATAAAATTCACTCATATATAGTTACTAACATGGGATAGCACGCACTCAAAAATTGCTATGAAAAATTATCATACTAACAGGTTTTTAAGTAATTGATAGCTTATGAGTTCTTGGTAATATAATTGATATTGTTAATAGGTGTGTGTACTGTTTCACACAAATAGCAACTAACATGATATAATATGTAGTCGCAAATTACAGTGAAACTTATCATAGTAACTGGTTGGTAAGAAAATAACTGGTTAATAGATGCTGGTAACAAGTGTATATACTGTTCCACATAATAAGTATTAATTAACTCGGGATTGTATGTGTAGATTACAGGATATATTGTTTATACTAATGGGTTGTAGCTAACTTGTTATCAATGTATAATAATATTGTCAATTATATAGTAATACAATTGACATTATTAATAAGTGTATGTACTGTTCCACATCCCTGAGATTACTCTCACATGGGATCAAAGTGAACATATCTATCTATCGGTTTAATTCTAGATGGGGATACCGCTGCCTCGCGACTGTTAATGTGACGTCATCGTGACGTCACGTTCAAGTACAGTCATCCGCTCGGTCACAATAACTTTAAAGCTATACAATATCAACATAAACTACAGTACAGTACAGTCATACGCTCGGTCACAATAACTTTAAAGCTATACAATATCAACATAAACTGATATCCCGAAGGTGGATCAGATGCAGGCGGCCGCTGGTAAGCGGCCGCAGATGTCCGATAACACAACCAATACTGCTAATCTTCGCGGGTTCACTGCCGGATGATGATGAAATGCGATCTTCACCTGAAACATTGAACATCTGATTGTGTTATCGGACATCTGCGGCCGCTTACCAGCGGCCACCTGCATCTGATCCACCTTCGGGATATCAGTTTATGTTGATATTGTATAGCTTTAATATGTTTTTACGCGGATGACTGTACGTGAACGCGACGTCACGATGACGTCACGTTAACAGTTGCGAGGCAGCGGTATCCCCATCTAGAATTAAACCTATCTATCTACCAATATTTTGCTAACCCATGCCAAACCCACAGATGATCATATCACTAACAAGTATAGTAAACAAAAATTTTCTTCACGCTGGAACAGCAACATTACATATGTTTGTCGGTGTTTTGTAGTACATTAAAAGTCATTTACAAAAAACGTGTTAAAACAAAACTCTGAATCTTATCTTGGATACTTTTTGTTTGGCTTTACCCCCAGGGAGGTACAAAGATATGTCAAGGGAAAAGAGGTGGGATGGATGGGGGGGAGGGGGCAAGGAAGAAGCAGTTGCAAGGTAGCTTCACCGTGCATGTGGATGAAAACCTATCTCTACACGATCATAAATATTATTTCACCAATTCTTAGAGTTGAAAATCTTTATTCTGGCATCATCATCATTAGTTTTCTGCCCTCGGGCAGGTTTTCTCTTGGCTGCTCTCCATACTTAATAAGTTTCTTTGACATGTTATTGTTAACACTGAAAAGTAAGCATTTATCTTATCTTTAAAAAAAAAAAAAAAAAAAAAAAAAAAAAAAAAAAAAAAAAAAAAAAAACCTGTAGCTGAAAAAAGTGAGTGGGGTGGGGGGTGGGAAGAATTCTTTAGATGGAAGGAGGGTGCGGTACAAAAAAGCGTTGGGAACCATGCAAGGAACATGATCTAATCATCATGAAGTTTACTCTACTACAGCTAAAAATTCTTTTCGGGTGTCTACCAGATAAATTCTGTCATACATGACATTTTCATAGCTACCTTCACTCTCTTCGTCAGATGAAATGGTAAGTCGAAGTGGATGCATACTGAACCTAGTGTTAAATGAGTACCCAGTGGGGAAAGGAAGGCCAAAGTGTAGAGCTGATCACATCATCCCTAGTGCTGAAGAGCACAAATTGAAAATGTATCTTACCCAATGAGACTGGAAAGGAGCCACCAACAGTTTTCACTAAATAACTGCTAAATCCAACAACGAATACTAACATTCTTTGTTAAAAATGCTTTTATAGACATTAAAGTGCTCTTCAAGGCTCAAAACTTATAATGGTGGCTTTGCAACGACTGGTACTCAAGAAGAAATTGTCCTTTTGGTCCCCAAATTTCTACCCATGTTCCTAGGATGATATTATTTCCTAATAATATTGCCATAACATTGAACAGTAAGCGATTGTTGGATACGTGTCCTGAAATTCCTAGCACATTATGCTATAACAGGGAGCCATTCTGATCAAGGCGGCATATCCACCTGTCCATAGGCATCATTGATAATGTGGTTCAAAAATCGAAGAAGCTTAAATTTTAAACCAAATTTCTACTTTAACAAGTGTTAACTGTCATTTTGGTACAGGCTGCATTTCAGTCTGTCCACAACCTTCAATAATAATGCTGCTCTAAGATCAAGATAGCTTAAACTATTTATAAAGATTAATTTCTCAGGCCATATTATATTGCCACTCTTTCAGCCTAACTTCAATCGGTTAAATCCTAGATCACGATAAGGCTACAACAACTTTCCGCTACACTTAGCTAAGAATTATCCGCATCACTTTTTTGAACAAAAAAACTCTAGTCCAGCCTGCATATCAACCTAAACAATACTGCTAGGAGTAGAACGAAACAATTTTGGTTGATATGAGCTCTTTACCGGGAATGAAGTTGTTTTAGCGGTATCATGATCTAGAATTACTATTTTTGCAACCACCTTTGAGAAATGCTGTAGGATATTACTATTGGGCATATTTCGTTGTTGTAGCAGCAATGTAATTCTTATTATCGTTGGAAATCTCAATATGACTACTGAAGATCACTACAGTTTAATGTTTCAGCAGTTTTTTTTAATGAAGTTTCTGAGGTATGAGTATATTTTATGACTATAATAGACTAATATTATTCAATAATATCGTCCAAGGAACGTGTGTCAAAATAATTTTAAACCAAAAGGACAGTTGCTTCTTAAGTACCAGCCATTGCCTAGGAGACCTAACTAACTAAAGATTACATCAAACCAAATCGTTTTAGTGCGAAATAACATTCAATAGCCGAAAATAACCAGTTTATAAAAATTTAATAAAAACGTAACGTGTAGGCCTACAAGTTATAAATTTTCAGACCAAAAGCGCTATTCGTTCTAGTGTTTTTCTCACTGCGCAGCGACCAAATGAACCTTTTGCACAATAAGTAAAAAACTGCAAACAAATAAAATAAGGGTCTACTGGAGATCGCGATTCCGCTACAACATTCAGTAATATCGTTGGAAAACTGCTGTAGTCAGTCGCAAGTCGTATTGTTTTCAAGCAGTAATTACGATATAATACAGCCTGGACCATTATTTTGAAGTATAAATTAGGTTGTTATACAGCCTGGACCAGCATGAAACCGTTTAATGCACTTGGTAAGAATTTCTAGTGGAGTCTTGCGTTTGACCACTGCAGTATTTTGATGTAAACTCCTGGCGGAATCGGGATCTCCAGTAATCCCTAAAATAATACCTATGTATTAAAATTTACTGGTCCAGAGGAAAACATGAGAAAATTTATGACGTTTACCTCTAAGCATATTTTCAGCAGCATTTCACCCATTAAATCGCCAGACTGGAATTCACATTTTCCGTACATACTATCAGTACACTCAACAACGAAAATCGTTGCATCTGTACCACCGTAATTATATTCCTTGTTACCGTACTGCCCTTCTTCAACATCGTCCAGTATTCCATCTATATCCATGATTCAATCACGCATCCAACAAAAAAGAAAACAGCTGTCACGCCACTGTTATCACAACAATCGCAGAGGTAAATCACACGCACTAGGATCACTTCTCAATGATAAATAGGTGACGCAACTAATTACGAAGATATACTCAAATCAGAATATTCGCGCCATAGTTGTAACTGCAATAAGATCGCTGGGAAAAAATATTGCGCAATGGGGTACAATGCATGGAGGATATTCCTTCCTCCATGGGTACAATGCAAACTTTTCCATAGATCTCAATATTATAGATTGGCTCTCTGGATGTGCTAACCCTGGAGGAAGCAATTCCTCCATGGTGCTAACTTGTCTATTTACTGATAAACAAGTGCATAACAAAATAGATAAATACAACAAAAGATGTAAAGCCTAGCATACATGGTACATTATTTACGTTAACTACAGTCACACAAACTACTGCCAATTATTTTTTAGATACCTTACAAATGAATTCTTCGATGGTGTAGTTGTCAATTAAAAAAATCTTTTAATTTTTTCCCGAATTTATTCTTATCATCTGCCAGACATTTAATAGGTGTTGGGAGCTTATTGAAGTATTTATACTTGAATATCGAACCACTCTTCAAACAAATGTGAACTACTTGTAATCGTTTTACTTCTAATAATTGTGACTAATTTTGGGAAAGTGGTCAGTATTGTACAGAGAAAAAAATAGGTATTGTAGCTGTGCGTCTACTATAACCAAAGAAATCATATATATATTTTTAAAAAAATAATTGAAAAATATTTATTTTTTTGTTCTATATATACTAGAATATTGGCGACAAAATGCTCGCAGCTGTCATTTATACACTTGCGACGTACCTCTCAGTTCGTGCCACTGTAAGCAAAGCGGCAGTTTGCTTATCTATTATAAGCAATTATAAATCTGTAAGCAAACTGGGTGTGCCTGAGAGTTTGAAACGGAACCACGCAAATACTACCGTAGAATTGTATTTAAAGCTTTCAAATTTTGAAAGCTCATGGTCTAGATAAAAATCTGCGAAAATAACTTATTACTTATATGTACCAGCGGGCAGAGTAATAAATTATAATCATAATTTCGAGATTGGAGAAATATGAGCACACTATATTTGTAATGAGCATTCCCTTCAATAAAAAATGACAAAATATTACACTGTTATCTTCAGTTTCTGTTTTATTTTTTTACTTCAATTATTTGATTCTTTAATTTTCTGTAAAGTAATATTAGTAAACTTCGGCTAACAAACGCAACAGGTTGGCTACCATGCGAAATTATCAACATCATGACAAATTTTGTCTCGAGCACTACACACCATAGAGGAAGGAATATTCCTTCCTCCATGCTACACACGTCTGTAATCGTCGCTTATCGCTGAACATTAACAAACGCTATGTGCCGAAACGTTTCCCCTATATGTCATATGGATGCGAAATCAGCTTTCTCTCGATCAATGATGCCTGAGAAACAGCTACAATAAACATCATCAGATAACAATACATATTCCTTGCGTGGTAGATTTTACGGAATTGCCCGAAATTGAAACGACTTTACTCAATTAGAATGTATTTGGTGCAGATGTAATTAAATAATATTACCCAAGGAACGTGTATACAAATTTTCATACCAAAAGAACAATTTATTTAAACATGGTTCGCATTATGGAGAAGCCTTACTTCTTCTTGGCATTATTCTCGCATTCCAGGATTTGCTTTACTGGACTTCTTCTTCGATTTATGCCGATCTTGTGCCTCTTTAGGTGAGGCATTACTAGTTCCATGTCCTCTCGCAAGATATCCAGCTAGCGCTTCCTGGGTCTGCCCGTGGTCTTCGGCCCTCCGGCCCCTCCGAGTGCTATTATCGCAACTGAAATTTTATTCCTGCTTAATTCATGGCCGTATCATCGCAGAAGACCCTCCCGCATTTTCTAAGGGTTTGGAGCTACACCAAATGCCGTCTAAACGTTCTCATTCGTGATGAGGTCCAATCAAGTGAGTACTTGAGCCAGCGAATCATCTTCATTTACATGACAGGTGTAACATTATCACTAACCCCCAATCATTTTATTATGATTAATATTGAATTATGTAACATTAATTAGATATATATATGAATAAAATATAGTTTGCAGGCGGAAATGTGTCATTTACGGGAAACTTTCCGCAAGAACGGTTTCAACGAGGCGTTAATAAACTCGGTTTGCACACGAGCAGGAAGGAGGAAAATACGACAGCAGGAAGACCCGAGCCGCTTCGCCTTCCTTCCTTATGTCGGAACGACTACCGCTAAGATTGGCAGAATTTTAAGTAAATGTGGCATTAAAACCATTTTCCGACCAACGGCCAAAATTAGGAATATACTGCGGTCACCCAAGGACGATATAGCCTTACGAACACCTGGCGTATATCGCATTCCTTGCGAATGCGGAAAGGCTTACATCGGACAAACAACACGATGTATTGACCAAAGGTGCGCCGAACATGCGCGCAACGTCCGCCTGGGCCAGATCGACAAGTCAGCGGTTGCTGAACACAGTATTGACACGGGACATGGCTTTAATTTCAAAGCAACAAGTATTCTTGCGCGTACGAGAGGTTATTGGGACAGTGTTTTTTCGGAAGCTATCGAAATTCGTATCTCGAAGGACCTCGTTAACAGAGATACTGGATTTCAGTTAAGTAAAGCCTGGAGCCCAGCAATCCAGAAAATGAGAGTGCAGCAGGACAACTGGGAAACACGCACCTCTCTTGCGCGCCAGCAATCAGCGGAACCCACCAGCAGCTAATGGCTTCCGCCAATAGGAACGCTTCCCGCTAGTGGCCAACGTTTCTCGTCACTAGCCATTGGCCGACCGGAAAAAGGATGACGTAGCGCGGACTTCGCGTGATATATAAGCACCTTAATAACCGACCGGCAGCAGTCACTTGACAATGGCGGCAGAGTTTGTGACCGCCGAAACGTCGTGGTCAAACGATGGACTAACTCGGCTAGTTACCCGAGAAAATTTTATTCATTTACAACGCCGAGAAAATCTCCAGTCTTACATAGATATATATATTCTAACTAATGTTTGTAGGTTTATTTCTAATATTGCTGGGTTCCACAGTCTGTAGTTGAAACCGGGGTAGCATACTGTTGTCTATTTATGTAACAATCTTTGATCATAACAGCTGGCGGGCAGTGATTGTTGATTGGACGCCTCCATTGTTGTCAGGGCCCGAGGCATATTGTCTCTGCAAGTCAGTCTGTGTATCGTGCCGCTTGGAAGAATTGTCTCTGTTGGAGGAGGTTATTGTACACAAGATAAAATAGCTTCTGAAACGTATGGGAATCTTGTGCCAATGTAACATAAATGTTTTAGAAGTCGTATCAACGCACGTTATTAATTAAATTCAATAATAAATCTACGGGAACAGTGAGTTTGTCATTTCTAGACCTCTTAATGTTGTGGTGGACGAGAAAACTTTTTTTCTGTTCGCCTTGCCACTCCCGAGTAGGACATATAAACTGTGGGTAACCTCTAGTCATGTGAGCAGTAATACTTATAAATAAAACTCTCAGTAAGGATACGTATATATATTCACACTTTATTACATCATTTCAGTACAATAAGGCCTATCCTAGTTACCTCTATAATTCCATAGACTCTTATCCCCACCTTGTTATTTTAATCCTTGCCTTCTATATTACTTACGAATCACTGGCTAGTTCCCACTGTTTTACTGTTGGTGAACCACTTCGCTACATTACTTCGGAGTCCTCTGGCTGCATTGCTGCATAGGAAGCCTATCCAACTTCCTAGACCTTCCCAAACTCCTTCTGCCGCTAACGACCTGTTCCTAGTAACTAGACATTAGACACTCTTCTCAGCTCGTGCCTCCCAGTTTTGTGCAGCTCCCCCCTCCCTATCATCCGTAGTGGGGGGTGCCTCTGGCCAATAGGAATAATTCCTTCCCTACCATCTGTCTCCAAATGACGTCTTGCTATCTCCTAATTTTGCTGACTATCTGATCTACTTTGGTGTCATTGCTGCTTGGATGATTACATTCCAAAGCTTCTGGCTGTTTTGAATCTCTGTTGTAACTGCACTGATTCCAACCACTGCTACCTGCAATCAACTTTCACCCCAACTTTAATGACTGTAGTCCAAAATTCCTTGATCGTCCACCACAATGTGTTTATCCGAGGTAACAGTTTACACTGTTGAAAGAGGAGAATTTGGGCTGACCTCTTAAATATTACGCCGTCATCCAAAGTCAGGATAGGGGTTAGCTTATGACTGCTCCTGATACCAAGTTAATTGATGTTTAAGTCTGACACTACGATCTGAAGTTGCAGTAATTCACTTTCTTCGTCGCCAATATTCTTAAGTATCGCCATAACAGATAACGGATTTCAGGTTAATATTGAAATAAGAAAAGTCCACTATAGGTAAAAATTGTATATAGTATAATAGTATCAGCGTGTAGCCTAAGGCTGGATTCGAATTCTTTACGTGTAGATTGCAGGTCATCATTAAATTCATATTCACTTATACTCCCTAAAATCTTTCACAACTCGCGAAAGATGAAATTAATATTTTAAGCTCACGAACGAAGAACCGAGAAAAGATTGAACTGATCAACGGACATATATATGAGTTAACACTCTCATTGCCATCACGGATCTCCCAGAACTACCCACTACCCCGCAACCACCACAACCTCAGGAAGTAGACTCTTAAGAACTGCCCACCATTACAGCGGGGATGGTGAGGCTAGGCACACTCCGCCACCCATGTGGGTGCTCGCGGGGAGCGACGGGGACGCGCGCCTGCCACGGACCAGGCCGAAGAGGAAACCTGGCCGTATAGTTACATCCATCTCCGCGAGTCCAGCGAGCGCCCGGCCGCACCCGTCCCCACAGAGAACAAGGCGGAAGCCGTAGCGGACCAGGCGCGACGCGGACCTACCCTTGTCACACGTTCCGCCACACCCGCCGCCAGCGCAAGCAACAGCAACAGGCATCAGGTTCACACGCTATAGGGTACGCTCCAAGTGAAACGTTCTGCCGCACCCGAACGGCACTCCGGTGTGGATGCCTCTGACGAATACGACTTCCCGCTCACTTGTTCAAGCTCGCAGAGCACCATCGCAGTGCGCATCACACCTCAGCTTAAAGCCTTGGCGTACGAGTGTCGCTGCCCCACCCGGATCAAAGACCATACACTACTGGTGCACACATATAAGAGGACCTATTTTGGCACCAAATGGCTCATACCGGTGGCAAGGAGAGCACAAGTTCCTTGAACATTGATCACCGGTCCCAGCGAAGGTGATTCTATACAATCTGAAGATGACCCCGGCCGTTGCCAGATCACGCCAGCTTACCGGTACCGTCCGTTGCCTCCCATCAGGGACTCGTCACCTCCCTGCTCCACGGGTCCTACTGCAGTGATCCTTCAGTCTTACTGCCCGCGCGTTGGCAATGAGTGCTACCGGCGGGAGGGCTGAACCGCGTCACCCCTCAACGATCTCAGTCTTCCGAAGATCAAGATCACCGGTCCGTTTGTTTGGTCCATACCAGCGGGAACCACTTCACCTGATCACCGAAGCCCACCTCTGCAGTGGCCGCTCCCGAGAACTGGAATACGATCCCACCTTCTAGCGGTACCGTTTGAGTGAAACCGTTCTGCAGGGCACACACTAATCTCCCTGAACCCCGTCCGGCATATAGTCGGATATAACAGGGGTATCGCCACAGTGTGCATTCCCAAGGGCAGGGTGCACTACATCCCTGTGTGTCCCGTCCGGTTTACCCGGGGAGGACCGCCGGTACCTTCCGCCAGACCCCTACAGCGCGGCCGACACAGACTTCCTCACCAATTACTGGTGCTGTCTCCTTGGCGTGGAGGCGCATCGGACTCTCAATCCTCCACACAGCATGCGCCTTCGGCGTGGACTTGCGGACCTTCCTCCCAATTACTTGGGCAGTCCCCACGTCGAGCTCGGGGCCCCAGGGTCGCCAGTCCCGTATCCCAACCCTTAGGAGGGCCGAGACTCCTGAGTGTCGTCTCACGCCCCAAGAAGCTCATTACGACCGAAGTAGTCTTGGTACTCTTGTTAGCGAAGCTACCTTCACAACGTTTGAAGAGTCACCGTTCGGGCACACATTCGTGAAACCCCTCCCACTCATTTTATACAGCCGGGGACCCCGTTACCCAGATACCTGGTATTGGGTAAACAAACCCGAAACTGTTTTACGGGTATCCGCCGCGCGGTCAGTCGGGGCTAGTCTCGGATACTAGGACATGGGCACGGCTAGGTCCCGACACCTCAAACGACTGCCTCCTGCGGATTACCCCGTCCGTGGACATTGGGTCGCCATTCCGTATCCACACAAATTGGCTGGTCTTCTACAGCCATTTGTCCTCTTGTTAGCAAGGCTTCCCTTGCAGCGTTTGAAGAGTCACAGCCGGGGCCACTTGCGTGATACCCCTACCGCTCATTTTGATGCACTGGGCCGACGCCAGTTGCCCTGTACCTCCATACAGGAATTGGGTAGTCGACTGACTGACTGCTTTACGGGAGACCGCCAAGCGGTCCGCCGGGAGCTAGTACCGGATACTAGAGTAATCTGCACTCCGACACCTCAAACGACTGCTTCGCGCGGCCTCCTTAGCTCCGACCCCAGGAGCGCCAATCCCGTATCCGGACGCAACTAGTATACGCCCAGACCCCCTGGGCGAAATAAAGTTGAAGCAAATGTCTATCATCTAACTGTTAATCTTGAGTATCACTCCGTACATCGATGAACATCAAGAGTCCTCACAGTTACCAAGTGTTCAATTTCTAAGTTCACTTCCTACATTTTTGCAAGTGTTGCTGCCCACTCCGAAACATTACACACACGACCGAAGCAGTCTGAGTGTGCTGACAGCAGATCCAGGATTTTGGTTTGGGGGAGCTTGAGTGAGATAAGGGTAGGCTTTATAATTATGCCGCCCTTAAAAGATCGGTAGAGCTTATTTAAAAAAAAAAAAAAAAAAAAAATCTGCAAAGTTACGATATGGACCCACATACTTAATGCTAATCGAGCAAGAAAATAGGGAAAAGCGTGGAAGCCACTGTTTTTTTGAACCCCTAGCTTTCTCAGATCTCATTGACAATTTAATATGTTGCAGCCACAATTTGTCTGAATGTTTTATTCTATCTCAAATCGCATATTATTATCTTATTATTAACGCGAGAAGTTCTATTTCTGATTTTAGCAAATAACTTTTGAAATATTTCTTCATCCACTGAGATTTTTGGATCATTGTATTTCTTATAGTTTTTTCTATGATCTGGTGTATATTGTTTTACTAGGCACATTTTATTTTGTGTGTAATTTTTAATAACCGTCAACTACGCTTCCAAATCGTTTATTTCCCGCCTGAATGACGTAATTCAAAAGATCTTCCTGCATTAATTTCTTGCTAGTTACATTTGTTTGAACATTATCTCACTCTCTTTAAAAAATTATTCTGTCTTCTAGTATATCTTTCTCTTAAAAACTCATTCTTTATCATCGCGATAATGCCAGTACCGGATTAGCCACGTAGGAGGAATTAAAAAATGCTACGGGCGCCGCGTTTTCTGGGGGTCCCGTGCCTTCTAGGGGGCCCCCATCACGCCTAGGATTCTCGGAAGATAGGTGACCTTTTTTGTAGCTCTTCTGCTGCCTCTGACAGCCAAAACCAAGGGTCCCTTTTTAACATTTGCTACGTACCCGCACTGTTTTAATCCAGCAATGGATAGTGTACTTGTCTTTTATGATTCATCGGACTAATGATGTAGTCCTACAATGAAGCTATAATTTAGAAAGTTACAATTCGACTTTTGACACTTAAATTTTGAATATATCTACTAACCAATGTTATATTATTGTTCTATGAATTTTTCTTTTTCTTCTGAACACAATTTTAACCTTGCAGGTTCACTTTTAGCAAAAATTAACATAAAAAAATAAACTTTTACTACTTGGACTATAAAGTTTGTTATGAATTAAAATATGTCTCTCCATGTGTATAATATGCTGCCGTTGTATAATTTGAGTTATCTTTAAAATTGAACGATTTTTCTTTGATGTACATGCTCCGAGACAATATGCTTTTCCTCACTGTTGACGCACCTGGTGCAATGAGCATAAAAATCGCAATATCTCTTTAAATAAAATTTTTAGATCATGGTTCAAAATGATCACAATTTTAAGCTCTATCAGAAAACATGAAGGGAACAAAACGGATTAACTCTGAAATTCCTAAATTTTGTTTCTTTAGGATGTCAATTTAATTGCGAGTTTAAAGGTGCTTTATTATTAATGAAATATTTATGAGAGTTATTCACTATATAAATGGCATGGAATAGACTCCCTTTAGAACGGTTTTGGTTAGATTATAGATATATGATAATAGCTCCCATGTAGGTACCACTTCAGGATAACCTCATACATGCCACTGGTCGAACAATAGTTATGTAAATTTTTGATTTAAGGGCACCGTCCTATCGAAAAGGACTCATATGACCTAAGACCACTTCAGCCAGGCTGCGTTAACTCTGTTTCGAACGTCTGGGAGTGTCCGACCGTTCCAACAGATAACTGTTCCCAGGTATTTGAACACAGATGACTTCCAGAGTTCAACGCTGTCGATATTAACATACCCCTCACTTGGAACTCTACACTCCATGTACTCAGTCTTCCGTAACGCATGCCTTGTCTGTCGAGGGATGATTGGATTTGTTGTTATGGAGGAGCTATGCAAATACACAATAATAAATTAAAAGGATGACATCAGCAAATCAGCTGTAGCACAATATTCAGCTGAGAGAGCGCACACTATTTTATTTGGTGACCACAATGTACTGGTTCAGAAAAGCAGATGGTGAGTCAAAGAAGCATTGTAAATTTAAAAAAAGACCAGATAATATGAATTTGGGCATTGGAGTACAACTTGACCAAATGTGGGATGCAAGTCACCATCAGATCACAAATGGTTAACGTGCTCTTCAGGAGCTATACGCTACAAGGATTCCAGCCATCGCAGTACTCTGAAGAAAGCCACAGAATGATGTCAAAAATGTTAAGTTTCCACCCGGAAAGCCAAGATAACAAAAAATTAATGGCTTTGTGTTTCATGACAATGTATTGCTTTGGATCACCAAGCACGGTGACAGAGTTGTAGTCGTAAAACTGTTACATGAATCTGTTGTGAAGTTATACACACTTCCATTCTGTCAGGTCATTGTGGATGGAAGACACCTAATTAGTGAATTGTAAAACAATATTGGTAGTGAGGTCGTAAGGGAGATGTCAGAGAGTGTATATGAAATATATATAATGCAATGAGAGACAAGATTTTGGAAGAGCTAGAGAGAAGTTGGAAGAATTAACTAAAGCCTTTTTAGAGAGTTGGTGTAGATATGATGGTTCCATTTAATCAAAACAGGTATCAGTAATGTACATACCCATCACAGATGATTTATTGTTGTTTAGTCATGGTTTATTTAGAAGATCAAACAGCAGAATGTGTTGCTACAACTTTTTTCTAGAATACTGAAATTTGGCATTTCTGACTCAATCAGTACAGATCTTGGATCTAATTTCGTATCAGGGATATTCATGTGAATATTTGCAAGACATTTCTGATGAAATGGACCGAGGAGGTCAAGTTGAAAGTGTAGCACTAGATATTTTAAAGGCCTTTCACAGAGTGAGCCATAAAATGGTGATAAATAAGGTAAAAACAATTGAAGATGATAAAAAAAGTGATTTGCTCACTAGAAGAATTCTGTTTTTAATGATGATTTTCTATTGAATACTGGGTATAGTTTGTACAATCTGGCATAGGCTTGGTTTATTTTATTATTAATGTGTGTGTTCCACCTTAAACGCCTGTCAAGGTCGACACCGAGGTACTTAATTGATTGGTCAGGTGGGTTCCATGCAATGTTATTTCCCATGATGTTTATCTCTGGCGGATTAGGTGGGCATCTCAGTGTAAAAATTTTGGCTGGACATTTTCCGGGGTTTAGCGATATTCGCCAATGATTTAACCATTCGGTTAGTTGTGAAATTGCAACATGTAGGTAATTGCGTGCGTTGTGTGAAATATATACTACTGTGTTATCAGCTTCCATTGCAGTCGAGGTATTTGTGAAAGTTGGAATGTCCGACGTGTATACGTTGAATAGGGTGGGCCCTAAAACAGATCCTTGTGGGACTCCTGCTGTTACTGGTTGTGCTGAGGATATTTTTGTGCCCACTCGTACTTTGAAGGTTCGGTTCTATAGAAAGCTTTCTAAGATTTTCTACAAATATAGAGGCATTCCTGTATTTTTGAGTTTACATAAGAGTCCAATATGCCATACTTTGTCAAATGCCTGGACAACATCGAGAAAAGCAGCCAGGGTGTGATGTTTAAGTTCAAAGCCCCTTGTCACGTCTTCAATCAGGCGTAGTATTTGGTGAGAGGTTGAGTGCATTGGGCGAAATCCAAACTGACGTAGTGGAATAGTTCCCGTAGCATCAAGGATAAAGTAAGCCGCGTCCGTATTATCTTTTCCAGTAATTTTGATAAGGTTGGGAGTAAGCTTATAGGTCTATAGCTAGAGGATAGGAAGCTGGTTTATTGAAAACCATGATATTAGCATGTTTCCACGCTGTTGGAAAATATCCAGTACAGAGAATGCTGTTAAAGAGTGCTGTGAGATAACTTATTGCCTTAGGGGGTAATGACTTCAGCGCTATGTTGGGTATATTATCATGACCTGGCGATTTTCTTACGGGCAAACCTTTAATTATTTGTCTCAGTTCTGTTGGGGTAGTGAATTTGACATAATGCTCCGCTTCAGTGGTCATATGCCGATTGGAATCTTCGACTGTTTTGTTGAACTCATGATCTGCTATAGGATTCGGTTCGAAGACGTTTTCAAAATGATCTGCTAAAATTTCGCACTTCTCTGAATCACTAGATATGTATTTGTCGTTCCATTTTAAGGGCGGTAAGACAGTGGGTTCCCTGAGAATTTGTTTCGTAGTTTTCCATAGAGATCTATCACCAGGTTCTAATCCTGATAGATAATTTTGATCCGTTTCGTAGCGAAATGAGTCAAGTTCTAGTTTTACCTGTCTAATTAACTGGTTTAGGAGTCTGCGTTGGTGCGGGAGTCGCTGCCTTTGCCACTGTCTGCCGGTTTGATTTTCGTAGTTGATCAAGTCAATGTTTCGTTGCGGTATTCTTTCATGGAGTGACTTAAACGTTCTTGTTTGAGGCTTCTTGGTTGATAGATCTATCATTTGATGCATTGCAGTTGTTAGATGTTGAACGCCTTCATCAATGCTGACTGTGTGTGTTGACAGCTGCTCACAAAACAGCGATTTTGCATCATCAGCTAAGTCTTTGTAGACTTAATTACTTTAAAAACTTTAAATATCATCTAAACTCTTACGATTATTGTTAGCGAGAATAATTATCTAAGACTACTCGATAAATAACAGTTTTTAAATTTCGGGTCATTGTTGCTAAGGTTTCCTTGCTAGTTATTGCACGTTTCACTTAATTAAATTTAGCATAAGCTTGATAGTTAGATTAATTTTAATACTATAGCATAGGTAAACGTAGTGGTTTAAGTTATTTTAGTGTTCAATTCTTATATACCGTAAAAATTCAAAGCACTAGTTCGAAATTCGATTGTTAAGGTTTTTGTGTCGTTTTATATTAAGACTCTATTCGGTTTAAAATAACACAGTTTGTTAATTAATTAGTTCTGGAATAGTAATAAAACAACTAGAAATTATACATAACAAACATAAGTATTGATATATAGCATCCATTTGTTTACAATAGATTGATAAAATATCGATATTTTCAGTTTCACTACAGACATCGCAATCGAGTTTACAACAAATACGTACGTTCTAGTAATTAACCTGTTTTGTGTGAAATATAGGGTAGGTGGGGGTAAGTATACGCACTGGGGTAAGTGTACGCAGTGTAAAATTTCGGCTCCACACAGCTAGGTTGCCAGCTATGTAGCATCATTAACTCGACAACAATGCCAAACGGGGAAGCACGGACTCTGAGCGCCATTCAGCAAGTGTTCTTGGCAAGATGAGGTAAGTTCTGTTTTCAACATTCTCACTGTAGTTTTTGGGTAACTTCGTTCCGTTTTTCTGTGTGTTTATTAAATTTCTTGCTCTGTGTTAATCTAATGTTAAGACCCTATGAAGTTATTGTTTAGTAGCAAGTGTGAATACCCCACTGTGAATACTTGTAACTTTGAAGAAATTAAACATCTAGGAAATCGTAAAATGGGGCAAGTGTACGCTGCTCTCAAGGGGCAACTGTACGCATTCAAGTAAGTGTGTACACTTGCCCCTTGGCGAGCAGAAAAATACTGCCATTCTTTACTCTCCACTACTCCAAGGCCCTTCATGGCTTGTAACGAAATTGCTTTGCTCGTATTTGCCTTTAATTGCAAGTAGAGTTATCTCCCTAATGTTTTTACCATTTTCTTTTTTCCCAATAGGAATTACATAAGGAAAACCGAAAAGAAACCCCTGACGGATGAAATTCTACAAACTGTACGACAGCTACTGAGCAAAAATTATTCTATTAGAAAAGCAGCAAGAACAGTTGGTTTTCATGAATCGACTTTGCGAAAACGGCTTAAAATGGGTAAAGGTTCTCAAACATTGGGGAGGTTTACGAAAGTTTTCACCCTTGAGCAGTAAAGAGAAATTGTGGAACACTGCAAAGAATTGGATCGTCGTTTTTATGGGCTAACTTTGAAATTTCTTCGCCATTTATTGTTCAATTATGCAGAGTTGAACCAAATCAAACACCCCTTTCCACAAGAAAAGAAGATGGCCGGCAGGGATATGACAAGGGATTTTATGAAGAGACAGAAACTTTCTTTGAGAGTGCCTCGCAACACAAGTATAGCAAGGACTATGGGTTTTAACAGAATCCAAATAAATCATTTCTTTGATAATTTGGAAAAATTGTACCAAAAATACAAATTCACACCAGATTGCATATTTAACATGGATGAAACTGGCATCGAGACTGTTCCACATAAGTTGCCCCTATCAGTAGCTCCTGTTGGGAAGAAAGATGTTGCAAAAGTGGTGACTGCTGAACAAGGGAAATCCATCACTGTTATCTGTTGTATGAGTGCATCAGGCAACCTCATCCCACCTTTTTTTATTTTTGGACGCAAGAGAATGAACCGCCTTCTTATCAAGGATGGACCACCAGGCTGTGATCTCGCTCTTACTGATAGTGGATACATAAATGTTCCCACTTTTATCAAGTGGCTTTCCCACTTTCAAAAATTTACAAAACCATCTGAACAACAACCAGTTCTTCTCATCCTGGATAATCATGTCTCTCACATTAGTCTTGAAGCAATAAACTTTGCCAAAGGCAATCATATTCACCTTCTTACTCTTCCACCTCACAGTAGCCACAAGGCACAGCCACTCGATAAAGTTTTTTTCAAGCCTCTTAAAACAAGATTTGCTGCTGTTGCTGATGATTGGGTAACATCTCATCCTGGGGAATCCATCACAGTTTTTCATCTTGCTGGGCTTTTCAATACTGCTTTCTCCAGAACAGCCAATGTTGAAGTAGCTGTTACAGGATTCAAGTCTACTGGCATCTTCCCACTGAACAGACACATTTTCACCGATGAACATTTCATGCCAGCAGAAGTAACTGACCAACAGTTTGAGGGCGAAGGAGACCTAGAGAGTGAGGACATGATGCTGATTCAATTTGATGAAGGTACATCGAGGAAATGTCATCGGAAGCTCAGAGAAACCAGTCTGCACTGTCTAACAATGTATTGGAACCACCTGCTTCTTCCTCACAGACAACACCAGACCTACCAGAGAGTCCTCAACCCGGACCATCATTTACTGCTGGTAGGCCTTGTCACACATCACCATCTGATATAATTCGAATTCCTCGGATCCAAAAAGCAAGGAAACGATCAAGGAAAAGTTTGAAATCAACCCATCTGACATCAACTCCACGCAAAGAAAAGTTACAGCATCTAGTTCAAAAGAAGGAGGATGCAGCTAATGAAAAGAAACAAAAAACAGATGAAAGTCCAAGGCTAAAGAGCAAAAATCTAAAACTGCAGGGAAAAGAAGACTAGTTTTTTCTGTTAGTTCTTACAGTGAGTCTGATACAATTTCCCTTCATAATAGTGAAGACTCAAGCAACTGGAATTCTTCAGAGTCTGAGATTGATGAAAGGGACCTATCCACATACACAAGACCAATACAAAAAGGTGATTTTGTTATTTCTAAAGTGTTTGGGAAGGCTTCTTCATACAGAATTTATGTGGTCAAAATTACAGAAGTTAATAATGCTGGTTTTGAAGGATTCTTTTATAAGAGGATTCCACAAACATTTAAATTTACTGAGACAGCAGAACAAGCATTTTTGCAAAATGATGACATTGTGAAGAAACTATCACACGCTGTGCAATCTAGCTCTATTAGATTCAAAGATGCAGTTGGATTTCAGGATGACCTTAGCAGCTACAGTGCCTTATTAGACTGATGATGATGTAAGATGATCTGTATCATTTGTTCAAGTTTTGCTACCAAAGTTTCAATTTTTCCTGGTGTGTTATTTCATATTTGGTTATAAATGGTGTAATTTGATTGCTTGTTATGTAATAAAAGATGATATCTGCCAAAAAATATATTACAGCATCAATTTTACAAAATTAGACATATTTTTCATACTTTTCCTCTCACAGGGGCAAGTGTACTCACTGACATTTCCTTGAAAACTCTCAATTTATTGATAAACAAAAACATAAAATCACTTTGAGAAATGCATATAGTTACCAAGAGAATGCTTTACCTACAGTAAAATTTTCATATCTCTGGCTTCCTTCAGATTCTGTCCACACACCCTAATGCAAAATTTGCGTACACTTACCCCCACCTACCCTAATTGTGTTTAATTGTCATCTAATACACTAAAATAGAAACTTCCTAGCTTTATTTTATAAAAAAAAAATAAAAAACTTTCATAAGTAACTAATTAGTTGTTATCCACATCAGCACTAAATAGTATCGGCTCTTCATCCTAAGTTCGTTCTGAAATTCATAAGCTTAAGTTCATTTGTTCTTAAGGAGTTTTATTACCTAGTTATTATTCATAAAGTTTCAATTTTATATATTTATAAATTCAACAGTTTAGTCAATTTTATATATATATATAAATTCAACAGTTAGTCGAGTATAGCGCCAATAATATTTAATAAAAAACGTTAAAAATATAGTATAAACTTTATTAGACTACTTTATCAAATAAATTTAAGGTTTATTTAGAAGGCGTTTGAAGTATTTGGGAAAATCATGACTTGAACACTGTGGCGCCTGCCGTAGGTACGTTGCGAAGGGGATGGGTTGTAGTTGGTGTAAGAAGTGGTTTCACTGGGCATGTGGGGAAGAGGAAGCTGGGGAAATAAATGAGGCTCTCCCATGGTTTTGTTCACTTTGTCTTAGGGATGAATAGGATTTGGGAGATGGGCGAAACGATTAGGGAGTTGCGTGAAAGGATCAGGGTTTCTTGAGGCTCGTCTGTGGAGGCTCAGACTCTGCAGTCGTGGCCTGTGGTGGCCTCGCCTGTGGAGGTTTCAGCCTGTGGGGGCTCAGCCTGTGGAGGCTCAACCTGTGGAAGTCAGGCCTGTGGAGGCTCAGACTGCACAGGCACAGCCTGTGGGGGCTGAGCTTGTCGAGGCTCAAGCTGTAGAGGCAGAAAGTTGAGATAGTGGGTTGGAGGAAGTTGAGAAGGATGGGTGGGAGCTGGTAACAGGTCGTAGGAGAAATATAGTTAACAGGATGAAGAAGCCAGACACTTCAGTAATTGTGGGAAAAAATAGGTTTGACCTGTTGCCAGAGTCAGGAGGAGAAGAGCCTCATGTAGATAGAGTAGGAGTAGGTAAGATGCAGCAGACCTTTAGGAATAAGGACGTGCAAGGGCAAGAATAGGAAGAAAAAGGGTTCTGCTGCTAAGGTAGTAGCCATGGGAGAGGTGTAGGCCCTCTTCTGCAGGATCAGTTAGGTACAGGATACCAGGTCACAAGTTTTTTCAAACCTAGTGCAACATTAGGTCCAGGTAATAGAGGATATAGGTTCACTTTGTAGGAGTTTCACTAAGGACGATAGAGTAGTGATAGTGGGAGGTGCAGGGAATAGTATTGATAGAAACGCGAGTTATAGTATAGAGAGTGACCTGAGGAAGGTGGTGAAGGAGGCACAGCATACCAGGGTGGAGCTCATGCAGGTCCTAAGTACGCCATGACCGGCCACAATTGAACCTCTGCTGTGAGGCGGGTAATGTGGAAACGGAAGTGCTACTTGGGAAAGGCATTAGTTCCGTGTTGGGGGTTGTGCCTGTCAACACCATAGGTAGGTGGGGTTTCACTAGGCACGGCCTACACCTAAATAGAAGGGGGAAGGGGAGTACTTTCTGAGTTGTTAGCTAAAGCAGTGAGGGAGCCCATTCCAGTGATGATGGGGTCAGGACTGTGCCTTTTTTAGGTTAGGGGCTGCTGGTGAAGGGATGGAAATAGATGAGCAAAGTGATACTGATTGTAGATCCACGACGAGAATGATCATAGATTGTTAAAGAAATAAATGAAGTTGCTGAAACAATAACTGGCTGGGGTAAATCTAGGAAAGAGGAGATAAATGCTGAAAATATAAATCCGGTAATAAAGGTGTTAATGGTAAACTGTAGAAGTATAATGAACAAAGTTATCGAATTTGCAAACTTAATAGAGATACACGAACCATAAATAATAATTGGGGTAGAGAGTGGTTAAAAGAAGACGTACTAGACAGTGAGGTTTTTCCTTATGGTTACAGAGTGTACCGCAGAGATAGAGGAGCAATTGGTGGAGGAGTCTTCATACTAGTTAGCAAAATCTACCACAGTTCACTGGCATTCATAGATCAAGACCATGAGTTACTTGGGGTAGATTTCTGGGGTAATAAAAAAGAAAAAATCAGGGTGTTGGCTGCTTACCGCAGTGGAAGAATGACAGATGAAGATGAGGCTCTTAGGGGAGAAATTAAATTCTTACTCAGATTTCAGAGGTGAGAATAGAATGGTCATTATTGGTGGGGATTTAAATTTACCAGGTGTAAACTGGGAAGGAAATAAGATAATAACACACGGGAACAAAGATTTGCAAATGCCTTAATAAGGGAAGGAGGATTACACAAGTGGTAGAGCAAAACACTAGGGGACAAAATATTTTGGATATATTCCTAATAAAGCCCGATGATAACCTCCTGGGGTGTCAAGTAACGGAGGGAATAAGTGATCATGGCAGCAGTTTTAATGGATATTAGAAGATTCAGTGAACCAGCAGCCAAAACTAAAGGGGGAAATAGGTACAATTATAAAAAGGCACAGGTTTCAATTTGAAGAGATATTTCAGAGAAAGTTTCAGCAAATGGAAGGAAGGCACAAGTACAGTAGAGTCCAAGGTGGGAAGAGTTCAAAGAGATAATAAGAAAGGGGGAAGAAAAGTTCATTCCAAAGCAGAATATAAAGAGAAGTAGAGAACCTGTGTACTATAATTGGGAAGTGAGAAGGTTAAAGAGGTTGGTACGAAGAGAACATAACAGAGTTAAGAGACAGCAGGGTAGTAGGGAATATTTGAAACAACTAAACAAGGACTTAATAACAGCAAAGAAAGTGGCTAAAGATGGGTTTATGAAGAGTATTGTCAGAGCAGGAGGACCACTGACTGATGCATCTAGAAATTTCTATGGCTATATCAGGAAAACTGAGGGGAAGGGAGGGTGTAGAGATGCTCATAGATAAGGATGGAGAAGTAGTTACTGAGGATTTGAAAAGGCAGAGATTTTAAGTAATTGGTTTAGTGAGAGCATTAGGGACAATGAATCAGAAATGGGAGGGTCTAATTCAGAGAACGAGCTTAACAATACGATTAGAAATGAAGATACTAAAAAATTTGAAATTCATCCTGAAGAAATCATGAAGGAAATAAGGAAGCTGAAAACAAATAAGGGGGCTGGTGCTGATAATATTACTACAGATATCTTAAAGATGGCCGGGTGTGATATTGTACCTTATCTTGAAATATTATTTAAATTGAGTCTGGATACTTGCTGCTTACCACAGGACTGGAAAAGTGCGATAGTAGTACCGGTACATAAAGGAGGGGTGAGAAATAGAGTCGAAAATTACAGGCCAATCAGTTTGACTTCAGTGGTAGGTAAATTAATGAAAGATTGATATGCAACCACATCAGAAAAATATGTGAGGAACGTAAGTGGTTTTCAAGTAGGCAACATGGGTTCAGGCAAGGATATTCATGTGAATCTCAGTTGGTGGGATATATGCAAGATATTTCAGATGAAATGGACAAGGGAGGGCAAATTGATAGTGTAGCACTAAATCTTTCAAAGGCGTTTGACAGAGTAAGCCACAAAATGGTAGTAAATAAGGTAAAAACTATTGAGTGGATGAGAAAGTGATTTCCTGGGTAGAAGAATTTTTAAAAGGCAGAAAACAGAAAGTTAGGGTAGGAAATGCGGTATCAAAGGAAGTGGAAGTAAAAATGGGAGTGCCGCAGGGTAGCGTATTGGGACCATTGCTATTCATTATTCTAATGAATAATTGTGTTGATTGTTTACTATCTGAAATTAGATTGTTTGCAGATGACATAATGCTGTATAAAAGAATCAAAACGATAGAGGATTGTAACAGTTGCAGGGTGATCTGGACAGGATATCTAGTTGGGTTGGTAAACATGGGATGAAGATAAATGCCAAGAAGAGTCAGCTAATTAGATACACAAATAAAAAACAAAAAGTTTATTATGAATATAAGGTGGGGAAAGAATTGCTTGTTGAAGACTTGAAATGTAAATATCTTGGCATTACATTTGATAACAAGCTTAACTGGGCAGGACACATTGGACATGTGGTAGGAAAAGGTTTCAAAATTCTGCACTTGTTGGAGAGAGTGATGAGGGGATGCACGAGAGAAGTAAAGGAATTGGGTTACAAAACTTTGGTCAGACCTTTGCTCGAATATGTTAGTGTAGTATGGGACCCTCATTTTGAGTATCAAATACAGGAGTTGGAGAAGGTGCAAAGAAGGGCTGCTAGATTTGTTTCTGGAAATTATCGCAGAATGCAATCAGTAACAGATATGATAAAGGAGCTGGAATGGGATTCATTGCAAGACAGGAGGAGGATGAGGAGGGTCATGGGAGTGTACAGGGCGTATACTGGCGATGAGGCATGGAAAGATATTGCAGTAGGTATGAAAAGTAGTTCATGGAAGGGAAAAGATGACCATGACCACAAGCTGGCACTCGATTTCAGGCACAAGGGTGTGGGAAGATTTTCTTTTTTAGGTAAGGGTGTCAGGGATTGGAATGAGTTAACAAGGGGAATGATGAATAACCTACCGAAAACGTTAAAAGAATTTAAAGTTAAAATTTGTAGAGGGCAAATGTAGGTGAGTGTAGGATAGGGGAAAGTTGGGTGTGTAGGGAAATTGCCACCGGAGTGTGTGCTCCATTGCAATTAAATTAAATTAAATTAAATAGTGTCTTGCCTAGAGAATGGTAATAGTATCTGATTGAGAATAAATTCCAATTTACCTGCCCAGGTAGTATCTTTGGTGTTTGTTCTATTGTTTCGGGGCTTGTACCAAATTTTGCTAAAACCGGGAGGCGATCTGCATCTAGCTCAGAAATTGCTTCCATATATATTGGTGGTAGTGATGTGTTTTTTGCTAAGGCAATATCAAGTACGTCAGGCACAACATTTCTATTATTAGAAAAGGAAGTCGGCCCGTGCGGTGCGACTATATGCAGACCAAAGATTACCCTGCAGCGTCGAGCAGTTTCCTACCGTTTAGTGTTGTTTGACATACCCAAGCTAAGTGGTTCCCCATTAATACGATAGACTGGTTATGATCAAATATTGGCACGAGTTGTTGTGAAAGCCTTCGATTTGGTTGTTTATAAGCGGCAATGATTGTTATATTGGAGTTAGTTTTAGTTTGTGTTCGGATTCCAACAGTTTCGAGATCATTAGCGGGCATATAAATCGAGTAATGACTGATATTTTTAATCAGTATAGCTACACCGCCGGAGGCTATAGGCGCGTCACGGTCTGTTCTGAATATTTTATATCCAGTGACTTTGAAAGTATCATTAGAGGTAAGATGTGTCTCAGTTATACAAGCAATATCAACATTGTGGCGACTCATAAATTCTGCAAGCATAGATTTTTTATTTCGTACACAGTAAGTTATTTCGCTGAATATGCTGCGAGTTTGTTTTATCTTAGTTTAGCGTTATTTGGTCAGCTGTATATTCAGGATATCATAGAGGGGGCAGAATTGTTGGTAAAGATGGGAATCCCGGAGAGGCCAGATTTTGCGATGTGTGCATCTCAGTCAGCTGTCTATCTGAGTTAAGCTTGTTTTGGTGTAAAGGTTTCTTGAAACTTTTAAGATTAATTTCTTCATAATATTTACATCCCTTAAAGTTCACTGGATGTTCCCCTCCACAGCTAACACATATCAGTTTTGTAGTCCCCGTCGGCTGTGGTGGTGGTTGCGGTTGATGTTGTTGCTGATACTGAAGCGTCTGCTGCTGCTGCTGGCGATAGTGCTGTTGATGGAACTGCATTTGCTGTGATAATCGATCAGCATGGAGATCTTCGCTGTTAAGAGCTTCAACAGCTGCATTTTCATAATACTGATGTAATGCTACACTGAATGAAGTCATTGCTCCATCAGTATCTGCCATAGTGTTCCGAGACATATGTCTCTGGAACACTACGGAGAGGACGCGTTATTTAAACTGTAGCGATTCAAATCCAAATCAATTGAGAAAACTCGAACGAAAGCTCGATCAAGAAAAGATTCAAATATATATAAAAGAAACTATTTTACATTACGAGCTCAATGAATAACAGTTGCTACAGTAAACACCAAAGATGATAATGAAAGCTAAAGGTTGATTATGATTACAATGTGGGGAAGGAGCTACTTATTAAAGACCCAAAATGTAAATACCTTGGCATAACATTTGATAACAGACTTAACTGGGCAGTGGACAGGTAATAGGGAAAGGGTTCAAAATCCTTCACCTGTTGGAAAGAGGGATGAGGGGATGCACTAGAGAAGCAAGGGAACAGGGGTAAAAAAACCTTTGGTCAGATCACTGTTGGAATATGGTGGTGTAGTTTGGGACCCACATTTTGGGTATCAAATACTGGAGTGGGTGCAGAGGAGGGTTGTCAGATTTGTCTTTGGAAATTACCGCAGAACATAACTAGTAATTAATATTAGAAAGGAGCTGGAGTGGGATTTATTGGAGGATAGGAGGGTGAAGAGAGTCCTGGGAGTGTACAAAGCCTATACTGGTGATGAAGCATGGAAAGATATTCATCCGAAAACTAAGAGACGTGCTTGGAAGGATAAGGTTGACCATAACCACAAGCTGGCACTTGATTTCAGGCATAACGGTGTGGGGAAATTTTCTTTCATAGGAAAGGTTGTAAGGGACTGGAATAAATTGCCAAGCGAAGTGATGAATAATTTACTGGAAACAATGGAGAAATTTAAGATAAAAATTAGTAGAGGGCAAGAGTAGATTGGAAGAGAAAAGGAGAAAGGAGTGTGTAGGGAGATTGCCACCAGAGCGGGCGTTCCATCGCAATTTTATCAGGGTTGTAAGTTATTGGGTATTGAGAAATTACCAATAATACATTTCTATCCACAAGGAAGCTGTAGGACTGAACGAATTCATAGAATATTCGAGAAAATGCTGAGTAACTATAAAAACAATTGTAAAAATACTGGGATTTGTTGTTACCTTATATTATTTCAGATTATAATGTTAATGCCAGTATATGGGGAACACCATCTGAAATTAGCTATGGTCGAGAGATGACCAGTTTTTCAACTATCTAAAACTTTAAAAGATATAGATTATCACAAAGAGTGTAGCCTAGCAGTCAAACTGAAGAAAATGCGATCAGAGATTCACAGGAACAAGCAGAAGGCATTTCACTTGCAAGCTAAACAGTATTTATTAGACAGTGAAACCACAAGAAATCAACAATTCTGAAATGTTAAGTACCCAATTTTTAAGAAAAGACCAGATACGCAATTTTACAGCAAACCGGAAGTAATAGAAATTCTTTCACCACTTACAGTCAAAATTTAGTTATCAGACAAAGTGCTGATCATTCATAAAAAACTACAATTGGAGCAGGAAAAAAAAAAACAGTAAATTCAGATGGACAATTTATTATAAAACACAACATTCTGAACAACCAAAGCAAATTACAAATCTGGTAGCATCACAAAATAAAAGTCTATATTCATTAAGTAGTAAAGGCCCATTAAACCACCTTGTATATCTCAAAATCCAACATCATACTATGTTTTGAAACCAGGAAATAATCAGTTAATGGTATAGAACACATTTCAGTTTTGTTCTTGCTTGCTGTTACACCAAATAAAATTATTTGTTCTTTTTATGACTGTTTAAGATTTAAGTTAATGATTTTTTTAAAAAAAATTGTAGCGTGTTGCAAAGAAATGAGTATCTGTGGTGATTTTTAACCACCTTGCTTCATCACTTCACAAATGTGTAAAAACATATTTACTGCTTTGAATGAATTATTGCAGCCTCAAGACAAGTAAACTGAGTTGAGCGGTGAGTAGTGACCTGTTACTGGAAACAGCATTTGTTAAAGGAGACTCAGTGCAGCACAGGTGTGTGTATGTGTAATGCTTTGTTTACAGTCAGTAATATTATTAATTATCCTTTTTACATTTACTTGTTTAGTTTATGTGAAGCCTCTTAAAAATGGTGTAATATTTTTTAAAAAAATAAAAAAAATGGTATAACTGTATCAGATAATTATTGGACAGTAGAAAAGGCTCATGTGGTTATAATGACCTAGTGACAGGATTTTTACTGGCTGCACATTCTGCTCCTGTTGTAACTGCCTCACCCTAACCTGGTAATCCTACTAGGTATATGGGATTTACATTTAATGTGGAATCTGAACCATGGATGTCTTCTGGTGTACTTCAAATCATACAGCAATGTGTATGAGAGGTGAAGTTTGAGTTAAGGGTCTTTGAAAATCCCTGCCAAAACGGTGATTCAATCTGAGAACCTTTCAATCTCCAGTCAGTCACTTTAATCACAGAGCCTCTGGACTACTCGATTGGACAGCGATGATAGATTGTGATTTAGAAAGTTTAAGAGATGAATGCACCAAGCTAGGTCATATATTCAACACACCTGATTAGCTCACTATAGTAAATCTTTCACTTAATAATTCAGCTGCAAGTCACTTTTTTTGCTTCTTCCTAAACTAATGTATGCTGCTTTACAGCAAGAGTTTTACAATGTTTTAGAAATTCTACTCCATACACCAAATAGAATCAGGTTTTGATCATGGAGGTAAAATTTTGCTTTTGGAACTTTAAATTCTGAAAATTTAGAATATCTAGAGTTAAGGTTAAATAATTTAGGAATTATGTAGAGCTGTCTTTCATCACACATAACCTTAGATGCTTGGCATGTTTACAACAATTCTTCTTTATAAGCATCCTTCAAAAAGTATTAGAAATATATTTAGAAAAGACTCAGCCTTAGACTTGAAGATTAAACTTCACACCAGTCTTCAGAACTTAAGCACTCTGTCAAATGTTTTATATTGAAAATGAGGACAGATAAACGGACCCTCAAAATGTCCCAAAAGTGTAACATTTTGAGCCTATTGGGAGAATCTTTTATCAATATATTTCCAATCTTTTCATTAATATTTCTTTTATACGTAAGCTTTTAAAGTAAAAAATTTAAATTGCTTCCAGATGACATAATGGCATATAACAGGATCAAACTAGAGAGCGGACTGAACAGCTGCAGGGTGATCAGGACAGGATATTTAGCTGGGTAGGCCGACACATAATTAGGATAAGTGCCAAGAAGCATCACACATAAAAAAAAGATTGTTTATAGTGATAGGGTGGAAAAGGAATTGCTTGTTGACGGCCTGAAATGTAAATTTCTTGGCACAACATTTGAAGATAAATTTAACTGGGCAGGACAGGTGGTAGGAAGAGGTATTAAAATTCTTCATTTATTGGAGAGGGTGATGAGGGCACATACCAGAGTGGTGAGGGAATTGTGTTGTACAACTTTGGTCACACAATTGCTTGGCAAGAGTGGTGTGGTGTGAAATGCACATTTGGGAGATTAAATACAAGAGTTAATGGGGTTGCAGCTAGATGTGTTTGTGGAAATTACCACAGAAGACAATAAGTAAATGATATGATGAAGGTGCTGGATTGGGGTTCATTGGAAGACAAGAGGAGAATGAAGAGAGTGCTTGGAGTGTATAAGGTATATGCTGATAGTGAGGCTTGGAAGAATATTGGTAGACAAGGGAAAGACTGACCATGACTACAAGGTAGCACTTGAGTGAGAAGATTTTCTTATGAAACTAAAGGAGTCAACGATTGGAGTAAATTACAAATAGAAGTTTTCCGAACAAACTGTAATAATTTGAAAATAAGATCTGTAAAGGACAAAAGTAGGTGGATGGGAAGATAACAGTAATTAAGAACAGGAAAAATGTGGGTGTAGGGAAATTGCAATCTGAGTATGTGTTCCATCACAAGTAAATAACGCTTTTAAAATTATACCATACAACAGATCGTTCAGCTGCACAGAACATAAAGTGTCCAACAGATTCCAAAATTGGGCATCCAAAGTAAGTCTGTGTCTTTTTGTTAAACTCTCTATAGATTGTTAAACTCTCTATAGATTGTTAAACTCTCTATAGATGTAACCATACATATCTTTAAAAGACTGCTGGAATATCCTGATTCAATTTTGGTAATTTCAGCAAAGTCAGATATGTTCTCCTCTCCAATCAAGAATTCGTGGATGATCCTTATACAAACACACTGAAAACAATAGTGAGCAGGGTGGATGTAGATTAATATTATATCCCATGAAAGTTGAAAACTCCATCACAAGAAACATGTATTGTAAATAAAAATCACATGTTTTGCAAAAACTTAGCTGCACTGTACGCTGCTACAAGGAAGATGACTGAGGAGCATAATCTGAAGTTGCCAATCCCACCATGTAATGGGACTCACCAGTGCTATAGCTAATAAATCTAATGCTACAGTACAGATGACCTGACAATCTAAATAGAATTTCCTCTGTAATATCCATTATTTTCATACAAATACATTACCTGCAACTTACTTTCTGACAAGGAAATAATGTGTTTTCACAGCTGGCAGTGCTAGCACTCAAAGATCTTATGACCAAGCCACTGCCTATCAATAAAGTGTATCTGATAAAGAATTTTCATTTCTCTCCCAGTCTCATTTCATGTAAGTCAGCTTTTCAGCGTGTATAAAATGAAAACTAATTTGAAAATGTCTATGAATGTGAAAATTGACAGTTTTATATGCCAGAAAGGGTCCTGTAATTCCTACCCACTAGGTTTCATCTTATCACTGGGGTACACGGAAGGAGCCTCCTTGAATATCGTGCATAATAATGAAATATGGAAGTTTATATGATCGGGCATACCGTGGGCAACATTAGGAATAATCCTCATGGCAGATCCTTCCACCACCAGGACCAATTTTGAACTAAACAGTTTTTCTCAAAGCCAGCTCTTTCGATTATATTAAACATTGAAGGTATATTACCAGAGAAAGAGATTTAACTATCTAACATCTGCAAACACGTAAAATGTGACTTTTTATTGGTCCAAGAGACACATAGCGGCCAAAATGACAGAAGAGCAAAAATAAATGGAATGGACCTTATTAATGAGATACCAAATGAAAAGTATGCAGATGCAGCTTTCGCCAACCCAGATCTAAAGATTCTTTCAACAGGGGTAACCTCAGATGGCGAAACAGAGATTCTGACCACTGAAATCAAATCATGCACTAGGACATCTGTATAAGACTGCAAATGTTGAATTTAGCTTCTCAAAACCACCTAACTTTTACTCCCAACAAACAAAGGTTATCGTGGGTGACTTCAAGTGCGACAGCACATCCTTGGGCTAAAGGGAATGTGAAAAAAATGGAGAGAACCTTGAAGAATGGGTTGATCAAATGGGTCTAATGTTAATGCCACCATATTTCAGTAGAAAAAGATGGTATGGTAGATATAACCCACCTAATATCTTTGTCAGTGCACATATTGCTGAACAGGCAAAGAAAGAGCTAGTTCCACATATGCAACACCAACCAATTGTCTGCACTATTGAAACAGTAGTGAAGCCAGAGGCTGTTCAATTTAAAAGAAGATTTAATTTCAAGCAAGCACAGTGGCGAAAGTTCTCACAAGAACTAGATGAAGAAGTCCTAAAACACGACCCTTCTCCAAAGACGTGATAAATTTAATGAAACAGTTGAAGCAATCTCATGCAAATACATTCCTCAAGGCTGCAGAACAACTTATATCCCTGGACTGTATTATAACTATACAGGCACTGTAAGTTAACCTAAAACTATATAAACTATGTAGAAAAATTTATTCACAGAACATCGGGCTCAATTAAACAACATAGCACATCAGTTTTAAAGACAGTTACTTAGTCAATAACATCAGTTGCTGGTAAGCAGCATTTGAGTGAGGTAGTGTGTAGTGCTCTAGTTGGTTTTAATTGCAAAGAAAATGATGAAACGACTGGAACAGTGCTACTGCATCCAATTTTTTCCAGAAACTGGGTGACAGCTAGGTGGAAACCATTTATTATGGCCATCAAACAGAGTAAGACGTGGTAAAACAGGTTTAAAGATGGCCGAACATCAGTGGAGAGCGAGCCATGCTCTGGTCGGCCATCAACATGCCGAAATGACCAGGTCATTGCCAAAGTGAACGCTGTGGTAATGCAGGACTATTGTTTGACAATCTGAGAAATTGTGGAAGAGGTGGGCATCAGCAATTTTTCAGCATATTCCATTGTGACCAAAGATTTGGCCATGAAGAGAGTGTTAGTGAAATTTGTGCCAAAGCTGCTGACATTAACGCAAAAGCAACTACATTTTAAAGTCTCACAGGACATGCTGGACTTCACAAACAGTGATCCAAGCTTGATGAACACCGTAATCACTGGTGACGAGTCCTGGGAGTACAGGTACGACCCGGACATCACATCCCAGCTGTCACAGTGGAAGCATTCCACATCACCAAAACCAAAGAAGGCCCACCAAGTGTGCAGCAATATTAAAGTGATGCTGACTGCTTTCTTTGACTCACACAGTGTGGTATACCACAAGTAGGAACCACAACGTCAAACGATCACCAAATAGTACTACAGAGAAGTCCTCCGTTGCCTATGTGATGCTGTGCGGTACAAGAGACCAGAGCTGTGGTCAACAGGAAATTGGTGCCTCCATCATGACAATTCTCCAGCACATTCCTCGCACTTGATTCAGACTTTATGAGACTAGTCTTCAGACAAAGAAGAAGACCTTGAGGTTACTGCTGAACTTCCAGTTTAACTTGTCATAGTGTTAACTTTTATACTCCCAACCAACTTCCAAGCCCAAATTATATTAAAAAAATTATTGCTAGATTTTTCAAATTTTTAACATCCGAAGTTATCGGATAATCTTACTCTTTTTAACAAACGTACAATCGTACGGCTGAATTTATTCTCTTTGACAACTCCGCTGGACGCACAATTTGGATTCATATATGACTATGGAGATGCTATAGCAGGGGTGCTTCTTGGTCTTGCCGCCTCCAAGATGGTTCCTCGCGGGCAACGCCGATGGCGGCTGAAGGCGCTTCTCTGACCATCCGAAAGTCTCCATTGTAGTGAATTTTTATGTGTTTTAATCATATGACTTAGCAAAAATCAAGACTCCTGTGGTTCAACAAGCACCTTACTGTCCTGATATGGTCCCCTGCGACTTCTGGCTGTTCCCCAAAACCAAGAGGCAATTGAAAGGAAAGCAGTTTCAGACAAGTAACGAGATTATAGCTAAACTCCATTTCGAAAGAGGTTTTCACAGAATGCTTCCAACAGTGGCAGCACCACTGGAACAAGGAGACTACTTTGAGGGTGATTAAGTTTCCAATGCTCGAGGTAAGCCAGTTTCTTTCCCTGGTCAAAGGTCAGATACTTTGTATTATGATGCTAATCACTTGAAGTCCAATCCCAGAAAAAACACAGGTCTGAACATTCCACCTGATAAACAGAGAAGCCAGAAGGAAGTTGAACACCAACTGGAGGGGACAAAAACCATTACATTGCGATATGCCAAAATATCTAGGAGTAAAGCTTGATCACTCTCTTACATTCAAAGCCCACTGCATGGATCTGAAACTCAAAGTATTTGCCCAGAACAACATCATCTGTAAACTTACAAGTACCATCTGGGGAGCACAGCCATATGTGCTTCGTACATCAGCCCTGACACTCAGTTTCCCCGCAAAAGAATACTCAGCATCAGTTTAGCAAAATTCTGTACATGCCAGGCAGGTTGATATAGCCATGAATGATACTGGTCGCATTGTAGCAGGTTGCCTGAAACCAATTCATGTCAGCAAAATATATCAAATTATGGGTATAGTACCACCTGACATTCGAAGGAAAATGGCTGCGGATATGGAGAAGAAGAAATAGGAAACTGACCCTAGACAATCATTGTTTGGACACAAACCTCAACCCCCAAAGCTAAAGTCAAGAAAAAGCTTCATACAGACAACTGCAGCCATAACATCTTCACCTGGAGTTTGCCGTATAGAACTATGATGAAATTCGTTAACTAAAGGACATTGGAGGAATGTCAAAGAGGCTCCACTGTGAGATTTGATCAGCCATATGCTATATGGAAGGCACTAGACAGAACTGAAGTATTCATATGCAGAAATGGGGTTACACTACTTCAAACGAATTATGTAAATGTGGTGAGCTGCAGGACCCACAACATCTCCTGGTCTGCAGAAACCTACCTGATACCTCCACAATCAATGAACTTTTTAGGGCAGATGAGAAGGCCATCAGGATTGCAGTATTTTGGTCCACATATTCCATTTAAATTGTGTGATGAAATCTATAAACTTGACATTAATTAATTTTATTTGTCTTAACTTGTAATGTCAAGTCCTGCACATGTTAAATAAATAAATCTTAGGGAGAGTTCACAAACTACACGACTTTGTTTGGGGGAAGAGGGGAGGTGAGGGGTTGGCTGGAAAGCTACACTGTGCTATGTGTGGGGGGAGGTGGGGGTTTCCATGCCAGGCCACACAGCTTTTCATTCATATTATTTGTCAAAGTTAAAATGAGGTACAGAACACACCACAACATGTAAATATTTATTTTCATCATTTAATTATCTCGATATGTAATTTACTGGCAAGAGAAAACAGTACATAATGTCTTCTGGAATCTATGGAAAAATGCTACATGCTACGCGCGGGGGGGGGGGGGGGGGGGGGGTGGAAGGGTTAAGACAAAAGCCACATCGGGCTGTATGGGGGGAGGAGGGGTTCACAGGAGGCCAAAATGAAACTACGTGGTTTATGGATGCTCCCTTATAATTGCACTTTGGTGTATTCTTCCAATCTTTGCAGTTTGTGTCATGACTTTTGCAATACCTTACATATATTAATCACAAAAAAAGAAAAGTACACTCATAAGAATAGTCTTTAGTACCTTTTTGCCTCTACGATAATATCCTCTGAACTCAACTTATAACATACCTAATTAAAACAAAAAAACTGCCTGTTTAATCTCTGACAGATGCAAGAAGATTTTGACACTATTACCAAATGGTGTTATAATTTTTCAATACAAATATTTTAGCAAATATACAGTCTACAATGCAGATGATATAATGCTATATAAGAGGATCAAAACAGTAGAAGGCAGAATAGTTGCAGTGTGATCTGGACAGAATATCTAGCTGGGTATGTCACAATGGGATGAAGATAAATGTAAAGAAGAGTGAACTTATTAGGTACACAAGTAAAAAAACTAAAGATTAATCATGGTTGTAAGGTGAAGAAAGACTTACTTGTTGAGGACTTGAAATGTAAATAATTTGGTATAACATTTGATAAACTGAAGTGGGCAGAAAGGTAGTAGGTAAAGATTTCAAAATATATCACTTGTTGGAGAGAGTGATGTACTAGAGAAGTAAGGGAATTGGGTTACAAAACATTGGTCAGACCATTACTTGCATATGGTAGTGTAGTATGGGACCCACATTTTTTATAACAAATACAGGAGTTAGAGGTTGTACAAAGAAGGGCTGGTAGATTTATCTCTGGAATTTACTGCTGAACACAATCAGTATGATGAAGGATTTGGAATGGAATTCATTGAAAGACGAGAAAGGTGAAGAGAATCGTGGGAGTGTACAGGGCATATATTGGTGATGAGGCGTGCAAGGTTGTTGGTAGAGGAATCAGGAGAGGTGCAAGGAAGGAAAAAGATGACCATTACCTCAATTTCAAGTAAGGGTGTGGAAAGATTTTCTTTTGTAGGTAAGGGGGTCAGGGATTGGCATAATTTACCAAGAAAAATGATGAATAATTTACCAAAAATGCTAAAAAATTTAAAGCTTAAATTAGTAGAGGGAAAAAAGTAGGTGGGAAAAGCAAAGGAGAAAAATGGGTGTTTGGGGAAATTGCCATTGGAGCAAGCACTCCATTGCAACTGAATTAAATTAAAATATTGATACAGTTGGGTTAAAAACTTTAAGACAGACCACTGTAGACAAAATGTAGAAAGGGATCATAGGTTACACTTTTGTTACAGTCTCATATATGTTATCACTGGAACCAGTGAAGATGTTCAAGTCAGCCATCCTCCAGCATGAATTGTGTGTATGCCAGAATCCCTGAAATATACAAAATTGTTTGAACAACCAGTTTTCTCCCACAGATTACAATGTTTACTTTTGATTATCATTTAAACTTTTAGATTTTAAGTAGCATATACCTTACAAGTTGCAAACTATAATAAAAACATATATTACTTAAATACAAAAATGATGAGAAAGTAATGAACTTCAATCCAATACATACGCTGTATGTACTTTCTTAAATCTGGATCTTCTTTTGTAGCATCTTTGAGTGTCTGAGTACAGTCTGGATCTTTATAATCCAGCAATAGCAATGCACTTGATACTTGCAAGTATCTGATGTCAAGAATGAAGGAAAATTCAGTATGGTTCATACAAGTCATGAGCTTATCATGTAGTTGATATTTGCAGGTATCTAAGGTAAACAATGAAAGAAAAGCTATCAGCTTGCATGACACATGGATCAATAACTAACAAAAAGTGATCTATGCAGCAGGAAATTTAATATGTTTAACACCAAGAATATGCACAAACTAAAATCCCATTATTACACTAATTTTCGTAGTATAGTCTCTCACCATATTTCCCCTTCATGGTCCAAGTCTGTAAATTTCAGCTGTATAGATGTCAGTCTTCTGTGTGTAAAGCCAGCTTTGCACAACAGACCAGACATCGGCATCATTATTGAATTGTTTTCCAGCATAGAATTTATTTATTGGACCAAACAAATGATAGTCAGATGGTGCCATATCTGCACTGTATGGTGGATTCTGGAGCACCTGCCATCAAAACTTTTAGTTTCTAATGAACAGAAGCAGCCAAATGAGGACATGGGTTGTGATGAAAGACTTTGACATTTGCATTAGGCCGTATGTCACAAAGCATATTATTATTAATTTAATTGTGATGGAGGTAATGCTCTAGTGCCAATTCCTCTAGTCATCTAATTACATGATGCAACTTTACCAATATTTTTGCATATGATGCATGCAGCATTTACAGTGACCTCACACTGAAGAAATTCCACCATTAAAATCCCCTGCATATACCAGATCACAATCATGAGGTTTTTGTTAACAGATTGAGTCATTTTGAATTTATTCTTTGATGGGGAACCAGGATGTTTCCATTCCTCCTAGTTTCAGGCATGTAGTGGTATGTCAAATGCTCATTGACTATAATAATAATTTCCAGGAATGGTTGTCCAGGCATGTTATTATTCACTGTTCTTTATGAGTGACTGTGAGGTTCTTTGGCACCCACTAGCATTCAGTTATACAAAAGTTCAGTTGTTAATGCACCACCTTGTACATTGTACTGCACGAAATTTTGAATGTGTTCACCAGTGATTCTATTTTTTCTTCTTATGGCTTTACACATCGTTGGACATTGAGATCATTAGAAGCAGGATGGTATTGGGGGTGAGGAACAGGATTGGTAAACACAGGAAAACCCAAATCTGGATTCCCAGACAGGGATTCGAACCCGCATCCTCCCAAATGCGAGGCCAGGACATTAACCGTTCACCCACCACACTCAATCAGTGTTTCTAGGCGGATTCAGCAGTCAGTACAAATTCTGTTAATTAGATGCTGTTATTGAATGCCAGGCATGTGGAAAATCCAGCAGGATCGAATGGTGCTCTGCAAATAATTTGTTCCACCTGGTGATGATGTCTCCATACAAAAAAAAGAAAAAATCTCCCTGTGAATTTCAGTCGGATTTTGGCATTTTTCTCACAAAAAATGAACAAGGCCTCTCTAATCTATCAATGTAGATAACTGTAACACACATGCCATCTTTGCTCAGTCATTTATCATTCATGAGCTAGAAGTACTCCTGATCAAAAACTGCCAATTACAGCAGAAACTTAAAGGTATTTTCTTTGCAAGGTACACTTCCCAGATCACTATTCTATTGTGGGAAAAATTGGTGTGTTATTAATTGATCCAAACTTATAGAACGTCAGATGATCCAATAAACTGTACATGGCAAAAAGAGAATTTACAATACATTTCTGTAAGTTACTTGATACACATAACTGCTGCTAAAATTGCTGAATAAATTACTTATAATAAATAATAAGAAAAAAGGCTCCTAAGCAATACAAAAATAAAACCTTCATAAAGACGGAACAGTAGTAACAAACACAATATTTCAGTTGGGCCTAAATGATGACACACACACACACACACACACACACAAACAAAAATTTCCTTCCTCCTGTCTCACCATGTGAGATGACTACTGTAGACTGTGCACATGACACTTAAAAGGTAAACAATCAATAGCTACAGGAAAAATTGAAACATTGAAAATGGTAATAGTAGTAATATTGTAACACAGCAACTCATTAAAATAAATAAAATGACATATTTAGTCAGATAAAGGCCAAAATATTAAGAAAATAAAAGTTTATGGAATTAATAAAAATAAAAAGAATAACAGGTCTAATAGAGATTACCTGCTTTGAAATGTTGAAAAATAGAGTATCTCTGGGGAAAAAAGAGGAAGTGGGGGATCGTTGGTAGAGATGGTGAGTGAGTAAAACTTATGATAATCGAGCAGAGGATTGAGAAGTTTTGAGATATATAGTTGCATAGTGAGAAAGTTACGGAGAGAAAATTTGATAGATCTTGCGTAGAAAGGGAACCTGCCAATCTTTCAGAACAAACGTAATTCAAGAATATTCCACACAGTCAAAAGTTGTTAGTAAAGTAAGAGGAACTTTGAACAGAACAAACAAAAAGGAAATAAATAGCAAAATATACAATGTTAATTCTCGTAAAATCTTTTATTGTATGTTACAATAAATGCCATAACATATGTAACAATATGAATATTAAAAACAAATACATATAAATAGAAATCAATAATTTTAACCACGAATAGGGCAGAAATATTAAATTTAATAAAAGTTTCTATCTCCAGAGTTGAGAAGGGGTAGTAATTTCTGGAAAGACTCAGATAACTTTCATTGTAAATCAGTTGTGGAGGTTGTTGGAGTTAGGAGAACTGGCATGGGCAACCACTGGATGGTCTAGTTTACTAATGTAAACTGTTTGTATGTTGCCTTTCATCCTGAATAACAGATCTTTACTGCAATACCTGTAGGCAGGTGAGATGTGTGTTGCTATCCACTTAACAAAGTCAATAATATAAAATGTTTTCCCTGTGGTATGTTTGGTACAGGGGCGTAGCTACTATGGGGCTAGGCGGTGCAGTGCACCGGGGCCCTCACGCTCAGGGGGCCCCAAGCATACCTCAAGGGGCCCCTAAGCGCACCTCTAGGGAAGCGCAAGCGCAGTTTAGGGCGCCCACAAGCCTTCACGGCAAACTGGCGACCCTTTTTTTTTTTTAGCTCTACCGTCGTCTAAGGAGCCCCTGAGAACACAGGAGCCCCTCACTAAGGGCCCTCGCTGCTTAGGGGGGGCCCCAACCACTGCTCAGGGGCCCCTAAAGAACAATTCAAGGGCCCCCATCCTCAGTTCAGGGGGCCCCTACGAGCTCACAAAGCAAAAAAAAAGGTCGCCCGTCTGGCCTGAGGGCCCAAAATAATTTTTTTGCACCGGGGCCCTTGTTGACCTAGCTACGCCACTGGTTTGGTATAGGCAGTTGTCGAAGCCACAAGTTTTACAGTGAGATCCATAGCAGTAGAAGGATGCATGGGATGGTTTGAAAGAGTGGAAAAGATTTTTGGGAAAAAGATATATGTACTGAAGGGAAGAAACTTTGGAAATCATGCCCATGACCAACAATTTGGTAAATGGACTCAAGAACTGGATAAGGTATATTAGATTATGGCCAGTTTTAAAAGGTTAAGATGAGAATCATGTGGTGGTTTAGTGGTAGCATGGGATATTTGGTTTTGTACCAGGTTGTTTTTGGATTGGGGTAAGAGGGAGGGGGGAATTAACTGTTTCAATTGGAAATGAAGGCTTCTGAAAGGCTTTAGGAGTACTCTGAAAGCAATTTATCAGAACAGATACATACTGTACCTCATAGAAGATAAGGCTATAAAAGAAGGAAATGTTTGGTGTGAAAGTGATGGCAAGTGCATGTATTGTA
>CM061920.1:51699722-51788721 GCA_031002005.1 Vandiemenella viatica | reverse complement strand
TTAGAAGTCATTTGCCTGTTGGTGAATACAGATAATAATGTCCATGATAATCTTTGTTCTCACCAGTTGCAAATTGTGTGATGTAATTCGATTTTTGTGTGCAAAGCAATGGTCAGCTGTCAAAGTCATCTGGTGTTGTGCATAGTTTACAGACATGAACTAATGAGTGAATGAAGAGTTAGATAATGGCGCTGAAACTTCAAAAATGGTCACATAAATGTGCTTGATAAAGAGCAGAGTGACAGGCCCAGCATACAGACCAATGAAATCATTTGAGAGGTGGACAATAAACTGCGGTTTGGTCAGCAATTCATAATTTGTGTTGTGAGTGATGAATTTCTTCTTGTTGGATGCACCACTATTAACATGGTTGTTATTGAAAGGATCAGATATCTCAAACTCTGTGTAAGGGATGATCTAGTAATGCTTATCAACCTACACAAAGAGTGAAGAGTGTAAAGAGGATAAGAATTGTTGGGAGCACTAATAAAAAGTCTGAGATGACTTGTTTTATAGAAAATGTTCCCGACATGTTATAGGAGAATTTGTACGGAATGAAGTATCGAGAGACATATTTTAAGTTTATAAGGTTTTTATTTGGGGATTTATCTAGGATTTTCACATTCAACACTTAGTTGTAAACAATGAGAAAGTAATGTAATAGCATTTTCACACAATAATGTTTGTTAAGTTAAATAGTTTTATTTGTAGAGTTAAAATAACTAAATTCAAGTATTTCATGATGAATTTGTAATGATCACACAATTTGATATCACTATGTGTTTTTCTAAAAGTAGAGATCTTGATTACTAGGGATACTAGATGAAAATTTATTGTTACAAGAAACTAGATACTGGAAATATTAATATATTAGGTGTTTCCTAAAAGAAACAAAGTTAGAGAGGATAAAGGAAAGTTTTATTAGTTTTGTCCAATAAAGAAGAAAGTGGTTGTTGTAGATAACAATAAAGGTGCTAGTTTAATCTAATTAACCATAATTAAAAGTTTTTAGAATTGAATTAAATATTTAATTGTGATGGGGCAAATACTCATTTGTTAATTTCCTTAGTCATCTAATTACCCCTTTAGAAAGATAATAGAGCTCAAAAGAGGTTGATAAATGGTAATATCATTTTGTTGTTGTTGTTGTTTTTAGGGCTTTCGGGCGCATCAACATCTAGGTCATTAGCGCCCTAGCAAGAGTACGGAATGACAATGTGGGTAGAAACACACTGCCGTATGCATGGCCGACTGTAAATGGGTCGGCCACACAGGCAGCACAATAAAATACAAAAATAGTGATAAAAACACAGCCTACATGGTCGACTGTAAAGGGGATAAAAAATTAATCTTAACAGTCAAATATACATGGATTGGTGGCTGTAGAAAAACCACCAAACCATTCTAAAAACTAGGCCGATTTCCCCAAAATTTTTGCACTGAGACCGGCAAAATGGCAAAATTTTAAAACCTTCCCCACATTGTCATTGTTTAAAATAACGGGCAGATCGTTAGCTAAGCCAACATCCGCCCTTACATTAAAAAAAAGGACACAGTCAGTTAAAATGTGGCGCACCGTCAAAGGTGCACCACAAGCATCGCATTCCGGAGGGTCCTCTCGGCGCAGAAGGAAACCATGAGTCAGAGGACAGTGCCCTATACGGAGGCGAGTAAGGAGAACTTCATCCCTCCTCGCCCGCTGGAAGGAGCTGCTCCACGGATGAATGGTCAATTTGACCAGCCGGAGCTTATTATGCTCTACTTCCAGCCACTGCCTCTGCCATGCTTCAAAAACAATTCACTTCACTACCAAGGCAAGGTCTGACTTTGGGACCGGATCAAAGTCTGTTTCAACCTTGTTGCAGGCTAACTTGGCAGCTGCATCGGCTGCCTCGTTCCCCCTGATTCCCACATGACCGGGTACCCAGCAGAATAAAACCTTGTTTCCACGTGATTGGAGGGAAAGGAGGGCATCCTGGATGTCCTGGACTAGACGGTCTGCTGGGTACATTGTTGCTAACACCTGAATACAGTTGAGGGAATTACAGCATACGATATACGTCATGCCGTGGCATACCTTCATATGCTGGAGCGACTTTAGCAGGGCATAGCACTCCGCAGTGTAAATGCTGCACTTGCTATCCAGCTTGTATGTATGAGTCGCTCGAGGGAACACAACGGAGCAACCCACTCCATTAGCCTGCTTAGACCCATCCGTATACACCGGAGTAAAATCGCGATGGTGATTCAAAACATCCTTAAAAACACTTAGAAATACCCTGTCAGCGTAAACAGTTTGTTGTACCGCGACAGGTCTAAAATCGTTCTGGGCCTCTTTAAAAGCCAGGGAGGAGATTTACTCCATCCCTGGTGATAAAAATCGGGCAGCTGACATCCGTATTCTTCTAAAATAGCCTTTGCACGGTGGCTGAATGGTTTGGTCGCTCTGCAGTGATTAGCATATAGCTGTTCAAAGTTTGGTCGCATCACTACGTCGTACACGGGACTACCAGGCGTTGTGGCAATATTCACATAGTGTCGCACCATGAGGAGATGCCGCCTGATGGGAAGCGGCGGCTCGCCAGACTCGGCACAAATGCTCGGTATAGGGCTGGTGCGATAAGCACCTGTGGCGAGCCGAATTCCTGCATGGTGGACGCTATCCAGTATACGTAGATAGCTGTCCCGTGCGGAACCATACACGATACAACCGTATTCCAGCCGCGACCTTACAAAGGCTCTGTAAAATTGTAGCAGGCAGGAGCGGTCAGTGCCCCATGACCTGCTACACAGACATTTTAAAACATTTAGAGCTTTTAAAGCCCTGGCTCTCACATCTTTTAGATGCAGTAGCCAGTGGAGCCTAGTGTCTAAAATGAGGCCCAGAAATCTAACAGTATCAGTAAAAGTTAAAACGGTATTCCTCAAGGTAAGGTGAGGCTCTGGTAAAAGGCTTCTTCTGCGACTAAAAAGAACACACCGGGGTTTCTCAGGAGAGAAACGAAAACCAGTGTGCACTGACCATTCGTCCAGCCCGTTCATCGTGAGCTGCAACTGCCGCTCAGCACTTCTCAGGCTGGACGACGCAATAAAAATTAAAAAATCGTCCACATATATGGAGTACCGTATGGGACTCCTTATAGTGGCACCAATGCTATTGATAGCAATTGCGAAGAGTGTTACGCTTAAAACTGATCCTTGAGGAACACCGTTTTCCTGAATAAAAAGATCAGACACTTCACTACCGACTCGGTACCGTAAGCAACGACCAGATAAAAATGATTTTAAAAAACGGGCCAGGTTACCCCTAAAACCCCATTCATGCAACTGTTTTAAAATAACATGCTGCCAGGTAGTATCATAGGCCTTTTCAAGATCGAAAAAGACCCCCACAAGGTGTTGGCTGCGGATAAATGCATCCTGTATTGCCGCCTCCAGGAGGATCAGGTTATCCAATGTGGAACCTGACTTCCTGAATCCACACTGAAAGCGGCTCAGTAGATTACGGGATTCAAGACACCAGACGAGGTGGCGATTCACCATCCTCTCTAGTGTCTTCCCCACGCAGCTAGTCAAGGCAATACTACGATAACTACCTGGCAACAATTTGACTTTCCCAGGTTTTCAAATAGGTATGAGCGTTGCTTCTTTCCACGAGTCGGGGAAGTGTCCTCCGGTCCAAATATCGTTAAAATATCCACAAGGTACTCTTTAGCATCTTTACTAAGATGCCTCAGTATCTGGTACTGGATCAGATCTGGCCCTGGAGCTGTGTCATTTGCGCTGTTTAGCGCCGACTCCAGCTCCCAAGATGTAAATGGGCAGTTGTAGGCCTCTGTATTCGACGAATCGAAGCAAAGCACGCGCCTCTCGGCAGCAACTCTTCGTAGCTGGAACCGAGGGTCATAGTTGGCGGACGAAGTGACGGCGCAAAGTTCTCCGCCATGAGCTGCGCTATGCTTCGTTCATCGGTAATTACTCGTCCATGATCCAGTAATCCAGATACTGGTGGGTGGGAGTACCTTCCGGTTATCCGGCGGATAGACTCCCATACTTTTGACGAAGGTGTGGAACGATTAATAGTGCTCACAAAGTTCTGCCATGACCGTTTCTTGCTGTCTTTAATAACTTGATGCGCCTTAGCTCTGGCAATACGAAATGCTGCTAGGTTGTCAGTTGTTGGGCACAACCTAAAACGACGTAGCGCCCGTCTACGACCCTGGATGGCGGAATGACAATCGTCGTTCCACCAGAGGACGGGCATCCTTCGCAGCGTTCCGGAGCTTTTCAGCATGGAGACGTCAGCTGCACGGTGAATCACTTCTGTGAAGTGATTCACCTTTTCCTGTATACTGCCACAGGGTTGCAGTAGTACAGAACGGCAGAAGAGCTGCCAATCTGCACCACTGACGTTCCATTTACGCCGGTTATTACCTCCTCCACGGTCACACTCAACGTGCATCCAAATAGGGATGTGGTCACTTCCATGTAGGTCGTGATCTACCTCCCACTGCACGGATTCCGCAATTGAGGGAGAACATAAAGAAAGGTCAATGGCAGAAGACGTACCGGAAGCAGTGGTGAAATGAGTCATTTGCCCTGTATTCAGGATACAAATTTCCTCCTGCTCTATCAATCTACCAACCACTTGGCCCCGGGGGCAATCGGTGGCGGAACCCCACAACTCACTGTGGGCGTTGAAATCTCCCAAAAGGAGAAAAGGCTGAGTGAGTAGTCGTATAATGCCAACCAGGTCGTCGTAGTCGATGGAAAAACTGGGTGGCAGATAGACAGAGCATACGGTCAGTTGGATAGGACCGTGTATTTTCACCGCTACTGCTTGTAAAGTGGAGGTGATAGCAATAGGTTCGGAGTGGACTGTGTTTCGGACAAACACAGCCACTCCACCCTTCGCTCGATCACCCTCGGTATCGTCCTATCGGAATATGTCATACCCTCTTAGCACTGGCTGGTGTAGTGGTCTGAAATGTGTCTCTTGCAGACAGAGACACAAAGGATCAGACCATGCTAAGAACTGGATTTCCTCTTTGTGAGCCTGAAAGCCATTGACGTTCCACTGAAGTATGGGAGCCATCCTACCTATTTAAAACCGCCTGCCCCGGGTCGGGTAGGTCAGTGTCTGATATCTGCTGAGGAATCGGACCAGGTTCTTCGTCCACCAGCATAACGTCATCTTCGGGGTGCGAAGACAATATTTGTTCTAAGGCCTCGGCGTCTTGCGGATCTTTCTTCCGCCGAGGCCTTGTCCCCCTCCTCCCCATGCTAGTTGGGGAATTGAGAGGAGAAGTAGAAGGGGACTTCAAACAAACGGACCCCACCATGTTCTTGAACTTCGGACCCTGAACTTTCTGCACTAACTGCCATCCGCTTCCGGCAGATGGCATTGCTGCTGCTACTACCGCTGCAGATGCAGCTTTTGCCATGGGTGCTGCTCCTGCTGTTGCAGAGGCACCCATGGGTGCAGCTACTGGAGCGGATGGTTGTGCTTTGGCTGGTGGACTTGATGAACCTGCTGTTGTAGTGGTCGAGCTAGCAAAAGCGTTGCTACCGACAACCGAGGTCCTTGGTGTTAGGACCTTAGTGGGCTGCACACCACACTTGCACTGGCACGAGCATGTCGTGCTCGTGCCCGTGTCTACAACGGACGTCTGCGTAGCAACGCTCTCCTTCCTGACGGGAGTTGATAGCGTTTTGGCGAAGCTAGTGGCGAAGACCGGTGGCGCCAGCGCCTTAACCCATTTTTTGCCTCGCCATAGGATATTCTTTCCTTAGTCTTCAACTCCTGTACCTTCTTTTCTTCAAGGTACACTCGACACTCCCTGCTCCAGGCTGGATGTGACCCGGAGCAGTTAATGCACACCTGTGGGAGGGTGCAACTTGCACCCGGTTCGTGCGCCGACTTTCCACATTTCCCACAAGTGGCGTTGCCTTTACAGTTCGCCGTTGTATGCCCAAACCGCTGGCACTTAAAGCAGCGCATCGGGTCTGGGACATACGGGCGAACATTCAGATTTAAATATCCAGTTTTAATGGATTTCGGCAACGTCGGAGTGTCGAACGTCACGACGAAGGTGGCAGTCTTCTCAAGATTGCCGTTAACCCTTCGTTTGATCTGCCTAACCTCGACCACATTTTCTGATCTCCACTCCTTAAGGAGTTCCTCTGACTCTATATCGATCAAATCTCAGCAGGTGATCACGCCTTTGCTGCTATTTAGGGTCTTATGGAGTTCACATTTCACTGCGAACTCCCCTAGCTTCTCAAACTTAAGGAGTAGGACAGCCTGCTTGTAGTTAGATGTCTCTAACAGCAGTGTCCCGTTCCTCAGCTTTTTTACGCTTTTTAGGGTACCAGATATTCCCTCTATGCCTTTCTGTATATAGAACGGAGAGACCTTTTCAAAGGTTCCCTCCGTTCTTGCCATGATAACAAAGGCGTTGTCTATAAGACAACCCTGTCTGTTACAATTGTCTTGTTCTGGAGGAGGGCTGTCAACCCTCACCCGCTTGTTGGAACTGGGTGTGTTTTTTTTAACATGCGGCACACCCTGTCCGCAGGGGTTTTGTTTTTGTTTGTGAGGAATTTTTGGTCCCACGAGCAAAAACATTTTAAAGGAAAGCGCTAATACAACAGGGGTGCGCAGGTGCCCCTGAGGTCGCACGTTAGTGGGTGGTTTGCCTCACCACTCATCCACCTCCTCAGCACGTGTCCGACCTTGAGGTTGAGGTTTTTTTTTTATAGAGGTTTGTACCGTCCTCGCGATCCGCGCGATGAAGCCAAGATCCCCGTTCTCCTAGGCACACAACGATCCACCGCCACACTCTACGGTGGTCGTTGAAGCATAGTAGGAGTTTACGGTGTGGGAAACTTGCGGCGCTCACAAGTTTCCAGCTCGGGCACTGCGGGTTCGCCAAAACCATACCTGGCACTTGCGTACCAGGCCCCTGCGGTGTAATATCATTTTAAATAATTGTTTTTGATAGAAAAGATATGCAACTTGAAGAGCAAAAATTAAGCAGTAATATTTTCATAATTAATGCGGTTTCCATACAGAAATAACTAGTAGGATCTAAAAAAAAGTCATAGGGAATAAAATTATAATGTGATTTGAATGAGTAGGTAAATGTTTTAATGTTATTGCTAACAGAGCAAAACAGTATGGAGAAATTTGAATTTTGGATAGTTATAATGTAATGAAGGCATATACAGGAATTTTTGTTATAACAAAAAGTCACAGAATATCTAGTGTATAAATCTGGGAAAGATTGGGTGATTTTTGGATTTTGAGATGTAGAATTAGTCCTGATCATCATGTGGGAGTGCCACATCATAGAATTTATTATGAAATGATGGGGAAAATTCACAATTTTGAGTGAAATGCAGATGACAGCTGGTCAAAGCAGAGCAGTCCCAGCTTTATAGTTGCTGCAGTTGGACAGTCACACAACGTACAGTAGTGCAGAATGTCAGGATCCTATGTGAATTACTGCAGCAACCATTGTGTGAAATTTCAGTTTCTCAGACAGTAAAATTAGTCATAAATGAATGTCTTTAAATTATCTTTGGAAAATAAAATAAAATTAATACTTTCAAGGATTAGAGGTTGGAGTTTTATTACAGAAAGTGACTCAACAATTGTTTGCTCTGTTTAACAGACAACTATTTCTTGGTGTATATATGTGAAGTCATATTAAAGGGAATGAAGTATCGATCATGGTCAATAACTAATTGTAAATACTGGTGTAATGGAAATTAGTAAAAACGTGAATAAACATTAGTGAACTGTATAAGTGTACATTTTAATTTAAAAATACTTTCATGGAAGTGTGTGGATCATAAGTAAAATTTTTTCGATATCTTTATTGGCTACCAAACATTTATAACACAGTATCTCATTAGCCTCATATATTTTCAGATGATTATCAACATTAATGAAAAACTACTCCACTGTGTATTTAATCCGTTACATGGCAACAATGTTGTAACAACAGGCAGTTATTTTAAAACAATATACTAAGCCAATATAGAATCAAAACAATAGTCAACACAATGGCCCATTCAACTTCACAAAAAAAAATTCAAACAATCTCCCTACTTGAGTCAGAAAATGATTGCTACTATTTTCTGGGATGAAAGGGAGGTTATTTTCGTTGATTTCATGGTATGTGGGACAGCAGTTACAGCTGATGTACACTGTGAAATGCTCACCAAACTGAGATGTGTGGTCAAAAATTAACAACGTTGGTAACTGTCATCTGTTATAGTCCTCCTCCCCGACAATGTGCATCCTCACACTGAAGCCCAAATGAAGAATATTCAAGATTTTGACAGAGTTTTTTAATCGCCCTCTTCTTGCACTTGAAACTCTTGGTGTATAACAGTTTGAAGATGAAAAGATGACAAGGAACTCAAGACTGCTATTGACACTAGTGTTTTTTTTTTTATGGCGTTGATGTTTCCAGGTGGAGAACTTCCATGCAGAGGGATTAAACAAACTGGTGTTAGGTTACAAAAAGTGTTTATAAGTGAAATGTATTTATGTGGGAAAGTGATGTAGGTTTGTAGGAAACTAAAGAACCTTTTCTATGAGTAACAAACATTTATTGTATTTTATTTTTTGTGTGAACAAACAGCCATTACTTTCTGAATATGTCTCATGTAATTTGAAGACAAAAATCACTTCTAAAAATTAAGGTAAGTCTTTGAAAAATCTAGTGAAGAAATAAATTTGCCAAAATTACTATCAATTTTTATCTTTTTGTAAAATAATTCAAAACAAAATTTTATGGTTATCTGGTAATGTTTACAAAACTACATCCATGTGAATTAAAAGAGACTATTTTACACAGGAGAGAGAGAGGTCTGATTTTACAATGAACTGACCTGGCCATGACCTTCCGCACATTATTGGCATAGAGCTTGGGATCTGCTCGTTCAGCTTCAGATGGTCGATATATGGTAGGAACTCGATGACACAACTGCTATGTACTTGAGTCAGAGTCAGCCACAGAAGCTTCAAGCTGTGCAGAGTACCACACAGTGGCATATAGGAGTTGATATTTCAAAATTACTTTTTAAACTTTATTTACAGGTACCAATAAAGAAAAATATCAATTCATCATTCCCCCACTTTTTTTTTTAAATCTATAACGATATGTTAAATTTATGTTTCCTTAGTAAACCACAAATAATACAGTTCTTTAAGAGGGAGAAGTGAATTACGCTGTTAACTTCTATTTTCTGTCCCAATCTAAATCATTTTATCACCTAAAAACTTTACCAGATTGCATCATTTAGAAATGAGTGATCAAAGTCTGAAATATGACAATAATACCAAAAATTATCTTTCAAAAAGACACAAAAAAATATGGATTTGCTCATCACAGAAGAAGTAGCACTTTCAGATCATATTTGCACCTTTCCACTTAAGTGCAAAATGTCAATGTACCAATATACACTAATACTATCCTCTGACATCATGATGGCTTCTTTAACGCAAAGTCTCTGCACCATATACTTTTCCCTTGTTAGGTTCCTTGTCTCCACAAGTCCATCCTCATCCTGTACAGTGAAAATATAATAACTTTTTTTACATCAGATCTTGCTGCGACTTCTCAATGAGGAAAACGTAGGTAAAATTCTGTAATATTGTATTCATTGCTTGGCTAACAGTCCCAAATACACTAATTACCCACCCTGCACCTCAAAATTAACTGTAGATTCAATCACCCAGTTCTCCCCTATTCTGTGTCAATTAACCAAATACTTCATCTTAGGCAAAACTTCTTATGCTCCTTTCCCAAAAAAATGAACAAACTTTTCCCCAAAATCCAGATCACTCACTCCCACGTATTCACCTTGTGGTCCTCCCAAATTACCACACAGTTTCTTTCTGTTCAATAGACCTCGTTGGAAAACTTACAGCATGCACCTGGCCACTACTGCCTATTCCATTCTGACTACAGGAAAAACTTCTCACCTGCTTCCACTCTACCTGTTTATATACAGTCTTCACTATTAAAGATTTTTTTCGTCAGAAGTAATGGTCACAGCTTCCTAGTGAGAGGAGTCACATTCTTCCCAGACAGTGCAACATGATCTGAAGTTCACAGAGAGAACTAACTTACCAGCAGGTACCAAACAGGCTGCAACCTCTGATAGACCCTAGAATTAGGCGGATCACTATTATTCTTTATTCACATTTGAATACAATAAAGGGTGGTGGAAAAAATGATACCAGTTTTGAATCACGTGGAATATTGTTATTTGTCAGTTGGTCACATTGTTGTGTATCCAGGTTGGTATCCATACACATTCCGATTGCAGTCTGAATTTCTCACATTGCTGCTTCATTGTGTGTCTAACTATGGAGAAGTTTACCATTACACAGCATGTGATAATTGTTAAAATGTTTAATCAGAACAGAGAAAGTTATGCAGCACCTGTGAGACATCTTCACACGAATCTAGGATTTAATGTAAAGTTCAATTAAATGGATTCAACAGTGAATGTCTAAAGTTCTGGGTGTCCTTGTTCTGGTTGCTTTGTGCAAAATATTGAGGTGGTTTGTGCAAATACAGAAAATTTTAATTAAACTTTTAGATATATATAATTTAACATCTCAAATTTCTTGTACAACTAAAAAAAAAAAAAAAAAAAAAAAAAAAAAAAAAAAAAGTGCTTTAGATTCAGTTGTAGATTGTTGCCAAGCCATATTTAGACTTTTGTATTGTCTGAAATATAACAGTTTGTTATTTTAATTAGTATTAAAGTAATAATAATCTGCTAGAAATACAACAAATAAATATAGTACATATCTGACTTCTGCTTTGATAGTATCATTTTTTTTAAAATCAAATGTAGATGCAATTTTGTAAATCCTAAGATATATTTATTAATTATTTCAGTCTTAAGTATAATAGTTGCTTAGTACCTTATTTCAGTCTTAAATATAATAGTTTCATATTTACTTATTTCCAAAAATATTAAAATAACTTCTTAGTAGAAATAATTTGAGTATTTGATTAAAGTATTTTTATCTACTTATTAATTACAATAACTTGATTTAAGAATAAAACTCTTATCCAATTTAATTTAAAAAAATGTTAAAACGTTTCTATAGTATATACTTTATTAGACTACTTTATCATTAGCAAATAAATTTAAGTTTCAATTAGAAGGTGCTAGAAGTATTTGAGAAAAAGTGTTGTGGCTGTCAAAGGTACGTTGCGAAGGCGGTTGGGTTGTAGTTGGTGTAAGAAGTGGTTTCATTGGACATGTAGGGAAGAGGAAATGTGGAAAATAAATGAGGCTCTCCTGTGGTTTTGATCACTTTGTCTTAGGGATGAAAGGATGAGGGAAAAGGACAAAACGATGAGGGAGTAGCATGAAAGGATCAAGGTTCTTGAGGCTCGTCTTGGCATGGCTCAGCCTTTAGGGGCTCAGCCTGTGGAGGCTGAGCTTGTAGAGGCTCATGTTATAGAGGCAGACAGTAGAGATAGTGGAAGGAAGTTGAGAAGGATGGGTGGGAGATGATAACATGTTGTAAGAGAAATATGATGAATAGGCAAAGAAGCCAGACACTTCAGTTATTGTGGGGAAAAATAGGTTTGACCTGTTGCCAGAGTCAGGTGGAGAAGAACCTCGTGTAGGAGTAGATAAGATGCAGCAGGCCTTTAGGAATAAGAGTGTGCAAGGCAAGAATAGGAAAAAAAGGATTCTGCTGATAGGTAGTAACCATGGGAGAGGTGTAGGCCCTCTTCTGCAGGATCAGTTAGGTACATGTTACCAGGTCACAAGTTTTTTTAAACCTAGTGCAACATCAGTCAGGTAATAGAGGATATAGGTTCACTAAGTACAATGGAATAGTGATATTGGGAGGTGCAGGGAATAGTATTGATAGAAACACAAGTTATAGTATAGAGAATGGCCTGAGGAAGGTGGTGAAGGAGGCACAGCATACCAAGGTGGAACTCATGTACCTTCCAAGTCGCCATGAGCAGCCACAATTGAATTGTGCTGTGAAGCGGTTAAATCTGGAAATGGAGGTATTACTTGGAAAAGGCATTAGTTCCGTCTTAGGGGTTGTGCATGTCAACACCTCTGATAGTTGCGGTTTCGCTAGGCATAGCCTACACCTAAACAGTATGGACACAGGGGTACTTTCAAAGTTGTTAGCTAAAACAGTAAGGGAGCCCATTTCCAGTGATGATGGGGTTTAGACTGTGCCTTTTTCAGATTATGGCCTGCTGGTGAAGGGATGGAAATAGATGATCAAAGTGATACTGACTGTAGATCCACAATGGGAAAAATCATTGATGTTAAAGAAATAGATGCAATTGCTGAATCAATAACTGACTGGGGTAGAACTGGGAAAGAGGAGGTAAATGATGAAAATATAAAGCCAGTAATAAGGGTGTCGCTGGTGAACTGTAGAAGTATAATGAACAAAATAATCGAATTTGCAAACTTAATAGAGATACACAAACCGCAAGTAATAATTGGGGTAGAGAGTTGGTTAAAAGAAGAAGTACTAGACAGTGAAGTTTTTCGCAATGGTTGCAGTGTGTACTGCAGAGATAGAGCAGCAATTTGTGGGGGCATTTCCATACAAGTTAAAAACTACCACAGTTCACTGGTGTTCATAGATCATGACCATGAGTTTCTTGGGGTAGATTTATAGAGTAGTAAAAAAAAGAAAAAATTAAGGTGTTGGCTGCTTACTGCAGTGGAAGAATGACAGATGAAGATGAGGCTCTTTGGGAGAAATTAAATTCATACTCAGATTTCAGAAGTGAGAATAGAATGGTCATTATTGGCGGTTATTTAAGTTTATCAGGTATAAACAGGGTAAGAAATAGGATTAATAAAACAAGTGGACAGAGATTTTCAAACACGTTAAAAAGGGAAGGAGGATTGGGTTAGGGGAACGAGTCCCCTAAAAATACGTCTCGAGGTTGTTAGCTCCAAGGAATAGGTTTTCAGCCGCACCTCTGGTGAACAGACGCTGACCACTCCGCCGCACATATACAGAATGGATAGTAATAGACTAAGAAAACAGATCTTCAACCTACTGAACAAATACAAATCCAAACCCACATGGTTCACTGAAACTGAAAAGGACATGAAAAATGCTGGAGTGAAAGCAGATATAATAGACAACAGAACACTTTTTAGAGAAGTAATTCACAAGGCAGGTTTTCAGGAGAGACAGAAATACATAGAGGGAAGGAAATGGACCCAGGAACAAAAGGAAGAACACTCTCAAAGAATGAAGGAAGTATGGAAGCTAAGAAAATTAAATACAAAGAAACATAACCAAAGTTGATTTATCGTACCCTCCAAATGGGTTATTCGGAATAATAATAATAAAAATGAATCGCCAAATGTATTTCTAAGTGCAAAACTTAAGAACATATCTACCAATTCGGTTAATTATATATATATATATTTATTCGTTAAGGCACAAGGAAGTTTCTTATGGAAAGAAAAAACATAAAAATTGGAAGGAAAATAGTAAAAACAATTTTCTTTTCCCTCAATCAAAGCAAAACGAAGGCATGTTAGAATTATCTTTGGTATACCTTCAAGTTTATTAGGCTCTATGGATATTAATCTATGCCTGCATGCCATGCCTGCATGTGATCAGCAAAAATAATATCACTGATGTACATGTTATCATTACTTCCTCCGTGCGTGGCATTTTCTTGGTTGCTTTTAAATTTTCACTTCTCTCGAAAACCAATTGTGTGTTTACATTTAGATCCACGCCTCCTATAAGACGCAGGTGCAGCAATTTGGGCAGAAGAACTCGAAATGATACAAACGAAGCTAATTTTCAATCTAATCAGGCAATGTGAAGAGTGAAATGAAATTGAAAGGATTAGGATATTAGAATCATGTGCAATGCATCATTTTCAAACTGCTTTCAGTGTTTTGCGAGTGGCTTTCAGTTACGATTTTCAACTGACTACAGTTCCTACCAATGCATTGCTATTGGATCTATGAACTCTGTTTAACCACATTTTAAGGCGTTGAAATATAAAAATGAAGCAAATGGATTGTGTTGTGCAAATGGCAAAGTGAAATTAGAGCCATTGCTTCCGCCACCGTTAAGATACTAAATTTAAGCAACAATATGCATGCCGAATCGATCTGGAGAAATATTTTCAAAACAACTCGTTGACATTGGTAATGGCAAAGTACCTGTAAGACATTTTGACTGGCTGCATTACATTTCCTGTCAATTTTTGTCAGTTTACTGAATCAAAAACAGAACTTATACAAAAGGTGTACCCAAACGTCGTTCAAAATTACAGAGATCATTTTTGGTTGAGTGAACGATCTATATTAGCTGCCAAAAACATGGATGTAAATTAAATAAATTTCAAAATGAAATTGTTGGTGAATTAAGGATATACAAATCAGTTGATTGCACAATTAACCAAGATGATGTCATCAAGTATCCACCAGAATTTCTGAACTCACTGGATTTGCCATGATTGCCACCTCATAATCTTCAATTAAAAGTAGGATCAGTCATCATAATGTTGTGAAATATCAACCAACCACGTCTTTGTAATGGCACACAGCTAGCAGTGATCGAAGCAACCATTCTAAAAGTAAAATATAAGGTACAAGATGTATTGATACCTCGCATCCCAATGGTACCAACTAATGTACCATTTGAACTTAAATGATTGCAATTTCCAGTGCGGCTTGCTTTTGCTATGATCATAAATAAATCCCAGGGTCAGTTGTTGAGTGTTTGTGGGGTTAATCTTGAAAACCCATGCTTCTCTCATGGACAGTTATATGTTGCCTGCACATGCGTTGGAAAACCATCAGCTTTAATTGTTTACGTGCCAGGTAATCAAACAAAAAGTATCATGTACCATAAAACATTACAATAAAAATATCATCACATTATTACTAACATCTTGCAGTGTACGAAATAGAAAACTTATTTTTGGAAGTAATCGTTGTTCATTATTGAGACATTAAATCAATAATTAAAGTGATCACTCTGAAATGTGTTTTATTTATTTATTTTTTCTATTGGACAGTCCAATAACGTTTGACAGAAAGAAGTCTGTCGGGGCAGCTAGTTCTAGAGATGGGTCATTTGCGAGTGAACCAGTTCTTTGGAACAGTTCTTTTGAAAGAGCGAGTGAGCAGTTGCTCACTAAAAACGAACGGTAGTTCTTCTTGGAGGCCGTAATGACAGTGGTGTGTCGGTCTCGATTGAACTTAACTTCAATTGAGTGTGCACCAACAATAAATCGGTTTCGGCTTTGCCACTCTCGCCCACGGCCCGACCCATATTTATTCTAAGTTCCACGCCGTTATTATATTATTAATTATTTATTTATTGGCTTTGGGTTTCATGACCATACAGCCGAACCATGTATACTTTTACATTTTGGACTTACAGATGTGACTCTAATAATATATAGAGTTGTCTTTACAAGTGAGCATATACAATCACAGACTTTAATACATATTACATGACAAGTTTGTATCTATGATTCTTCCACCATATCATACTGCTTTAGACAAGATTCACATTTGCTTATAGATATACAATTTATATATATTAATTCTAAAATCCAGTTTACATGTTCCATATTAAGTTTACTAAAGGGAAAATTTGCAAATTAATGTCAGAAATCACTATCTTGTAATACCCATCTTTCATGCTTTTCAAATGTAATATAAATACTACGTGGCTTAGGTTTACTACATAGCGTATACTATTACTGGATTTCAATACTTGTTTATCCACTCCGCTCTGAAAAAAATAAGAAATCCCGATCGAGAAGAGCTAGTTCGTTTGTGACGTTCTCCGATCCCAAGCGCTCGGCGTGGAAAGAGCTAGTTCGTTCACGTCGTTCACCGATCCCAAGCGCTCGGCATGTAAAGAGCTAGTTTGTTCGTGTCGTTCTCCAATCCCAAGCGCTCAGCAGTGTGGAGCAGTGCCTCTGGGGAGCTAGTTCTTTCAAATATGACGTTCCGCTCCACTTCTCTTTGTGTATTCCTACTACAAGTGTGCCTTGTGAAAGATTATTTTCAAATGCTCGACAAATTCGCACTGAAAAATGAAGTAGGCTGCTGTATGGCCAAATAAGTAAAATTTTATTTGTGAACAGTAACCTTCATTTCATTTACCGCAAAAACTTATTTAAAATTGAAATTAATGTAAAACTAACTATCCTCAAACTATCCCTCAAATACTCCCAGCAATCCAAACAATATTTCATTGATGCTTTGAAATGGCCTTTTCTGATTGAAAGTAACCCTGTAGTATTTAACAAACAAAAATGTTTCAGAATAAATAGAAAAATAAATGAAAATAACCGATGTCAGATTAACCTAAGAAATCAGTCTAAATGTAAACAGATTCTACACTCAAAACAGATATGACTGCTCTTTTTGTTTAAACTGAGCTAGTGAACTGTTTAAAAGAACTAGGTCTTTTCATAGAGGGATCAAATGAGCGCCGCTCTTTTTAGTGAGTCACTTTGCCCACCTCCTACATCAGATGATAAACAGGGTGGCTGTGCAAGTTATTGGCATTGTGTTTCTGATGACTATCATTGTAGTATCTGTATATTTCACGGTAGCTTATTGAAAGTGTCCTATAATCAAAATCCTTTTTTCTCCCTTCAAAATATCTTAAATGTATAGAAATTTTCCTGGTTACAGTTTTACTACATTCATATATAACAATCTCATAATTTTAGGGCTTATTTGTCCCCATCTTCTCATCTCTTTTTTTTTTTTTTTTTTCATTTGTTGTAAAATTAATCAAAATGCTAAAACTGCTTCTCTTGTAACATTTTCTTCACTAATCTCAAAATGGTTGTTATTGACTATTTCTTCATTCTATATCCTATATCAAAGCAAGTGTGACTATCAACATTGATTTTTCAGCATCTAAGGCAGACCATTGTGATTACATCAATCGAAACATCGTATGTTTCATGATTTGCACATGTAAGTTGTGAAATTTTTTAATGGAAATATATGTAGAGTCTTTATTATTTCAAGAATCACTGTTCACGGTTGTTATGAAAAACTAATGTCAAAGGCAAGTGCTTGGCTGGGGGTTTATGCTTGCAAATACTCACTCAAACTAGGTTATTGACTGTTCCTGGTACCAAATAAAGCTCTGCTTTACAGCCGCCAAATCCTTGTTATAACACCACTTTAAATGATGAACAGAATACACTGGTTAACCTAACCTAATTAAAAGTCCACTTTATATTCGGGAGGTTCCTGCCGATTCTGACTGCTACTTGTGATACCATATTCTAACATATCTCTTTACATTAACTCAAAATTCAAAATTTTGTACTTCACTTCCTCTAAGCATATGGCCTGACCTGACTAAAAATCAAAATATCTTCTTGACAACATTTTTCAGGGCATAGAAAATACAATTTAAAATGATCGTCGACATGAGTTCTCTTAGTGAAAATTAATGTGGCAAAATCTATTATGTCTGAAAACAGCTTTATCTGAAACTTGTCTCTTTCACGAAAGTGGCTTCAAAATCAAACTAAAGAGTACTTTACTATTAGGAAAATTGATAGGAATTATTTGCTGTACTAGTTATATGGAATAAACCTATTTCTAAATGTTTTGGCAACGTTATAGATATATTACACTATAATCAAAAGCTACACTACTGTTCAATAATTGTAGCCAAAATTATAATATCAGCAACAATTGAGTACGAAGAAATGTTATCTTCAACAAAAAATTAGAATATGTACTATTTGCAGTGTATGTATTATTTTTTGTAGTAATATTTCTAGTTGATCTATGACTTTCTTCTTCCAAGGTAAACGCTATTTCAAAACTGAAGGTAAAAGTGCAAGTGAAAACAACTCACGCTCCAGGTCCCTCCCACGTCCAGGTGACTGTGTCGACCTTGTTGGGATAGCGCAAGCATACTGGTTGTACAGGCACACCAGGGTAGAAAGCACCTGGTTTGAATGTAATCAGGCATGACCGATTTGTGCAAGTTCCCTCAGGAAAAATAAGAACCTGTATAGAAAATACAATATTGCTGCAAGTATGAATACAGTTAATTACACAAATAGAAAAATGATACAGAAATCTCAGTCATGTAATATTTACAGAATCCATTATGAAGCATAGCATTCATTTAAATTGTGCACAGAACATTAATTTTAAGAACAAAGACAGTTCAGGCCTTTACAGGGATGGCTCGCTGATTCTAACTGGTAATTTATTGAAAATATTCATATGGTTGAGGCAAAACAGTGTGTAATACAATGTTATTTCAATACAACAATATACAAAACTATGCAGTCACTAGTATACACTATTACATAAATCTGTAATGGTGTAGTGTCTGTTCTGGAATCATGCAAAAAAAATCTGAAGAGATTTTGAAGGAGTTTCAACAATTTAAAAGACTGGGTCTTATTTATAATCTGAGGTATGTCTTATGATACTACATTATATAGCAATGGTGCTGAAATTAAAATATGTACAGAACAATAAAGTTCATCTATATAATCTAGCATAGCTTGGAAAATACTGAACTGATTCTGATGCAGTTTTCGCCGTTAAAAAGCACAGAATTTTACTTAAGATCAGAGGTAGGTATAATTATATTATGTGCTCTAGCACCAGAGCAGGAAATTAAAATCTTTTCAAAACATAAAATTCTTTTGCATATATTCTCGCATTACAGAAATCTACTGGAGAAATGTTGCCGGGATTACTGTCTGTTCCATCTTCACTTTGTATTTTTACACCATTTCTTCCTAGGTCTACCAATGTCTCTGCATCCCACTGGTTTGTACTACCAGAAGTGGAATCATTTCTTCATCCATTCTTTCAGTGTGCTGCCTCCATGATTTTGTGCGTTCCTCTATCATTTTTTTATATTGTAAATATCAAGTTCTTGCCGTTTTTTTTTTTTTTTTTTCATTTCTTATACGGTCTTGTTTAGTGCAGCCTTTTCTGTCACATGAATTTTACTCTTGTCTCTTACTTTAGTTACCTAAGAATCACTTCTTTATAGCAGAGTCTCTATATCTTTATGTTTATCATAACTGATTTGACAGTCTGGGTACTTTAAATTCATAATCTATTCTATCACTGTGTCATCAATTACTATTTTTGAGCAAATGGGGTGTTTACCATAATGGGCCATCACTTTTTTTTTTTTTTTTTGATATCTGGAAATTATATTCTTTCACTGCTAATTGATGTAGTTTATATAATGCTCTTTGTTGTTTCTCTTCACTTTCTTGCAGTATTGTTAAATGCAGAGAGTAGAACATAGATATTTATTCTTCTTAAACTGTATTCCCGGACCGGCAATCTGTTTTCAGTTTCTAATAAAGTTATCAATGCATATACTTAAGAGTTGGGGCTAAGCTATATCCTTGTTTAAGGCATTTGTTGATCAATCTCTCTTCAGTTTTCTTGGTGCCAGTATTTATTTTTAATTTTGTATATTTATATAAACTTTTTATGATTCCAATTAAATGTGCAGGATATCTGTTTTTGGTCATTATGTCTCGCATTTTGTATCGATCCACACTATTAAAGCTTTTGCAAAATCAATGAAAGCTACACGAGTTTCCATATTGACATCACATCTCCTTTCTCGAATTCTCTTAATGCTGAAGATGTTGTCATTGCATGAGCATTCCTTCCAAAATCCTGCTTGTTCCTCTTGTATTTCAACATCTGCTATGATCCTCAGTCTGGCATTTATCATTTTTAACCAACTTCAAAAAAGGAGTAGGTTCTCAATTCGTCTGATTTTTTTTTTTTTTTTTTTTTTGATGTATGTTCAGCGATATCTTCACCAATTTTGAACCGATTTAAATGAAATTTTTATAGTGGATAGAGTATACCTCCAAAGTGGTCTCATATGAATTTCATTGAGAAACCACCCCTTATACCTCTTTACACCCCTTACCTTTTATACAAACCCACACTTTTTATCCGATTTTGATGGAACTTTGGAAATGTATAGTAAAAAATAAACAGAAAAAAACTGTCAACTTTTGGTTTGAAAAAATCGAATCCCTCTCCCCCTACCCACCCGTTAATTTTTGCCAATCTTCTTTATACAAAGCTAAAGTCGATACCATTTAACTGATCTCCATTAAAGTTGGCATATACATGTAATTTTTCATGGAAAAGGTTTCTGACCCAAAAAAAAGTAAAAAAACACCCCTCTCTCCCTTTACACCCCTTAATTTTTATACAAACCCACATATTTTATCCAATTTCAATGGAACTTTGGACATGTATAGTCAAAAATAAAGAGAATAATGCTGTCAACATTTGGTTTGAAAAAACTGAACCCCTCTCACCCTAACCACCCCTTAATTTTTGCCAATGTTATTTATACAAAACTGTAGTCGACATCATTTAATTGATCTCCATTAAAGTTGTCATATACATGTAATTTTTCATGTACTAGGTTTCAGACAAAAAAATAAAAAAAGCCACCCCATCTCCCACTTTACACCCCTTAATTTTATAGAAACCTATATTTCATATATGATTTTGATTAAACTTTGCCAATGTATACTTTCAAACAAACAGAAAAATCTTGTCAACATTGGGTCTGCCAAAGCTAAACCCCTCTCCCTCCTACCAACCCCATAATTTTTATCAGTGTTTTTTTTATATAAAAAGCTACAGTCGCCACCGTTTGACCTATTACCATGAAAGTTGACGCTTACATGTATTTTTTCACGAGGAAGGTTTCTGACCAAAAAATAAAAAAACCACCCCCACTCCCCATGAAACCATTTAATTTTTATACAAACCCACAGTTTTAATCCAGTTTAGATAGAACTTAGCAAACTTTTACTGTAAAACAAAGAGAAAAATAATGTCAGCTTTTGGTTTGCAAAAACTGAACCCTTTTCCCCGTTTCCGCCCCTTGACTTTTGTCAATTTTCTTTTTGAAAAGCTACAATTGACACCATTTGACCGATCTGTATGAAAGTTGACACATATATGTATTTTTTTATGGAGAAGATTTCTGACCAAAAAATAAAAAAAAACTACCCTAGCTCCCCTTTTACATCCCTTAATGTTTGTACAAACCCACATTTTAATCCGATTTCGGTGGAACTTCGCATGTATATACTTTAAAGCAAATAGAAAAAGAAACATACTACTAACATTACTTTGACAAAAACACAAACCCTATTCCCTTTCTACCCATTTAATTACTGTCAATGTTCATTATAAAGTTACTTTTGAAGGAAGTATGCACATGTATACTTCAAAACAAACAGAAAAATACTGTCTGCATTTGGTTTAGAGAAGCCAAACCTCTCTCCCCCTTTCCACCCCTTTAATCTATACAAAGCACAGTTTCTATCTGATTCTGAAGAAAATTTGCACACGTATATTTTAAAAAATACATAACAATTGTGTTTAAATTAGGTTGCAGAAGCCCAACCCCTCTTCCCTTCTACCCCACGCCTCCTAATTGCCAATGTTCTTTATAGATACCTACCGTTTTCATCAGATTTTGATGGAACACTGCAAATGTATACTTATGAACAAAGAGAAACATTCTGTTTACAAAACCCAACCGCTCACTCCCTTACCCCATTTAATTTTTGTAAATGTTCTTTACACAAAGCTACAGTTTTTATCTGGTTTCGATGGAACTTTGCACATGTATACTTTAAAACAAAGAGAAAAATACTGTCCACACTGCCTTAACAAAAGCCAAACTACTCTTCACCTCCACATCCCTTAATTATTTTTTTATACAAACCTAAAATTTTTATATGATATCAATAGAAATTTACAAACGTATACTTTAAATCAATCAGAAACGACAGTCTACATTTGGTATACAAAAAGCCCAATCCCTCCTCTCCTTTACCCCATCATTTATAATTTCCAATGTTCTTTACAAAATCCACAGTTTTAAGTAACATCAAAATCAATTAAGCTATTTTTAAGTCATTGCAGAATATATATGAAATGTATGTGTCCTAATGTCGCAACAGATTTAAACTTGGACCCCGAGCTTTTACGTTGTGAAAACAATTAAATATCTATATTTTCTGTGTGATGCCAGAACGAACAGATATATTCCAGAGACAGATTTGTGTATGTTGTATGTATTAATGTCCAGAAGTTACACGTTTCGATTATCGAGCAGCAACTTAAACAGATGTTGTGATTATATGGAAAAACAGCTTGGATCAAAATGTAAACTGACATTCCTTAACACAGCATCCAATTCACCCCATTCTGAAAGTTGTTGTAACGACAGATTTTTTTGTTTTTAAAGCATTCGCTTTAACTACTGAGCTACCAGAAAGTTCGCAAAATGAGAACTGCTGCAGCATATTTAAATACAAATTAATTATAATACCACTAAAAATTTAAAAATAGAATAATTGTTTAAAAAACATAAAAACCGCCTTCAAAAAAAGGGCACTAACAATTTTAAAATAACTTCATACCTTGCTTCAAAGAAATTAAATTTTAATGGACAATATTTTACATTACTGTTATTGAAATTTTTACATTAATTAGTTATTTATGGAGTTGGTGCCAGCCAAAGCAAGAAAAACAAAAAGATAAAAAAAAGGAAATGTAAGATCTTCTTCCTTCAAAGCTAGCGTTCAACCTTTGCTGCCGTTTTTCCAATAACAAACTTTTTACCTCTGCAGCTGTTGTTGTTGGTGCTTCTGTGAACTTCGCCACCTGTTCCAGAGCCAGTATAGTTGTCCCTACTTTGGAACTTCCAAGTCCAATGGACACACCCCAAGTGCCATGATAAGGGCATCAGTTGCTGGTTTTTTTGTAAGCACCACTCGGCCTAATGAGAATACTTCACTGTGTTCTTCTCAAAAGCTTACTTGTTTTTACTTATCTGAGGTGTCTGTCCCAGATACTGGCTGCATACAACTGTTGTTAATATTGTATTACAGTATGCTCAAATAACAAGTGGTGAAAGTTAGAAGAGCCTTTGACCCATGCTAATTAATTTATTCATGACTGAGGTTGTTCTCCCGTACTTCCTCCATATGGGCCACAAAATTTAAACTTTCGTCTAATTTCACACCAAGCTATCAACTGACTGGACTCCTACTTATTGTGACTCCATCTATTTTGATGGTTGGATTGCTCTGTAATGTGCTTTCAGTAACATATAACAAGTTTTGTGTAGTGCTAATCTTAGTTTGACTTGTCTGCACCACTGACAGAGTGTATGCTGAAACTTTGCTCTTTTAGCCTTACTATAGGCTCTGGGTTTACCCACTATAGGTAAGAATAGATCATCAGCAAAGGCAACAAGTCCCAGAAGTTTTGGCATTCTTTGCAGCCTTGTCATTCCCAATTCAAGCCCAATGTTCCAAAATATTGGGCCACAGATGGATCCCTGTGGACAATCCTTTGTCAACTTTTACTCAATGGATGCAGCGGGACACCTTAGTTTGACTTATCTGTTCTTGCAGTAAGTTTTAAAGATGTTATACAAGTTCTTTGAACAATTAATTTCCAGACCACCATAGATTATAAAATACCCCAGATACATCGACAAGAATCCCTACTTTGTATTTCTGGTTTGAGTTCTGTATCAGATTCATTGCCCAACTGATTACAGACCTACCTGCTCTGTATCCATGTTGGTTTGAATTCCTCCCTTCCTTCTCCTAATGTTCTTGTAAACTCTTGCACAGTAACTTTTGTTGTATTTTGCCCCACAAGTTTAGCAAGCAGATGGGTTAATCGGATTTATGTAATTTTGGATCCTTGTCATCTCCCTTCTTGCTGATGTTCTTGCTTTCCAGACCTTCAGTACTCTACCCTGATGCAGGCATCCATTATAGAGCTTGCACAAAGTGGGGTCTACTGGCACTACCAGTTCTTGTCCCACTTCAGCTGGAATACCATCTGGACCCAGAGATTTGACCCTGGACATGGCATTTATTGCTTGTTCTACCTCCAAGATGCTAATACCTGAAGTATCATTTGTACTTTGCCTATGTTGGTTCATTTCCAGATGGAGAACTGTATGCTCCATCTTGTCTTCTTCAACTTAATCATCTGAAAGGAGTTCTTGGAGTAATACTTCTGCAGTAGTCTTCCAACTTGTAGTTGTGGTTCCATCTTGTTTTTGCACAGTAGACAGTGGACAGTGTAGTTGGAGGTTTTACTTTTCCTGCTGCGATTTTGTATGAGATACCCCAGGGGTCTGTGTAAAGTTTATTTTCAAAAATGCTTCCAAACTTTTTTGCTTAGTTGTTATTAACAGTTCTCTGAATTTACTTTTAATTTATCTTACTGCCTTTGCTATACAATCATTCCATATTCTTAATCCCTTCTTTTTCTTCCCGACAGCTTTATAAGTTTCCCTCCCTATATATTCCTTTATATTCTGCCATTCCTTATCAAAATCATCAACTGTTGCTATTATTAAAAGCAAATCTTGTAACTTGCCTTCTTATTCTAATAAGTACACTTTAAAAACTTCTTGGCATGTATCTATCTTTGGCATTACTTTCATCCATCTTGCTATCATTGTAATTGTTGTGACCACTCAGTAGTCTGAATAGATATCATTTCCATGGTGTAGGTCAACATTCTCTCTTTGGTTATAAATTTTATCATTTGCAATTATACAGTCTATAGTATATGGCCTCTAGCACTACAAGTGTATTTATGAATATCTTCCTTCCTAAAAAAAAAAAAAAAAAAAAAAAAAAAAAATGTATTATTGTAGTGATCTTCAGCTGCTTAAAACTTACAATTTGTTAAAGTTCCTCCCATTTCCATTTTAACACTGTTCTCCATATTTTCCAACTACTGATGAAATTAGGGTGTTGCCAACTCAGGCATTTAAGTTGCCACATATAAGGAATGAATGCTCTTATTTATTTTCCTCAGCTAGTGTTGAAGCTCATCATAAAATATCTTTGAGTCTTTGTGCTTCCTTTCGTCCAGGGCATATAAATATTAAGTGTTCTCTATCTATTTTAAACTTGCATTCATTAATGAGCAAATATACTATTATCTTGTTTTCCATTTTTTATTGATCAGTAATGCCACCATGCTGCTTACATGTCTTCTCTGAGGTACTCTACAGTATATCGTAGTGTAGTGGCTGAGATATTTGTTCCTTTTAATTTTAGTTTTAATTATGATAGCTACATCGATTCCCTTCTCATTCTTTTTCTGATTCCACTTCTTTACTATCTAGTCCCGCAACATACCATATTCTTCCCTATACATCTTTTTCTTCCTCTATAATCAATCCAAAATACCAATCACTCATTTGCATGGTCCGTTTAGTTGTTCATTATGAAAGGAGTCTAATATCTCAATCCCTGGCCACATTAAGAGCACTGCACAGGATAAGCTAGGTGTTGGTGTTGCCAACTTACAGCTTCCAAGCATGCTGAGTAATATTTCGGGTTACAATCAGATTGCCTTTACTGGGTTGAAGGTTCTGCCTACCCTTAATTTTCTGTCAGGGTTCCTTTCCCTCAGCCTAAAGATCCTGCTTTAAGGCACCAGAAATTCGCCCTTGTATCCCTCTCTCAGCTACTCAGATTACACCCCACTGCATCCAGGGCCACCACGAGGAGATTTGAGAGAGGACTTGCCAGGTCAATCCCATTATTTATAGGCATCAGTATGCTTCGCCATGGATTGAGCAGCTGTTTGACCACAAAATTAATGTAAAATTTAACATCTTGCTAAAATTTTCAAACTTAATTTCAAAATGCTGCCATGAAGCCTTGCATCAAATCAAATGAAAACATCACTGTTACCCACCACTGAACAACATGACAATCTTTACTATGCCTGTACAATGCAAGAAGAGGCTCTATTTATAGATAATCCCCAAAAAACCTGGTAACTAGATTTTTCCTCTTTAAATTGGGCGATTTCTGTTCACACCGCCTAGCCCCACCATTTTACTAGTCCAAAAACTTATCAGATTTCTAAGCGATTTCCCAAAATTCACCAGTCTTCTCCAAACATTCACAGATTGTAGTCCTAAATTTCACCAACATTTTTCTCACTCTTGAGACGTCTTAAATTACTCAATTTTTAGCTGCTATTAGACTTTAAAGTTTCAACCCTTTAAAAGTAAATAAAATATTGAGAATTATAAAATTTCATTCACTAAACATTATTCCTTCTAAAAAGATTTTAAGTAAGATTTCTTGTAACTTCTAGTTTCATTTACTAACACTTTCTCTTCTGGACCCTTCTTTAATCAATAAATACAGATTTTTTTGTTACAATATATAAAAATGTATATCTTGTGCAAGCACTATAAATATATATGTATAATTAAATCCATACAAAACTTTTGCCATTTGATGTCACCTATCCACCCCCCCCCCCCCTTTTTTCCCAATGTGATTCAGTTTACTAATGTGAATGTAGTTACGATACCACTTTGTATAAAATATTTGACATCAGAATGTAAAGATATTGATTTTATGCTGACATTTTCAGTAATTAATGCAAAAATATTGTTAGATGTAGTGACTCTTGAAAAGGATACATTGAATTTTTGATGAGTATATGCAGCATGTAGCAAGTATAATTCAGCTCTTTGAAATGTTTGTTACCAAGATGATAAATCACTGCAAAGGAAACATTTAGTGGGAACTGTCTTCTGATCATTTGAAAAGGCATGGTTGGGTTTGAAAGGATGAGGTTAATATGTATATAACAAAATCTTTTTAGAGTCAATTAACCAATGAAGACAGTGTATTTATGGACATGCACAACAATTTTTCTTACCTCATTGATTAGGCCCTGTAAACATTTAAATTTCTGATTCAGATTACACTAGTGTTTCTCTTCAAAATTAATTTTTGTGTTGGCAACCCTTACATTATTTGAGAATTCTAGGAATGCAATTGGTGTCAGTTCTACCTCAAATTGTGCAATCTCCTCCTACAATGTTTCTTTAGTCTTAAACTGTACCACACTTTTTATCAGAACTCTACCCATACTGACTTATATTAAAAAGCCAACAACTGTCACCATCTGGCACAACACAACACTGTATTAACCACCTTGGTACACAGAGCACAAAGGATTTCTAACAAAGATAGCCTTGCAGATGAATTGGACTATCTCCAGATAACATTTTTAAATAATGGTTACAATCACAGGCAAATTAGTCGTGTATTTAAACAGAAGAAATATCAACATAAATATCATACTGATATCAAAGGCCTTGCCTTTTTGCTGTTTGTGGGTGCCCTAAGTTCCAAAATAGGTAGACTGATGACACAGCAAGGAGTAAAGACAATTTTCAGACCACCCAATAAAATTAAACAGCATTAAAGATGACCTAGGTTTATGAACCCCTGGTATATACCTTGTGAATGTGGCTGTGGTTAAATCGGACAAACACAATGGTGTATTGTGAGTGTTTAACATGGAAGAAATGTTCATCTTGGGCAAGAGAAATCTGTGGTGGATGAACACTATGTGCAAGAAGGTCATACATTTGATCTTGGAAAAATACAATTATAGCCTGGGTTAAAGATTTTTGGGCTAGCATTATTACATAAGTTGTAGAAATCAGAAAATCTGATTCATTAGTTAATAGGGACACTGGTTATCACCTCAGTGCAGCCTGAAACCGGCTATTAAAATGCATAAAAGTTTCGACTTGGTAACAAGCAGAAGAGTGGATGAAATCATCGCGCTGTGTTGGCTTTTGTCTTCCACCGTTTTCACAGCAGTGGGTGAAAACAAATTGTTAATCATTGACATTTGATTGAAAATGAGGGCTGAGATAGATGCCTTCGAAACGTCCCACAAGTGTGACATTTTTACGCGGCTGGAAGCCCGAGAATTTATTTAAACTCTATGCTTTATATTTTTGATACTTGGTTCTTTCGTTTGTTACCCAATCCTACCATCAAATGACAGTGCTATCTTTGAAACTAGCTACAATCCAAAAATTAGCAATGATTGGGAATGGCAAACTAAAATGGTAGAACATCAAATATTCAACCAGTGTTAAGAGAACTTTTCAGGTGACAGTACTCTTCAGAAGTGAATTTTACACAAGTTTCAAGGTTTTAATTCTTCTACTGGGCAAAGATATGGATAAATACTTCAGTTTGTTAGTACTATGTTGAACTGTCTCTGCCCCAGCAATTAAATGGATGAAATATTGCAGCAAACAATTATAGATTACTATTACCTGTGGCCAGTCGAGGCTGGATGTTGCTCTGTGCACAATCTCACGGACAGTTTTCTGGCGTGACTCAGGATCATCTCTCCATACATACAATGGCTGGGTGTAGTTGATCAGTTCTGTTCCAGAGAATGACAGTAATAAATTAAATTTCACCTAGCAAATTTCAGTAAATATTTTATTTTTTTATTTCACTTAGCATCATCATCTACATATGGGAAGGAAGAAAAACCTATTTAAAAAAATGATCTTAATGAGATATTTATGAAACTAGTAACTGGTCACAATACCAACCCAATTCGTACTTACAAGAAATCTTTTCTCTATCGAAGTTAGAACCATTAATTTCTATGATTACAGACCAAGGACTAATACTTTTGTCACATTCTTTGTTCTGTAGAAATCAATACTTAATATCTTTTAGTCTTAAGAACAAATTTTCTATGGAAAGCAGCTGTAATGACACCAATTTCTCCTTCAACCCTCTCTTTTCTGTCCACCAAATATGATTGGTTTGTGTTGTTTTGACGAGAGCAGGAGTGACTCATGATGAAGCAAGTTAGGTTTTGCCAATAATCCCCTCTGTAATTGGGGCAGAATAAACAACTTATTTTTAGTTGCAGAATAAACAATTCAAAAATAATCCGTTCAGTCTGTAAAAAGACAAAGTTTTAACCTTTGTAGAGCCTGTAATAACTGGACTCTAGAATATAAAACAAATATGAAGAATATTAATTAGAATAAGGAATGCTTAATACACAGAGAGAACAAATTGTATTACTACATTTCACAATATTCTAAATGTATTACACATTTTATTAGACTTTATGTTCTAGTGAATAGAACTGGAATCAAGAATTGCAAAGGCTTGATAAAGTTTCATGGTACTATCTTCATGAAGTGAATGATTTTTAGAGGGAAATAGAGGTCTAACATTAGTGTTGAATTGAGTTTAAAAGCAATGGAGCACAAGCTCTGATGGTGATGTCACTTGTCACTTTCTTACTATTTTTTTCATTATCATATGTACTTTTAGTGTTAAATTCCTCTTCCCATTTACATTTGCCATTTACAAATTTTAACCTTAAATTCTTCAGCATTTTTGGTATAATTTTGATTGGTAATTTATTCTAATCCATGACACCCTTACCCTCCAAAGAAAATTTCCCCACTTACTTATGCATGAAATTGAGTTCCAGCTTGCGCCCACAGTAATCTTTTCCTTTCCATGTATTATTAATGCTCTGACCAATATCCCTCCAAACACCATCATCGACATACATTCCGAGCACTTTATTCACTCTTCTTCTGTCTTCCAATGACTACCAATCCAGCTCTTTTATTCTTTACCATGTTATTTACACAATCATATCTAGCTGCTCTCATTTACACACCCTCCAACTCATGTACAGAGGAGCAATTTGTGGAGGGAAATTCACACTGGTTAGAAATAGTGCTGCTGTTTACTGGTGACCACGAGTTAATTGAGGTAGATTTCTGGGGTAATAAAAAACAAAACAAAAATTGGGGTGTTGGCTACTTACCATAGTGGAAGAATGAATGATGAAGATGAGGTATTTAGGGAGAAACTAAATTCATACTCGAAGTTCAACAGTAATAGCAGAATGGTGATTAATGGAGGGATTTAAATTTACCAGACATTTTCAGGGTTTGAAATAAGATTAATAACACAAGGAAACAGATTTGTAAATACTTTAAAAAGTGAGGGAGACTTTACACAAGTGGTAGAGGAGAACACAAGGGAACGAAACATTATGGATACCTTCCTAACAAAACCCGATTATAATCTTGTGATGTGTCAAGTAACTGAAGGAATAAATAATTGTGATGTATATTAGAGTATTCAGTAAACCATTGGCCAAAATTAAACTGAGAAACAGCCACAATTACAAAAAGCCATAGATTTCGAAATTGAAGAGATCTTTCATGAATACATTCAACAAATGAAGGATGGCACAAGTAGAGTGGATTTGAAGTGGAAAATAGTGAAAAAGGATGAAGAAATTATTATTTTAAAACAAAAAATAAAAAGAAGTACTGAGAACAGTTAAAGATGATGTTAAGAAGAGAAAATAACGAAGTTTAGAGACAGAAAGGCAGTAGAGAATACTTTAAACAACTACAAGGAATTAATAATAGCAAAAAATGTGGCTAAAGGTGGATTAATTTTTATATTAGAAAACAGAGGGGAAGGGAAGGTATTCTGACTATTGTAGATAAAAATGGAGTTGAAGTCACTGAGGATTTTAAAATTGTAGAGATATTGAGTGACTGGTTTAGTGATGCAACTATGGACAATCATCATGCGATAGGTGGGAATAAATCGGAGGAGAGTCTCCCTAAAAGTATAAATGAGGAAACCACAAAATTTGAAATAAAGTCTCAGGAAATTACGAAGGAACTCAGAAAGCTAAAAAGACATAAAGGGTCTGGTGTAGATAATATTACTGCAGATTTATTAAAAGATTGTGGGATACAACATTGTACCGTACCTTGAAATTTTATTTAGAATGAATTTGGAGTCTTGCTGCTTACCAGAGGATTGGAAAATAGCGATGGTAGTACCGGTTCATAAAGGAGGGGTTACAGATAGTGTTGAAAATTACAGGCCAAATAGTTTGACATCAGTGATAGGCAAAATGATGGAGAGATTGATATGCAACTATATCAGAAATGTCTGAGAGGAAAGAAACTGGTTTTCAGATAGACAACATGGCTATAGGCAAGGATATTCATGTGAATCTCAGATGGTGGGCTATATGCAAGATATTTCAGGTGAATTGGCTGAGGGGGACCAAGTTGATAGTGTGGCACTTGATCTTTCTAAGGCGTATGGCAGAGTGAGCCATAAAATGGTTTTAAATAAATTGAAATCTATTGGATTGGATGAAAAAGTTACTTGCTGGAAAGAGGAATTCTTAAAAGCCAGAAAGCAAAGCATTAGAGTAGGATATACATTATCAAAACAGGTGGAAGTAAATATGGGAGTGCCATAGGGTAGTATATTGGGACCATTGCTGTTCGCAATTCTAATGAATGGATTATGGTCAGAGTCTAGGTATTTTGCAGATGATATAATGGTATACAATAGGATCAAAACAGGTGAAGACTGAACAGCTGCAGGGTGACCTGGATAGAATATCTAAATGGGTTGGTCAGCATGGAATGAAGATAAATGCCAAGAAAAGTCGGCTTGTAAGGTACACAGATAAAAAACAAAAGGTTAATTACGATTATAGGGTGGGATCAGAATTGCTTGTTGAAAGCTTAAAGTGTAAATATCTTGGAATAACATTTGATATCAAACTCAATTGGGCAGAGCACATTGGGCAGGTGGTAGGAAAAGGTTACAAAATCCTTCATTTACTGGAGAAGGTGATGAGAGGATGTACCAGAGAAGTTAGGGGGTTGAGTTACAAAACTTTGGTCAGGCCATTGATTAAATATGGTGGTGTAGTTTGAGACCCTTATTTTGGTAATCAAATACAGGAGTTGAGAGTAGTGCAAAGAAGAGCAGCTAGATTTGTTTGTGGAAATTATTGCAGGACCCAGTCAGTAACTGATATGATAAGGGACCTGGATTGGGACTCGGAGGAAAGGAGGGTGAAGAGAGTGCTGGGAATGTACATGGCACATATGTTGGTGATGGAGCTTGAAGGTATATTGGTCAAAGAATTAGGAATAGTGTATGGAAGGGGGAAAGGGAAAGGTGACCATGACCACAAGCTTGTGCTCAATTTCATGCATAAGGGAGTGGGAAAATTTTCTTTTGTTTGTAAGGGTGTCAGGGATTGGAACAAATTACCAAGTGTAGTGATGAATAATTTTCGAAAAAGGCTTAAGGAATTTAGAATTAAAATTTTGCAAATCATAATAGTAAATGGGGGAGAAATTTAATGTTCCAATTGTAAAAGAAAATTTTGAAAAAAAAAAATGTATATTTAAAAAAAATATGTATATAAAAAAGGGTGAATGGATGACTGGGGGGAATTGCTACTGGATAATAATAATAATAAAATTGGTGCAGTGGTACCATTGATGGATGCATCTAGAAATTTCTATGGTTACATTAGACAACTGAGGGGAAGGGAGGATGTTGAGACAATTAAGAGAAGGACGGAGAAGAAGTTACAGAGGATTTAAAAAAGGGCAGAGATATTAAGTAACTGACTTCATTATACCTTATCTTGAAATGTTATTTAAATTTAGTATGAATACTTGCTGCTAACCAGAGGACTGGAAAAATATGATAGTACTACTGGTCCATAAAGCAGGGGTGAAAAATAAAGTAAAAATTGATTTTCATATCAGTGCCAGATAAATTAATGGAGAGATTGATATGCAATCATATCAGAAATGTCTGTGATAAATTAATGTTCCTTCAACATATCAATTGGAAAATTAAAACTGCAATTTCAACACAGAACTGATAATCAACAAAAAACTAATGTCTATCAAGATACACTAAACCTCCAAGCAGTTAATTAATAGAAGCAGAACAATGATTTTAAATAATTCCATCACCAGATTTTTTGTGACAATGGGTTTAGGACATCCCCTAGTCACCATATCTAGTTTTTTTTAACAGTTTAACGTCCCTTTTTAACAACGTGGTCTTTAGAGACGGGAAAGGATGGGGGCAAGGAATGGGAAGGAATTCGGCCATGGCCTTTTGAAGGAAGCATCCCGGCATTCACCTGGAGTGATTTGGGGAAACCATGGAAAACCCAAATCTGGATGCCCGGACGGGGATTCGAACCGCCGTCCTCCCGAATGCGAGGCCAGAACCCATATCTAGTACAGGGCGTTCGCCGGGAAACGCAACCCACTGTTAGCGCTACAAGGAAGAAACTGCTCCCGGCGAGCGAGCGATCAGCTTCCGGCATTGTTCGACCGTCGGCCGCGGACTATTTCACAATAATTACGCTTCATAAACTTGTATGTGCTAAGCATTTAAATGTGTCGTAATACATTAGCTTACCTTATAAAAGATGCTGGAAGTGTTGACCCTCTTGTGTAAAGCACATTTCACATCTTCTGAACATATTTCGAGACACACGCTGGATTTCACCTTTGTCAATGGACATTATTACTTGATAGATTTTTTCCTCAAGTTCTTCCAATGTGTGAGGATTTCCTTCGTACACCTTACCCTTAAGTTTACCCCAAAGGTAGAAGTCACAAGGGTTTAAATCCGGTGATCTGGCGGGCCACAACCCACGGCTGATTACACGATCATAAAACACTTCGTCAAGTGCAGCAAGCGAATTTCTAGCAGTGTGAGCTGTCGCCCCATCCTGTTGAAAATAGCCGTACAATTTTTCTTCTTCAGTAAGTTTCTCGAAAAACGGTTTCACAATATTTTCGATATATCTTGCGGAAGTAAGAGTTTCATGGAAGAAAATTGGACCTATGATTCTCGAAGCACTAATCGCACACCAAACACCCACTTTTAAGTCATGCAATGGCAGTTGGAGTAGAGTATTTGGTTTTTCTGAACTCCAGTATCGACTGTTTTGAGCGTTAACATAACCACTCAGATGAAACCAGGCCTCATCAGAGAAAAACGTCAGTTGCGGATCAACAGTGCCATCGTGGACACCCTGCAGGTACCAGTTGCAAAATCTAATCCTAGGCCCCTGGTCTATTTCTGTAATTTTATGCACCACAATTGTTTTGTACGGCTTTAAGTGAACTAGCTTTGTTACTTTCCAAGCTGACGTCTTAGATACACCTGCCCGCTGTCCTAACTGACTTAATGATTTTTTGGGTGACTGTTCTAGTCGAAAAGCGATATCCTCAATTTTCTCCTCTGTGAGAATACGGTTGACCGACAGTCTCTTTTTGTTAAAAAATGAACCCGTTTCTCTTACTTTTTTAATCAGACGCAGAATTGTTGATTTAGCTGGCAGTAAAGCGCCAGGATATTCGCGACGAAATTTACTGCGACACTTTTTAAACGACTTCTTCTTCACATATGTATCGTAGAGAAATATTCTTTGTTGCAAACTGTAACGTACCATAATTTTACTCACACTCAAACACGGTACAGATTAGTAAGAGTATGAAGCCCTAAACCAGCCAAACCGCAAAGAAACGTTTATTCACAACACTGATTAATAAGAGACTGAAGTCACAAACTAGCTACAATGCAAAGAAACCATTCTTAACCATGTAAGGGTCCCATTATACTGTGCCACTGCACTGTTGGGGCAGCGGAGGTGTTAAACAGTGCGGTGATTCACGGTATCGTGTGGCGGGAACCGCTGGCCCCGCTGACCGAGCAAGTTGCCGACGGCAACAGACTGGGAGGGTTGCGTTTCCCGGCGAATGCCCTGTATAATCAGCATTTTTAAATCTCTACTAACCACATGATCAACATGTCCCATCAAATTGAATTTATCATCACATGTTATTTCAGGATATTTAAATTTTATATCTTTACAGCAGTTTCTCCTCATCATCATATAGAAACTTTATTTTATCATGGAAAAGAAAAACAAAATACACCCACCATACACCAAAGTTCAAGGAAGGAGGGCAGCAGTGACAAGAAACTGCCTTCAATTTTGGTGAATTCTTGGTGTATTATATGTTTCCACACTAATATTCCTCCCTATGCCATTGTACCTAACAAGCGACTGTTCTTGGCATTTATTTTCTTCATTCTGTACTGATCTATTCAGCTAGATATCCTGTCCAGATCCTTCAGTAGCTGTTCACATTTGTCTCTTGTTTTCATCCTATCATCTGGAATCAATATCAGTATAATCATTCATTGGAAAAATTAATAGAAATTGTTCAAACAGGCTATCCTTTTTTCACTATCACTTTTTGGCAGTACATTTCTTATCCTAATCCATTACTTCTACCTCTTTAGGATTCCTACACCTAGCATGTCACTTTTCATATACCTCAATGGGTTTTTTTACCAATATTTTGGACAGACCCTTTAATGCAATGTTGACTTGGCTTCATTTGTCCATTTCATCTGAAACATTCTACATGTAGCCTCCTAACAAATTCACATGAATATTTACACATAACGCTATTCTGCTGATTTACAAACCAGTTTCTTTTCTCAGTGATATTTCTAATGTTGCATGTAAAGTCTTCATCAACTTACCATTGATATCAAAATGATAGACATTTAATTTTCAACCCTAATTGTCTCGTCATTTATAGATTGGTACTATTATATCACTTTTCCTGGCAAACAGTAAGTATTCAGACCCAGTCTAAATATTTCAAGTGCTACAGTGGTGGATCTCACTATCTTGATGCTTTTTTAGGATAACATATCTAATGGGAGCTCAATTACAGATTCTCCACTGTATGTCTGTCATAATTCACCAAGAGTTTATTCAACCAAGTTGGACACTAAATTCGCCCACATTGTGTCTATACTTTTTTATTATTTTGTTTATATCTTAATGTGTGAGGTACAGATATTAGAGAACTAAGATATTTTTCACTTGAAAATAAAGCTGTGAGTGACTATATTGATCACACATTGTATTTATACGTAAAATCCTAAAAGCAATTACTTCTTATATACTTTATAAGTTACGAGAAAATCAAATACACATGTTTATTTTGTCATTATTGTGGCCTATGTTGATTATTCAGATTGCATTGAATCCTAAGATACATATAACAACTTCTATTGTAACTGAACTATTACATTTTCAGTAGCAATGGAATTAAAAAACTGCCTCAAGGCAATAATATGGAAAGGAAAAAAAAATAATATCTTTTCTTTCCATATGAACTATTGGATTAATAGTCTGAGCAACAATGTGACAGTGTTGGGAGCCAAGAAGAATGTTAAATAAAACTATGTTCTTGGAGGTTGAATAAGTTAAGACATTAAATCATGTGATCACTCTGTAATACGTTTTATTTATTTATTTTTTCTATTGGACTACGATAGGACAATAACTTTTGACAGAAAGAAGTCTGTCGGGGCAGCTAGTGTTAAATAAAACTATGTTCTTGGGGGTTGAATAAGTTAACTATTTTAACCATAACCATGCATGTAATGAAAAACCTGATACCTATCTCTGCAACGTTCATAATTTTAATTCAGCTGCCAATATCCTTCTAATTTATACTGCAAGATATCCCAGTGGAAAGGTGAATCACAAAAATTAAAGTTGCTGTTGTAAATCACTCAGTATATTCTCAAAAGTCTTGACTCTAAAACTGGTAACAGGTAAATGGAAGTTCAATCAGACTTTGGAAGTCCTTGTAAGGTATCCCTCGTTATATTTTCAATATTTCGTTTAGATCCGGTCAAGTTTGGGGTTAACTTCAGTACACGATACCACAGTTTAAATCGAGTTAGCAACACTTGTAGTAAAGTAAAGTGAATATATAGCACAGAGCAGCATAAATAAACAATAAAAAGCAGTAAATCAATGATATTTCAGCAGGAAATAGGTTATTCCATGTAAAAGTAAACTTTCAATAACAGATCCTAACATTAATCAGAAAGATATTCTAAACGGATTTAAAAGAAGCAAATGGTAAATAATAGTAAATATATTGCCTAAATAAACCTTTTATCATGATTAATAAGCGTTATTCCTGAGATAAATAGTGAATTCCAATATAAATCAAACCTAACCATAAATTTTGGCATATACCAGATTTTGGTATTTCTGATGGGATTTGCATGCAGTAAAGAGTGTAAAGAACTAATAATATTCAGGCCTAGACCTACCATAACCATAACTTCACAGTTAAATATAGTTTAGCAAGTATTTTAAAGAAATAAACAAGAGGATTGAATAGTAGACTGAAGCAGTATGAAGATAACTCATTGTGATGGAATTTGACCAGTTTAAAGTTCTAAAAGTAAATAGAATAATGCCTGAGACAGTTTAGTAGGATAATTAACAGGTTTCTGATAGTTCTAAAGCATTTAATACTCACAAGAAGTAATTATGAAGAAATTTGATCACTCATTTTCCTAAACAGTTCACATAAACAATTTTAGGTCTTTTAAGTAATTTCAGGATTTAAAAAGTAGATAAACAAGCAGTAAATAATTGTATCCTTTAGTTTTAATAGATTTCAAGTAGTTTCAATCCATAAAATATGAAATATTAGTAAGAACAGAAAGCCGGTAAATCGACTGAATTTTCGAGACTTTCAGAATTAATTCCGGTAAAATTAAACCATTTCAAAAGCGCTAAGAACATGTAAATGTTAGTAGACACACATAATTAATTTTCTATAAACAATAAAAGACATTTTACTGTTAATCCAATTTCGTAGTAACTTGTCATAAGCACCGCACAAAAATATGCTTTTTCACTGATTTTAACCACTGTCATCCAATATAAAGTAAATAATAAATTAAAACAGTCCTAAATCGAATTAAATTCATCTAAATCTTGTAGTTTCCAACCGTTTAAGTATTTTTTAAATACGATCTGAACACGTAAAATAAACCACTCGACTTTAACATTTTTTCATTTAAAAACCTACTTAGATTCCGGGTTAAAAAGTAGCTTGTTGTAAAAATCCATTCTTCTAGATTCGTACATATTAATTTCATGCCATTTAAAGCCATAGAATCGATGTTATAGTTTTTCTAAATTCACTCGACATCAAATCCACGTGGAATAAACAAACGATTTTTTTGTGTTCATAATATAATAGCTACAGAGATAAAACAACCTTTAAAATAAGCAGATTAATTCAGGCTACACATTAGTAATTTTCCGGCTTAATAATCCTTATTTCTTCAGAGTTATACCTAAAAACATAAATAATAATTATGTCGGATTGTTAGAAATCACTGTTTTTGCCATAACTCATTCAGTTTCTGACAGATCTAAATAAAGTTTACATTTTTGTGAGGCTAAAAATGGGGCCAATAATTTGAGCATAATTTCATGTTTTTAATTAAAGCCGATTTAAAAAATGTTCTAAAACCTGGTGGTGACGTCAGAGCTCTAGAGGCATTGTAATCGTGACCATATTTGGTAGTCTTCGGAGAGACACATTTAACGCTATATTCTGACACTAAACACTGCAACTCGAGACTCACATAACTTTCCTGTTCCCGCGTTTAAATTAAACATATAATAAAGAAGTTATTAAGCCAAACATAAGGGAGTATTTAGCAGCATGGAGGCGCTCAGAGGTAGTACGGCATCACGTGAGGCGAGCCTATATAAGACAAGTAGGAGGGGGCATACATACGCTTGGTCTTCAGTCTCGGTTCAAACTTGCAGGCGAGAGCACGTCCCGTGCTAGGCTCGGCCAGCCACGTGTGGTGTTAGGCGGGAAGCGGGTCTACAATGTGTCAGGCACGCTTAGCGGCAGCCATTTTCGAAATTTGAAACAACCTTTCTTTTGGGACTAACAGTTTCTGGACATGTGAATTTCTAATTTTCAACTCAGTTTTGGGGGTTTAGTGCGGTCTTTGCTCTGATTCTCAACCTGTGATTTTTGGTGAACGATATATCCGATTGCCTTGCTAACTGTGAACCTGTATTATTTACGGGAAAATTTTTGAGAATATAATCCAGTGATTCAACTTGTGACTTTCATTTCTACAATAGTACCTTTCTTGCAGTAGGTTAGAACTGTAAGTGGCGACTGTGGTCAATTTTAACAGTTAGCATAAATATTTCAACACGGTAACAGAACTTTTTTGGACTCAGAATATTTTGGAAGACGACTGGTTCAGGTGAAGAAGCCGATACCAACCCCCGTATCCGGCTTTGTCCCTGACATCCTGTGTTTAAGATTGCAGGTTATTACAACTGAAACAGCTTTCACATGCTTTTGTGCAGTTACAATTTACAAGTTTCCTAAAGTTCGTAAACTTGAATAGAGTTTTAGTTGGAATTTCTAAGTTCAATGTTACGATGGCAAATTACAATGCAAATTTAGAGTTCTATTTCGATTGAAATATTTGTACTACATTAAATTGCATTGGACTGAAATATTTTAAGTCCTCGTCTCATGATCGAAAAATTTGTAAGTATTAATACTTCTTCATATAGAAACAAAGTGATGATTAACAACTGAGGCAAGGGTGAAAACTGTTCAGGTTTTATATACCCTCTCCATGGGAAAGTGCCAATCTTTGATTCCTGTGTTACCTTACCTTAGTCCAATTTTTCTAAAATTCTATCTTATATCTCTATATTTTAAATACTTTTGTCTATGACAATTTTGTTTGTAATACTACCCATTTGGGAGCTATAAATTTCTGAAGATTAAGGGCTGAATATTTTGATTATTTGTCTTCAGCTTCAAAGATTTTTAGTTTCTCAAAGTTCTTACATCAAGTGATTCATTTAAATCTTCTACTTAATATGAAATATGTTTCATCTCTGGTGCTGATTATATCTGTATGCAATCTTTAATTTCCTACTATTGTGCATCACTTTTAAATTTTCCTCCAGGTGAATGCAGTAATACTTCAGAAAACCACATCTCTATAACTTATTTACAGAATTAGATGGAGATTTTACTGTTTTTCTTAGAATCTCATGCCCTATTTAATTATTCATGTCTCACTTTTGACTCTTATTTCTTAATTAAATTTTACCAATGGTGATTATGCAACATTAGGTGCAATATCTAAGCATCCCTTTTTTCATCCTTTAAACTTAATTTTAGTTTCAAACTGTTAATGTATTGTTACTTTAATTTTAGCTTTCATTTGAACATATTTGGAATTTTATTTAAAAACTCGTGCCTATGTAAATTCCTCTAAAAAGTATACTTAGGATTTATCCATTTACTCAAATTTTTGTCAGAAGGTTCATCTCAATACTAACAATATGTTCCCATACTTAATTTTTTGTTTTTATTATTTAAATGAATATCTTTTCTTTATTCTTCTCGAAATTTGCTTCTTCCATCCAAACAACCTTGCTGCTGATTATGTCACCATTTACTTGTAACCACATGGTGAATAAATCATTCAGATCCATTTGCTATCCTAAATAAAGATTTCAGACCATATAAATATTATGTTAAAATTATTTTTCTTAACCGTACTATCTGTGAAAATGTATGTGAAGCTTTCTGTTTAATTTAGTGGTTACATAACACTGTACAAGTTCAATTTTTACTTGAAAAGACACACAAGTTCAGGATTATTTAATTTATTTACAATGATGAAGGCTTTATCTTATCTACTCTTACAGGCTCTGTAATCTTAAAACTTATAAATTATATATTTTTGTACCTAGTGGCTACTTTATGACTTATCACACACAAGGTTTTAAGAGTACATAACCCCAACCATGCAAGACTCAACTGACTAGCTTTATTGGTTCTCTCAAAATATTCTCAGAATCTATTTACAATTTTTTTAGTCTGCTCAAATTTCTTTTTCGTGTGGAGGAGCTCCTCCTCTCATTTTTCCCCCTCTCGCATCCCTGAATGGTAGTCCCCATGGGTCTCATTAAAACTGTTACTACCTTTTTCGTATTCTTTGTAACCCCTTTTTTTATCTTTACCAAACTTGTCTCCCTCAGTTTCTTAAAAGAGCCATAAAAATTTCTAGATATATCAGTCAGTAGTTCCATTGTACCCACAATAACCTTCATAAATAATTTTCTGACCTCCCTCTATGCTGCTATTAATTCTTTGTTTAGTTGATTCAAGTGTTCCCTATTGCCTTACTGTCTCTCAACTCCGTTGTGTGCTTTTCTTACCAACCTCTTTAGCCTTCTCACTACCCTATTATGGTGTGTGGGTTGTGTATTTCTTTCTATTTTGTTTTTTGGAACAAACATTTCATCTCACATTCTCATCATTTGTAGTAGGCTGCAGTTTGGTTGAATATGTTCTGGTATGTTTGTTTTGCAATTTCCTGTAAATCAATGTATATAGACTTTGTTTTATGATAAGAAATTATTTAACGGCCATTTAATATGTTTAAGAACAGAATTGTGATTTAGGTGGGTTTAAAGGCTACTATTTATCATTGAAGGTCTATTGAAGGCTGTGTTTAGTTAGTTTTTATATTTTAAATCGCCCTGTATGTGGTTATAAGCTGCAGTATCGGCTCCTCTAAGATACCCGTTCCCCATGTCTCATAGCAAAAAGGTTAGAATTTAACAAATTCTAAGGTAACTTACATAGCTTAGAGAAAGCAGAAATTTTGAATAAAATATTTAAAAAAGGTTTCACAACAGAAAAAACTGAGGATATTCCGATATTTAACAACCACACCAACAAAAATAATAATGATCTCATTCTTGACGTTGAGGGAATAACTAAACTGCTTAGGAAAGTAAAAACCAACAAGGTTCCTGGACCGGACGGTATTCCTATAAGATTCTACTCTAGGTACGCAAAGGAAATGGTGCCATATTTGATGAAATTATATACCGCTCCTTGGATCAAGGAAAAATACCAGCCAAATGGAAGACCACCATCATAAGTCTGGTGCTTAAAAATGGGAATGTTAATGATCCCCAAAATTATAGGCTGATTTCGTTAACCTCAATGTTTTGCAGGATTTTAGAATACATCATATATTCAAATTTCATGCGGTTTTTGGATGAAGGTGAGCTTTTAAACCCAAATCAACATGGATTCAGAAAAGGCCGACGCTTCAAAATCCAACTTGCACTTTTAATTCATGACTTGATCTGTATTATAGATGAACAATCCCAGGTTGATTTAGTTCTATTAGACATTAAAAAACTTCGACACTGTACCTCACACTAGGTTACTTACGAAACATCATGTTTATGGCATATCTAGACAAATATGTGACTGGGTTGCAGACTTTCTAAAGGGCAGAACACAGTGTGTGGTTCTTGATGGTGTGCGTTCATCACTTACCGAAGTGAGGTCTGGGGTTCCCCAGGGAAGCGCGATAGGGCCACTGTTGTTTCTCATATACATTAATGATTTGTGTGTCATAATAAGGCCAATGAAAAAATTATTTACTGATGATGCTATTATTTATCGTGAAATCACAACCCAGGACAACTGCACTTTGTTACAAGATGATATTATAAAAATAATTGTGTAGTGTAAAGACTGGCAGTTGGAGTTAAATGCTAAAAAGTGCCAAGTCATGCATGTAAGTAAAACAGTGACACCATTTAGCTCTGAATATACAATTAATGGTACTGCCCTTAGAACGGTAGATTCTGCTAAATATCTAGGTGTAACAATTCATAATAATTTGTTGTGGAATGAGCATATCGAGAATGTAATTGGGAAAGCAAATCGTATGCTCCGATTTCTAGGTCGTAATTTAAAACAATGCACACCAGAAATAAAATAGATTGTATACAAGTAATTAGTGCGTCCTCACTTAGAATATTATTGTTCTGTATGGGTTCCCAATCAAAAGGGGTTAATTGAGGCATTAGGGATGGTTCAAAGAAGAGCCACCTGATTTGTGAAAGGTATATATAGTTGGAGGGAAAGCGTAAAAGCGATGTTGAAGGAGTTAGGTTGGGAAGACCTCGAACACCGAAGGCGTTGCTCTCAACAGAAGCAAGTTGAAAAATTCTCGACTGACGTATTTTGGAATGACGGCCAACAAATATTGCTATCAGAAACATTAATATTTTGGAATGACCGCAAAAATAAGATAAGAGAAATGAGGTCCAGAACCAATTCATTTCTGTACTCATTTTTTCCACGAGTTATTAGGGAATGGAATAGAAAGGAATTACCAGGCAAGTAAACTTACAATCCGACAGGAGTAGCTTTCGATAAAGCACTCCGGCCATCCTGATCTGGGTTTTTCATGGTTTTCTCAGACCACTCAAGGCAAATGCTGGGATGGTTCCTCACAATAGCCCATTGGTGCCTCCCGCCATATCCCGTATATCCCTTCCAAACCATTACCCTGTCAGATAGGTGCAATGCAACCCTCCGCCACACACTTTTAGTGAATCGTGGTGTAATGATAATAAAAAATAAAAAACAAGTCAGAATTCTATTGTCGGACAGAAAAGTACCCAGAATGTGCAAACACACAGTATTCGAAATCTACTGCATCCCCATGCTGACTTATGCATTAGAAACATGTATCCTATCCAGAAGAGACAGTAGTAGATTTTGTTAGGCCTGAATGTTGATGGGGGCTTTGCAACACTTTGCCTAAAATGGAACCTGTGTTGCCTTCTGGTACCTTAATATTTAATAAAGCTGTTGCCACAGGTTTGTATTATAACCCCAAACACGAAGGGTGAAATAAATAAGTTCACTTGACAAAGTCTTAAGATCACATAATACTTATATTCTTGATAAAGTTCACTCATACGTTGTCAGTACCAGAAATGCAAATAAGACACCAGACCACAGTTCCATTAAAGATTGACAGGCTAACCACATTCACATGAGAAGAAAAACTCATTAAGTCCGCCTAAGATTAGTGAGAAACAATTACGACACGTTACTACGTGCCATAACCACTACCGTTTGGAGCAGTTCGCTCTGCGATCTGTTGCGAAGATAACTGTTTTATTTCTAGTGAAAGACTGGCCAATTTCAAAATGGATGCACGGGCTTTTATAAACTTTTCAATTCCTATGATGTCAGCATATTCTTTCAGACATTAATATCTCGCAGTATACTAAATGGTTTAACTTGTCATTACTACAAGGGCTTCCAGTGATCATATTCTATCTATTTTAATTTAATTCAGCATTCAAAAGGGTTTCTATAAGATTATAAGTCTCTTATGTCACCGGCTCGACACAATTCATCACATTCCAACAAACATTAATGACAATATATTTTAAAAATCTTAATTATCTTACCGACGCATAAACTTTTTACCAAAAACACTACATATTCGTAATCCTCTCAATTCAGGCTAACTTCTGATATAGATTTCTCAATTATTTAGTTAAAAACTTTATTTTTCTCTTAATTAAAACTTCGCCAAATTAGTTAATTTTACTATCAAAATATTTTGGATTGTGCTGACTATAGCTGGTGATAAAAGATCAGCTGTGGCTTTACTCAATTCAAAGTTATTTCAAATCTTAAATATTTGCGTGGTTTAAAACATAAACAAACCTACTTATTTCTTAAACTAAATATTTCTGGACATAATGAATACACTTAAAAAAGATTTTTATGATAAGTTTTCACAGTGGAAATGAATGCAGGAAAATTCCTTCAGTTGAAAATTATTTTGAGCGAAATTTCTATGTCCTGCATAAGCGACTTCAAATTCGAACTATAGACTATATTATTGCTAGGGATAGCTAGTGGGAATGCTTATGGGGTACCTTACAATTTCAAGCCTGTGAAATGCTGTATGTGCATACCATGCATCAGATGACATGAAAGGACAAAGTAAAAAATCAAATAAATCATGCAGAAGCTGGTATAAACACCAGTGTGGCAAAATTCATACAGCAGTCTGACCTGAGGTGGTAAGGACATGTCCAAAGGAAGATGGGGGGGAAGAAAAGCAAAGGTATATTTTAAAACATAAAACATGTGGAAAGGTCCAAAAAGAAATGGATAGTCCAAATCAAATGAATCTGGAAGACATAGGGCTGGACTGGATGATTATCCATGGACATTAGTTATTCATGGACAAAACGGAGAGTGCTTGTGACCACCACACAGGAGACTGGAGTATAATGGTGGTGGAGGTGAGACATATGGCAGTGGGAAAAATATGATCCCATCCAGACTTACCTTGTGTACACATCCTTACCACCTGCCACGTGTACTCTTACACAAGTAACGTTATTGACCAAAATATTGTAAACTGTATTCGAGTTATTTTTGTATTCGTCTAGTCCTCCTGCCTTCATCTGTGGTAAATGATGGCTTTTTTTATTCCTTAAGGGCAATTTTACTGTCACCATTATCCAAATCCACAACTTTACTTTCTTTACAAGTGCATTATTAATATTATTTTGTAGAAGATCAAAGCGTACCATGAAAAATATATAAAATGAAGGTACAAGGTAAATGACCCAGGGATAGATGGCAGAGGAGAGGACTGGTCCAAGGTTGTGACAGTGTTGCTAGGTAGAGATAAGATTATGGAGAGGCTTGTGTGCAGTGTCATACCTGTTCAGCAGCTAGAAACTAAGGAAATGATCATTTTTCCCATAACCCGACTTTCACCTCTTGCACAGCATGCTGTGTTATGCGAGTTATACCAGAACGCTTTTATGGTTGGTATTCCACGTTACACTGTAGGTACCCTATACATGATAGGATTACTGCATTTGCTTAATGCAGCTGCGGAGCCGGATTAAGACAGCGCGGGGCCTGTAGCAAATATGAAGAAGGGGCCCTTGGTTTTCGCCGACTGGGGGAATTGCAAAAAAAAAAAAAAAAAAAAAAAGAGGTCGGCCTTAAAGCCTGATGGGGAGGCTCCAGAGCTCCTAGGCGTGGGGCCCCCCTAGGTGGTGTGAGGCCTGTAGCATTTGCTAACTCCTGCTACGTGGTTAAACCAGTACTGTGCAGCTGTGACATGACTGCACACTTGGGGCAAATCACCTTGTGGCTGGACCCTCTGGGGATTTCCGAGTCAACAATGCCAAATGCATTATTTTGTTTTGTTTTCTTAACAATAAAAATTGTTTAATTTCCATTTACTGATTTTATTATTTATTTGCATCTAGCAATTTCCTTCCTGCGTTATGAACCAAACAACCAATAGCAAATTATTTTAATTCTTGTGGGAGGGTTTAAGGCATTTACACCCACTGAGCCAGCCATACGTTTCATTGTCTTTCTCACATTAATAAGGAACCACCCGAAATAATACATATATGTGTGTGTGTGTGATTGCAGCCTTCTCTCACGAGTTTTGCCAATTGATGATATTCAAGAAAACATACTCTCATCCCAGCAAATTAGAAGGCTGGATATGGTAAATACAAGAAATTTCTTACCATCCTTTCAAAATATGGTGGTAATACTGTCACTTTATGACATTCCCCTTGCCCTCTTCCTCGTTCCTAAACCCCTATTGAGATCCTAAACCCCTATTGAGAGTAATCTCTTTAATGGAAGTAAAGATGTTCACAATCAAGACAGTATTGCAGGGAAAAATTTATTTTTAATTCAAATTTGTAATTGACTAATAGCTGCTATTCGTGCAGCGTAATTAATTTAATAAACTGTATGCAATGTATTGCATTAAGTAATAACATTACATGTTACAATTTTATTAAATTAAGAACAAAGTTTTTTCAAGTTACAACCAGACTTATTAAAAATACAATTAAAGTGACACTAAAAACATTGATTTGAAACAGAACTATAAATGGTGAATCTTAAAGGACTAAATATGCAAGCAGAGAATAATATAAATAACAAATTACAGGAAAAATGATTCCTCACTCACCAAAGTTGAATGCTGCGATGAGTGAAAAACATAAGTGACGAACAAAATCATGTACAATATTTCAGTCTTAAACCTTATTCATGTGCCAGGCAATGAGCCATATGGTTTGGGAGGTGTGCACATGTCAAAGTTTACCTCATTATTGGCCCTTATAACTAAGGTGATACACATTTCACAGGTGGTGAAAAAATTAATATATATAACAAAAGGGTATGGACTGTTAACATGAACAATAAATAAATAAATTTGGAAGAAATTAGTTAAAATTATTAGTAATTAAATGATGACAATAATAATACTAATAATAATGAATGCTGGGTCAAAAAGTAGAATTTTATCAGTGGTTGATGCCAGGAGGGTGTCCGGTATTCAGAATACTTTGGCATGCAAGTTCCCATCTCCGAAGTTCTGAAGTGGCAGTGGTTTTGGGGAACACACTGTTTGCTCTCACAGTAAAGCAGTCATTGAGGTTGTTAGAATTGTGATAATTGGCATGTTATGGTATTGAAAGGAATAAGTTGTGGGTGTGAACTATTTGTCTGTGGACATTCATTCTGATAGTAGTTCTGTTGTGATGCCTATATAGGAACTAGTGCTGTGGCGGTTGGTTAGCTGGTATATGATGTGTTGTGGAGCATGTGGCATACCCAATGATGGAAGTTTCCCCTGTAGTAGAGTTGGAATATGTTGTAGTGGACAGATGCATGCTGCAGGTTTTGCAGTGAGGTCTATTGCTTGGAATAGATCTATACGGGGTTTTTGCAGTGCCTGACAGAGGGTATTTGTGGACAAAGATATTTTTGAGATTATGAGGTCTGCTAAAACACATACAGGGGTTGGACAAAATAATATGAACACCTGACATTTACATACTATTGATTTATTAATATGGTGTTGGGCCAACTTTTGATGTAGAACAGCTGCAATTCTCCGCGGAATTGATTCGCAGAATGTCTGGTCCCATTCTTGTACCGAAGTATCCGCCAATTGCTGCAATGATGTTGGAAGTGTAAATCTGCTCCTTATTCTCTGTTCTAAAACTCCCCACAATGGTTCAGCGTGCAGCCATCTCACTTCTACTGAGGAAGAGCCATGCTCGAAAATTCTATTCTTTGTGTGATCGTTTTTTTTCGTGTACCAACGCCGCAGGAATCCCCTTCTTTGGTAAGCGGTGGTTTTTTATCCTATCCTAATGTTCAATATATCCGCTTTTAGCGCCTTTGTTTCCTAACAATCTATATATATTTGGGATCTCCGGAACAGCTCTAACAATTTGGATGAAATTTCATATTTAGATAAAGTTTTGTTTTTTAAGTTTACCTAAATAGTTGTATGCCTCACAAAAATGCTATTTTACAAACAAAAATCAGCAATTCTTTTAATTGGTATCTCAGAAACGGCTCTAATGCCATCTTGTAGACGTTTCAGATAGCAGTATGCTGGGCTGATGTTAGTCAAGTTCTCTTTACTTCCAGCAAGGGATGCTTATATCTTTAAATGAATTATTTTTGTACACTAGCTGACTTGTGCGAATAATAGTGAATTGTAATATACTAATTTGGAAATAAGTAAATGCAACTATTTATTTAATGTAATAATAGGATTTTTCTTTAAAAGCAATTTATGAGGTGGTAAAACAGAAAATTTTGGAGATGGCTCTAGTGATTGGATGAAATTTCATATGTAGATAACATTTTGCTTTTCAAGTTTGTAACACAACTTTTTAAAAAAAAAAAAAAAAAAAAAAAAAAAAAAAAAAAAAAAATAATTCTTGTATTTGGTATCTTGGAAATGACTAACTTCATCTCAAAGAAGTTTCAGGTACCAGTAAGCATACTGATGTCATTTAAGCTAGTTAGCAAGGAACTGTGAACTTCAAAATACCTAGGAAGCCTTCAAGAAAAATGTTTAACTTTAATCAAACTTTACTCAAAATCCTGCATATTCAGTAGAAATCAAAATATGCTGAACAAACATCGGTCACCCTGGTACTAAGCAATAATTTGAAGCAATTTCTTTCAAATTGATTTATTTATTGTTCATGTTAACACTCCATACCCTTTTTTATACATATATTTATTTTATCACCGCCTGCAATATATATATTTATATATATCATGGTTGCTGTGTACACATCTGATTCCGTCTGGTGTCTCACTCCTCACTTTCGCACGAATAAGGTTGTTGCCAAAATATTGCGCTCTTTTGTGTCTTTTTTTTGTGTTCGTTATCCCAGCCGCCTTCATCTTTGGTAAGTGTTGGGTCATATTTCCCCATCCATCCTTAGTTCTATTGGCTTAAAGAATTTTCCTGCTCATTGTTATTATATATCACCTTAGTTATATAGAACTATATGGCTTGTTCCTATCACATGAATAAGCTGTAAAACTGAAACATTGTATATGTTTTTGTTCGTCACACATTTTTCACTCGTCACAACATTCAACTTTGGTGAGCGATGAGTCATTTTCCCTAACCTTTGTTGTTTATATTGCTTAAAAGATGTTTCTTTTTCTTTAGTACCATTACAGGTTGAGGATAAGGGCTTTGAAATTTTCTACAAATTATCCCTTAGTTAATTCAGTTATATTCTGTCAGCATTAGATGTGCTGAAAACAGACATAATGCATTAAAAGTAATTCCACAACCAAAGTTTCATTGAGCTAAAAATTCTGCATAAAAGGAATAAAACAACCTCTACGCAGTCATGTATGGAGAAAGAACCAAAATATAGCTATACCATTACATGTCACCATGATGAATTATGCACCATGTTTGCAACTTTTGTAGAGGCAAAAACTAAACCCAGTGACAAGGTATTTATTGTTTTTTTTCTGAACATCTTTGTTTTTTCTTATTGAAATAGGAACTGGTGAAAAATAAGTGCCTTTTAAAACTTTTTATGAATATAATAACATGTAAAGCCTATACAATAATTGGAATTTAGCAGCCAAAAATGATTTGAGGTAGATCTACAAATGTAAGACTATAGATAAACATACAAAAAATATGTTAAAAACAATGAAAACAGTATCAATGGAATCCAAAGGGCAAATAATGTGAACCCCCTCTCCCCTCCCACTAAAATAGAGAAATAGTATCAATATAAACAACTAGGTCAATTGGATAGATACTACAAACACCCCGCAGGAAAGTCAGTCGAATGTCAAGGAAATAATGCTAGACTTGAGTGTGATTTATCAGGCATTGAGTTTGGCCTTTGCAGTATTTATTCGTGCAAATCTTACAATTAAATGCTGAACTTTTTTAACAAAGAAATTTATCTTTTGCTGCACCTCAATTGCTTATTAGATTCAAGTATTTTTAGCACGATACATTTACACTTACATTTTTTAAAATTTATTTAAAAAATTGTATTTTCAAAGAGTTTTGCTCAGATGAGAGAAAGCCAGACAATAAAAAATATTTGTGCTTTAGACCAACAATAATTTTATATCTAGAAACATCTAATGTGGCAAAGTATGCCAACAGGGTAATCAGAATGAAGATCAGAGTGCACTTGTGACGGTACATACTACCGACAAAGGGGTCGAGGCCACTCTCACGACGCACGATGATGGAGGGGAAGCCGGTGACGTAGGTGATGCTGGCATCGAGGAAGGTGGAGTGTGGTGCGACGACCAGCACCGGTGCCTCTCGTCGTGTGGCCTGGCGGCCACGGACCACCAACCGCATGCCACCAGCCAGGAATGACAGTCGCCCCAGCAGGCACAGCACAGGCTTCAGTGAACTGCGTCAATGTTGTATACCTCATCACATGTATCCCAGGATACCACTCACAGCTGGGAATATTAACAGCTTCCCCAGGCTGTATATCCCAAAAGCTCAGATTCCAACACCTCTAATTAAACACACAAACCTTAACTGGAGGCCCACAGGATGAATAAGAATCCCAGTTAGGTCAAGCACACATAAGAGCTACCACGAAGAAAGAATATGATGAAGGCAGATGAATCGAAATATTTACAGCTACTAGCAATATACAGTGCAGATTTAATATTCTTTTAATTTATCAGATTAGTGTAAGTGATGTATTATAAATTTTTTGACCAACAAACAAATAAGGCAGAACCACTGCATCAATGTTATGTATTGGAGCATGTCTACATAATAAAATATAAAGGTCTCAACATAAAAAGATGCTACCAGTTTGCAATGCTTTCCTGGATGTGGATACATATTAGTTGTATGGATAGTATTTAAAGAAGAAATTGTACAGTTTTTCAATGTCCAATACAGCAGAAATGGAATCTCACTGAAGAATTGTTTTTATCAGATCTGTAAACTAGTTCAATCAATTTAAAGCACAAAATACTTGTGATGTACACATGTTAACCAGTGGGCTGAAGCCTACTGGAAACTTTAGATTACAGTGTAAACTATTCTTAAATGTACCTATAAAAATTACAGAAATCTGTACAAAACCTTCATGCACCCTATTAGGTTCTAGTAAATCTGTTATACCTATCTCATTGAAACACCAAAGCAATCAAACAGTACATTTCCAAACATGGAATAAATTCTCACTTTACCCAGTGAATTAAGTGAGAAAGGCAATGGAACAGGCTCAGATAAATTCAGAATTCGTAAATGACAAGGATTCCATATCAGAAACTAACTGTTGGTTGAAGCAAGTTTAATCTTTGGGAGGCAGAGATTTAATCCAATAAATGGAAAAAACTGTGTGATACTGTGTATACTGTGTGAATAAAATAATAACTTCCAATTCTAACATGCACATTTTGAGAAACTCCTAAGCACAGCAGTCCCCAAAGCTGCAGAGCAATAGCTACGCTGATTTTACAAATATCTGCTCCTGTAATAATGAGCAATTTGTTTACTAATAAAATGGCACATAAATTACCATGAAGCTTCATGTTTGATTCAAAGTGTATGAAACATTGAGGATATACCACTGCGATATGTATTGCGACAATGATCTTGTTGGCGTAAGAATATATTGTATTGGGGAAGGCATTTTACGTACTGCCAAAGAAGGGCAGGCTGGCGACCTCTGCCTTGGCGACGATGCTGGGCGCACCGAGAGCCACGACAGGCAGCGAATCCATGAAGGAGGAGTGTGGCGCCACTGACAGCACTGGCGCCTCTCGTGGCGGAGCACAGCTGCCCACAGTTGTCACCGACCAGCCTCCCACGGCAAACACCAGTCGCATCACGTTGCATGCCACCCGTCGCACACCACTATCAGCACACACCATTACTTCCCACAGTTAATCTCTATGACCGATCATTTGGTCGCTACCCTTAATTTACATTTCTGACTGCTATGTGAGTATACAAATCAGCTACTGTTAACTGTTGGGAAACAGTCACATGCAAATAGGTGGAATTGAAAAAGATATAATCTCAATTATTTATCACAACAACTTGAAACAGTGGAAGTGTGACATGAGGTAACAGTTATTTAATGGCTGTCAATATTTTCACCTTTACATAACTTGTATGAATTAATTGTGACTGAATCTTTTTTTAAAAACTGGCAGCATTTATCACTACTTTCCACTCCATGATGTTAATACCTGCAAGCTGTCATTGGATATTTACATCCTTAATTCACATTTATTTTTTTACTACCGCTTAAGAGATTTAAGATTAAAAGCCAATAGTGAAATATAATACAAAAGAAAAAATACTTAAATATCTTACATTATATCATGTATCCCATTAGATAGCAAATTATTTTACTTGAGTGCAGACAAAAACACTTGTAAAACCTAACAAATCCTGATTAACACAACTATAGTAAACATGCAATTCCGAATCTACTTATGAAATCATGGTAAATCCCCAAGGCACTGAAAATAAATCAGCTCTCTTCTCTGTGCATATAAACAAATTGAAGGATTGTATATAGCAGTAGTGTCACCATTACAGCGAAATGAAGGAAAATTGTTAGAAAAGAATAACACTGGATGAAAAAGCATGTTACACAACAAAAATTTAAATTCAGAAATTTAGCAAGCAATTAAAAAATAATTTAATATATCTTCAACTCAGGCTGCATTTTCTAGCACCTAAAATAGGGCTTCAATCCATAAATTTACCCTATCACAAATTTATTATGGCCGACTGTTCAATTCCCCTATTAATGAAGAAAATTAAAATTCCCATATAGAGTAAACACTTATTTTTACTTAAAGTGCAGAAAATTAACCTTAATTTCTAATGTGGACTGATGACTTTTTGTGTGTCAGACACAATTTAAGGAGTTATTAGTGAATACTGAAATTACAGTTCTAATTCTCAGCCAAAATTTTATTAATTAACATTAATTAACAACATGTTAATAGCTTTCCTCACTTGCTCATTTCAGAACTTGTCCTTTCTACTACCGAATAAGACAGAAATATCAAGAATCCAATAGTAGGAGAACATAAAAGTAAGAAAACAAGATAACTATACACTGAAACCTCACTATCAACTTTTTTAATTTAATTGCAATGGAGCACACGCTCTGGTGGCGATTTCTTGACACAACCCATCTTCCCCCTTTCCTGCACCCACCTACAATTGCCCACTACAAACTTAAACTTTAAATTCACTCAAAGTCTTCAGCAAATCACTCATCACTTCCCTGGGTAAATTATTCCAATCCCTGATACCCTTCCCACACCCTTGTGCCTGAAATCGAGTGCCAGCTTGTGGTCATGGTCATCTTTTCCCTTACATGCACTACTTTTCATACCTACATCAATATCTTTCCATGCCTCATCGCCAGTATATGCCATGTACACTCCCATGACCCTTCCTCATCCTCCTCCTGTCTTTCAATGAATCCCATTCCAGCTCCTTTATCATATCAGTCACTGATTGCATTCTGCGATAATTTCCAGAAACAAATCTAGCAGCCCTTTTTTGCACCCTCTCCAACTCCTGTATTTGATATGTAAAATGAGGGTCCCATACTACACTACCATATTCGAGCAATGGTCTGACCAAAGTTTTGTAACCCAATTCCTTCACTTCTCTCATACATCCCCTCATCGCTATCTCCAACAAGTGCAGAATTTTGATACCTTTTCCTACTACCAGTCCAAAGTGTCCTGCCCAGTTAAGCTTGTTATCAAATGTAATGCCAAGATATTTATCAATTTTTTTATAAAGGTGAATAACACGCCAATGCAATTGAATTTTGTTTTATTTTTGTGTCGTACGCGTTTCGCTCTATATCAAGAGCATCATCAGCGACATCTTGTATTTGTTGTATAGGTCCACTGGAAATGCCTGGCAGGGCTTCATTAATGACTGGATATTGTGGGCCATTTCCTCAATTGCAAGTTAATCAATTTTTTATAAAGGTGAATAACACGCCAATGCAATTGAATTTTGTTTTATTTTCGTGTCGTACGCGTTTCGCTCTATATCAAGAGCATCATGAGCATCGCTGATGATGCTCTTGATATAGAGCGAAACGCGTACGACACGAAAATAAAACAAAATTCAATTGCATTGGCGTGTTATTCACCTTTATAAAAAATTGATTAACTTGCAATTGAGGAAATGGCCCACAATATCCAGTCATTAATGAAGCCCTGCCAGGCATTTCCAGTGAATGTCGCTGATGATGTTCTTGATATAGAGCGAAACGCGTACGACACGAAAATAAAACAAAATTCAATTGCATTGGCGTGTTATTCACCTTTATAAAAAATTGATTAACTTGCAATTGAGGAAATGGCCCACAATATCCAGTCATCCAAGATATTTACATTTCAAGCCTTCAGTAAGCAATTCTTTCCCCACCTTATATTCATTATTAACCTTTAGTTTTTTATTTGTGTATCTAATAAACTGACTCTTCTTTGCATTTATCTTAATCCCATGTTTACCAGCCCAACTAGACATTCTGTCCAGATCACCCTGCAAACTGTTTACAGTTCTCTATTGTTTTGATCCTTTTATATAGCATTATGTCATCTGCAAACGATTTAATTTCAGATAGTAAACAATCGACACAATTATTCATTAGAATAATGAATAGCAATGGTCCCAATATGCTACCCTGTGGCACTCCCATTTTTACTTCCGCTTCTTTTGATACTGCATTTCCTATCCTAACTTTCTGTTTTCTATCTTTTAAAAATTCTTCTACCCAGCAAGTCACTTTCTCATCCACTCCAATAGTTTTTCACCTTATTTACTACCCTTTTATGGCTCACTCTGTCAACCACCTTTGACAGATCTACTGTTACACTATCAATTTGCCTCCCCCCCCCCCTCCTTGTCCATTTCATCTGAAATATCTTGCATATATCCCACCAGCTGAGATTTGCATGAATATGCTTGCCTGAACCCATGTTGCCTACTTGAAAACCACTTACGTTCCTCACATATGTTTCTGATGTGGTTGCATATCAATCTTTCCATTAATTTGCCTACCACTGATGTCAAACTGATTGGCCTGGAATTTTAGACTCTATTTCTGATCCCTCCTTTATGTACCGGTACTACTATCACGTTTTTCCAGTCCTGTGGTAAGCAGCAAGTATCCAGACTCAATTTAAATAATATTTCAAGATAAAGTACAATGTCACATCTGGCTATCTCTAAGATATCTATACTAATATTATCTACACCCACCCCTTTATGTTTTTTCAGCTTTCTTATTTTCTTCATGATTTCCTCAGGATGAATTTCAAAATTTTTATTATCTTCATTTCTAATTGTGTTGTTAAGCTCATTCTCCAAATTAGACACTCCCGTTTATAATTTATAATAATAGGAAGTGTAATAAGGAAGGCCAAAATATGTATGTACCAATGAAAACAAATAATTCAGGCAATAAAATGGAAAACTCTATGCAACATTTTAAAAGTGGGAACAGGAAATCTATAAATCACTCTAATGACACAATATTAGAACGAGGGTCCCTAAAGTGGTTGATATCGACCCCAAGGTGTTGATTAGAGCTCTCTAGGTTTTGATAAGAGCTGTCCAGGGGTCGATTAATACACGGGGGTCTATTAAAGGGTCTAGGGAAAAAATGGGAATATTCCAATAAAAATTCGAAATACATAACAGAGGAATGGATTGAACCTGGAAAACTGTGGTGGTTTGCAACTGAAACCTAACAATTTTCAACCAAATATCAATAATCTTGCTGCTGCTTTTCACACAAATCAATTATTTTAATATATCTTAAGGAATTCAATAGTAGCAGCAAAATGACAGTAAAAGATTTTTTCTTCCAATATAATTTATGATAAATTTTCAGAGATAATTGTGTGTTTTATAACATGAATATGTTATAAACTATAGGCAAGTTTCCATTTATCCATAATTTTGTTATTATTTTTAAGATTTAAACACTGAAAAAATCTCTCATTTTTCTGTTAATGTTATTGGTGGATTTTATAAGATGTGGGAACTATAAATTCTTTTGTTTGGGTTGTTATTCTGGTTTACTTATTGTTAAACATCAGAAATTGTAAAAAGTGATTTAAGTTTTTTATAAATAATAAGGGGAAGAGAAAATACGAAAGGCGGACAAACAAATATTCAAAATTTCGGTAATGACCTTCTTCAAGTATTTGAGAAATGGGTCATTTGGTTCCAGTCATGTGTGCACACAGGACATCACCCAATGATTGGCTGGCTAGTAGGAGAAATGGTGGGGTAACGGCTTTATTAAAACTTAATCTGGGGGTCGATAAAAAGTTAAATATTCTATGAAGGGGTTGATGGCATAAAAAGTTTGGTGGCGCCTTTATTAGAACAAAGTAGAACTGTTTATAATGTAGATAGGGAAGTTTACAAAATATTTAACAAATATTTTACTTCTACTGTAGTGAAATTAGGCATAGAAAACCAATCCCCAGACAGTGCCCTAAGGCTTCTTCATACTGCTTTCCTGAATACAGTTGTAATGCAAAGGCTGAAATTCAGCTGAATAAGCTTCAGAAAACAAAGTGTTTTGGTCTGAATAGCAGCCAGGACAAAAGATCACAGAACCAAATAATAAAGGAACAATAAGAGTGGTAAAGTGAGTAGATTTCAGAAAGAATAATGGCTCGACTGGTGTAGCAAGATAGTCTTTGATGTGCCAAGATCTGGGATAAGACAAAAGGTGTCATGTGAGAGAAAGGGTGATTGCGTTGGCAGGTTTGAGAGGATGATGTGCCGTTCATGCCTGTTCCTTGACTTTTACAAGAATATTTAAGATGTCAGGTTAGAAAAGTGGTTCATTCTTGCATAGATCACGTGTAATCGGTACCAGTGGTGATGGAGCTGAAAATAGGTTTTCCTTCCAAGATCTGGAGTGATGCAATGATGATTCGTGAACTAGTGGGCAGCCTAGTACAAGAGAATGAATGTCATTTCATAGTATGAGTGAAGGTACCACCCTGTTTCATTGTGTTTGAAGCTGTAAATTTTGAATGAAATTCGAATGTCTTTTTTGGAGTGCAAATACAGTTTTGGTACCGGACTCCACAAGTTAAATGCAATAAACCTTATGGTTCTAAGAATGCACAACAGCTTTTGGATTTTACATTTAGTAGTGTACCTCTCACTGATGATATTTCTTACTGTTGTGAAACCTTTTCCCTAAGCACAGGAAGTTTTAACTGTGTCTGAATTGCAGGGTATTCAGTAATGATAAAGTTATCCACCATACAGTTAACAATAGGGATGTCATTGAAGTACTGGACAGTCAAGAAGACTAAGTTTGTGAAGGCCCCTCAAACCCTTCACTCTCTGTAATTCCAAACAAGGAACTATTTTGCAACACAGTTTCAAAAATAAATAAACTCATAACGCAACCTGAAAATTCTTCTAGCTACGACAATATTTCAAGTAAATTACTGAAAAGATGTTCAGATGGTATCATTCTTGTACTTGCTCATATCTGTATGAATTCTTAATGTAAGGCTTATGTACAAATAGACTAAAATATCCAGTTGTAAAACCATTATTTAAAAAAAGGAGACATGACATTTATAGATAACTATTGGCCCATTTCTTTATTTCCACAATTCTCAAAGATCTTTGAAAAACTTGTGTATAATATATACACTACTTCACAGTTTGGATTCCAAAAAGGCTCATCTACAGAAATGGTAATATATTCATTTTTAAATTATATGTTTGAAGAATTGAATAATAAAATGTGACCTCTAGGAATTTTGTGATCTTGCAAAAACATTTGACTGAGTAAATGATTATTTTTGAAGAAAAACGAAATGGAATACTATGGTATACATGTAACTGCAGGTAAATGGTTTAATTCACAGATTGAAGGCCAAATGCAAAAAAGTTTAAATTTTTGATCTAAAATCAGTAAAGATGTTTCATCAGATTGTGGGAAAATACAACATGGCATTCCATAAGGATCTGTCCTAGGACCCCTTCTGTTTTTATTTTACATCAATGATCCTCCTGGAAACTTATCCAACAAGGTTAAAAGCATTTTATTTGCAGACAAAACTAACCTGTGGAGATTACATATCAAAACTAACCTGACTGAAAAAAAGGAGTAGGAGAAAAAAAACCAGTAATCTAGAACTGGATGTAAATAAGGTACTTAGTGAAGTAGCAAACTGGTTTAAGGCAAACTCATTAAAATTAAATTTTGGTAACATGCATTGTATTAGGTTTAGACAAAAAATTATATGTAGAAGGAGTTAACTATAAACTTTTTAAAAAAGAAATAACAATCCTGGAAACAAAGAGTTTGAAATTCCTTAGCATTCAAATAGATGAAAAAACTTAGTTGACAAGAACATATCACATCAGTACTGAAGAAGTTAAGTAGTGCCACCTTTGCAAATAAGAACACTTTCTCTAACATCAATTAACAAAACAAGTCTACTACTTTTATTTTCATACAGTCATGTCATATGGCACATTTTGGGGGAAACTCTTCACAAAGTAAAAATGCTTTCAAAGCACATTAAAAGAGCTATTAGGATGTTGTATAGGGTAAAACCAAGAACTTCTAGCAGACAACTCTTTAAAAAGCTCAGCATTCTTACAATGATTTATCAATAAATATATTCTTTCATGTGCTTTGTCATTGAACACTAACCTGTTTTCACCTAATTCACAGGTACACAATTTCAATACAAAAACACAAATATTACTGCCATTAGTACAAAGATGAATTAATTATTCTGGGACTCATCTGTTTACTTCCTAAAAATATAAAACAGTTTGTAGATAATAAAGATATATTTGAAGAAAAACTGATAGATTATATTATTGTCAACTCCTTCTACACCATCGAAGAATTTGAAAAAAAAAAAAAAAATTTAATTGTATCAATATGACTTCATCAAAATTCATTTATAAAAATTAGTGTTTATTTTTTTTATTTTCCCTTACTTATTTATTTTTGACTTTGTGAAATGTAATAATTTTTCACTGAGTTTTTTATTCATATTGTATCAGTATTAATAACTATGACATGTTTCACATCCCATAGGTCCTTCCTCATGAGGGATCTATGAAACAAGATGATTAAATAAATAATTAAAATGAAGAGGGTGAGTAATGAAAGAGAAACAAATAAAAATTAATACTGAAAATTTGATTATGAGACAGTTCAAGGGCATAAGAAATAGTGGGCAAGGAATGATTGAGATACTAGTAAAAGAGGAGGAATTGTGGAAGCACAGAAGGCTCTGGAAAAGGTTATGTTCCAGAGATACATGACCACAAGTTGCAAACTGTATGAGTAGTGGTGATGATGATGTGGTCAGGGAAATTGCCACTGGAAATTAAGAAATATTCATCTGACATTTGTCATACCTATTCTATCATTTGATACGTGATGTACTACTGTATAGTGCCTACATTTTTCTGAACCATCCTCTTGCATCAACTATGTAGATGGTTTAGCACCAACTCTGCACAAGAGATTGGTATAAATTTACCACAGACATGTTAAAGATAAGTTGACTGATAGATAGTGTGGCTGATAGAGGCCTGGAAATGTTTCATAACAAAGGATGGAGACCAATAGGTTTGAGATCTCAGTGGAATGTAAGAGCTTGGAAGAATATAGAGCTTGAAATCCAACCCCAGCAGGACTGCCTGTGGGGAAAGAAAATGGTTTGCCTATAAGAAACATGGATTTAGGTGAAGTTGTTTATGTAAATATCAGTAGGCTACATCCAAGCTGTTTCATATAAAATAAACAGTCTAGGCCAAGCTGACACCAAGGTCATTTATCAGAATGAGTTACAAAAGGGTGGTGAATAAGTTAGGTTGTTTATGATTATAGTGTGTGGAAAGAATTGCTTGTTGAAGACTTGAAATGTAAATATCATATATATTATTTCTATAAGGTATTTTTTTGTCACAAGCTTATATCTTCCTTCATACTTAACCGAAATCAATGAATGAGGTGTCATTTTAAAGCTTATGGTCTCCACTTTGGTTAAATCATATTTTAAGCAATAAAGTTTTCGGAATTCGACCCTTAAAGGGCAAAAATGTAATTTTTTCTAAAATGCTGTTTTCTGTGTTACGAGTCAGTTATCTCCCTGGATACCTATCTGAAACCGTTTTATGATGTATCGTTTTAAAGATTAAGATCTCCGCTTTAGTGACGTCATATATTAAGGCAGAAAGTTTTCGGAATTCGACGCTTAAAGGGCAAAAGTATCAATATTTTTGCAATGCGTTTTTGTGTCACGAGCGATTTATCTCCCTTAATATCTAACCGATATAGATAAATGAGGTATCATATTAAAGAATAAGGTCTCCGCCATGGTAACATTATATTTTAAGAAAGGAATTTTTCGTAATTCGACCCTTATAGGGCAAAAATGTCACTTTTTCTAAAATGCGTTTTTTGTATCTCGAGCCATTTATCTCCCTGGATATCTAACCAAAATCGATAAATGAGGTAGGATTATGAGGAGTAATGTCTCAGCTTTGTGACATCATATTTTAAGAAAGAATGTGTTGGAATTCAACCCTTAAAGGGAAAAAGTATAAATTTTTCTATAACGCATTTTTGTGTCACGAGCGATTTATCTCCCTTAATATCTAACCAATATAGATAAATAAGGTATCATATTAAAGAATAAGGTCTCCGCCATGGTAACATTATATTTTAAGAAAGGAGTTTTTCGTAATTCGACCCTTATAGGGCAAAAATGACACTTTTTCTAAAATGCGTTTTTTGTATCTCGAGCCATTTATCTCCCTAGATATCTAACCAAAATCGATAAATGAGGTAGGATTATGAGGAGTAATGGCTCAGCTTTGTGACATCATATTTTAAGAAAGAATGTGTTTGGAATTCAACGCTAAAAGGGAAAAAGTATAAATTTTTCTATAACGCATTTTTTTGTCACGAGCGATTTATCTCCCTTAATATCTAACCGATATAGATAAATGAGGTATCATATTAGAGAATAAGGTCTCCGCCATGGTAACATTATATTTTAAGAAAGGAATTTTTCGTAATTCGACCCTTATAGGGCAAAAATGTCAATTTTTCTAAAATGCGTTTTTTGTATCTCGAGCCATTTATCTCCCTGGATATCTAACCAAAATCGATAAATGAGGTAGGATTATGAGGAGTAATGTCTCAGCTTTGTGACATCATATTTTAAGAAAGAATGTGTTTGGAATTCAACCATTAAAGGGAAAAGTATAAATTTTTCTATAACGCATTTTTGTGTCACGAGCGATTTATCTCCCTTAATATCTAACCGATATAGATAATTGAGGTATCATATTAAAGAATAAGGTCTCCGCCATGGTAACATTATATTTTAAGAAAGGAATTTTTCGTAAGTCGACCCTTATAGGGCAAAAATGTAACTTTTTCTAAAATGCGTTTTTTGTACCTCGAGCCATTTATCTCCCTGGATATCTAACCAAAATCGATAAATGAAGTAGGAATATAAGGAGTAATGTATCAGCTTTGTGAAATCATATTTTAAGAAAGAATGTTTTTGGAATTCAACCCTTAAAGGAAAAAAGTATAAATTTTTCTATAACCGATTTTTGTGTCACGAGCGATTTATCTCCCTTGATATATAATCGATATAGATAAATGAGGTATCATATTAAAGAATAAGGTCTCCGCCGTGGTAACATTATATTTTAAGAAAGGAATGTTTCGTAATTCGACCCATAAAGCGCAAAAATGTCAATATCTCTAAAATACGTTTTTTGTGTTTCGAGCCATTGATCTCCCTGGATTTCTAACCAAAATCGATAAATGAAGTAGGAGTATGAAGAGTAATGACTGAACTTGGTGACATCATATGCAACCTCACTATTCATCTCATTTTATTCGCGAAATTTTCGCACGGGTCGTCTAGTCATGGTATAACATTTAAACTCAACTGTGCAGGACACTTGCGCAGGTGGTAGGAAAAAGATTCAATGTCATTGTTTTATTGAAGCGAGTGAAGTGATGTACAGTAGAACTCCAATCATCCGAATCAATTGGGACCGGACCCCATTCGGATAATCAAAAATTTGGATAATCAAAATTTTTCCGAAAAAGGGTCCATTTTAATTGGTTATTGTATGTATGATCAAAGTGCCTTCTTTTCCTAGGGTTTTTTTTTTTTTTTTTTTGTACTTTTGCACTTCAGGGATGAAAATTTCGCCGTACCAGTCATTAAACAATGCTGCAGTCGTCCAATCATTCATTGGTTTTTATAAAAGAGGGGAAGCTTTTTCGCAGTACGTTTCCGTCTTAATTAAAAAAGCGATTCGGATAATCGGCAATTCGAATAATCAGAGTTCAGATAATTGGAGTTCTACTGTACCAGAGAAGTGAGAGAATTGGGTTACAAAACTTTGGTCAGACAAATGCCTGAATTTGGTGGTGCTGTAGGGGATCCACATTTTGGGCATTAAAGACAAGAGTTACGGGGCTTACAAAGTGGAGCAACTAGATTTATTGGTGGAAATTACTGCAGTACCCAGCAGTAACTAAAATGATTTTTAGAAAAAGCTGGATTGGGATCCTCTGGATGATAGGTGCAGGGTGAAGAGAGAGCTGTGACTGTATGAGGCATTTAATAGTGATGAAAGATATTGTTGGAAGAATTAAGAGTAGTGAACAGAAAAACCGCAGAACACAATCAGTAACTATATGATAAAGGAGCTGGAGTGGGATTTGTTGGAAAATAGGAGGAAAGTGAAGAGAGTCATAGGAGTGTACAAGGCCTACATTGGTGATGAAGCATGGAAATATATTGGCGGGAGAGTTAAGAGATGCATGGAAGGTTGAAAATGACCATGACCACAAGCTGGCATAAGGGTGTGGGAAAATTTTCTTTTGTAGGGAAAGGTGTAAGGGATTGGAATAAATTACAAAGATAAATGATGATTAATACACCAAAAACATTGATAGAATTTAAAGTTCAAATTAGTACAGGGCAAAAGTAGGTGGGAAGATGGAAAGGAGAACTGTAGGTGTGTAGGAAGATTGCCAATGGAGTATGCACTCCATTACAACCATATCAAATTAAATTAAGAAGGATTAGCCCTCTAATTTTAAGTGCCCTTCCAGTTGAAGAATCAGATTTTAGAGCAAATCGTAGTTGCAAGGATCAAGCTTTTGCTTTAACAGAGAAGCAGGTTTTGGAAGAAAACTGAAGACTGGAGCCATCTTTATAGACCTCACAGCTGCACATGATATGGTTTGGAGGTAAGATCTAATGTGCAAGTTCATCACACTTATGGGTTTTAAGGTAATACCAGAGCTCATAAACAACATGCTATCAAACAGCGTGGCTCAGATTGTGATTGATTATAAGCACAATAAATTAAAAGTGCTGAACAGTAGGTTGCCTCAAAGGTCTGTTCTCTCCCCTTTATTGTTCAATCTTTATGTAGCAGATATCCCTTTGCTATCTCTTGTCAATTTGCATATGATGACGACCTGACAACCATTAGTCAACAGTTCACAGTGAATGAAGTAGAAGAAATCTTAAATGCTGATCTTGATAACAAGAATCTCCAAAACAGAAACCTGATTCTTCCACATCTACAACAGACAGGTCAGTGTCATCTCACTCAATGGCATACCACTATCACACAACCCTAACCCCAAGTATCTTGGAGTTACTCTACACTATACGATGTCTCTTCAGGACATACTTGACTAAGAGCACTGCTAAACTGAGAACAAGGAACTTCATCATTCAGAAACTTACTGAAACAACGTATGGAGCTAATTCATCCAATCTTGGATCATCAGAAATAGGTCTGGTGTTATCAACAGCAGAGTACTGTTCTCCTGTTTGGATGAATAGTCCACAGGTTACAACACCATCCTGAACCATCATCAGTTACATACTAAGATCTACTACTCTTTTCTTGATGTCTGTATTGAGCCATATATAACAACTAAGGTTAGAAGATTTAATAATCTGATCTGCGAGTTCCAAAAAATATCAGTGAACATTGATCTTCCCACCCATGAAGACATGGTTCATAGATTAAATATAATCTTTATGGGTTCTCTGTCATTTAGTGTTGAAGAAAGACACTCTGCCACCATCTTCAGGTCTGGTGTTATTGCTGTGACAACGAGAGTGTCTTATAAAGCTTGGTACTCCTACTCTTCCTTTCCTACTTGTACCATCACGCAGGCTGGCTACAGCTCCATATTGCACCTGTCATCATCGCTAGAATGGCTAGCCTCCCATCTCCTCCCCTCCCCTACACACGCTCTGTCACACTGGCTGGCTGAGACTCCATACTGCATTCGTTAAACTGAGTGGCTAGCGATCTGACTGTAGGCTGGTTATTATGGCTCTGTCTTGTTATGCCGGAACAAGAACATCAGCGAGGGAAGAAAGCTGCACTGACCTACAAAGCAGAAAATCCCATACACGGGGTCCCTGATCCTGGTCATCAGATAAAACTATCATAGAAGCTGGCATCCATTGTAGCTGCAATCACATACAGCTGCCGATAACAACTTTTGAAGACCACAGCTCTACCTAGCGAATCGAGCAGCAAGACTAAGTACATGGCCAAGTGACGCAAACCTGTTAGCCCAAAAGCACACAGCCCCAGGCGTGTGGTTGTTCAGGTTACCCAGGAAACCAGTGAGCTATAGTCTCTAAAAGCAATCTATCGTCATCGAGAAAAGCAAATGCCGTCAGACACAAAGAAGAGCCAAGAAGTAACTATGTAGCCAAGCTCCCTATCTGCGGCACTGCTCTCTCCTGCACCAAGCCCTCAGCTTATAATGCCAACACCTTCTGAACCATTGGCACAATCAAGAACAGAAGAAGCAACCATTGAGGAGGGACCTGTATCCTAAATTATTGCAAGTTACTCGTGCAATAGTGCAGCCTTCTAGTTTATGTGCAGCACTTTGCAGTGCTTCCTATGTTCTGCTTGCTAACCTAAGCCGGCCTCCAGGTCATCCTGTCTTGCCCTATGGACTTTGCTGCAGTCACCAAGGCAATGAACAATGAGGGTATTCATTATGCGACCAAGGTACCACACCATGACACCAAGAAGATGCCTATGGCCCCAGCTCAGAAGTCTATACCAAGAACACATAATTCTGTTTAGTGTTTTTGGTGCCAATATTTTGGGCACTATACATCTGAATGCACTGAAGCTGTGGGGAGCATTAGTTGTGGGGGTGGCCACAAAGTTTTCAACTGTAAACAGCAGTGCCATGGTGCCACCTTCTATAACTGCAGAGCTAGGCATGCCGCATCATATAGTGATTGCAACTCACATAGGCAGCAGCTACAGAAACATCTACTGATAAGACATAAGCCTGCAACAAATCATGAGCTCACAGGCTACCAGTGAAATTTCTCTCGCTTTGTACACCAGTGAGTACAATACGGTGTTCCTCTATGACAAATGGTGGAAGCTCTTGGCATGTAGTAGCAGTCTGTTTGTGTGGACTTTTGGTACACACTGTGTAAAAGGGTTCCACCTGATAGCCTGCCAACAGAACTTGAACATCTCCACTTACTTTCAAGACGAATGCATATCATGACCTCTTGATAGAGCGGGCACTTCAGGAAAAGGCAAAGAAATACCCGATGTAGCCAGAAGATCATGCAAAGGATCTGGAATTCATCCTACATGCGGCAACACCTCAGGAAAACGAGGCAGAATACTGACTCAACAAGGAATTAAGAGCATATTCTGTCCTCCTGCCAAAATCTGTGATTTGCTCTGGCCTATGAAGTATGATATAGGTTTAAAGATACCAGCAGTCTATAGTATACCATGCCAATATGGCAAGTCTTATATTGGTCAGACCATCCGCACCATCAAGACCCAAGCATGAGCACTGTATCTGGCTGTTCCAGTCATGCAACAAGTAATTGAAAAGAGCCAGAAACTGGACTTCAGTAATGTGAAAGTGCTGGAAAAGTGTTTGTTGTTCTTGGAATCAGTTATTAGAGAAGCCATAGAAAAATGGCTGAATAATAACACAGTTAACAGAGACACAGGTCTGTGGCTCAGAAACAGGTGGAAACTTGCTTTGGTGATTATATATATAGTAAGACGCCACCAGAAAATTAACTATAATAACAGGCTCACAGATGGATCGCTAGCCACTCAGTGCAATGGACGCAATACAGAGCTGCAGCCATCCCATGAGATGGAGCAGGTGGAGGGGAGGGCAGGTTGTTAGGCTTTATAAGATGCACCAACATCAGACAATGTCAGTGTAGCTCTAGTTGTCACCAGACCTGAAGATGGGTGGCAGACCCAAAAGCTCATCTTTCTTCAACACCATCCTGCAAAGACAATGTGAAGATTATATTTTAGCGATAAGCCAGAAAAGCCTTTGTTCATACATGCTTCATAGATTTTGGCATCTGAAATCACATTCTCCATCCATACAAAGTGCTCAACATCCACCAACAAGATTTGACCTGCCACATAAAACAACAGCTGCCCTTAACAGGAAACAAACCAAGTATGGTTGGTGTGGCTCATTGTTGTATAAGTGGGGCATAAGAACCTCGCACTACTGTGACTGTGGTGCACCTCAACAGACACTCCACCATATTGTCACTGAATGTAGAAAAGGGTTTGCCTAGGTTCACTGAAAGACTTTGTTAAAGCACCTACCAATGCTACAAAGTGGTTGGAAAATCTAGTTTTACAACTTTAAACTTTTATTTCAGGTGCATTGTTGATTGTGTTAGAATAACAAATTGTTTGTATTCTAACAATATTGTAAAGAAAATAAAAGTGGAAGTATGGCAGGCCTTTTATCACAGAGCAGTCAGAGAGCATGTGTGGTCACTCCATATGTATTGAGAAGCAGTGGACAGAAATATTTACTGGGAGCTGAATTTGTTCATTGCTTTTCATGTGGGGAGTAAGTGGTGACCAGGTAAAAGTGAACTTTGGCCAAGTGTTGTTTTGTGTTATAACATCTCTCAGAAAATTACTGAGGGCTCAGAATGTTGTCTGGAGACCCAGTGTTTAACTTCAGTGTCTGCAACATTTTTTTGTGTAGTAAAGGACAATTCAGCTGTATTTAGAATCAATTCAGTAGAGTTTGTTATATACCTATTATATTACCTAAGCTATTCAACAGGTGACCTATTGCATACAATGAATATACCAAATAACTTCCAATAGTAAAGCACTTTATATGTCACAACCTTGTTATATGTCCATTATCTGGCTAAAACCAATTAGAAGGGGGTAAATCTCATATAATTGTATAGTAAAGAACTTTTATAATGATTTTCATAACAAGAAATCACTTTTTAAATCAATTCTAAAACATTTTTGTAAAAGACATAAGATTCAAATAAGGTTGTTTTTCAGTCATGATGAATTTTCTTGCATTCATTTCCACTAAGAAAGCAGAGAATGACAATCACTTTAAGGTGGTTTTTGTGTGCTTTTAAAATTTATATAAGGAGATATTTCAAATCAAAATAATTCGATCCTTTTAGAAAGAAGAGCTAGAAAGATAAAAGTATGCAAAAGAGAAAAATTCAATTAATAACAAACATATAACAGTTCAGATGAAATTTAAAGTAAGAAAAATGATGTTTTAGTGTTAACATGTGATAGCATCACCATGTGTGACTTTTAGAAATTAATAGCTCTTAAACGAGAATAATTATGAGAAAAGATAGGGAATAAATTAAACTATAAAATATTAAAATTTCAGGAAAATCTGAGTAAAATTAGTGGGGGCTTTTTCTAATTCACTAAAGAATAGTGTTTCCCCACGGGAATACACTGGTGTTCCACAGCAATTCAGCAATAGATAAGCCTAGACTATAAAAAGCTGACCAGTGTAAGCAGTCGGGGAAATAGTTTTCAAACAGTTTTACGGCGCAGGCAGTCTTGGATAGTTTCCAAACAGTTTTTAAGCAGGTAGTTTTGAAGTAGCAGTACGCGTTGCTTCGCGAGGGTAAATTTCAAAATGTAATTACTGAAAGTTCAACTATCTAGCCTCGGAACAAGTTCATGGACTTACTCATTCACTTTAAGGAAACTTTAAGCAAACTCAGTGAAACAACTTTTATTCGATAGTTTAAGAAGTTAACAGAAGCAGTATTTGAGAACTATCTTGAAGCTCACTCTAATTTTGGGGTTGCAAATAGATAATATGTTTGGAGAGAATGTTTCATCAGTGTTGTGCCTTGAAGGATAACCTGCATCTTCTTAAGTGATATTGCCTTAAATGTTTCAATAGTGTAATCTGATAACTTCAGCAAACTTTCAGAATATATTTCAAATTCGTAACTACAAGTGACTTTCTTTCATTTATGTATGACCTGTTAGCTATTACAGGGAAAACTAATACCTTGGCGACCGGTTTAAAGAACTACAGCACCTTCAAGAAAAGGTATCAGTTATACAGGCAACACGATCAAGTTAATGCGAATGTTGCATAACCCCAATGTACAAGTTTCAGTTTCAGTTTTAAATTGTTCATTTCCTAGACAGAAGGATAGGCCTGCATGGAAATGAAGTGAAAATTTAAAGACTGAATAATATTTAATACAAAAGTTTAAAATTGTTGGTGATAGCTAAAGGAATGATATTTATTACCCAAAAAAGTGAATTAGCCAAATGCATTAAACTTTGTGTGAAATATAGATATGGCCAGTGAGATCTAATTTATAGAGACAAATGTTGTGCAACTCATATAAAAACACTCACAGAGACATAATTATGGCTTATGGCTCTCAGTTAATGTGAATATAGATATGGAACTATTTTTGAAGCATTAACATAAGGGTCAGATAATATTCTGAACTGAACAGCTGAGTCAGCAACTGATTAGAATGACTTCAAAGTGGTGTAATTAAAATTCAAGGTGTGCAGTGGAATCTTCTGAGAAATTTAATTTGAAGTGTGTTTGTTTGAAAAATAAAGGGCAGATTTAAAAATAAGCATTTCAGACTATTATGAAATTTTATTTGAATTATTTCAGTCATTTTGGAAATCCTTTCTATTGCTGTTGGTTCTATTTTTTTATATAAATATCAGGAAACTGAAGTTGCCTGAATTCTTTATTAAATATAGATGCGACACTTTCTACTCCTTTAAATACACCATGATTTGTAAGCAATTAATGGAACTTGCAGATTAATAAAGGGAAACAATTTATTCTTCAGTAAACTTATCTAGAAGCCTTAAATTGTAATTGAATTTCAAAGTTCATTTAAATTCTGATTTTATTGTAAAGTACTATTTCTATTTACTTCATAAATGCTACAAAATTAGTTACTAAAATCACATTCACCAGTAGCAAAAATCCTGAAGTTCTTCATGATGCATTTAAACAAGAGGGTCATGGGAGTGTACAAGGCGTATGTTGGTGATGAGGCAAGGAAAGATATTGGTGTAAGAATTGAAAATAATGCATGGAAGGGGAATGATGACCATGACCACAAGCTGGCACTCGATTTCAGGTACAAGGGTGTAGGAAGATTCTCTTTTTTAGGTAAGGGTGTCAAGGATTGGAATAAGTTACCAAGAGAAATTATGAATAATTTGTCAAAAATGTTGAATGAATTTAAAGTTAAAATTTGTAAAGGGTAAATGTAGGTGGATGAAGAAAAGGGGGAAGATGGGTGTTTACGGAAATTGCCACTGGAGTATGTGCTCCATTACAATTTAATTTAATAACAAACACTTGTTTTGCAAAGTTCATTCAAGGAACACGAGGCTGACATATACAACCACAATGCAAGAGAGAGAGAGAGAGTTTTGGCCCATACATGAGAAACCCATCAAAAAGACTGCATTAATCAAGCCTTCCAACCTACCTGTCCCAAGCTATCTGATGTATTAGAAAGATAGGAAGTATTCAAGATATGCAGTAACAAATTAAGTATAGCATCACCATAGATACCACACACTATAGTTACACATTTTATAAAACCCACAAAAGAATTAAAAACATGCTTCCAAACTAACATTATACTTACAAATGATAAAAAGATATCACACACATCTTTAGTAACTTTAATCAAAACATTAACTAAATGGAGACATTAAAAATTACCTTTACACTAACTTCTAATTTTCTATTTATATATAATCTTTATAAATAACATATGCATTGAGATATCCATACCCAGACTGTGTATTAAATTCACTAAAAAAATTAAATAGATTTTATTATATATTTTGCAAGATTGTCTTTCAAACTGCAGATATGTATAAATTTTTTTTAAAATTGAAAATTTTCCAAAAAGGCACTATTTTCATCACACGTTTACTGTCCCATTCATGAAATTCTCCATCAAATTGAACACATTAATGATCTGTTAAAGTAAAAAAATTGTCAAATTTACTCATTTTGTTATTTTGCAAAAACTATAAACTCTGAAAGATCATTCCAGTGGGCTTCATAACAATTTAAATTTTGAAAGAATTGTCAAAAGAATAGTTTTGGAAATAAAAAAAATGTAGAGTAGGATTTGTATTTTTTTGATGAATTTTTGGGTAAAACTTTCACAAATCATACAAAACCAGAAAATCCAATCATTGAGATTTGATATCCTGTCAGCTATCATCTGATACTTCTGAAGATTTTCTAAAGGAAGCATTTTTTTTAGGGTTTAGCCTACCAGTAAGTCCACGAAAATTATTTTCATCTATCCCCCATCATTATTATTATTATCTTTAATTTTATGTTGTAATCATTGGTACACAATTACTAATATCAAAAGAGATCACTTTGTAGGAAGGACGAAAGGGTAGCAATAATGGAAATTACAGGGAATAGTATGGATAGAAAAATGAGTATAGAAAATGACCTGATGAATATCACACCTGCACATCTAGAGTCACCATGACCATCCAAGTTGAACCATGCTGTGAGACGGGTAAACATGGAGATGGAGGTGCTGCTTGGTAAAGACATTAATTCTGTCTTGTTAGGGGTGCTTGTGGACACCACTGGTAGGTGGGGATTCACTAGGCCTGTCCCATAAATAAATAGAAGGGGGTACTTTGTGAGATGTTAGCCAAAGCTGTAAGGGGTCCTGTTTGCAGTTATGATGGAGTCAGCACTGTGTTCTTTATTAAGTTAGGGGCTGCTGGTGGAGGAATAAAAATAGATTATAAAAAATGCTGATTGCAAATGCACAATGGGAAATACCATAAATGCTAAAGAAAGAGAAAAGTGACTCGTTTGCAGCTGGCAAGGTAAAAGGTAAAGATGAAAATATCATTAAGCCAATGAAAAATGACCAAATAACAGATACATAAACCACAAATAGTTATAGTGATAGAGTCCCAGTTAAAGGAAGGAGTGTTAGACAATCAGATTTTCCCCAATGGTTATTGAGATTACTTCAAAGATTGAGGAACAATTGGTGGAAGTATATTCATATTTGTTAGCAAAGACTTGTACAATGCACTGGTGTTCATAGATTATAACCATTAGTTATTTGGGGTGATAGAAATGAAAAAAGTTAGGGTGTTGTCCACTTACCACAGTTGAGGAGTGAATGATGAAGATGAATATTCAGAGGACTATGATCATAATTCATGGGGTCTTAAATTTACCAAGTGTAACTGGTTAGGAACAGAGAACAAGCATAGAGCAGAGCACAAGGAGACCCAACATGTTGGGTATATTCCTAATGAAGTACGATGATAGCATTGAGAGATCTCAAGTAATTCAAGTAATAAGTGGTCAAGAAGCAGTTCTGTTGAATGTTCAGAAAAGCAGTGGCCAAAGCTCAAGGTGGTAATAGGTACGATTTCAGAATTGAAGACAGATTTCATTGTATGGTTCAGTATATAGAAGGAAGGCACAACTATAGTGGAATCAAAGAGAGAACAGTTCAAGAATATAAGAAAAGGGGAAGCAATGTTTATTCCAAAACAGGAAACAAAGAGAACCTCAGAACCTACATACTATAATGGCAAGGTGAGGAGGATAAATAAGTTGGTGAGGAGAGAGCAGAGTTCAGAGATAGCAAGGCAATAAGCAGCACATGAAACAAATAAACAAGGAATTAATAGTAGCAAAAGGTACACCAAAGATGGCTTTATGAAGAATAATATGGATGCAGAGGAACCATTAAAGATCCATATGGTTAAGGCTATGTTAGAAAATTGAGGGGAAGGAATTTTAAAAAAATACATTGTAGATAAGGATGGAGTTACTAGGACTTTGAAAAAGGGCAGAGAGGTTAATCAACTAGATTAATGAGAGTATTAGGGATTATCACTTTAGGATGTGAGGAAGTAAATCAGAGGAGAAGCTTCTTCATACAATTATGAGGGCAGATGAAAAAGTAAGGTTCCCTTTCCTTATTTCTAAAAAAAATTATTTTCAAAACAAAATCATTTGAATGCTTAAATAATACTCTATTTTTCAACATAAATACCATTTTGATCCAAGCATTTTTGTAGATGCTGTTCCAGCTTTTGTATGCCCGTATCTAAAAAATCTGTTGAGATAGTGATTCACCTGCTCTTTAACTTTGTCCAGGTTTTGTCCACCCAAGTGTTCCTTTAGTTTTGGAAACAAATGGTAATCACTATGTGGTAGGCCTAGACTGTAAAAAGGGAGAATGGGGGCATTAAAGTCCATCCAAATTGTTTAAACAGGTCCTTGGTTTGACCAGAGATGTTGATTAAGCATTATCGTGAAGCAGAGTGACACCACTGTTCAGCATTCCTGCATGGCAGTTCTGGATTTCCCATCTGTGTTTTCTTAGTACATTATAATTACTGTCTGGGTTTTTCATCCCAGGAGGCATGAAATCTATCAACAATATCCCCTTTCGGCTCCAAAAGACAGTTGTCATGACTTTTCCGCTCGGTGCACCTTCATCATGAACTGACATTACACGTCATAGCAATTCCAGGCAGAGTGAGATTGAGAGAACTACTGCACACCACCATGTAGCTGGATTTCACCTAAAATCTCTCCCCCAGATCCCAGCATTTTGGGAACCTTACTTTATGATCTGTTCTTGAAGGGTACAGAATTATAAATGTATCCTGAGGAAATTATAAAGGAAGTAATAAAGCTAACAAAGTGTAAAGGAACTGGTATAGATATTGCTACTGAATAAGTATTAAAGATAGAGATATGATATTGTCTCTTTCCTTTAAATATTATTTAGTCTAGAATTTGCCATCTACCACAGGACTGTAAAAGTGTGATGGTAGTACCAGTTCATAAAGGAAGGTTGGTAAATAGGGCTATTCAGTTTGATATCAGTGATGGATAGATTAATATTCAAGCATGTCAGAAATGTCTGGTTTGCAAATTGGCAACATAGCTAGGTGACAATAGTCATGTGATTCCCAGTTAGCTGGCTATATGCAAGATATTTCAGATGAAATGGACAAGGGAGATTAATTTGATAGTGTAACACTAGATCTTTCCATGACATCTCACAGAGTGAGTCATATAATCATGTGAAATTAGGTTGAAATCATTGGAGGGGAAGTGATATGCTGGGTAGACAAATTCTTAAAAGCAAGAAAAAAAAAAGAGGATAGAAATGCCATAAAAGTAGTAGTAGAAGAGAAAATGGGAGTGCCATAAAGTAGTATATCGGAACTTTGGTGTAAATCAATAAGCATTTTTATACAATAAGACTAAATGGGAGAAGAATGAACAGTTGAGACACCTGGATAGGATATGTTACTGGGTAATTGAACGTGGAATGAAGATGAATAGCAAGAGGACAAAAATCTAAAGATTGCTTAAGATTATAGAGTCAGGAAGGAATTGCTTGCTGAAGATTTGAAGTTTCAGTATCTTGGCATAACATTTGATGATAAACAAACTGAGCAACTAGTAGGAAAAGATTACAAAATCCTCTTTTATTTGAAAGCATGATGAGAAGTGATTAGAGGTGGAAAATTATGGAAGTGGACATTTTGTGTTTGTATTTATTGGTCCCTTAGCATCATGGGTTACAAAACTTTGGTCAAACTGTAGCTTGAATATAGTGGTGTATCAAATACTGGTACTGGGGAAATGGGAGGAGTGTGCGAAGGACTTCTAGATTTGTTTACGGAAATTATTGCAGAACACAATCACCAAACATATTAAAATAGCTGGATTTGGATTTAGTGGAAGACAAGATCAGGGGGGACGCACAATGCATACATTAGTGATGAGGCTTTGAAGGATACTGGTAGAAGCTGGTGTTCACTTGATCCATACTGGCCTCAATGAGGGATAAAAGTGGTGCTAAGAAATTATTAACTTTACTTTCTATTAGAAGTTATTACTGTGAAGGAAACTTGTATTACAAAGCCCAGATGCAGAATCAGATCATTAACCTGATGTGGGATGCTGCATCAAAAATATGTAGCTGAGAATGACTGCCTTTTTATTAAAAAAAAAGTTTTTATTTCACCTGATAGATCACCTACGAAATATGGTAATTAAATTATAATTTTTATTATTTCCATAAAGATTCTCTCTCTTGATCCATTGTTTTAGGGAGTAAGGCTAGATTTTTGTCTGTATTAGCTCTTCACAGTTCCAAGTTATCTGTGTGTTCTCTACAGTTGTGCCCTCAAATGCTGTCAGTAATATTATCCTGTTTCATACCAGAGATCATTACAATAGGCAACTAATATTTTTGCAGCAAATCTATAATGTGCATGGTGAGAAAAGTGTTACCGTCTCCAGCCATCGATAGGTCTTTCACGTAAGTCTTTTTCAGAAAGTCCCGCCAAGCCGAGGACCGCCAGTAGCCACGCCATAATCAGCAGCAACAATATCAGCACCACACGTAATGGCACCAGTGCCACCGTCAGCAGGCCCGTCTGCAGAAAAGGAAAGTTCATAGTAGAATCAATAACTAGCCAAAATGTTATCATGAACATTTTAAAATCGGTTCAATACATTTACCAGAATTCTATTCATGCTATCACCCAATCTGCTATTTTTTAAAAAATTTCAGTTTCACTATAGCTGTAAGCTTAATTTAAATGTAACTCAGCATGTACTCCGGTGGCAATTTTCCAAATCACCTGTTTACACATTTCTTATCATTATTATTATTATTATTTCATCTTAAGATCTTTGACACATCCATCTAATTTTTCCATTTACTAATTTTAACTTTAATTGTTTCAGTGTTTTTGGTGAACTGTTCAGCACTTCTTTGGTAATTTATTTCAACCTTACCTACAAAAAGAAATTTTTCACAGTCCCATACATCTGTAACCAAATACCAGCTTATGGTCATGGTTATTTAATCCCTTCCTTACACTATTACAAATTATTCTATCAAGATCAATCCAAACCGCAAGCAATTAATTAATGTATGTCTTCTAAATTTCGAGCTTAAGCCATCTCCTCTTTTCCAATATATCCCATATCAGCTTCTGTATCATATCAGTTACTATTTCCACAAAAACCCTCTTTGCACCATCTCCAACTTCTGTATTTGATATGTTGGCTCAACGACAGAAAACGCTCGGTCAGGGAAAAAAACGACCACAAGAGTTGTGGTTTCTTTAAAACCACAACACGTTATTCGTATTCGCGTTGTGGCTATCTCAAAAAGGCCACAATGAAAGTCGCGTCGTGGCTGCCCTGGTATTAGGCCGCTAGGTGTTGTGGTTGATAAGAAAAGCCACGACGCGCTCTGAACGTTAGCTGCTGCAACCACGACACGACGGGCAGGTTGTAACCATATATTCTGGGTGTTAAATAATAATCAGATGACGTTAAGAAAATAAAACACTATTTTTCATTACCGTTTCTTTATCTTTAATCATTGTCTGATATAAGTTGACAGTAAAATTATTAAAACAAAGAAAGTTGGTAGCAAAATTGCCAATAATGTTGCGAAGTTATTTATTTTTACAAAAGAATATTACCGTGACGTTTTACCGAGCGTGGTCGGTGAGAAGGAAAGCTCTGGCCTTGCATTCGGGAGGAATCCCCGTCAAGATTTGAGTTTTACATGGTTTCCCCAAATCACTCCAAGTGAATGCCAGTATGGTTCCTTTAAAAAGCTCATGGCCGAATTGATTGCCATTACTTGACTTCCCCACCCCTCTTTTATCGCCTCTAATGACCTCGATGTCGACGTGGCGCAAAACCAAAACCAAAAAAATAAAAGAAAATGACAATTTGGGTTACATTTTATGCTCTTTGAGCAACATTTGTATTTTTATCAATACTGCATCTTTTACAGCGACACATTATTTTAGAAAAAGCTGATAATTTAATTTTAAGAAGAAGTTGTGTTATTTGTGAAAAAGACCTGAGGATCTCACAAGAGTTCAATGTCGTGAATATGTTCACGTTATCTGGGGAGAAAGCAACGAGAATGAGAGATTTGGTGCAAATGTTACTTGTAAGCTCTGTTTAAGAAAGAGCAGCCTCGATGTTTAGAGAATAAGTATCAATTCCAGCCATGAGAAACAGGCACATAAAATGATTTCACTGTCCAATTAAAAATTTCCTGCAGTTGAAATTGGTTCGTCTGTTTTAGTTAGGGTACCCAAGTTGATGAGGAAGTGCAGCTCCCAGCAATGTTTTAGCTGTTGTTGTTAACATTAATCCATCAGGTCTCTTTTAGTTGATAAACATGGAAGGTATTCTCGATCGACTTTATGCTCGTAATGAATTTTGTAGTTTCAGAGAGTAACTTTAACATTCAGAACGTCTCTCAACTCCTTTAACACTTTGCTTAGCATTTATGTTACCATCTGGAAGGCATCAAAGCTTTATAATGTGTCACTGTAAAAGATACTGTACTGATAAAAAAAAATGCAAATGTTGTGGTCAAATATCATGAGAGCCACGACGCGAATATCATGTTGTGGCCTTTTTTAGATTACCACAACGTGAATAATGTGTTGTAGCTGTTTGTAAGAAACCACCTGGCCGTTTTTTTTTTTTCCTCGCACACTGAGCGTTTTCGGGTTTGAGAGTAACAGATACACAAAATACCACCATATTCAAGAAATGGTCTGACCAAGATTTTATAAACAATTAACAAAGTAGTTGATTCTCGCGACTTCATATGTGGACTTAGAATTTCATTGTCAGAAATGAATATAGAATGCTGTTAGTAACGAAGGATTGGTGCCAAAGAAAACCGAGCCGGCATAATATGACAGGAAAGCCATTCTACGGTCCCATGAAGAGAATCAATTTCCAGCATATTTTAAAACAGAATAACAAACGAAGATGCGGGAATGAGTGTGTTGGGGGGGGGGGGGGGTGTTAACTAAGGTCAGGTTTATTTCAGCTTGGCCATTTCTTCTTTCTTCAGCATGAACATCCGATTCTTGGGTTCTAATAACTTAAGCTGCTCGTGTTCAGCTAGAGCTACACCTTAGGCATGTTAAGAAAGAAGAAAAATAAACTGGTGCCAGAAACTTTTAAGCAGACACAAAGTAATAGTACAGTGAGCAAATCGACCTCTATACTACAAAATACGTTGCGTTTCTAAACGAAATTTAATTATAAATCATACATTAACAGACTGCGCGAAAAGCACAGCTTGAGCAACCGACGTAAAATTACAGACTAACACACACATCCGTTTCTCTGTCACCCTTCGATGAGTTCTCAAAATTTCGTGACTACAACTGTTATTCACACTGAAAAGAATGTCCTGTGCCCTTCCTATAGATACAAAGTATTTCCTTTTCAAATTCCATCAATTTCGGTATACCCATTTAGTCGTCAAAACGTAACAAAAAGGCAGAGACTTATTTCCGCATTTATAATATTATTAATGCAGATCAAACACACACTTACTGCGAGAGTAACAACCCCGGATGGATCAATATAGTGTAAAACAGTAAACACCTATAGCATTGCTAGACCACCTACGATTTGCCACGCATTGCACCCCTAAATTTTTGTTATCTACAGTTTAACATGGAATCCGAACAATCCAGGTGTGGCTCATACGATCAAAAACAATTCTTAAAAATCTTTGCTTCCACCAGGATTCGAGCTGAATACATTTTTTTTTTTTACTTATGGCTTTACGCGTTGTCGACGTCGTGGTTATTAGATACGGGATGGGACTGGGTACAAGGAACAGAAAGGAATTCGGCCATGATATTTTGAAGGAAGCATCCCGGCATTCGCCAGAAGTGATTTGGGAAAACCTAAATCTGGAGACCACGCTTCAAACATTAGCAAGCAAGCGCATTAACCACTGAACAACCATACCGCTATACAGGAGGAACTACAGGGACTTACACATCCAACGCGTCTGTCTATCGTCGTTCTATAGTTTTTCAAAATTATATGACAACATGTATTATTCACACAGAAAAAAAATATTCTATGTCCATCCTAATGGCAATTAACATCTCCATGTCAAATTTCATCACGATCAGATTAGCCGTTTAGCCCAAGAAACGCAACAAACAGAGAGACAGAGTTACTTTCGCATTTATGATACTAGTATAGATTCCCTCACATCTCTAATACATTTCATCGCCACCATCTCTAAGAGAATCTTCTCTTTATCACCTGTCCAACTGAATTTAATATCAAATGTTATGCCAAAATATTTACATTTAACATCTTCAACTAGTAATTCCATCCCTACCCAACAATCAAAAAGAAATTTTGTTAATTTATCTATGTATCTAACCAGTTTACACTTCATGACATTAATAAAATTCATCTACATTCTATATTGACCTCCCCATCTAGCTATCCTATTCAGATCCCTCTGGAGCTGTTCACAACCCACTCCTGCTGTAATTGTATTGCATGATTTTAAATCATTATGAAAAGCCGTAACATTTGACTATAAATCACCAACGCAATTATTAATCAGAATAATGAATAATCACCCAATACATTACCTTGTGGAATCCCCATTTTTATTTCCATCTGTTTCAATACTGCATACCCTGCGAAAACACTTGGATTTATGCGTTTTAAAAATTCTTGTACCCAGAATATCACTTCATCCACTTAAACTGTTTTTATTGTACACAGACGGAAAAAAAAATCCCAACACCAAGAAAAAATTATTGTAGAGTAATGAAATTTGGACAATGCATTTGTCAAGTTAACATGTTTAATTGATTAAATTTTCAAGATCACAGGTTAATTTAAGCTCAAGAAAATGCATTTCAAATGTGAAATACTGTTAAATTAATAGCCGGTGTAACCTCCAGAATTTTGAATGCAAGCCTGCAAACGTGAATGCATTGTGTCATACAGGTTTCGAATGTCACTTTGTGGTATGGAGTTCCATGCTTGTTGTACTTGTGCTGTCAATACTGGGACGGTCAGTGCTGGCTGTGGATGATGCTGGAGTTGTCGTCCAATGATATCCCATACGTGTTCAATTGGAGACAGATCTGGTGATCTCGCAGGCCAAGGTAACATGTCGACACTCTGTAGAGCACGTTGCGAGACAACAGCGGTATGAGGGCGAGCGTTATCCTGTTGAAAAACTCCCCCTTGAATGCTGTTCATGAATGGCAGCACTACAGGTTGAATTACCAGACTGACGTACAAATTTGCAGTCAGTGTGTTTGGTATAACCACAAGAGTGCTCCTGCTGTCATAGGAAATTGCTCCCCAGACCATGACTCCAGGTGTAGGTCCAGTGTGTCTAGGCCGCAGACAGTTTGGTTGCAGGCGTTCCCCTGGCCTCCTTCTGACCAACACTCGGCCATCACTGGCACCAAGGCAGAACCTGCTTTCATCAGAAAACACAACAGATCTCCAGTGTTGGTCAGAAGGAGGCCAGGGGAACGCCTGCAACCAAACTGTCTGCGGCCTAGACACACTGGACCTACACCTGGAGTCATGGTCTGGGGAGCAATTTCCTATGACAGCAGGAGCACTCTTGTGGTTATACCAAACACACTGACTGCAAATTTGTACGTCAGTCTGGTAATTCAACCTGTAGTGCTGCCATTCATGAACAGCATTCAAGGGGGAGTTTTTCAACAGGATAACGCTCGCCCTCATACCGCTGTTGTCTCGCAACGTGCTCTACAGAGTGTCGACATGTTACCTTGGCCTGCGAGATCACCAGATCTGTCTCCAATTGAACACGTATGGGATATCATTGGACGACAACTCCAGCATCATCCACAGCCAGCACTGACCGTCCCAGTATTGACAGCACAAGTACAACAAGCATGGAACTCCATACCACAAAGTGACATTCGAAACCTGTATGACACAATGCATTCACGTTTGCAGGCTTGCATTCAAAATTCTGGAGGTTACACCGGCTATTAATTTAACAGTATTTCACATTTGAAATGCATTTTCTTGAGCTTAAATTAACCTGTGATCTTGAAAATTTAATCAATTAAACATGTTAACTTGACAAATGCATTGTCCAAATTTCATTACTCTACAATAATTTTTTCTTGGTGTTGGGATTTTTTTTTCCGTCTGTGTATTTAACGCCATTTTATAGAACACTGTCAAATTCCTCGGAGAGATCCAATGCTACACTATCAACTTGTCCATTTCATATGAGATATCTTGCATGTAATGTAACCCAATATCTGAGATTCACATGAATATCCATGCTTGACCCACTATACTATTTTGTAAACTAGTTTGTTTCTTCGCACACATTTCTGATGTAGTTTCGTGTCAATATCTCCATCAATTTACCTACTACTGATGTAAAATTTATTGGCCTGTAATTTTTAACATCACTTATCTCATCTCTTGCATGGACTGGTGCTGTTACGGCACTTTCCCAGTCCTCTGGTAAGCAGCGAGTCTCCAGATTCAATCTAAACCAAATATATTTTTGTTTCGAGAAATGTAGGAATTTTAGTTAAAAAGAGGAACTCATTTTAAGCTAACCCGATGTCAAAGATTAATTACACGATTAGCTTAAAATATTTTTCAGTGGGAAAAAAATATTCTCCTCCAAATTTTTCGTCAGCTAAAGCCTGTAGACCTCATAGCCCAACAACTAAATATTATGTACAATTATTTCAGTATTTTAAATTGAAAATGTTATAGCAAAAATACTGTATTAATACGAGATTTTTCAAAGAGGAGTGGAATAATTTAACTTTCGTTAATTTGGTGCGATTGCGTTGTCACATCAAATTCAACACTTGTTTCTACAGTAATTTGTTTTCTTATCAGAAAAAGAATTCCGTAACAAGTTTGCATATTTAAGATCTTAGTACCTAGGTGACCGATCTTCGCTCGGTATCTTTCGATTTCTGTTCAGTATCCAAGATTTCGAGTAAAGTTTGATTAAAGTATAAGGCTTGAAGGCTTCCTAGGCGTTTTGAGGTGCACAGTTAACCAAAGAGAAGTTTAACTAACATCAGTAGGCTTACTGGTACCTGAACCTTCTACGTAATGAGGTTAGAGCCGTTTTCGAGAAACCAAATACAAAAGTTGCTCTTTTTTTTAAAAAAAAAAAAAAAAATCGTGTTAAAAACTTGAAAATCAAAACGTTATCTACATGTGAAATTTAATCCAAATCGCTAGATCCATTTGCGAGACGGCCTCACAAATTGCTTTTTTTTAAAAAAATTCTATTAATATGTTAAACAGAAATTTTAATGCCAGTTTGGTATTAATTAATGGTGCGAGATTTGTGGTAATTCTACGATAACCCTTGATGATGGATTCTTATGTAACTCGACGAGAAAAATTGAAGGTAAAAAATATATTTTTTTAAATATTTCGCTTAGTTCTCGAGATATCGTATCTCAAAATTGACGTGGTTGGTTGAAATGCGACCTGAACCAGAAGACAAATTTCGCCATAGCCAAGTTTGATGAATTCGTATGAAACTCGTCGAGACAAATCGAAAATAAGGAATTCATTTTTCTGATATCTCACTTAGTTCTGGGGATATTATATCTCAAAAGTGAAGAGGTTAGGATTAGATCCGTCCTGGACCAGAAAAAAATCCACCAAAAGCACTATGTCTATATGGTGGAAATGTACTTTCAATGTTTTATTTTGTACTTAGTGGTTTTTGTTAGGTTGAAATACGGCCTGGACCAAAAGAAACGTCGCCAAAAGCACAAGGAACTATACCTATAACTGATTTTTGACATGCTATATCTCGAAAACCAAGAAAATTTATTATTTATTTTCGATATGTTTCATCGAGTACTATGAGAATTCATCATCAGGTTGTGAAGTCAATAGAACATCATCTGTGCTATATTTACTCACTCCGATAAAACTATGCTCATACCTCGCAGTAATCTCACATCTTCTGATCAGCATTTCAAAATGATAATAAAACAATTCCCATAAGAAGTCGTCGGCCATACTCGTTTCCGAGTTTATGTTGCTCTCTTGCGTGTTTATTTGTGTGTGCGCTGGTGGCTGATCAGGCCGATTCTTGCATAGAACAGTCGTCCGCACACACTGCACCCAAATGTGGGTGGCTGGCGTGGTAGGGTTTGTCGGGCTTTCCGCCTTAAACGGGATTCAGCTGCCAGACTTCGCCCCTCCTCTTCGAAACGTGCCACTGCTGCGGAGGTAGTTTTGCGCCATAAAACGCGGTCTTTTGTGAGGCTGTCCCAGGTGGTAAGGTCTATATTAGTTTTCTTCAGGGTCTTCTTGAACTGATCTTTGTAGCGTTTCTTAGGGGCACCGCGAGGTCTGCTGCCAGTGCTGAGCTCACCGTATAAAACTTGGCGAGGGAGTCTACTGTTGCTCATACGTTGAACGTGTCCAACCCATCTAAGTTGGTGGCTGATGATGAGGGCTTCAATGCTATACATTTGAGCTCTTTCCAAGACTCTAATGTTGGACACATAGTCGTCCCATTTAATGTTCATTATAGAGCGAAGTTTTAGCTGGTGAAATCGCTCCATTTTCTTAATATCTCGCCGGTAGAGTGTCCATGTCTCACACCCATACAGCAACGTGGAGACAATTACAGCTTGGTAGACCATCAGCTTGGTGCTTAAATTAAGATCTTTGTTTAGGAACACTCGCCGACTAAGTCGTCCAAAGGCTATGTGTGCTGCACGAATTCTGTTTCCTACATCCTTCTCTGCTGTGCACTGTGTAGAGAGAATGCTTCCAAGGTAGGAGAAGCTGTCTACTTGCTCAAGGGCTGTGCCGGAGATGGTAACATCAAAGTCTGGGAGTGTAGCTCCAGGGGCAGGTTGCGCTAGCACTTTAGTTTTTCGGGTGTTGATGGTCAGGCCAAAACGGTCATATGCGTCCTTGAAGTAGTTTACGGACTGTTGTATCTGCTGAGGAGTATGTGCTGGAGTGGTGTTGTCATCTGCATACTGCAGTTCTGTTACCTGGGTGAGGAAAGTTAATCTTGATGAGCGGAGTCTTGCTGGATTGAATAGTCCTCCGTCAAACCGGTATCTGATCTCCACGCCTGTGTTGGGGGTAGATGACGTTTCGTAGAGCATTGCTGCCAAATATAGGGCAAAAAGTGTTGGTGCAAGTACACAACCTTGTTTCAGACCATTTGTGATAGGGAACTTTTCAGAGGCGTCGTTCTGATAAAGGACTTGACCAACCATACCATCGTGGAGTGCTCTAATCAATCCCAGAAAATGTTCAGGGCATCCAAATCGCCTTAATACCATCCACATTGCAGATCTAGGCACGGTGTCAAAAGCTTTCTCTAGATCATAAAATACCAGAAAGAGAGGCTTTTGTTGTTCTCTGCACTTCTCTTGAAGTTGTCTAGCACAGAAGATCATGTCTGTGGTGCCTCTCGAGGCACGGAATCCAAATTGAGATTCTGGAAGTACTCTCTCTGACATAATTTTAAGGCGATTCAGCAGTATTCTAGCAAAAGTCTTTCCTGCTATAGATAGAAGAGATATACCACGATAATTGTTGCAGATACTTCGATCCCCTTTTTTGAAGATGGTGACTATGTTAGCATCCTTCATGTCCTGAGGCACCTCCCGGGTTTCCCACATGAGAAGAATGAGTTGGAAAATCCTGGTTTTCAAGGGTAACCCTCCACTTCGAATCAGTTCTAAAGGAATATTGTCTGGTCCAGGAGCTCTACCTGGATTCAGGCTATTCAGTGCTTTGCAAAACTCCTGGAAAGTTGGTGGGACTGACATCCAAGGTTGTGGAGGGTGCTGCGGCATATTCCTAAGGAAATCGTCTGCAGCAGTAGAGCTACGGTTCAAAAGAGAGTTATAGTGTTCTTTCCAGCGCTTCAAGATGTCCTAACTCTCGGTAAGAATGGTAGTGTTATCAGCTGCTTTTAGTGAGCCAGATGAGCTGCGAGTAGGTCCATATAGCTCTTTAATTCCTGCATAAAATTTTTTAAGATCCCTAGCATCTGATAGAGTTTGGAGTTCCTTTGCTTTCTGTTGCCACCAGTTATTCTTGATTTCCCTTATTTCTGTCTGACATTTCCGCTTAAGGGCCTGAATGCGGGTTTTCTTCGTCACAGAAGTTGGATCTTGAACAAGAAGTTGATAGGCTTCACGTTTCGCACTGACGAGGGTCAAAATTTGTTCATTATTGTCATCAAACCAATCTGGCCTTTTTTTATTCTCGTAGCCAATTATTTTCTCTGCAGATTTCGTGATGATGTTTCGAAGGGTGGTCCATTCTGATTCCACGTTCCTTGTATTGATTGGATTGTTGGATAGTTGTTCTAAAATGTCATCTTGATATTTTGAGGCGACAGTATCGATGCGGAGTTTTAAAGTATTATATTTCCTCTTGGAGGGGTTCATGTGGAAGGAGCGTGATTTTTTACTTATTGAGAGTCTCAGGCGGCTCACGAGAAGTCTATGGTCTGTCCAGCAGTCATCAATGTTCCTAGCTGTCTTAGTGATGAGAACATCTTTTTTATCACATTGTCGGGTGATAACATAATCAATGAGATGCCAATGCTTGGATCGTGGATGCATCCATGTAGTCTTGAAGCGGTTTGATAGGCGGAATTGAGTATTTGTAATGAAGAGTTCATGTTCAGCACACACAGAGAGAAGCAGCACTCCACTTGCGTTGCAGTTCCCTACACCTTGTTTACCTGTAACCTTTTCCCATAGTTGGTTGTCTCTTCCCACTCTAGCATTGAAGTCACCGAGTAGTAGCAGCTTATCACTGGTAGGTATGTTGGTGAGAGTTTCATTCAGTTGGCAATAAAACTTGTTCTTTGCATCTTCATCATCCATTAAAGTGGGAGCATATGCGGAGATGAAAGTATTGTAATTGTCCCCTGAGAGTGGTATACGGAGAGTCATGAGCCGTTCGCTGATAGCAATGGGAGCAAGTCGATGTTCGCTTACCAGTTTTGTTTTCACTGCAAATCCACCCCCATGAATGAGGCGTTCTCCTTCCCCTTTTCCTTTCCAGAAGATGGTGTATCCTGAAGTAGCTTCGCTGATTTTTCCTTCACCTGAGAGTCTGGTTTCGCTCAGAGCAGCAATATCAAGAAGTAACCTTCGTTATAAACAATAAAGCACAAGGTCAGACGATTCAAAAGGCAAGATTCTATTTATCAGAACCCGTTTTTTCGTATGTGCACTCGCACGCGGCTTTTCAGGAATTTGTAGATGTATTAATATTTAATTATGCACTTTATTATCAAACTCGGCTCGAGCGCGACGGCTGGGTCCCAAGAAGTAAACGTGCTATCGGCCTGAAATTTACTACACACATTCCTAAATGCATATTATTTCATAAAACGGTGCATATGAAGCCGTCAAGCGTATGAAAAATGTATAAAGTTGTTTGAAATATGGGTAGCTCGTTAGAAGTAATCACGCAATAAATGAACGTTATTAGCTGTTAATATTTATTCCACGTGTTCTTAAGTCTTCATTATTGGATAAAAACTGCTTTCCACCTTCAAATTGCCGACACTTGATAAGAAGAAAATCATTAACATTTACAATTCATATGTGCGTGGCGACATATTGGATTTCAATGCTAAGATATATTGCATGGCAGCCTACCTTCCAGGGTAAAACATGGCGCTACCGTAACGGATGTTGGATACAGAGAATTTAAGTTAGTTTAAATTTTTGATAATAGCAGTTGTGGTTAAGTTGAAATGCAGCCTGGACCAATAGTTAAAAGTAAGAAACACGCAGAAAAATATCAACAAGTAATAACGTGGGTGGTAATAACATTTATTGCGTGATAACTTGTAACGAGCTACCCATATTTCAAACAACTTTATACATTTTTCATACGCTTGACGGCTTCATACGCACCGTTTTATGAAATAAAATACATTTAGGAACGTGTGTAGTAAATTTCAAGCCGATAGCACATTTACTTATTGGGACCCTGACGTTGCGCTCGAACCTCAAACTCTACTCGAAATCTTGTATATTGAACAGAAATCGAAAGATGTTTTATAATTAAGGTGGTAGTATTTAATGGCTAACTAACAACCACTATTTATAGTCAAAAAGTAAACGATGATTACTTTATAACTGGTACCGGTAATATTAATTTCAAAGAAGTTTCTGTAAAGTTATCACCTCTGATAAAACCATTGATAACTTTTTAATTATCTTTCTTTTTAAATGTTTTACAATTGAACTTGCAGTGCTAATATTTCCACGGGTCAGCCAGTATACAAGAACTGTTCGTTTACTTATTCTTTGGAATCAAAGAAAATCTATTTGTAGGCTTTCTGGTACCTGAATTGTCTACGAGATGGCGCTAGTGCCGTTTTCGATATACGGAGTGACAAAATTGTTCATATTTTGTAAACTCGCTTTTTAGTAGGGAAGACAACTATTCAGGTAATCTTAAAAGTCAAAACATTATCTAAATACCAAATTTCATCCAAATCGTCACAGCCGTTTCCGAAATATATATATATATATATATATATATATATATATATATATATATATATATATACAAGAATTGCTCGTTTAAAAATATAAGATTCATGGAGTAAGCGAATAACCGTTCGTCATATTGTCTCTGCCGTTCGTGAAATAAATAATAGAAGTTTTAAGACATCGTTTTAATTACATTTAATTTAATGTAATTGCAATGGAGCACACGCTCCGGTAGCAATTTCCCTACACACCCAACTTCCCGCTATCCTACACTCACCTACATTTGCCCTCTACAAATTTTAACTTTAAATTCTTTTAACGTTTTCGATAGGTTATTCATCATTCCCCTTGGTAACTCATTCCAATCCCTGACACCCTTACCTAAAAAAGAAAATCTTCCCACTCCCTTGTGCCTGAAATCGAGTGCCAGCTTGTGGTCATTGTCATCTTTTCCCTTCCATGAACTACTTTTCATACCTACTGCAATATCTTTCCATGCCTCATCGCCAGTATACGCCCTGTACACTCCCATTACCCTCCTCATCCACCTCCTGTCTTTCAATGAATCCCATTCCAGCTCCTTTATCATATCTTTCACTGATTGCATTCTGCGATAATTTCCAGAAACAAATCTAGCAGCCCTTCTTTGCACCTTCTCCAACTCCTGTATTTGATACTCAAAATACATTGACGGAAAATCAATTAAAAATGGGTGCCAACAATGCTGAATGCAAATCTAAAGGTCCGAAATTTTTCGAAAACTTTTGAAGAGGTATCAGAGAACGACTCATCTTTTTATGAACATTTTCACACATGGAAACATAGATCACTGTAGGCTACTCTCGAAGTCTTGAAAAGGGGTCAGGAGCTCTGGTGTTGAAAACTTTTCCTAATTATCATTTTTTGCGATTCCAGACGTATTAACTATGTCGATTGTCTTGTGGAAAGACTGAAACGCTGAATACTTCTGTTAGACCTCGGGCACAATAAAATATGCCTATCGGGCCAAACGACGCAAGATTACTAGCGCCCATGGAGGAAGGAAGATAGTGGAGTCGACGCAAGGGACCTTCACCAGGCACTGGAGTGAAGCCGGGAAGAGAGAAGTAGGGTTGGGAGGTCGCCATATTGGTCGGCCATAGAAACACAGGTAATAGGCACAAAAACCTCAAGGGAATCATACAACCGTGGCACTGCAATTTGATGATGGATTATTATGTGACAGATCAAAAATGAAGAATTATTATTATTATTATTTTGATATCCTGCTTAGTTCTTGAGATATACTGTCTCAAAGGTGAGGAGTTTCGGGTTGAAATTAAGCAGAAACATTTCCCCAAGGTCAAATTGATAATAGATTCTTATGTAACACGAGAAAAATCGAAAGCGATAGTGAAGTGGACGGTGCAGGAAATAGTAACAATAGATGAGAATGACTCGAGGAAGATGTAAGGACAGCATATCAAGTTCTACGAAGCCACGACAGACCGTAAGGAATTCATTTCGAATTATGAACAGATTAGGACAAGTACTTTCTATTTTACAGGCTGCAGCTGAACAGGCAAATAAATGACCATTGGAGTCGTTGGTAAGAGAAACAGAGCAAAAAATCGTCAGTACCAAAGAAGTGAAGTTGCGGTTTGGATGACTCACATTTCTCCTTTTTGGAAGAAGAAAAAATTGTCCGCTGCGAGAATTAAACTAAAGGCCCAAACCGACAAGCAGAATTCGAACGAATAATGAGAAACGCACAGTGTCATTAAAATACGGTCACAATGTATAAGATTCGTACCGATAACATTAATGAAAATTCTTTATAGAATATGAAGGTCCCCATTGTTTTATTGCCTAACAGTTTGAAAAACAGAGCTGCTCTGGTGAACTGCTCTAAGTTGGCCCTTTCGAAATATTTGCACATTTTCATCAGTAACCGCACTGGCGATAATATTAGTGATATGAGAGACCATGGGCGTTCGGGGTTATTTCTCCTCCTGCAAACCGATAGGTTAAGTAAGGACAGTATGTTTCAGCGTATTGAACTTGTCGTTTCGACTTGCTGCGGTAGAGCTTCTGGGAAGCCCTGTCGGGAGCTATTGACTCCTTCAAAAATCAATACAGCTCATCCCCCTGGTATTCCAATGGACAATAATTTTTTGTATGAGATTTTAGGTATGAAAGTGGAGTGAATCAGTTGCACGGATTCAACTTTTTTCACA
>CM061920.1:51381288-51698722 GCA_031002005.1 Vandiemenella viatica | reverse complement strand
TCAACTTTAAGTAATTTCCCTGTAATCTTGCTCACAGTTGCAATTCGTCATAATAATCATTTTAATGTGTAATTATCATATCGGGAAACGTTTGGTTTAAGAGATATTCCCGTTTGTTCAAGTTTTGAAGCACGCGATCAGAATAGTGAAATTCTAAGTTTCGTAGTGTCTTTAAATCAGTAAAGCTACAACCGAACTTTTATCACCAGCTGTAGTCAGCACTATCCCCGATATTTTGGTAATAAAATGAAATAATTTGGCAAAGTTTAATTAGTGATTTTAATTAAGAGAAAATAATAAGCTTTTTTATTAAAAGAGATATCAATTTAAATTTTACATTAGCAGATAGCCCTAATTAAGACGATTTCAGACATATATGGGTTTTCATACAAAAGTTTAAGCATTTGTCCGGAAATTAAGTTTTTGTAAAGTAGATTGTCGCGGATTGTTGTGCCACGCGCGTAAAAAGTTCTAGAACTCTTAGGGATTTTACCCAAATTTTGAATGTCTCACTACGCGGAGTCTTAAACAGCTAAAACTCTAAAATTAATTACTCTAAATTTCTCAAGAGACTGCCGTCGGACTTCTAGTGGATAAGTCCGGATACTGTTGAAGTTTGAACATTTTTTAATAGTCGGGATCGTCAAATAAATTTCGTACTCTTTGAGCTACGCGGAGGAAAAAGATGTGATACAGTTGCTGACGTCACTGGTTCTCGTGGTTTCGATAAAAGAGCCGGTCTGTGGCTGTCCGGTTGGTCTGTTCCTGTCCGCGGTCTGTTCCAGTCTGTTAGTTCGTCTCGGTTGGTCGTAACTTGCCATGCCGGCTAGTTCGAACATGTTGAAACTTTGGTGTCGTGTTATCTCGTAACTAACAAGAACTTGTAAATTTACTAAAGGGGTTTCGGTCGGTTAGATTTCTCTCCACAATCTGTAATTTTTGGTAAAGATAGTTCGATATGCCTGCTCAACTGTAAATGCCATTTTGAGTTTTTGACTTCGTGTCATAAACTTTAAATTTTTCCACCAGTGAACTTTTTTTCGGTTTTCATAATAGAACAGTGAAACCTTTCCTCCGATTTGTGGAGGTTAAACATATCTTGTGTCGTAACATTTCGGCGCACACGATGTCCTTACATGGGACTGTAAGGCTCGCGTTTGATTCATTTCAAACGGTGGAGGAGGAATTACCGACCTTTGTGCAACGAGAAAATTTTGGAACTTCGGGAAATAACCGGCACGAGTGCAACTACTTCTTCATGACTTCGACGACGACGACACCGCCCGCTCACTGAGGCCTGATGCAGCTCCCGATACCAGATGAGCGTCGCTTCGCCATGGTACATCGCGGGGGGCATCACGACTTCACAACATTCCGTCCGGCCCCATAGCGGATCAACGAGACATGCCCGGGGGACTACCACACCAACAGCTGTTTCCCGCGGCTCCGACAACGGCAGACCAACATGCGGCAGCCATCACGCAGTTTCCAACCAAGTTAAGTAAAAACTTTTTCCAACATTTCTTCGAGACCTTCAAGTGAATTTTTTTTTATATATACTGCCTCCACATATGCAACAGCATTGCATACAGTGCACATATTATTGCGTTGCAATCATTTCATACTTGGCAGACTATTACAGTAAATGGTCTTTTATTTGTTCCGCCCGAACGTAACTTTTGAACTCTATTTTTTGTTTACTTTGTGTGCAACGAATTTCGGATTGTAGATGCGCCACATTCTTTGCATCTTGTTAAATTTAGTGCAAAGAGTATATTGAGGTTAAATACATCGCACCACAGACAGTTTTTGGTAAAAAAATTTTCAAGTATTGGCTGTCTGATACAGTGTTCATCTTTGCTTTGTTGTGATAAACCAATGCCTTTCCGGAAGGATCATCATCATATTTATATGTTTTTTTTTGGTTTTTTGATTAATGTGTGTATTTCAGGTTAGGTTAAGTATTTGTTTCTGTGCATTTTGGAATGGGGATTACTAATTTTTTTAAAAATAAGAGTGATACGATTTCAAAACAGCTGTTTGCTGTGCCCTTGTGGAGACTAATTATTGTATGCTCATTTGGTTTTTGAGCAGGTTTCCCACTCATTTCAATTTCTTCTTACATATTAAAATATGGACTCACATCTTGCAACTAGTATTACCCAATCCACATCGGAAACAATCATTAGTAATGTACTGACAGTACCTACAAACCCTCCGACTGACATTGCATCTCTCTTTCAGGCACTTGCCCAACAACACAGCGAATTGGTCAGACATCTTGATAAAATATTTGATAAACATACACAAAAACCAAACAAAGTATTTGATTCTACACCCACAGAGGTGACTGAACCTAGCATTAATGCATCAGCTGATCCTAAAGCTGAATACATTGTAAATAATTTTGGGAACTCTGAGAACTATTCTGTACCAACAGAGGTGACAGAACATAGCATTAATGTATCAGCTGATTCTTGCATAACTAGTGAACAATTAAACACTATTTCAGTAGAGACAAATGATTTTTCCACAACTGAAATTTTTGTACAGCCATCAGCTGATCTCTCACATGTCATTGAACCACCTATTGTAAATGATTGTATTGTAACTGACCTTGTTGATATCGAAACAGATGTTTTGCATGAAACTACAACTACTGATAGTTCAGGCCCTAGCCCTACACAGTTACTTAGTGATATTTTTGGTGATAATGAAGATTTACCAGTAGTATTATCAGACAGTGAGGATTTAATTGATTTCACTACTGTACATGTTGATGATCAGATTCATAATATACAATCAGCTGTTCACACACCACAGGCTGTTTGCTCATATGAGCCTAATATTACAAAACCTAAACAGCTGGCAAGGCGATATAAGCCTACATTTGTGGATAAGCTGAAAAATCAATTATTTCAGAAAATGTTTCCTGACAACACCCTTACTGATTGGCCACTAATTACTATTCCTAATTGGGAACACTGTGGTCTTAATAAACAATTTTTCAGCTTTATTCTTTTTCAGAATGTAAGAGATTTTTCAGGCAGTGGGTACCTTATTATATTTTATCCTGATAATTTCAGGAAACCCTTTGCATTCTGTATGGTAAAAGAAAACAGGGTTTCTTTTTCACAAACTCACTCGCCTATGCTGTATCAGCACAAAAAGACTGCTAAATGAAATTTATTTTGAATTCCAGTTATGAATGCTTTGGGAGGGGGACTAAAATGAAAAGTCTGTTCTACCCCTCACCACTAAACAAAAATATGACCAGTTTGACTTATGATTGTTTTGGGAGGGGGACTAAAATGAAAAGTCTGTTGAACCCCTTACCATCAAACAGAAGGCAAAGTCTTTTTGCAGAAAGGAGGAATGTTCTTCAACTTAAAATTAGTACACCTCACAAGGTGCCATCACAATTATCCTGCCTTTTGAGGATATATAAGACAATTCCTGTCAATTTTAATATTTTTCTATTTTATTTTGGGATTTTTAGTATTTGTTTATTTGAAGCTGTTGCACAGCAGATGTTGATTTTGGATGATGTAAGGGAGCATGAAGTGTTGCTACCACTTCACTTTTCTATTGTGTACTGTATCATAATAATTTACCATCTACCTTGGGAAATCAGACAACAATTTGAATCAGATAGGATTTCTAAGGCATCAGGGATGGAACTGATTGAAGTAGAGATGGAATGTCAAAGAGAGGAAGTTATGTGCACAGAAGAGGAAGTAAATGCTCCTATTAAAGTATGTGTGAGGATGTGATTTGTTTTTCTATGTTTATGGGGGAGGCTGGAAGAGAAGATAGTACCATTTTGGGGGAATGCAATATCATTATTATTATTTTATTAATAGGACCAGGAAATAGAGACTCACCTGCGAATCCCATTATTATTATTATTATTATTATTATTATTAGGGCCAGGAAGCAGAGACTTGCCTGCGAATCCCATAATTAATAGGGCCAGGAAGAAGAGAGTCACCTGAGTATCCCATAATCAATATTAGCATTACCACCCTTTAGGCATCACTCCACAGAGAGGATGACCAGAATTTAAATGTACAATACATTCAAGTAACACACAGGGCGACCAATACTTAGTGCATGACCCTACACAAATAAACTTCCTCTACACTATGGGCAGGACACTCATACATATATATAAAATAGGCTTCACCACAAGAGTTGGGTTGACCTTATATTTTTCTCAAAGGCGTCACTGATGTAGTTACATTATTAATTAACATAAAATATATAACATAGAAAACATTTCCATCAACATACTATTGCGATATGCGCAGATATGACTAATTTTGTAACATGTAATGGATTCTTAGAGATGTAACGTCAAAACTGATAGAAGTTTTCATCTTTTGGTTGTTAAAGATTGAATTGACGTTCGAATTGGAGTTTTGCGTTATCTTAAGTGTTTATATTATGTACCTTAGAGAGTTTTGGGGTCAGTGATACCTATTGTTTCATACACTGAAGAAATTAAGATGTGTTTTGTAATGTGATGAAAATAACACATACTTTCAACATTTATAATATTAAAATTCTTTGAAACTTTTAACTTCATTACGTAATTTGCTTTATACATTGTCTTATTTACCCAACTTAGGTTGAGGAATTTTTGTGCTTTGTCGCACCTTAGGCACTTTATAGTGGCCTTAAGCAACCAGATTTAGAGAGCAATGTTTATTATAAACAATAAACTATACCACTTGAATTGATTTGATAAAATATAACTGACATGAATCTATAATTTTTTTCTCTTGTAACATTATTATGTGATATATTTGGTCCAGGGGACAGAGATCCCATTATGAGTACACTACTAGGACCTACTTATTTTTCTTAACAAGAAGATGATATACCAATTGTAAAGGTTATATAACATTTTTACACCAGTGTACTGGTCAACACAACTGGAGTTGTGATAACTTAAAGAGAGATATTTTGTAAAATTTTGTCATCAGTATACTGATGAAGTGAAACTACGTTTCAAACATACATCACTTTTGTACTCTCACTTTACACAGCAGTGTACTGCTGAATGGAAACTATGTTTCCTTTATAATTTTTCCCCTACACATTTTTAGGATGTTTCGTTTTATTTTGGGGACAATATTTTGTAAATACAATACTTTGTAATTATTATTATTGTAATAACTCAGTTATACTTAAGTGTCCATTAACTTGGCAAGAACCAAGTGCAATTTGTGTTTCTTTACTTTGATATTTTTTACGCATATAAGAATATTTTTTCACTTTTATAACTTGAATCTTAGTGCATTATATGAATAATGTTTTCATTACTTCTTACTATTGGTAACTACTTCCCTTTGCTAGGGAAAATCATTATTCAGTATTTCATTTCCCAACAACTTGTGGGAACATTATTGTATTTATTAACCTACTTGTACATTTACTTTTGTATTTTCATTTAATTTTTCTCTTATGTACATGTTAGAGTTTAAGAACAGTTTGGCCACCACTAATTCCCATTGTTTTTTTCTGATTTGTATGTTCACAGACCAGCTAGCTGACCGAGTTCCCTAGGCCACTCCTGCTGCGACAGGAACCGGGGAAAATGGACATTTCTCGGCAGATCTAGCTATAAGGCTTTTGCTTTGTATAATTTGCGAGCCTTACAGTCAGCTCCCGTTACAGGACGTGGGTTTTCACCCATATTAGGGAGTTCTGTGATCAGTGTTTAAAGGGAAAGTGGTAATTTAAGGCCATAACAAAAACCAAAATAATATTTAAACAAAGACGTTTATAAAACGAAAGACTTTCCTACATGGAATTGCATAATACAACTGTTTATAAAATACAACAATTTTCATTTCTATATTTGTAAAATAATACACATTACTATTTCTTTTTTGAGAACAAATTTGATATTTCTTGCATTAATATGTTGCAATGTACTTTTGTAATTTGTATTTATACCACTTATGTTTCTTATTTTGATAATATGTCTGATATTTTGACAATTTTGTGATTATTTATGTTACACATACTAATATTTTGTGACAATTTCACATTTTTGCTATTTGGTAATAATCGTATGAATTTAATAATTTTTTCATTAATATTGTGATTTTGAGAATGAACGAGTTTTGAGAAAAATTTTGTAATAATTTTGAGAGAAAGTTAAAGTTATTGAGATTGTTATAAATAATAATACTTTTGCTTGTTGAGTATGAATGGTGGAGAGAGAACCGAACCAACATGTGATAATTAATTTCATTTGGGGATTTTAAATTTTTCTTTTCTATTTTCAAGATGTTCAGTTAGTTTTCTTTAGAAAATAACTTCAATCTTCAGGGGGCATGTAAGGATCTTGGAATTTTGGCAAATTCTAGTTTTGCTTAGGCGGGATTTTGTGAAGTACAGTTTTCAACTTTAAGTAATTTCCCTGTAATCTTGCTCACAGTTGCAATTCGTCATAATAATCATTTTAATGTGTAATTATCATATCGGGAAACGTTTGGTTTAAGAGATATTCCCGTTTGTTCAAGTTTTGAAGCACGCGATCAGAATAGTAGAAATTCTAAGATTGCAGTGTCTTTAAATCCAGTAAAGCTACAACCGAACTTTTATCACCAGCTGTAGTCAGCACTATCCCCGATATTTTGGTAATAAAATGAAATAATTTGGCAAAGTTTAATTAGTGATTTTAATTAAGAGAAAATAATAAGCTTTTTTATTAAAAGAGATATCAATTTAAATTTTACATTAGCAGATAGCCCTAATTAAGACGATTTCAGACATATATGGGTTTTCATCAAAAGTTTAAGCATTTGTCCGGAAATTAAGTTTTTGTAAAGTAGATTGTCGCGGATTGTTGTCCACGCGCGTAAAAAGTTCTAGAACTCTTAGGGATTTTACCCAAATTTGAATGTATCACTACGCGGAGTCTTAAACAGCTAAAACTCTAAAATTAATTACTCTAAATTTCTCAAGAGACTGCCGTCGGACTTCTAGTGGATAAGTCCGGATACTGTTGAAGTTTGAACATTTTTTAATAGTCGGGATCGTCAAATAAATTTCGTACTCTTTGAGCTACGCGGAGGAAAAAGATGTGATACAGTTGCTGACGTCACTGGTTCTCGTGGTTTCGATAAAAGAGCCGGTCTGTGGCTGTCTGTCCGCGGTCTGTTCCAGTCTAGCATTATGTTAGTTCGTCTCGGTTGGTCGTAACTTGCCATGCCGGCTAGTTCGAACATGTTGAAACTTTGGTGTCGTGTTATCTCGTAACTTCAATGACTGTTAAAACTTGTAAATTTACATAAAGGGGTTTCGGTCGGTTAGATTTCTCTCCACAATCTGTAATTTTTGGTAAAGATAGTTCGATATGCCTGCTCAACTGTAAATGCCATTTTGAACTTTTGACTTTGAAGAATAAAACTTTGGATTTTACTAACAGTGAACTTCTGTGCTTCAGTTGTTAACATAAAACCCTTTTCTCTATTTGTGGGTATCAAATATTGTGGCGACCTAGGCGTTTAGTTGAGTCATCTTGGCTACATGGTCAAATCAAATCAAAATTATTTAGCAGAGGTACTGAGAATTGTGAGCTATCAAGTGTTTTAAGTTAAGGCACTTAGGCGATACTATAACCCCAGTATCGGCCTGGGTCCTTACAAACGCAAGCCCTCTGAACCAAAATTCACTCAAGCCAAGACCCCCCCCCCCCAAACCAAAGTCCGCTCAAGCCCCACCTAAAACAAAATCCTGGATCCGCCCCTGCTATTGGTGACATCAAAGATGTGTTTAGAAATGGCCACCCTTCATATTGCTGCATTAGGTAAATCATAACCTGGTACCACAATTTGACTATTAATTCTTATCTAACTTCACAAGATAAATCGAAAATAAAGAACAAAATTTTTTTGATATCTGCTTAGTTCCCAAAATATTGAATACCAAATAGCAGTATCAGGTAAAGTTCCTTGAGCTATTGTTGACATTTTTCTGCTGATGAAGGCCTTTTTTCCCCAACCTAACCACAACTGTTAGGAAGAGAACAAAACACTTATTGTGCATGTGCAACATATAGTTCCTTGTGGCTTTGTTGAATTTTTCTGGTTCTGCTTTCATCTTATCCTAACCACTTCAGTTCATAAAGATAACATTTCAAGAACTAAGCGAGATATCGAAAAATTTTATTCTTTTACTTTCGAACTGTATTGTCAAGTTTACATAAGAATCCATCATTAAATTGTGCCACCACAGTTATCGTATAATCCCCGTTAAATTTTCGGTGTCATTATGTCTAAGGTATGTTCATTTTTGTCTGATATGAGCATACTCTCGAAAGGTATATCCCCAGGAAGTGCAAAATTTCTGATGAAAGGGACAATTGCTTTTCATTATGCCCTTATTGTGCTGACAGTTTTTCACATAGCCCTAATCTATACTATTATAAATCTGTAAGCAAGCTGCGTTTGTAGTGAGGCTTGATCTCTAATAACGCAAAAACTACCGCATCAATTTGTATGGTGTTTCCAATATTTTTAAAGCTAATGTTGCTGATCAACACCTGCAGAAGTAGCTAACGACTAATATGTACCATGGGAAGAAGAAAGTCAGTAAAAAACTTCAGAAATGTGAAACTGCAGACCACAGATAATTATACACATTCAGACGGTCACTCCTTTCATAAAGAGACCTGACAAAATTTAGGATTTCCTTTTTTTTTTTTTTTTTTACTTCTGCGATTCATTTTTCTGGACCGCAGTACTTCAAAATAAAAAGAATACGTGAATCAAGTATAATCAGCATTTACTTGAATCGTAACAGGTTTGTTGAATTACGAAAAAGTTGTATTACAAATATTGAAGACGTATTGTCTCTGGTAGACTGTTATACAGTTTGTCTCTGGAACAAAATTGCTACGTGAATTCTGTACAATACAGCCACAATAAGCCAATACTTAATACGAAATTCAGTTTTTTCTCGAAGAGCGATGTCTGAAAAACAGCTATTATAAATATCAGCAAGTAATAAACATACTTCTTTCATAATGACTTGTGCGGAATTGCACATATTTGGAAGTACTTTATTCGATTAATATGTCTAGTGGCTATAACGTGCAAATATAACTAGGCATCCGAAAATTCAGGTACATGCGACTCAAATAATTACATAGAAAATACAGATATATTGAAAGAAACTCAAATAAAAAAATTTTCAGATCCTAATGCTACACCGCGTAAATTATAAAGCTAAAAGAATCGTCCCTTTGGCCTATAACAAAGCATATCAGCTGTCATCACTGTCCAGGTTGCATTTCAATCGATTTACAACTTGCGATAATTTTGCCACTCAGAAATAATTGCTTGAGTTCAGGCCCGCCGCTAGCTGTTTCAGCGCCCGCGTGCAATACCGATTATGCCGCCCCCTGTCTAACTACAGCCAGTGGTGGATTTAGGAAATTTCCGAACCGGGTCAAAAAACTGTGAGATTGCCGCCCCTTCGAACATTTGCCGCCCCCATTGTTGCCATCCCGAGTGTCGCCCGCCGCCCGAAGCAGCTGTTGAGCTAAAAAAAAAAAAAGGTCGCCCGGTACACAATACGCCGCAGATTTCGTCGCGGCGACAATGGAGTGGCAACTATCGCGGGGCGGCGACTGTCGATCGCACGTTTTGCCGCCCCCCTTCATGTGCCGCCCGCGTGCGGTGCACGCTTTGCACGCCCGCTTACGGCGGCCCTGCTTGAGTTACATGCACATTAGTACATATACTGTACCGTGATCCATTTTGACATTTTTGAATTAATTATATCTGACTGAAATAATGACAATAATGATACGACGGTTTGAAACCAAGATTAACTCCAATTCACGTAAATTTCTATTTTAAAGCAGGAATAATTGATGGTGTATCAACATAAAATAAAAACCAATATCCAAACAGCAAAAAATAAATAAATCAGAAAAAATTGAGATGCTGTGATTATTGGTAACGAATTTTTATTTCAAATATAACTAGGCATCCTAAAATTCTATTCTACACCGCGTAAATTTTAAAACTAAACCCGTTATGCCTGATGCTAAACAAAACGAGTCAATTGTCATCTGGTCCAGGCGGTTGTTTCGCCAGGTACTTACATGCGACTGAAATAATTACATAGAAAATATGGCTATATTGAAAGAAACTTAAATTAAAAATGTTTCATATCCTAATGCTACACCGCGTAGATTATAAAGCTGCAGGCATCGTCTCTTAGGCCTATAACAAAGCATCATATCAGCTGTCAGGTTGCATTTCAAGCGATTCACAACTTGCGATAATGTTGCCACTCAGAAATAATTGTTTCAGTTACATGCACGTTACTACATAAACTGTACCATGATCACATCTCGACATTTTTGGATCTGACTGAAATAATGACAGTAATGATACGACGATTTGAAATCAAGAGTAGCTCCAATTCACGTAAATTTCTATTTTAAAGCAGGAATAATTGATGGTGTATCAACATAAAATAAAACCAATATCCAAACAGCAAAAAATAAATAAATCAGAAAAATTGAGATGCTGTGATTATTGGTAACGAATTTTTATGTTTCAGCACACTTCCAAGAGGACTAAGTCGTAGATTACTGCTATATTTACATAAATTTATGGCACCGCGGTTATGTTGCAATCCTCGGTATCCACATTTAAAAATAAACTTTTAGTTAAGAATATTTTTCATTAAATCCACAGATACATCCTTAACAAAGCTTATACCTAGCTATATAATCCCAGGCAAAGTTTACACATAAAATCGCCAAAAAAAATTACACATAATGATTATAATAACAGCTTTCTTAACGTTACAACTGTTATATATCCATTTAAATTTTCGGTACCACGGTTAACGTGGAATCCTCCATATCAGCATTTAAAAATATTATGTTTTAGCTGAGTTAAATATTGCTTTCAGAAATAATATTCGGCTAAATGAGATTGAAATAGACCGACAACATCGTCTGCAACGTCAAAGAGAACTAGATGAAATAGCTAGAGCAAATGAAAGTAACCTGCACCGAGAAAAGCGATTGACCTATAACCGGGTTCTATACGCTAAATCCATAGCTTCTGAAAGCGCACAGAAGAAAGAACGTCGTTTGAACCGTGAAAGCCTTTCTAAACAATAAATGTTTATACTTCGCACAATAATTACAACCACGAATTACTACTGTTAATTTTTCAGGAACCTTTTCTACAATTGAATCAATTGCATCATGTTAAAATATGAATAAAACAACTCTCTGACATCAGTATGAAAACCGAACCTAACGTATTAAACCGAAACAAAACGAAACTATTCAGAATACATTAACAGTTCATGCCTTTCCACGTTAATGTCTGATAACAGAATAAAATCGGTAAATAATTTCTACACCTGCCAAGGCACGCGCGCGTGAAGCAGCGGGCAAATGCTAGTTTCTTATATTTCCGTAGTCATATTGCGTTCAAATGTTAGTTAAACACAAAATAATAAATGTACAACAGTATGAATAAATAGATAATAAACAGAAGGATGAAAAGTTTTTGAATTAAATTTATATTTTTTGCTTCTCTATGTTAATATTTGGTACAAGAATAAGAAGGTTAAACCATTTCTACACACATCAGGGTACAACACGACAAGTAGTGGGCAAATGCTAGTGCTAGGTAATTCTATCCCTGAAGATGCATAATTTTTCTTCTACAAACTGAAATGATTCAAAAAAAATCATATCAAAGTGACTAACAGAAAATGTGACCAGCCCATGTTAATCATATAATCTGTAACCTACTATCTACAATCAGTCTCTTTTGTTAATTTTGCAACAACAAAAAATAATAAGTTTCCAATAAGACAATATAAAAGTAGTACTTAGTATGCAAGAAAAGCTGAATTCTTTACTGTATAAGAAGTGAACAATTTTTTAAACAGAAAAAAAATAGGCTGTTACACTGGATACATTGTGTATCTCTCCACCAAAGTCAGACAACTCCAGTTTGAACTGGTTTGAATTACTAGAGTAATTTGTTAGACAAATTCTTACCATCAACGATATCATTCAACTCTTTCATTCTCTTCACTGATGGCTGCCCAAGCTCTTGCAAAACATAAATGTGATCAACATTCAAAGGATTGTTTTTAAGTTCTGTTCCAAATAGAACAATGCTCATTAAATCACGGGGAGAGTTGCGAACCATATCCAACATTGTTTCCCTGCAACACTGTTTTCAAACCACAAGAAAACTTTGGTTACTGTAACACATTATGTTTTATAACGGGTAATATCAAGATGGGGATACCGCTGCAGCCTCCCGTAGTAAACACACAGATCACGTGGTATATATGACATCATTGTGACGTATTCAGTCTGCACGTACCAACGCAGTAACAGCTATAGGTATGATCTGAAAATTGAATATCTGCAATATCGTGTGATATTGTTACGTTTCACTTTGGTCCAGGATGCATTACGACCGAAACGTATATTTGTAAAATATGATTTCCTCAATCATATGTCACAATGATGTCATATATACCGTGATCTGTGTGTTTACTACGCGAGGCCGCAGTGGTATCCTCATCTTGATATTACCCGATTTTACTACCTAAACAAATACTGTACTGAATGTAATTCAAATATCTATTAGTTAAAGGCAGCAGCAATGGACAAGTTCCAATAGAAATGTCTATATCTCACCTTTCCTATAATTCTCCCTCCCTCCCCAAATAGTAGTTCCCTGACAGCAAAATTATCTCTGAATCATCACACGTGGAAACAGTGAATTTGGGGACCGAGAAGAAGAAGGAAAAAAAAAAAAAAAAAACTGACGAGCACAATTTTCATTCTTGATAAACAAGTGAAATATTGTATGTGTTCATATGTATCTAACAGACAAGAACCAAATATTACATTATTGGAGTTTGCTGCAATGATCTATGACAAGTTGCCTTGGCACACATTCCCACCCAGTAAAGAACAGAATTGCTACAAATGAACTTCTCAATGAGGACTGGAGCACTGTTTAATAAATTAAAAGGGGTAAACAATAAATTCAATTACTTTCACCAAAGGATTATGGAAATTTACAAGAGGTGTCTCCCTACAAAACTAGCTCCAATTGGTTAAAAACGAGTAAACAAAAATTGGGTTACAGTTTGTATTAAAACAGATATAAAAGGGAATTGTATGTAAAAGTTAGGAATACTGATAACACGATTCTCAGATAACATTACAAAACTTGCTGTAGAATTTTAACCAAAGTAATAAAAGAAGCTAAACGTTTGGCCATAAATCATGAGATTAGTAGTTCAGATAATAAGATAAAAAGTGTTTGGAACATTATTAAAAGAGAAACAACTGCTTCACCCCTTGAACATAAACCTATACCTTTAAGCATTAACGATAAAATTGTAAATGACCCCTCTTATGTAGGAAGTGCTTTTAATAACTACTTCTTAACAGTTGCTGAAAAAATAAAAGGAAAATATATTGGGAATATGGATGCTATAGCAATACTTAAATCCTTGTCACCAAAAACCGCATCTATGTCTCTATTTCCCACCAGTCAAAATGAAATAGAAAAAATTATTAAATCCCTCAAAAATAAAAAGTCATTTGGTTATGATGAGGTTTCAACCCATGTAGTGAAACAATGTAACACCAGCATTAGAAGAGTTATTAGTCATATTTAATTTAATTGCAATGGAGCACAGGCTCCGGTGGCAATTTCCCTGCACACCCATCTTCCCCCTACTTACATTTGCCCTCTACAAATTTTATCCTTAAATTCTTTCAAAGTTTTTGGTAAATTATTCATCATTTCTCTTGGTAACTCATTCCAATCCCTGACACCCTTACATAAAAAAGATCTTCCGTGACACACTCAAGAAGTCAATAATCAAACCACTTTATAAAAAGGGTGATACCTCAAAGATTGAGAATTACAGACCCATATCACTTCTATCAGCATTTTCAAAAATCTTTGAAAAAGCAATGTATAGAAGGGTGTATGCACATCTACAAAAGAATGACCTGCTCTTTAAAGTAAAGTTTGGTTTTAGGCAAGGTGTTTCAACAGATTCAGCAATTTTTGCTTTTGTAAACAATATACTGGGATCAAAGCATAAAACATTAAATTCCCTAGGTATATTCTGTGGTCTTACTAAGGCTTTTGACTGTGTTGTTCATGATATTCTCCTAGGTAAATTAGACCACTATGGAGTTAGTGGTAAGCCATGACTTTGGTTTAAATCATACTTGGAAAATAGAAAGCAATGTGTATCACTGAAAAATGCTAATACAGGAGATGTTATAAACTCAGAATGGAGTATAGTTAAATGTGGTGTGCCTCAGGGTTCAATTCTTGGCCCTCTGCTGTTCTTAATCTATATAAATGATCTCCCACATATACTAGGTGATAATGAATATGTGGTGCTCTTTGTAGATGATACTAGCATATCGTTGAAAGACCACGATACAAAACCTTGAAAACACAGCAAATGATGCTATAAAGAAAATTAACAGTTGGTTTAATGCTAACAAACTAATACTTAATGTAGAAAAGACACAGTTACTTCAGTTTGTTACAAAAACAGCGGACAGCTATAATGTGATATCAGAAGGAAAAGCAATTAATGACAGTAGTTTTACAAAATTCCTGGGTGTATATATAGACAACAAATTGAACTGGAAGGAACAGATTCAACAACTTAAAAAACCGAATTCTGCAATATTTTCACTGAGGGTAATATCTAGAATAGCTAATATAGAAACCAGAAAGTTAGAATATTATCACTCCCTGCTCACTTATGGCATCTCATTCTGGGAGAACTCGTCACAAGCACAGAGGGTATTCAAATTGCAAAAGCGTGCTGTAAGAACTATTTGTGGAGTAAGCACATGGACGTCATGTAGAAATCTATTTAAAAACCTAGGTGTACTAACAATGCCAGCACAGTATGTATACTCCGTACTATCATTTGTAACGGAAAATCCTGAACACTTCAATCTTAATGCTGACATATATGGCCATAATACTAGGAATAAATATAATATTTACAAGGATTACAAATCGCTGTCAGTTGTACAGAAAGGGATAAAATTTACTGGAGCTTCCTTATTCAATGTCTTACCAACAGAAATTAAATGTTATCTACGAAAACCCAACTACTTTGAGTCCAAACTGAAAGAGTTTCTGCTTCAGAACCCATTTTACTCTGTGAAAGAATTTTCTTCTTGGAATTTGGTAACTAAGAATGACTGATAAAATAGTATATATGGTGTATGGAAGGGGAATGTGACAAAGTTGTCCACAATTACTAAAATGATATATGGTTTTTCTTACTATTGAAACTTCTGACAAATGAAGTAATTACACTGTTTATAAAATTCACTCATATATAGTTACTAACATGGGATAGCACGCACTCAAAAATTGCTATGAAAAATTATCATACTAACAGGTTTTTAAGTAATTGATAGCTTATGAGTTGTTGGTAATATAATTGATATTGTTAATAGGTGTGTGTACTGTTTCACACAAATAGCAACTAACATGATATAATATGTAGTCGCAAATTACAGTGAAACTTATCATAGTAACTGGTTGGTAAGAAAATAACTGGTTAATAGATGCCGGTAACAAGTGTATATACTGTTCCACATAATAAGTATTAATTAACTCGGGATTGTATGTGTAGATTACAGGATATATTGTTTATACTAATGGGTTGTAGCTAACTTGTTATCAATGTATAATAATATTGTCAATTATATAGTAATACAATTTTTTTTTTTTTTTTTTTTTTTTGTAACAGTTTAACGTCCCTTTTTAACAACGTGGTCTTTAGAGACAGGAAAGGATGGGGGCAAGGAATGGGAAGGAATTCGGCCATGGCCTTTTGAAGGAAGCATCCCGGCATTCGCCTGGAGTGATTTGGGGAAACCATGGAAAACCCAAATCTGGATGCCCGGACGGGGATTCGAACCGCCGTCCTCCCGAATGCGAGGCCAGAACGCTATCCGTTAGTAATACAATTGACATTATTAATAAGTGTATGTACTGTTCCACATCCCTGAGATTATTCTCACATGGGATCAAAGTGAACATATCTATCTATCGGTTTAATTCTAGATGGGGATACCGCTGCCTCGCGACTGTTAATGTGACGTCATCGTGACGTCGCGTTCAAGTACAGTCATCCACGTAAAAACATATATTGTGACCTCGCGTAGCTCAGTCACAATAATTTAAAGCTATACAATATCAACATAAACTGATATCCCGAAGGTGGATCAGATGCAGGCGGCCGCTGGTAAGCGGCTGCAGATGTCCGATAACACAACCAATACTGCTAATCTTCGCGGGTTCACTGCCGGATGATGATGAAATGCGAGCTTCACCTGAAACATTGAACATCTGATTGTGTTATCGGACATCTGCGGCCGCTTACCAGCGGCCTCCTGCATCTGATCCACCTTCGGGATATCAGTTTATGTTGATATTGTATAGCTTTAATATGTTTTTACGCGGATGACTGTACGTGAACGCGACGTCACGATGACGTCACGTTAACAGTTGCGAGGCAGCGGTATCCCCATCTAGAATTAAACCTATCTATCTACCAATATTTTGCTAACCCATGCCAAACCCACAGATGATCATACCACTAACAAGTATAGTAAAGAAAAATTTTCTTCACGCTGGAACAGCAACATTACATATGTTTTGTCGGTGTTTTGTAGTACATTAAAAGTCATTTACAAAAAACGTGTTAAAACAAAACTCTGAATCTTATCTTGGATACTTTTTGTTTGGCTTTACCCCCAGGGAGGTACAAAGATATGTCAAGGGAAAAGAGGTGGGAGGGATGGGGGGGGGGGGGGAAAGGAAGAAGCAGTTGCAAGGTGGCTTCACCATGCATGTGGATGATACCCTATCTCTACACGATCATAAATATTATTTCTCCTTCACCAATTCTTAGAGTTGAAAATCTTTATTCTGGCATCATCATCATTAGTTTTCTGCCCTCGGCAGGTTTTCTCTTGGCTGCTCTCCATACTTAATAAGTTTCTCTGACATGTTATTGTTAACACTGAAAAGTAAGCATTTATCTTATCTTTACAAAAAAAAAAACCTGTAGCTGAAAAAAGGGAGTGGGGTGGGGGGTGGGAAGAATTCTTTAGATGGAAGGAGGGTGTGGTACAAAAAAGCGTTGGGAACCATGCAAGGAACATGATCTAATCATCATGAAGTTTACTCTACTACAGCTAAAAATTCTTTTCGGGTGTCTACACGATAAATTCTGTCATACATGACATTTTCATAGCTACCTTCACTCTCTTCGTCAGGTGAAATGGTAAGTCGAAGTGGATGCATACTGAACCTAGTGTTAAATGAGTACCCAGTGGGGAAAGGAAGGCCAAAGTGTAGAGCTGATCACATCATTCCTAGTTCTGAAGAGCACAAATTGAAAATGTATCTTACCCAATGAGACTGGAAAGGAGCCACTAAGAGTTTTCACTAAATAACTGCTAAATCCAACAAGGAATACTAACATTCTTTGTTAAAAATGCTTTTATAGACATTAAAGTGCTCTTCAAGGCTCAAAACTTATAATGGTGGCTTTGCAACGACTGGTACTCAAGAAGAAATTGTCCTTTTGGTCCCCAAATTTCTACCCATGTTCCTAGGATGATATTATTTCCTAATAATATTGCCATAACATTGAACAGTAAGCGATTGTTGGATACGTGTCCTCAAATTCCTAGCACATTATGCTATAACAGGGAGCCATTCTGATCAAGGCGGCATATCCACCTGTCCATAGGCATCATTGATAATGTGGTTCAAAAATCGAAGAAGCTTAAAGTTTTAAACCAAATTTCTACTTTAACAAGTGTTAACTGTCATTTTGGTACAGGCTGCATTTCAGTCTGTCCACAACCTTCAATAATAATGCTGCTCTAAGATCAAGATAGCTTAAACTATTTATAAAGATCAATTTCTCAGGCCTTATTATATTGCCACTCTTTCAGCCTAACTTCAATCGGTTAAATCCTAGATCACGATAAGGCTACAACAACTTTCCGCTACACTTAGCTAAGAATTATCCGCATCACTTTTTTGAACAAAAAAACTCTAGTCCAGCCGGCATATCAACCTAAACAATACTGCTAGGAGTAGAACGAAACAATTTTGGTTGATATGAGCCCTTTACCGGGAATGAAGTTGTTTTAGCGGTATCATGATCTAGAATTACTATTTTTGCAACCACCTTTGAGAAATGCTGTAGGATATTACTATTGGGCATATTTCGTTGTTGTAGCAGCAATGTAATTCTTATTATCGTTGGAAATCTCAATATGACTACTGAAGATCACTACAGTTTAATGTTTCAGCAGTTTTTTTTAATGAAGTTTCTGAGGTATGAGTATATTTGATGACTATAATAGACTAATATTATTAAATAATATCGTCCAATGAACGTGTGTCAAAAAATTTTTAAACCAAAAGGACAGTTGCTTCTTAAGTACCAGCCATTGCCTAGGAGACCTAACTAACTAAAGATTACATCAAACCAAATCGTTTTAGTGCGAAATAACATTCAATAGCCGAAAATAACCAGTTTATAAAAATTTAATAAAAACGTAACGTGTAGGCCTACAAGTTATAAATTTTCAGACCAAAAGCGCTATTCGTTCTAGTGTTTTTCTCACTGCGCAGCGACCAAATGAAGCATAACCTTTTGCACAATAAGTAAAAAACTGCAAACAAATAAAATAATACCTATCTATTAATTTTTACTGGTCCAGAGGAAAACATGAGAAAATTTATGACGTTTACCTCTAGGCATATTTTCAGCAGCATTTCACCCATTAAATCGCCAGACTGTAATTCACATTTTCCGTACATACTATCAGTACACTCAACAACGAAAATCGTTGCATCTGTACCACCGTAATTATATTCCTTGTTACCGTACTGCCCTTCTTCAACATCGTCCAGTATTCCATCTATATCCATGATTCAATCACGCATCCAACAAAAACGAAAACAGCTGTCACGCCACTGTTATCACAACAATCGCAGAGGTAAATCACACGCACTAGGATCACTTCTCAATGATAAATAGGTGACGCAACTAATTACGAAGATATACTCAAATCAGAATATTCGCGCCATAGTTGTAACTGCAATAAGATCGCTGGGATAAAATATTGCGCAATGGGGTACAATGCAAACTTTTCCATAGATCTCAATATTATAGATTGGCTCTCTGGATGTGCTAACCCTTGGTACGCTCTCAGCTGGACTACGGATGTATCTGCTATGGATCGGCGAGTAGAAATAATCTAATTAAACTGGATAGAGTACAATACAAAGCCTTGAGGGTATGCATAGGAGCGATGAAGACGACACCAACAAACGTTCTGTTGGTGGAGACATTGGAGGCACCATTAGATTTGCGAAGACGCTATCTAGCAGCAAAATTTATGCTCAAGCAAACACAGTACAGCCATACATCAATTATGGAAAACATTAGGAAAATTGCTATAGCATATCACATGGAAAGGTATTGGAAACGGAAACAGGCACCTCCTCTGGCAATGGAATACTCCAAAGTCAGAGACCTACAAAAAGAGATACGGGTGTCAGGAAAACTACCCATCTATGAAAACAGATATAAGCTTTCGCTCATAGTAGCTAAAATAAAAGACGATTCATGCCAGTATAAAAATTCCATCGATCACATTGTACAAGTTCAAGAGTTTCTTGCAAGAAACGTCGCCAACGAAAGCTATATATACGGACGGAGCGAAGAACGAAATGGGGACAGGCTGCGCTTTCATAGACCCCAAAACAGGAGACTTCGGATACTACAATCTCAACCACCAAGCATCCGTAATGACAGCTGAACTTACAGCAATCCTGGAAGCCTTAAAATATGCGGGAGGAAGTAGGGAAGATAAGATTATTATATTAACCGACTCTCGTTCAGCAGTAATGATACTGAAGAACCACATAGCCCAGCGTCACAACAACCAACTAGTCTATGATATAATGAAGGAAGTAGATAAGCTACAAAGCAGGGAGAAAGAAGTAACAATAGCATGGGTTAAAGGCCACTGTGGTATGCGAGGAAACGAAATGGCAGACAACCTAGCCAAGAAAGCTATCACGGACGGAGTAAGACGCCCACACAAGATTCCTGCGTCGGACCACCTGAAGAAATTCAAAGAAACACTGAGATCTAGATGGGAAGACGAGTGGGCACGTACAGCAGAGTACAAAGGAAGTCATTACAGGGAAATCCACCCACATATACCCAAATCACATTGGTACAAAAAATGGAGGGTAACCAGAAAATTTTATGTAACAATTATGCGTCTGAAAGCCAACCATGGAGCCTTTATGAAACACTTACACCGCATCGGAGCCCAAGAGACGCCTTACTGTGAGTGTGGAGAGGTGGAGGACACCAACCATCTGTTATTAGGATGCCCGATGAGAAGAGCAGCAACAGAGAAGCTCCTCAAGAAACTACGCGACCTGGGTTACGTGAGCCCAACCAGGGTCACCACACTTCTGGCCACTGAGGACGTCAGAACGTATAAAATAATATATGAATTTTTTATAACGATGGGAATTACAATATAGATATGTTTCTGAGATTATGTTGTATATTGTTCTTTCTTGTATTAATTTTAATATGGGACAGGGAAATTGGGAAAGCATGTAATTGTATATGCTATACTGTAAATTAAAGTCTGTTTAGTATTAGTGTAATATACGAAAACATAAAATTTTTTACAATGTAATGTATACGTCATGTTAACTCTGCTTAGTATTAGTATCTGCAAATACATAATGTAAAATTGTATACATAGGATGGCTGTATGGTCAGGAAACCAAAAGCCAATAAATAAAAAAAAAAAAAAAAAAAAAACCCTGGCATGGAGGAATTCCTTCCTCCATGAAACCTGGAGGAAGGAAATTTCCTTCCTCCATGGTGCTAACTTGTCTATTTACTGATAAACAAGTGCATAACAAAATAGATAAATACAACAAAAGATGTAAAGCCTAGCATACATGGTACATTATTTACGTTAACTACAGTCACACAAACTACTGCCAATTATTTTTTAGATACCTTACAAATAAATTCTTCGATGCTGTAGTTGTCAATAAAAAAAACTTTTAATTTTTTCCCGAATTTATTCTTATCATCTGCCAGACATTTAATAGGTGTTGGGAGCTTATTGAAGTATTTATACTTGAATATCGAACCCCTCTTCAAACAAATGTGAACTACTTGTAATCGTTTTACTTCTATTAATTGTGACTAATTTTGGGAAAGTGGTCAGTATTGTACAGAGAAAAAAATAGGTATTGTAGCTGTGCGTCTACTATAACCAAAGAAATCATATATATATTTTTTAAAAAATAATTGAAAAATATTTATTTTTTGTTCTATATATACTAGAATATTGGCGACAAAATGCTCGCAGCTGTCATTTATACTCTTGCGACGTACCTCTCAGTTCGTGCCACTGTAAGCAAAGCGGCGGTTTGCTTATCTATTATAAGCAATTATAAATCTGTAAGCAAACTGGGTGTGCCTGAGAGTTTGAAACGGAATCACGCAAATACTACCGTAGAATTGTATTTAAAGATTTCAAATTTTGAAAGCTCATGGTCTAGATAAAAATCTGCGAAAATAACTTATTACTTATATGTACCAGCGGGCAGAGTAATAAATTATAATCATTTCGAGATTGGAGAAATATGAGCACACTATATTTGTAATGAGCATTCCCTTCAATAAAAAATGACAAAATATTACACTGTTATCTTCAGTTTCTGTTTTATTTTTTTACTTCAATTATTTGATTCTTTAATTTTCTGTAAAGTAATATTAGTAAACTTCGGCTAACAAACGCAACAGGTTGGCTACCATGCGAAATTATCAACATCATGACAAATGTTGTCTCGAGTACTACACACCATGGAGGAAGGAATATTCCTTCCTCCATGCTACACACGTCTGTAATCGTCGCTTATCGCTGAACATTAACAAACGCTATGTGCCGAAACGTTTCCCCTATATGTCATATGGATGCGAAATCAGCTTTCTCTCGATCAATGATGCCTGAGAATCAGCTACAATAAACATCATCAGATAACAATACATATTCCTTGCGTGGTAGATTTTACGGAATTGTCCGAAATTGAAACGACTTTACTCGATTAGAATGTATTTGGTGCAGATGTAATTAAATAATATTACCCAAGGAACGTGTATACAAATTTTCATACCAAAAGAACAATTTATTTAAACATGGTTCGCATTATGGAGAAGCCTTACTTCTTCTTGGCATTATTCTCGCATTCCAGGATTTGCTTTACTGGACTTCTTCTTCGATTTATGCCGATCTTGTGCCTCTTTAGGTGAGGCATTACTAGTTCCATGTCCTCTCGCAAGATATCCAGCTAGCGCTTCCTGGGTCTGCCCGTGGTCTTCGGCCCTCCGAGTGCTATTCTCGCAACTGAAATTTTATTCCTGGTTAATTCATGGCCGTATCATCGCAGAAGACCCTCTCGCATTTTCCAAGGGTTTGGAGCTACACCAAATGCCGTCTAAACGTTCTCATTCGTGATGAGGTCCAATCAAGTGAGTACTTGAGCCAGCGAATCATCTTCATTTACATGACAGGTGTAACATTATCACTAACCCCCCAACCATTTTATTATTATTAATATTGAATTATGTAACATTTATTAGATATATATATCCTAACTAAGTGTATTAATGTTTGTAGGTTTATTTCTAATATTGCTGGGTTCCACAGTCTGTAGTTGAAACCGGGGTAGCATACTGTTGTCTATTTATGTAACAATCTTTGATCATAACAGCTGGCGGGCAGTGATTGTTGATTGGACGCCTCCATTGTTGTCAGGGCCCGAGGCATATTGTCTCTGCAAGTCAGTCTGTGTATCGTGCCGCTTGGAAGAATTGTCTCTGTTGGAGGAGGTCATTGTACACAAGATAAAATAGCTTCTGAAACGTATGGGAATCTTGTGCCAATGTAACATAAATGTTTTAGAAGTCGTATCAACGCACGTTATTAATTAAATTCAATAATAAATCTACGGGAACAGTGAGTTTGTCATTTCTAGACCTCTTAATGTTGTGGTGAACGAGAAAACTTTTTTTCTGTTCGCCTTGCCACTCCCGAGAAGGACATATAAACTGTGGGTAACCTCTAGTCATGTCAGCAGTAGTACTTATAAATAAAACTCTCAGTAAGGATAGGTATATATATTCACACTTTATTACATCATTTCTGTACAATAAAGCCTATCCTAGCTACCTCTATAATTCCATAGACTCTTATCCCCACCTTGTTATTTTAATCCTTGCCTTCTATATTACTTACGAATCACTGGCTAGTTCCCACTGTTTTACTGATGGTGAACCACTTCGCTACATTACTTCGGAGTCCTCTGGCTGCATTGCTGCATAGGAAGCCTATCCAACTTCCTAGACCTTCCCAAACTCCTTCTGCTGCTAACGACCTGTTCCTAGTAACTAGACATTAGACACTATTCTCAGCTCGTGCCTCCCAGTTTTGTGCAGCTCCCCCCTCCCTATCATCCGAAGTGGGGGGTGCCTCTGGCCAATAGGAATAATTCTTCCCTACCATCTGTCTCCAAATGACGTCTTGCTATCTCCTAATTTTGCTGACTGGTGTCATTGCTGCTTGGATGATTACATTCCAAAGCTTCTGGCTGTTTTTAATCTCTGTTGTAACTGCACTGATTCCAACCACTGCTACCTGCAATCAACTTTCACCCCAACTTTAATAATTTTATTACCTGTAGTCCAAAATTCCTTGACCGTCCACCACAATGTGTTTATCCGAGCTAACAGTTTACACTGTTGAAAGAGGAGAATTTGGGCTGACCTCTTAAATATTACGCCGTCATCCAAAGTCAGGATAGGGGTTAGCTTATGACTGCTCCTGATACCAAGTTAGTTGATGTTTAAGTCTGACACTACGATCTGAAGTTGCAGTAATTCACTTTCTTCGTCGCCAACATTCTTAAGTATCGCCATAACAGATAACGGATTTCAGGTTAATATTGAAATAAGAAAAGTCCACTATAGGTAAAAATTGTATATAGTATAATAGTATCAGCGTGTAGCCTAAGGCTGGATTCGAATTCTTTAGTGTAGATTGCAGGTCATCATTAAATTCATATTCACTTATACTCCCTAAAATCTTTCACAACTCGCGAAAGATGAAATTAATATTTTAAGCTCACGAACGAAGAACCGAGAAAAGATTGAACTGATCAACGGACATATATATGAGTTAACACTCTCATTGCCATCACGGATCTCCCAGAACTACCCAACACCCCGCAACCACCACAACCTCAGGAAGTAGACTCTTAAGAACTACCCACCATTACAGCGGGGATGGTGAGGCTAGGCACAATCCGCCACCCATGTAGGTGCCCGCGGGGAGCGACGGGGACGCGGCGCCAGCCACGGACCAGGCCGAAGCGGAAACCTGACCGTATAGTTACATCCATCTCCGCGAGTCCAGCAAGCGCCCGGCGCACCCGTCCCCACAGAGAACAAGGCGGAAGCCGTAGCGGACCGGGCGCGACGCGGACCTACCCTTGTCGCACGTTCCGCCGCACCCTCCGCCAGCGCAAGCAACAGCAACAGGCATCAGGTTCACACGCTATAGGGAACGCTCCAAGTGAAACGTTCTGCCGCACCCGAATGACACTCCGGTGTGGATGCCTCTGACGAATACGACTTCCCGCTCACTTGTTCAAGCTCGCAGAGCACCATCGTAGTGCGCATCACACCTCAGCTTAAAGCCTTGGCGTACGAGTGTCGCTGCCCCACCCGGGTCAAAGACCATACACTACTGGTGCACACATATAAGAGGACCTATTTTGGCAGCAAATGGCTCATACCGGCGGCAAGGGTACCTTGATCATTGATCACCGGTCCCAGCGAAGGTGATTCTATCCAATCTGAAGATGACCCCGGCCGTTGCCAGATCACGCCAGCTTACCGGTACCGTCCGTTGCCTCCCATCAGGGACTCGTCACCTCCCTGCTACACGGGTCCTACTGCAGTGATCCTTCAGTCATACTGCCCGCGCGTTGGCAATGAGTGCTACCGGCGGGAAGGCTGAACCGCGTCACCCCTCAACGATCTCAGTCTTCCGAAGATCAAGATCACCGGTCCGTTTGTTTGGTCCATACCAGCGGGAACCACTTCACCTGATCACCGAAGCCCACCTCTGCAGTGGCCGCTCCCGAGAACCGGAATACGACCCCACCTTCTAGCGGTACCGTTTGAGTGAAACCGTTCTGCAGGGCACACACTCATCTCCCTGAACCCCGTCCGGCATATAGTTGGATATAACAGGGGCATCGCCACAGTGTGCATTTCCAAGGGCAGGGTGCACTACATCCCTGTGTGTCCCGTCCGGTTTACCCGGGGAGGACCGCCGGTACCTTCCGCAAGACCCCTACAGCGCGGCCGACACAGACTTCCTCACCAATTACTGGTGCTGTCTCCTTGGCGTGGCGGCGGCGCGGACTCTCAATCCTCCACACAGCAGGCGCCTTCGGCGTGGACTTGCGGACCTTTCTCCCAATTACTTGGGCAGTCCCCACGTCGAGCTCGGGGCCCCAGGGTCGCCAGTCCCGTATCCCAACCCTTAGGAGGGCTGAGACTCCTGAGTGTCGTCTCACGCCCCAAGAAGCTCATTACGACCGAAGTAGTCTTGGTACTCTTGTTAGCGAAGCTACCTTCGCAACGTTTGAAGAGTCACCGTTCGGGCACACATTCGTGAAACCCTCCCACTCATTTTATACAGCCGGGGACCCCGTTACCCAGATACCTGGGATTGGGTAACAAACCAAACTGTTTTACGGGTATCCTCCGCGCGGTCAGTCGGGGCTAGTCTCGGATACTAGGACATGGGCACGGCCAGGTCCCGAACCTCAAACGACTGCCTCCTGCGGATTACCCCGTCCGTGGACATTGGGTCGCCATTCCGTATCCACACAAATTGGCTGGTCTTCTACAGCCATTTGTCTTCTTGTTAGCAAGGCTTCCCTTGCAGCGTTTGAAGAGTCACCGCCGGGGCCACTTGCGTGATACCCCTACCGCTCATTTTGATGCAGTTGGCCGACGCCAGTTGCCCTGTACCTCCATACAGGGATTGGGTAGTCGACTGACTGCTTTACGGGAGACCGCCAAGCGGTCCGCCGGGAGCTAGTACCGGATACTAGAGTAATCTGCACTCCGACACCTCAAACGACTGCTCCGCATGGCCTCCTTAGCTCGGACCCCAGGAGCGCCAATCCCGTATCCGGACGCAACTAGAATACGCCCAGACCCCCTGGGCGAAATAAAGTTGAAGTAAATGTCTATCATCTAACTGTTAATCTTGAGTATCACTCCGTACATCGATGAATATCAAGAGTCCTCACAGTTACCAGGTGTTGAATTTCTATGTTCACTTCCTACATTTTTTCAAGTGTTGCTGCCCACTCCGAAACATTACACACACGACCGAAGCAGCCTGAGTGTGCTGACAGCAGATCCAGGATTTTGGTTTGGGGGAGCTTGAGTGAGATAAGGGTAGGCTTTATAATTATGCCACCCTTAAAACATCGGTAGAGCTTATTTAAAAAAAAAAAATCTGCAAAGTTACGATATGGACCCACATACTTAATGCTAATTGAGCAAGAAAATAGGGAAAAGCGTGGAAGCCACTGTTTTATTTTGAACCCCTAGCTCTCTCAGATCTCATTGACATTTTAATATGTTTCAGCCACAATTTGTCTGAATGTTTTATTCTATCTTAAATCGCCTATTATTATCTTATTATTAACGCGAGAAGTTCTATTTCTGATATTAGCAAATAACTTTTGAAATATTTCTTCATCCACTGAGATTTTTGGATTGTATTTCTTATAGTTTTTTCTATGATCTGGTGTATATTGTTTTACTAGGCACATTTTATTTTGTGTGTAATTTTTAATAACCGTCAACTACGCTTCCAAATCGTTTATTTCCCGCCTGAATGACGTAATTCAAAAGATCTTCCTGCATTAATTTCTTGCTAGTTACATTTAGTTTGAACATTATCTCACTTTCTTTAAAAAATTATTCTGTCTTCTAGTATATCTTTCTCTTAAAAACTCATTCTTTAACATCGCGATAATGCCAGTACCGGATTAACCACGTAGGAGGAATTAAAAAATGCTACGGGCGCCGCGTTTTCTGGGGGTCCCGTGCCTTCTAGGGGGCCCCCATCACGCCTAGGATTCTCGGAAGATAGGTGACCTTTTTTGTAGCTCTTCTGCTGCCCCTGACAGCGAAAACCAAGGGTCCCTTTTTAACATTTTCTACGTACCCGCGCTGTTTTAATCCAGCAATGGATAGTGTACTTGTCTTTTATGATTCATCGGACTAATGATGTAGTCCTACAATGAGGCTATAATTTAGAAACTTACAATTCGACTTTTGACACTTAAATTTTGAATATATCTACAAACAAATGTTATATTATTGTTCTATGAATTTTTCTTTTTCTTCTGAACTCATTTTTAACTTTGCAGATTCACTTTTAGCAAAAATTAACATAAAAAAATAAACTTTTACTACTTGGACTATAAAGTTTGTTTTGAATTAAAATATGTCTCTCCATGTGTATAATATGCTGCCGTTGTATAATTTGAGTTATCTTTAAAATTGAACGATTTTTCTTTGATGTACATGCTCCGAGACAATATGCATTTCTTCACTGTTGACGCACCTGGTGCAATGAGCATAAAAATCGCAATATCTCTTCAAATAAAATTTTTAGATCATGGTTCAAAATGATCACAATTTTAAGCTCTGTCAGAAAACATGAAGGGAACAAAACGGATTAACTCTGAAATTCCTAAATTTTGTTTCTTTAGGATGTCAATTTAATTGCGAGTTTAAAGGTGCTTTATTATTAATGAAATATTTATGAGAGTTATTCACTATATAAATGGCATGGGATAGACTCCCTTTAGAACGGTTTTGGTTAGATTATAGATATATGATAATAGCTCCCATGTGGGTACCACTTCAGGATAACCTCATACATGCCACTGGTCGAACAATAGTTACGTCAATTTTTGATTTAAGGGCATCGTCCTATCGAAAAGGACTCCTATGACCTAAGACCACTTCAGCCAGGCTGCGTTAACTCTGTTTCGAACGTCTGGGAGTGTCCGACCATTCCAACAGATAACTGTTCCCAGGTATTTGAACACAGATGACTTCCAGAGTTCAACGCTGTCGATATTAACATACCCCTTACTTGGAACTGTACACTCCATGTACTCAGTCTTCCGTAACGCATGCCTTGTCTGTCGAGAGATGATTGGATTTGTTGTTATGGAGGAGCTATGCAAATATACAAGAATAAATAAAAAGAATGACATCAGCAAATCAGCTGTAGCACAATATTCAGCTGAGAGAGCGCACACTATTTTATTTGGTGACCACAATGTACTGGTTCAGAAAAGCAGATGGTGGCCCAGGTGAGTCAAAGAAGCATTGTAAATTTAAAAAAAGACCAGATAATATGAATTTGGGCATTGGAGTACAACTTGACCAAATGTGGGATGCAAGTCACCATCAGATCACAAATGGTTAACTTGCTCTTCAGGAGCTATACGCTGCAAGGATTCCAGCCATCGCAGTACTCTGAAGAAAGCCACAGAATGATGTCAAAAATGTTAAGTTTCCACCCGGAAAGCCAAGATAACAAAAATTAATCGCTTTGTGTTTCATGACAATGTATTGCTTTGGATCACCAAGCACGGTGACAGAGTTGTAGTCCTAAAACTGTTACATGAATCTGTTGTGAAGTTATACACATTTCCATTCTGTCAGGTCATTGTGGATGGAAGACACCTAATTAGTGAATTGTAAAACAATATTGGTAGTGAGGTCGTAAGGGAGATGTCAGAGAGTGTATGTGAAATATATATAATGCAATGAGAGACAAGATTTTGAAAGAGCTAGAGAGAAGTTGGAAGAATTAACTAAAGCATTTTTAGAGAGTTGGTGGAGATATGATGGTTCCATTTAATCAAAACAGGTATCAGTAATGTACTTACCCATCACAGATGATTTATGGTTGTTTAGTCATGGTTTATTTAGAAGATCAAACAGCAGAATGTGTTGCTACAAATTTTTTTTAGAATACTGAAATTTGGCATTTCTGACTCAATCAGTACAGATCTTGGATCTAATTTCGTATCAGGGATATTCATGTGAATATATGCAAGACATTTCTGATGAAATGGACAGAGGAGGTCAAGTTGAAAGTGTAGCACTAGATCTTTTAAAGGCCTTTCACAGAGTGAGCCATAAAATGGTGATAAATAAGGTAAAAACAATTGAAGATGATAAAAAAAGTGATTTGCTCACTAGAAGAATTCTGTTTTTAATGATGATTTTCTATTTAATACTGGGTATAGTTTGTACAATCTGGCATAGGCTTGGTTTATTTTATTATTAATGTGTGTGTTCCACGTTAAACGCCTGTCAAGGTCGACACCGAGGTACTTAATTGATTGGTCAGGTGGGTTCCATGCAATGTTATTTCCCACGATGTTTATCTCTGGCGGGTTAAGTGGGCATCTCAGTGTAAAAATTTTGGCTGGACATTTTCGGGGTTTAGCGATATTTGCCAATGATTTAACCATTCGGTTAGTTGTGAAATTGCAACATGTAGGTAACTGCGCGCGTTGTGTGAAATATATACTACTGTGTTATCAGCTTCCATTGCAGTCGAGTTATTTGTGAAAGTTGGAATGTCCGACGTGTATATGTTGAATAGGGTGGGCCCTAAAACAGATCCTTGTGGGACTCCTGCTGTTACTGGTTTTGCTGAGGATATTTTTGTGCCCACTCGTACTTTGAAGGTTCGGTTCTGTAGAAAGCTTTCTAAGATTTTCTACAAATATAGAGGCATTCCTGTATTTTTGAGTTTACATAAGAGTCCAATATGCCATACTTTGTCAAATGCCTGGACAATATCGAGAAAAGCAGCCAGGGTGTGATGTTTCAGTTCAAAGCCCCTTGTCACGTCTTCAACCAGGCGTAGTATTAGGTGAGAGGTTGAGTGCATTGGGCGAAATCCAAACTGACGTAGTGGAATAGTTCCCGTAGCATCAAGGATAAAGTAAGCCGCGTCCGTATTATCTTTTCCAATAATTTTGATAAGGTTGGGAGTAAGCTTATAGGTCTATAGCTAGAGGATAGGGAAGCTGGTTTATTGAAAACCATGATATTAGCATGTTTCCACGCTGTTGGAAAATATCCAGTACAGAGAATGCTGCTAAAGAGTGCTGTGAAATAACTTATTGCCTTAGGGGGTAATGACTTCAGCGCTATGTTGGGTATATTATCATGACCTGGCGATTTTCTTACGGGCAAACCTTTAATTATTTGTCTCAGTTCTGTTGGGGTAGTGAATTTGACATAATGCTCCGCTTCAGTGGTCATATGCCGATTGGAATCTTCGACTGTTTTGTTGAACTCATGATCTGCTATAGGATTGGGTTCGAAGACGTTTTCAAAATGATCTGCTAAAATTTCGCACTTCTCTGAATCACTAGATATGTATTTGTCGTTCCATGTTAAGGGCGGTAAGACAGTGGGTTCCCTGAGAATTTGTTTCGTAGTTTTCCATAGAGACCTATCACCAGGATCTAATTCCGATAGATAATTTTGATATGTTTCGTAGCGAAATGAGTCAAGTTCTAGTTTTACCTGTCTAATTAACTGGTTTAGGAGCCTGCGTTGGTGCGGGAGTCGCTGCCTTTGCCACTGTCTGCCGGTTTGATTTTTGTAGTTGATCAAGTCAATGATTCGTTGCGGTATTCTTTCATGGAGTGACTTAAACTTTCTTGTTTGAGGCTTCTTGGTTGATAGTTCATTGATTTGATGAATTGCAGTTGTTAGATGTTGAACGCCTAGAGAATGGTAATAGTATCTGATTGAGATTAAGTTCGAATAAATTCCAATTTACCTGCCCAGGTAGTATCTTTGGTGTTTGTTCTATTGTTTCGGGGCTTGTACCAAATTTTGCTAAAACCGGGAGGCGATCTGAATCTAGCTCAGAAATTGCTTCCATATATATTGGTAGTGATGTGTTTTTTGCTAAGGCAATATCAAGTACGTCAGGCACAACATTTCTATTATTAGAAAAGGAAGTCGGCCCGTGTGGAGCGACTATATGCAGACCAAAGATTACCCTGCAGCGTCGAGCAGTTTCCTACCGTTGAGTGTTGTTCTACATACCCAAGCTAAGTGGTTCCCCATTAATACGATAGACTGGTTATGATCAAATATTGGCACGAGTTGTGAAAGCCTTCGATTTGGTTGTTTATAAGCGGCAATGATTGTTATATCGGAGTTAGTTTTAGTTTGTGTTCGGATTCCAACAGTTTCGAGATCATTAGCGGGCATATAAATCGAGTAATGACTGATGTGGTTTTTAATCATTATAGCTACACCGCCGGAGGCTATAGGCGCGTCACGGTCTGTTCTGTATATTTTATATCCAGTGACTTTGAAAGTATCATTAGAGGTAAGATGTGTCTCGGTTATACAAGCAATATCAACATTGTGGCGACTCATAAATTCTGCAAGCATAGATTTTTTTATTCCGTACACCGTAAGTTATTTCGCTGAATATGCTGTGAGTTTGTTTTATCTTAGTTTAGCGTTATTTGGTCAGCTGTATATTCAGGATATCGTAGAGGGGGCAGAATTGTTGGTAAAGATGGGAATCCCGGAGAGGCCAGATTTTGCGATGTGTGCATCTCAGTCAGCTGTCTATCTGAGTTAAGCTTATTTTGGTGTAAAGGTTTCTTGAAACTTTTAAGATTAATTTCTTCATAATATTTACATCCCTTAAAGTTCACTGGATGTTCCCCACCACAGTTAACACATATCAGTTTTGTAGTCCCCGTCGGCTGTGGTGGTGGTTGCGGTTGATGTTGTTGCTGATACTGAAGCGTCTGCTGCTGCTGCTGGCGATAGTGCTGTTGATGGAACTGCATTTGCTGTGATGATCGATCAGCATGGAGATCTTCGCTGTTAAGAGCTTCAACAGCTGCATTTTCATAATACTGATGTAATGCTACACTGAATGAAGTCATTGCTCCATCAGTATCTGCCATAGTGTTCCGAGACATATGTCTCTGGAACACTACGGAGAGGACGCCTTATTTAAACTGTAGCAATTCAAATCCAAATCAATTGAGAAAACTCGAACGAAAGCTCGATCAGTGAAAAGATTCAAATATATATAAAAGAAACTATTTTACACTACGAGCTCAATGAATAACAGTTGCTACAGTAAACACCAAAGATGATAATGAAAGCTAAAGGTTGATTATGATTACAATGTGGGGAAGGAGCTACTTATTAAAGACCCAAAATGTAAATACCTTGGCATAACATTTGATAACAGACTTAACTGGGCAGTGGACTGGTAATAGGGAAGGGGTTCAAAATCCTTCACCTGTTGGAAAGAGTGATGAGGGGATGCACTAGAGAAGCAAGGGAACAGGGGTAAAAAAACTTTGGTCAGATCACTGTTGGAATATGGTGGTGTAGTTTGGGACCCACATTTTGGGTATCAAATACTGGAGTGGGTGCAGAGGAGGGTTGCCAGATTTATCTTTGGAAATTACCGCAGAACATAACCAGTAATTAATATTAGAAAGGAGCTGGAGTGGGATTTATTGGAGGATAGGAGGGTGAAGAGAGTCCTGGGAGTGTACAAAGCCTATACTGGTGATGAAGCATGGAAAGATATTCATCCGAAAACTAAGAGACGTGCTTGGAAGGATAAGGTTGACCATAACCACAAGCTGGCACTTGATTTCAGGCATAACGGTGTGGGGAAATTTTCTTTCATAGGAAAGGTTGTAAGGGACTGGAATAAATTGCCAAGCGAAGTGATGAATAATTTACCGGAAACAATGGAGGAATTTAAGATAAAAATTAGTAGAGGGCAAGAGTAGATTGGAAGAGAAAAGGAGAAAGGAGTGTGTAGGGAGATTGCCACCAGAGCAGGCGTTCCATTGCAATTTTATCAATTATTATTATCAGGGTTGTAAGTTACTGGGTATTGAGAAATTGCCAATAATACATTTCTATCCACAAGGAAGCTGTAGGACTGAACGAATTCATAGAATATTCGAGAAAATGCTGAATAACTATAAAAACAATTGTAAAAATACTGGGATTTGTTGTTACCTTATATTATTTCAGATTATAATGTTAATGCCAGTATATGGGGAACACCATCTGAAATTAGCTATGGTCGAGAGATTGTGGTATAACAGAGATGAATAACTATAATAATTACTCTTAGAGAAAATTGGTAGTTAAGGGTAACGTTGGAAATAAACAGATGAGAGATAGCTCAGGATCGGCGAACTTGGTGAGAACTTGTCGTGTTCGTTTTGAATTTAAAGTTGTTTGCGAAAAAGAACCTGTGTAACTTCGGATGATTAAAGATGTTATGACTTTATAAATAAAAAGGAATCAAAGCATATAAGTTCATTGGTTGTTGGCGAAGCTAGAAAACTTCAGAAGAAATTACATTAAATAATCAAACAGATATCTTTACTACGAATACGAAATAAATAAGTAGAAATACGAGCTAAGACAACATAAATACACGAAATACAATTTTAAAAATACGACACGAAATGCGACATGGCGATCGTGCAGTTGATACAAAATAACAACTAAGTTACAATTCGAGGCAGTTCTATCATTACCGTGGCGCCAAAATCTGATGATGAATTCTTGGAGAACTCGACGAAATAAATCGAAAATAAAGAATAAAATTTTTTGATATCTCGCTTGGTTTTCGAGATATAACATGTTAAAAATCAGCCATAGGTATAGTTCCTTCTGCTTTTGATGGTTTTTCTTCTGGTCCAGGCTGTATTTCAACCTAACAACAATCACTAGGAAGAAAATAAAACACCTATAGTGCATTTCCACCATGTAGATATGATGGTTTTGGTGAAAAAATTTTTTTGGTCCAGGCCGGATCTCACCCTAACCTCATCACTTTTGAGTTACAATATCTCGAGAACTAAGCGAGATATCAAAAAACTTTATTGTTTATTTTCCATTTGTCTCATCGAGTTACGTAAGAATTCATAATCAAATTTGGCTATAGCGAAATTTTTCTTCTGGTCCAGGCCGTATTTCAACCTAACTACGTCAATTTTGAGATACGATACCTCGAGAACCAAGCGAGATATCAAAAAAATTTATTCTTTATTTTCGATTTGTTTTGTCGAGTTCTATAAGAATCAATCATCATATTGTGGCGCCACGGTAATGATAGAATCCCCCAATTCGACAACAAGAATTCATCGAGAAAAGATCCTAGAAACGACTAACAACAAATTGACGGCAGAGCGGACGATCAGGAACTATTAAAAAAAAATATCGCAGTCGGGAACAGCTGATCTGGGATACATTCCATCTGTGCTGATATTTGCTACGTCGCATATGGAGGTGTTTTGAACGGCTACAGCGACTGAACCACTCGTATATACAGCTAAGTGATTTTTCTAAAGAGTACTAAAGTGTAATAGTCTACCATACACTTTAAATTTTCAAATAATTCACTGTTCATAACCTTACGGAGTGTAAATTATTTTCTTGACCTTTTAACTTGCAAATTAATTTCACGAAGAACACGACGTTACCTGTAAAGTCAGATTTTAGTAATTTCAAGTGTACTTTATTTTAATTTGCGTAAAGTAGAACATGTACACATTGCATAAATTTCGCAAGCTTTCCAGCTATTTATGTTAACAAACAATTTCTTGAAGATATAGGTAGACTGATGAATAATTTTTTCGAATTGAAAAGTTGCCGACTTTAGTCCAATTTTGACTGAATCTTTATATAATATTAATTTGTCGTAAGAACAGTTTGATTGTTTTTTGGAACTTTCTGTTCCCAATCGGGATTTTTTTTTTTTTTTTTTTTAGAAAAAAATAAAATATTTTAATATTATGCAAGAACCTGTTGGTTGTAGTGAAGTAACTGAACGGACAACACTTGATGACCCCGAAATGGTTTCTCCCAAGCACTCAAATATGACAACACTTATAGAAGGCATCACTAATGATGAACCACAGTCACTGAGTGGTACTAACAAAAACACTCAACTACCTTCAGACACGATTTCAGACTTAAAACAGTTTGTGTTCAGTTTGTTTTTACAATCTGAACAATTTCAAAATGCACTGGTTGAACAGAAAAGATAGTTGTCGGAACACTTTACTAAATCTCATGAGGGCTTATGCAATAATTTCAGTTTGCAGTTCCAAACTGTTAGCAATCAACTTGACAGCATTACGAAGGAGGTTGCATCTAACAAAAAGATTTGTGAAAAATATATAGGTGAATTGAATGACAAAATTGACATTATCAAGACACAAACTGACAACACTGATTTAGCCATTGAGGAGTTGACATTTAAGGTGAAGAGTTCAGAAGAGAAAATCTGGGCAATTGAACAGAACAATACGAGAATGAGGGGTCAGGTAGAGACGATAGTAACAGACCTCCAGACATTAAGTAATACAATTGAAAGTAATGATAGTAGGCCTAATACTGTAAGGGAAAAATACGAGGTGAGTGATGTTACAATTAATGGTGATATAAATCATGTAAAGGATAGACAAATTGTTAAAGAAGGGTTTCACTTAAAAGATGAGTTTAAGCATGAAAGTAACCAGGTGGAAACTTACACGAAGACAGATTAATAAGTGGAAAAGGGTTGTAAGTCTATAAAAATGTTTGATATCAGAGACATTAAAGGAACAGGTGGCTTTGATCAGGTAAAAGAGATGGAAGAGACTTTAATGAAGGTAGATGGATTAGGGAGTTTGATGATTTTGAAGGATGTAAACTGTGACATTTTTTCCATTGTTGGGGAGAATTATGTTTGTGATGATGAATCAAAGCAGTTACAGAATAATGATGTTGAACATTGTCAGAGTTCTTTACATATTTTTGAAGTTGGTTTGCCATGTTACTGTTCTGGCAAAGTAAGATTAATTGTAAACAGGAAGTTGCTTTGTATGAATAACTGGGAAAAGGTGAACTGGAAATATAGAAAAAAAGGTTTTCTTTTTTGTAGAGGAGTAAGCTATGCTTACTGCCTCATCCTGTGTACAAATTCAATCAGGACATTGAATCTACAACTCAGAAAATGATGACTTAGTTTAAGATGAATGAAAAGATTTAACACTAGTGCAAGGCACAGGTGTGTAAAGATAAACTCCATCATATTGGAATTCCCTATTATTATTAAGTTGTAGTTAGCATATTATTATTCAGTGCCACAAAACACTTGTAAATAGTACTGATTGTTGTGACTGCGCACAATTCAACTGTAATGATAGTAAAAGTTTATAACCATTAAGTGGAAGCTGTCACTTACCAATATTGATGATCTCGATCAGATGTGCAGTCTTCGGCTGTTACCACAGCATACCATTACATAAAAGTTTATTGTCTATTAAGACTTTCTTTTAGTAAATATATAGTTTGTTAGGTATACCGGAGCATTAGAATGAATAGAATGAGTGGAGAAGAAACGAGGTGTTACTATGATAGAATAAATGTGTAATGAATTAAGAAGTAAAATATCATATAGAGATGGTACAACAGCACAGTCAAGACTCAGTTCCTGTAAATAAGGCCACTATCTAGGCATTGCCTTTAAATGATACCGAAAGGTTCGGGATTTGGTTAACACAGGCATAGCTGAGGTCCAGGTAGAACCTTCAAATGACTCTGTTGTTACATCTCATAGCCTAGATATGGATATTCAAGATGAAGTAAAGTGGAGAGAAGTTATTACTTATGGGGAGAATATAATGTAAAGTATTGAAGAAATAAAATAAAAATGAAGCTGTGATGATGATGCTAGATTAGCAAGAAACAATGGTGTCCCAGTCGTATTAGCGAGGGTGGATTGTACTGGTCCAGGGACCAAATATGTGATTTAAATAATGTTACCGGTTATACAACAGTAAAATGGTTCAAAAGGATCGGTCTTATGAAGAATATAATGTACCAAGGGCAGGTAATAGAATTTTTAAATTATTTGCATGGTATGCTTGGTAAACAGGCGGAGGCCATGACAGCCAAAGATGATGATATTGAATAACAATTCTGTAGTATAATATTGGTTTTTAAGTGATAAGGACAGTAACTCTGTAGTGAAAAAAAAAAAAAAAAAAAAAAAAAAAAAAAAAAAAAAAAATGGAAAAGTCTTAACATGATTAACTGTTTGGGTCCAGGTACCTACTTCCTCACAAATCAATATTCCATTCATGCGGTGTTGTAGTGGTATAGGTAGAAATGTTATTGGGAAATGATGATAAAGAGATGACAAAATGAAAATAATTTGCATGTATTATGAAAAATTATGTAAAGGTCAAGAAAAAAAATAATGATGCATAATAATTAGGCAATTAACTATTGTAAATACTTTTGTTCCATGTACTTGAATAATTCATGAGATTGATCTATGTTTTACATTTTTGAAGATTAGTGAATAGTTTTTATTAATAATTAATTTTGCTGATAAGATGGGTAATGCAAAGTTGTTGCCTGTTACAGACTTTTCGTTTCAGTGTACTATGGGTGAACTGATAACGGTGCTGCATTCCCATGACAGGACAAGAAGAGGAAGGATTTATTGTTTTTTTTTCTTCATTGTTGAGATTGTGAAAAATGTGATGTATGAATAATGATGCAAAGCGAAGACTGAAAGGTTCTCAGTAAGTTTGCCAAAATATTTGTGAATACAAAGATATATGGCAAACTTGAGGGGGGCTGTGGTATAACAGAGATGGATAACTATAATAATTACTCTTAGAGAAAATTGGTAGTTAAGGGTAACGTTGGAAATAAACAGATGAGAGATAGCTCAGGATCGGCGAACTTGGTGAGAACTTGTCGTGTTCGTTTTGAATTTAAAGTTGTTTGCGAAAAAGAACCTGTGTAACTTCGGATGATTTAAAGATGTTATGACTTTATAAATAAAAAGGAATCAAAGCATATAAGTTCATTGGTTGTTGGCGAAGCTAGAAAACTTCAGAAGAAATTACATTAAATAATCAAACAGATATCTTTACTACGAATACGAAATAAATAAGTAGAAATACGAGCTAAGACAACATAAATACACGAAATACGACATAAAATGCGACAAGATGACCAGTTTTTCAACTATCTAAAACTTTAAAAGATATAGATTATCACAAAGAGTGTAGCCTAGCATTCAAACTGAAGAAAATGCGATCAGAGATTCACAGGAATGAGCAGAAGGCATTTCACTTGCAAGCTAAACAGTATTTATTAGACAGTGAAACCACAAGAAATCAACAATTCTGAAATGTTAAGTACCCAATTTTTAAGAAAAGACCAGATACGCAATTTTACAGCAAACCGGAAGTAATAGAAATTCTTTCACCACTTACAGTCAAAATTTAGTTATCAGACAAAGTGCTGATCATTAATAAAAAAACTACAATTGGAGCAGGAAAAAAAAAACCAAAAAAAAAATACCAGTAAATTCAGATGGACAAGTTATTATAAAACACAACATTCTGAACAACCAAAGCAAATTACAAATCTGGTAGCATCACAAAATAAAAGTCTATATTCATTAAGTAGTAAAGGCCCATTAAACCACCTTGTATATCTCAAAATCCAACATCAAACTATGTTTTGAAACCAGGAAATAATCAGTTAATGGTATAGAACACATTTCAGTTTTGTTCTTGCTTGCTGTTACACCAAATAAAATTATTTGTTCTTTTTATGACTGTTTAAGATTTAAGTTAATGATTTTTTTTTTAAAATTTGTAGCGTGTTGCAAAGAAATGAGTATCTGTGGTGATTTTTAACCACCTTGCTTCATAACTTCACAAATGTGTAAAAACATATTTACTGCTTTGAATGAATTATTGCAGCCTCAAGACAAGTAAACTGAGTGGAGCGGTGAGTAGTGACCTGTTACTGGAAACAGCATTTGTTAAAGGAGACTCAGTGCAGCACAGGTGTGTGTATGTGTAATGCTTTGTTTACAGTCAGTAATATTATTAATTATCCTTTTTACATTTACTTGTTTAGTTTATGTGAAGCCTCTTAAAAATGGTGTAATATTTTCAAAAAAAAAAAAGGTATAACTGTATCAGATAATTATTCGACAGTAGAAAAGGCTCATGTGGTTATAATGACCTAGTGACAGGATTTTTACTGGCTGCACATTCTGCTCCTGTTGTAACTGCCTCAACCTAACCTGGTAATCCTACTAGGTATATGGGACTTACATTTAATGTGGAATCTGAACCATGGATGTCTTCTGGTGTACTTCAAATCATAAAGCAATGTGTATGAGAGGTGAAGTTTGAGTTAAGGGTCTTTGAAAATCCCTGCCAAAACGGTGATTCAATCTGGGAACCTTTCAATCTCCAGTCAGTCACTTTAATCACAGAGCCTCTGGACTACTCGATTGGACAGTGATGATAGATTGTGATTTAGAAAGTTTAAGAGATGAATGCACCAAGTTAGGTCATATATTCAACACACCTGATTAGCTCACTATAGTAAATCTTTCACTTAATAATTCAGCCGCAAGTCACTTTTTTTGCTTCTTCCTAAAGTAATGTATGCTGCTTTACAGCAAGAGTTTTACAATGTTTTAGAAATTCTACTCCATACACCAAATAGAATCAGGTTTTGATCATGGAGGTAAAATTTTGCTTTTGGAACTTTAAATTCTGAAAATTTAGAATATCTAGAGTTAAGGTTAATTAATTAGGAATTATGTAGAGCTGTCTTTCATCACACTTAACCTTAGATGCTTGGCATGTTGACAACAATTCTTCTTTATAAGCATCCTTCAAAAAGTATTAGAAATATATTTAGAAAAGACTCAGCCTTAGACTTGAAGATTAAACTTCACACCAGTCTTCATAACTTAAGCACTCTGTCAAATGTTTTATATTGAAAATGAGGACAGATAAACGGACCCTCAAAATGTCCCAAAAGTGTAACATTTTGAGCCTATTGGGAGAATCTTTTATCAATATATTTTGTACTCTTTTCATTAATATTTCCTTTATACGCAAGCTTTTAAAGTAAAAATTTAAATTGCTTCCAGATGACATAATGGCATATTACAGGATCAAACTAGAGAGCGGACTGAACAGCTGCAGGGTGATCAGGACAGGATATTTAGCTGGGTAGGCCGACACAGAATTAGGATAAGTGCCAAGAAGCATCACACATTAAAAAAAAGATTGTTTATAGTGATAGGGTGGAAAAGGAATTGCTTGTTGACGGCCTGAAATGTAAATTTCTTGGCACAACATTTGAAGATAAATTTAACTGGGCAGGACAGGTGGTAGGAAGAGGTATTAAAATTCTTCATTCATTGGAGAGGGTGATGAGGGCACATACCAGAGTGGTGAGGGAATTGTGTTGTACAACTTTGGTCACTCAATTGCTTGGCAAGAGTGGTGTGGTGTGAAATGCACATTTGGGAGATTAAATACAAGAGTTAATGGGGTTGCAGCTAGGTGTGTTTGTGGAAATTACCACAGAAGACAATAAGTAAATGATATGATGAAGGTGCTGGATTGGGGTTCATTGGAAGACAAGAGGAGAATGAAGAGAGTGCTTGGAGTGTATAAGGTATATGCTGATGGTGAGGCTTGGAAGAATATTGGTAGACAAGGGAAAGACTGACCATGACTACAAGGTAGCACTTGAGTGAGAAGATTTTCTTATGAAACTAAAGGAGTCAACGATTGGAGTAAATTACAAAGAGAAGTTTTCCGAACACACTGTAATAATTTGAAAATAAGATCTGTAAAGGACAAAAGTAGGTGGATGGGAAGATAACAGTAATTAAGAACAGGAAAAATGTGGGTGTAGGGAAATTGCAATCTGAGTATGTGTTCCATCACAAGTAAATAACGCTTTTAAAATTATACCATACAACAGATCGTTCAGCTGCACAGAACATAAAGTGTCCAACAGATTCCAAAATTGGGCATCCAAAGTAAGTCTGTGTCTTTTTGTTAAACTCTCTATAGATTGTTAAACTCTCTATAGATGTAACCATACATATCTTTAAAAGACTGCTGGAATATCCTGATTCAATTTTGGTAATTTCAGCAAAGTCAGATATGTTCTCCTCTCCAATCAAGAATTCATGGATGATCCTTATACAAACACACTGAAAACAATAGTGAGCAGGGTGGATGTAGATTAATATTATATCCCATGAAAGTTGAAAACTCCATCACAAGAAACATGTATTGTAAATAAAAATCACATGTTTTGCAAAAACTTAGCTGCACTGTACGCTGCTACAAGGAAGATGAGTGAGGAGCATAATCTGAAGTTGCCAATCCCACCATGTAATGGGACTCACCAGTGCTATCTTATATATAAAAATCAATGTTTGTTTGTTTGTATGTTCGTCTTCTATGCGTTCCTGTACCATTTATCAGATTGCAATGAAACTTTGGAGAGTTTTCGAGTGTGCGCCTGCGAAGGTTCCTGCGAAAAAAAATTCCAAAAAGTCGCCCCCTATTCCCCATAACACCCCATAGTTTAGGCAAAACCACATTTTTTATCCGATGTACACTTATACTTTAAAACAAACATAAAAATACTGCCTACATACGGTTTCCGAATATTAATCCCCTCGCCCCATATCCACCCCCATACTTTAGGCAATACCACATTTTTTATCCGATTTAGATAGGAATTTGTACACTTATACTTTAAAACAAACAGAAAAATACAGCCTACATATGGTTTCCGAATATTCATCCCCTCTCCCCCATTCCACCCCCATTACGTTTTTACCTCATAATTTGGGGAAACCACATTTTTTATCCGTTTTAGATAAGAATTTGTACACTTATACTTTAAAACTAACAGAAAAATACTGCCTACATATGGTTTCCGAATATTCATCCCCTGTCCCCCTTTCCAACCCCATTACGTTTTCACCCCATAATTTAGGCAAACCACATTTTTTATCGGATTTAGATAAGAATTTGTACACTTATACTTTAAAAGAGAGAGAGAAATACTGTACACATTAATTTCACAAAAACCCAATCCCTCTCCTCTCTTTCCACCACCTTAATTACCCTCTCTTCCCCATAACACCCCATAATTTAAACAAACCCGCAAACCGTTCGTCCGATTACGGCGAAGCTATGGTGAATTGTCGAGGGGATGTCGAAAATGGTTCCTGTCAAAAAACAAATATTTAAAAACCCACTCCTCCTCCCCATAATTTAGACAAAACCACATATTTCATCAGATTTCAATGGGAATTTGCACACTTATACTTTGAAACAAACAGAAAAATACTGCCTGCATATGTTTTCCAAACCGCATCCCCTCTCACCCTTTACAACTGAAAATGAATGAAACAGCAGTTTAAAATTTATGTGTAAATATTTTTTCATTTAATCTATGTGCCTACTCAAGTCCAGCAATAGTGAAGCATTGCCGGGTCAGCTAGTAGCTAATAAATCTAATGCTACAGTACAGATGACCTGACAATCTAAACAGAATTTCCTCTGTAATACCCATTATTTTCATACAAATACATTACCTGCAACTTACTTTCTGACAAGGAAATAATGTGTTTTCACAGCTGGCAGTGCTAGCACTCAAAGATCTTATGACCAAGCCACTGCCTATCAATAAAGTGTATCTGATAAAGAATTTTCATTTCTCTCCCAGTCACATTTCATGTAAGTCAGCTTTTCAGCGTGTATAAAATGAAAACTAATTTGAAAATGTCTATGAATGTGAAAATTGACAGTTTTATATGCCAGAAAGGGTCCTGTAATTCCTACCCACTAGGTTTCATCTTATCACTGGGGTACACGGAAGGAGCCTCCTTGAATATCGTGCATAATAGTTAAATATGGAAGTTTATATGATCGGGCATACCGTGGGCAACATTAGGAATAATCCTCATGGCAGATCCTTCCACCACCAGGACCAATTTTGAACTAAACAGTTTTTCTCAAAGCCAGCTCTTTCGATTATATTAAACATTGAAGGTATATTACCAGAGAAAGAGATTTAACTATCCAACATCTGCAAACACGTAAAATGTGACTTTTTATTGGTTCAAGAGACACATAGCGGCCAAAATGACAGAAGAGCAAAAATAAATGGAATGGACCTTATTAATGAGATACCAAATGAAAAGTATGGAGATGCAGCTTTCGCCAACCCAGATCTAAAGATTCTTTCAACAGGGGTAACCTCAGATGGACATCTGTATAAGACTGCAAATGTTGAATTTAGCTTCTCAAAACCACCTAACTTTTACTCCCAACAAACAAAGATTATCGTGGGTGACTTCAAGTGCTACAGGGAATGTGAAAAAAATGGAGAGAACCTTGAAGAATGGGTTGATCAAATGGGTCTAATGTTAATGCATAACCCAAAGATGCCACAATATTTCAGTAGAGAAAGATGGTATGGTAGATATAACCCACCTAATATCTTTGTCAGTGCACATATTGCTGAACAGGCAAAGAAAGAGCTAGTTCCACATACGCAACACCAACCAATTGTCTGCACTATTGAAACAGTAGTGAAGCCAGAGGCTGTTCAATTTAAAAGAAGATTTAATTTCAAGCAAGCACAGTGGCGAAAGTTCTCACAAGAACTAGATGAAGAAGTCCTAAAACTCGACCCTTCTCCAAAGACGTGATAAATTTAATGAAACAGTTGAAGCAATCTCATGCAAATACATTCCTCAAGGCTGCAGAACAACTTATATCACTGGACTGTATTATAACTATACAGGCACTGTAAGTTAACCTAAAACTATATAAACTACGTAGAAAAATTTATTCACAGAACATCGGGCTCAATTAAACAACATAGCACATAAGTTTTAAAGACAGTTACTTAGTCAAGTCATAAATCAGGTTAAACAGCTACAGAAAGTCAGAACATAATACTAGCATATCTGGTATTTGGTTTCAGAATATTTCGTAAAAGTAAACATTACCTTCTTTTTTAGACACATTTAGAATTATAATGAGTAAAAAAAATGATAGAAATCTTGTAGCTAGGGAATCCTACTCAAGAGTTTTAAAACATTAAAAATTAAAAACCGGTATGTACACTTAAGATGCAATTGCATATTTTAAAATTCTAGAAGTTGTATTTTGAAAGGTAGAAACTCAAGTTTATAGCAGTTTAAGAAGTGTAATTTTGGCTTACACAACATATTAAAGTTTTTAAAAGTTCACAAAAGTAGAAAGGTTGATTTTTGAGTGATTTGTAAAATCTTTCAACAAATGAATAAAGATCAAAATAACCAGTTGAGAAAATATACATAAATTCAATTAAGAAAACCATAATCAAAACAAAGTATAATTCAATACAAATAGTTTTCTTGTTAAGATATACGTAGTATTTTTATCAGGATGGGACAAAGTAGAGAATTTTACAGTCTTGAGAAAATGTTGGAACAACACAGTATTTCCTGTTGCATCTTCCTGATACAGCGTCTACTTTAGAAATTTATAATAAATCAAAGAAATTAGGTAGAAACTTCAAACTTACACAACTTGCAAATAAGAACACACAGAATTGATTGAAACATGTTTCACAGATGTCAAGTAGTTGTTTACAAGTTTCAAAATTAATGATAGCACAACATTTTGGGTCAACCTTGGTTCAACCTGTTAGAAAATAGTAAACATGACATTCGTAGTACCAAACAAAAGAGCAGTAAATTAGAAGTAAACTGAAAGTTATTTCAGCTCTGTAGCTGCTAAACTGTGGAAGTTAGAAGCAATTTTTGAGTTAAACAGAAAACAATTTTTTTTGACCAAACTATTGAAGCTACGAAAATTTTCATTAAGATATAAATGAACACTTTTTAATCAACCTAGCTACTGCCAAAATTTCAGATCAATCGGAATATTTTGAGTCACTTAAGTTAAAAGTATGACGAAATCAGACAAGCAGTTATACATCTTTTTCACACTTCGGGAGGTCACATGGCTGGCTGCAGTGGAAGAATACTGACTGACCGGCTTAGGTTACTTATACGAAAAATGGGGACTAGTTGCTGGCTGTCGCAGGAAATCACTAAAGGAAAACGTGTGCCAGTCTGGGTGCGCTTAGTGCTGGAAGGCAGGAAGTGGAAGCATGGTTTAAGGCAATGTAGATAGCTATCTTAAGATTTGGTGGAGTGTGGCAGAACGGTTCAGATTTTCAAGTGACTATTGTGCAGTAATAGGGTTTTATCTGGTCTGAATCACTTATCATAACTTGCAGTCAAATTATTTGGTGAAGATTTCCGATTGCTTATAGATTGTTAGGACTTGTAAAATTTTTCTCAAGAATACAGTAATATTTTGAACTTTGAATTAAAAGCAGTGACTTTTATTTAATGAACCTCCATTTCCATTTTGAGGGTTTCAGAATGGTGGCGACCAATAACTTTAGAGCAATCTAATAACCAAGGCACAAAATACGGTTAAAGTTGAGGTCATAACTGTTTATCCCAACCCCGGTAAAAATATTTGTCTCACAGCAGCTATAGATCCTTTTTATGAAGAAACCATCCAGACAGGGGAAGATCTCTTATATGCTGCATCCACTGCCAGAAGAGATATATTAGTGTCAGAGTTAGACATGAAACAAAAATGTCATAAGGCTTGGACATTACTGAAGAATGTCAATAGTGATCCAACTAGTGCCCTGCTTAACCTCCTTAAAGTTAGTCCACATTATATAGCACACCAACTGCTGCTGAATGGAAAGACTAATAGAAGATCTGAAAATAGGAAGCTCCAAAGACACCCTGACAAGCAAACCTACCTTGGGACTCCATTCACATTGGTATAGTTGGAAGCCAATTTGCAGTCTATGAAGATTAAAAAATCTGTAGATTTAGATGATCTGAGAATGGAATAAATTCTCCATCTACAAAGCAGTGTATTTTGAATTTAATGAATACATGCACCTCTAATTTACAGATCCCCAAGATCTGTCGGAAAGCCAAATTTATAGCACTGCTAAAGCCTGGAAAGGAACGAACAGATCCATAAAACTTCTGACCAGTTTCACTCCTTAGCCATTTTTACAAAGTCTTGGAGAGATTGATGCTCAGCCTATTTCACAGTGCATTAACAAAATGCTCGTAAAGGAGCAGGCTGGTTTTCGACCTGGCCGGTCATGCTGCGGCCAAATTCTTAACCTAACACAGAATATTGAGGACAGATATGAAACAGGACAGTTTACAGGTGAGGTATTCATCAACCTCACAGCAGTGTATAATACAGTCAACCACAAAATGTTTATAAGTAAGGTATATTCCAACCACAACTCATCTAGTGTTTACTACTAAACAGAAGGTTTTTACATCATCATACATAATAACAACCGGAGGACTCAGAAAAATGGCCCCGCTCATGTACAACATATACGCAAATGACCACTCAATCATCCCTGGAACAAGACCATTCATTTATACAGATGACACAGCAACTGCAACTAAAGACACTACCTTTGAGGCGGCGGTAGTGAAGCTGACAAGAGTTCTTGAGGATGTGGCCTAGTACAAAGTCTATTACGAAAGTATCCGACCTTATTTTTTGTTGTTGCAAAAAACAGATAGATTTGAATGAAGTATGCTTGCATGAACTAATCTTAAACCTTTGTGCACTTGCTTGAATTTTTCCCGCCTGTCAATAACATCAGTTGCTCGTAAGCAGCATTTGAGTGAGGTTGTGTGTAGTTCTCTAGTTGGTTTTAATTGCAAAGAAAATGACGAAACGACTGGAACAGTGCTACTGCATCAAATTTTTTCCAGAAACTGGGTGACAGCTAGGTGGAAACCATTTATTATGGCCATCAAACAGAGTAAGACGTGGTAAAACAGGTTTAAAGATGGCCGAACATCAGTGGAGAGCGAGCCATGCTCTGGTCGGCCATCAACATGCCGAAATGACCAGGTCATTGCCAAAGTGAACGCTGTGGTAAAGCAGGACTATTGTTTGACAATCTGAGAAATTGTGGAAGAGGTGGGCATCAGCAATTTTTCAGCATATTCCATTGTGACCAAAGATTTGGCCATGAAGAGAGTGTTAGTGAAATTTGTGCCAAAGCTGCTGACATTAACGCAAAAGCAACTACATTTTAAAGTCTCACAGGATGTGCTGGACTTCACAAACAGTGATCCAAGCTTGATGAACACCGTAATCACTGGTGACGAGTCCTGGGAGTACAGGTACGACCCGGACATCACATCCCAGCTGTCACAGTGGAAGTATTCCACATCACCAAGACCAAAGAAGGCCCACCAAGTGTGCAGCAATATTAAAGTGATGCTGACTGCTTTCTTTGACTCACACTGTGTGATATACCACAAGTAGGAACCACAACGTCAAACGATCACCAAATAGTACTACAGAGAAGTCCTCCGTTGCCTACGTGATGCTGTGCGGTACAAGAGACCAGAGCTGTGGTCAACAGGAAATTGGTGCCTCCATCATGACAATTCTCCAGCACATTCCTCGCACTTGATTCAGACTTTATGAGACTAGTCTTCATACAAAGAAGAAGACCTTGAGGTTACTGCTGAACTTCCAGTTTAACTTGTCATAGTGTTAACTTTTATACTCCCGACCAACTTCCAAGCCCAAATTATATTAAAAAAATTATTGCTAGATTTTTCAAATTTTTAACATCCGAAGTTATCGGATAATCTTACTCTTTTTAACAAAAGTACAATCGTACGGCTGAATTTATTCTCTTTGACAACTCCGCTGAACGCACAATTTGGATTCATATATGACTATGGAGATGCTATAGCAGGGGTGCTTCTTGGTCTTGCCGCCTCCAAGATGGTTCCTCGCGGGCAACGCTGATGGCGGCTGAAGGCGCTTCTCTGACCATCCGAAAGTCTCCATTGTAGTGAATTTTTATGTGTTTTAATCATATGACTTAGCAAAAATCAAGACTCCTGTGGTTCAACAAGCACCTTACTCTCCTGATATGGTCCCCTGCGACTTCTGGCTGTTCCCCAAAACCAAGAGGCAATTGAAAGTAAAGCAGTTTCAGACAAGTAACGAGATTATAGCTAAACTCCATTTCGAAAGAGGTTTTCACAGAATGCTTCCCACAGTGGCAGCACCACTGGAACAAGGAGACTACTTTGAGGGTGATTAGGTTTCCAATGCTCCAGGTAAGCCAGTTTCTTTCCCTGGTCAAAGGTCAGATACTTTTCTAACAAATGTTGTATTATGATGCTAATCACTTGAAGTCCAATCCCAGAAAAAAAACACAGGTCTGAACATTCCACCTGATAAACAGAGAAGCCAGAAGGAAGTTGAACACCAACTGGAGGGGACAAAAACCATTAGATTGCGATATGCCAAAATATCTAGGAGTAAAGCTTGATCACTCTCTTACATTTAAAGCCCACTGCATGGATCTGAAACTCAAAGTATTTGCCCAGAACAACATCATCTGTAAACTTACAAGTACCATCTGGGGAGCACAGCCATATGTGCTTCGTACATCAGCCCTGACACTCAGTTTCCCCGCAAAAGAATACTCAGCATCAGTTTAGCAAAATTCTGTACATGCCAGGCAGGTTGATATAGCCATGAATGATACTGGTCGCATTGTAGCAGGTTGCCTGAAACCAATTCATGTCAGCAAAATATATCAAATTATGGGTATAGTACCACCTGACATTCGAAGGAAAATGGCTGCAGATATGGAGAAGAAGAAATAGGAAACTGACCCTAGACAATCATTGTTTGGACACAAACCTCAACCCCCAAAGCTAAAGTCAAGAAAAAGCTTCATACAGACAACTGCAGCCATAACATCTTCACCTGGAGTTTGCCGTATAGAACTATGATGAAATTCGTTAACTAAAGGACATTGGAGGAATGTCAAAGAGGCTCCACTGTGAGATTTGATCAGCCATATGCTATATGGAAGGCACTAAATAGACAGAACTGAAGTATTCATATGCAGAAATGGGGTTACACTACTTCAAACGAATTATGTAAATGTGGTGAGCTGCAGGACCCACAACATCTCCTGGTCTGCAGAAACCTACCCACAATCAATGAACTTTTTAGGGCAGATGAGAAGGCCATCAGGATTGCAGTATTTTGGTCCACATATTCCATTTAATTTGTGTGATGAAATCTATAAGCTTGACATTAATTAATTTTATTTGTCTTAACTTGTAATGTCAAGTCCTGCACATGTTAAATAAATAAATCTCAGGGAGAGTTCACAAACTACACGACTTTGTTTGGGGGAAGAGGGGAGGTGAGGGGTTGGCTGGAAAGCTACACTGTGCTATGTGTGGGGGGAGGGGGGGGGGTTTCCATGCCAGGCCACACAGCTTTTCATTCATATTATTTGTCAAAGTTAAAATGAGGTACAGAACACACCACAACATGTAAATATTTATTTTCATCATTTAATTATCTCGATATGTAATTTACTGGCAAGAGAAAACAGTACATAATGTCTTCTGGAATCTATGGAAAAATGCTACATGCTACGCGGGAGGGGGGGGGGGGTGGAAGGGTTAAGACAAAAGCCACATCGGGCTATAGGGGTGGAGGAGGGGTTCACAGGAGGCCAAAATGAAACTACGTGGTTTATGGATATTCCCTTATAATTGCACTTTGGTGTATTCTTCCAATCTTTGCAGTTTGTGTCATGACTTTTGCAATACCTTACATATATTAATCACAAAAAAAGAAAAGTACACTCATAAGAATAGTCTTTAGTACCTTTTTGCCTCTACGATAATATGCTCTGAACTCAACTTATAACATACCTAATTAAAACAAAAAAACTGCCTGTTTAATCTCTGACAGATGCAAGAAGATTTTGATACTATTACCAAATGGTCTTATAATTTTTCAATACAAATATTTTAGCAAATATACAGTCTACAATTCAGATGATATAATGCTATATAAGAGGATCAGAACAGTAGAAGGCAGAATAGTTGCAGTGTGATCTGGACAGAATATCTAGCTGGGTATGTCACAATGGGATGAAGATAAATGTAAAGAAGAGTGAACTTATTAGGTACACAAGTAAAAAACTAAAGATTAATCATGGTTGTAAGGTGAAGAAAGACTTACTTGTTGAGGACTTGAAATGTAAATAATTTGGTATAACATTTGATAAACTGAAGTGGGCAGAAAGGTAGTAGGTAAAGATTTCAAAATATATCACTTGTTGGAGAGAGTGATGTACTAGAGAAGTAAGGGAATTGGGTTACAAAACATTGGTCAGACCATTACTTGCATATGGTAGTGTAATATGGGACCCACATTTTTTTTATATCAAATACAGGAGTTGGAGGTTGTACAAAGAAGGGCTGGTAGATTTATCTCTGGAATTTACTGCTGAACACAATCAGTATGATGAAGGATTTGGAATGGAATTAATTGAAAGACGAGAAAGGTGAAGAGAATCGTGGGAGTGTACAGGGCATATATTGGGGATGAGGCGTGCAAGGTTGTTGGTAGAGGAATCAGGAGAGGTGCATGGAAGGAAAAAGATGACAATTACCCAAATTGGTACTCAATTTCAAGTAAGGGTGTGGAAAGATTTTCTTTTGTAGGGATTGGCATAAATTACCAAGAAAAATGATGAATAATTTACCAAAAATGCTAAAAAATTTAAAGCTTAAACTAGTAGAGGGAAAAAAGTGGGTGGGAAAAGCAAAGGAGAAAAATGGGTGTTTGGGGAAATTGCCATTGGAGCAAGCACTCCATTGCAACTAAATTAAATTAAAATATTGATACAGTTGGGTTAGAAACTTTAAGACAAACCATTGTAGACAAAATGTATAAAGGGATCATAGGTTATACTTTTGTTACAGTCTCATATATGTTATCACTGGAACCAGTGAAGATGTTCAAGTCAGCCATCCTCCAGCATGAATTGTGTGTATGCCAGAATCCCTGAAATATACAAAATTGTTTGAACAGCCAGTTTTCTCCCACAGATTACAATGTTTACTTTTGATTATCATTTAAACTTTTGGTTTTTAAGTAGCATATACCTTACAAGTTGCAAACTATAATAAAAACATAAATTACTTAAATACAAAAATGATGAGAAAGTAATGAACTTCAATCCAATACATACGCTGTATGTACTTTCTTAAATCTGGATCTTCTTTTGTAGCATCTTTGAGTGTCTGAGTACAGTCTGGATCTTTATAATCCAGCAATAGCAATGCACTTGATACTTGCAAGTATCTGATGTCAAGAATGAAGGAAAATTCAGTATGGTTCATACAAGTCATGAGCTTATCATGTAGTTAATATTTGCAGGTATCTAAGGTAAACAATGAAAGAAAAGCTATCAGCTTGCATGACACATGGATCAATAACTAACAAAAAGTGATCTATGCAGTAGGTTTAACACCAAGAATATGCGCAAAGTAAAAGCCCATTATTACACTAATTTTCGTGGTATAGTCTCTCATCATATTTCCCCTTCATGGTCCAAGTCTGTAAATTTCAGCTGCGTACACATCAGTCTTCTGTGTGTAGAGCCATCTTTGCACAACAGACTTGACATCGGCATCATTATTGAATTGTTTTCCAGTATAGAATTTATTTATTGGACCAAACAAATGATAGTCAGATGGTGCCATATCTGCACTGTATGGTGGATTCTGGAGCACCTGCCACCAAAACTTTTAGTTTCTCACGAACAGAATCAGCCAAATGAGGGCATGGGTTGTGATGAAAGACTTTGACATTTGCCTTAGGCCATTTGTCACAAAGCACATTATTATTAATTTAATTGTGATGGAGGTAATGCTCCAGTGGCAATTCCTCTAGTCATATAATTACATGATGCAACTTTACCAATATTTTTGCATATGATGCAGCATTTACAGTGACCCCACACCGAAGAAATTCCACCATTAAAATCCCCTGCATATACCAGATCACAATCATGAGGTTTCTGTTAACAGATTGAGTCATTTTGAATTTCTTCTTTGATGGGGAACTAGGATGTTTCCATTCCTCCTAGTTTCAGGTATATAGTGGTATGTCAAAAACTCATTGACTATAATAATAATTTCCAGGAATGGTTGTACAGGCATGTTATTATTCACTGTACTTTATGGGTGACTGTGAGGTTCTTTGGCACTCACTAGCATTCAGTTATACAAAAGTTCAGTTGGTCATGCACCACCTTGTACATTGAATTGCACGAAATTTTGAATGTGTTCACCAGTGATTCTATTTGTTTTCTTATGGCTTCACACCTTGTCGACTTTGAGATCATTAGAAGCGGGATGGTATTGGGGGTGAGTAACAGGGTTGGTAAACAATGGAAAACCCAAATCTGGATGCCCAGACAGGGATTCAAACCCGCATGCGAGGCCAGACCATTAACCGTTCTCCCACCACACTCGGTCAGTGTGTCTAGGCAGATTCAGCAGTCAGTACAAATTCTGTTAACTAGATGCTGTTATGGAATGCCAGGCATGTGGAAAATCTGGCAGGATCAAATGGCGCTCTTCAAATAATTTGTTCCACCTGGTGATGATGTCTCCATACAAAAAACAGAAAAAAATCTCCCCGTGAATTTCAGTCGGATTTTGGCATTTTTCTCACAAAAAATGAACAAGGCTTCTCTAATCTACCAATGTAGATAACTGTAACACACATGCCATCTTTGCTCAGTCATTTATCATTCATGAGCTAGAATTACTCCTTATCAAAAAAAACTGCCAACTACAGCACAAACTTAAAGGTATTTTCTTTGCAAGTTTCACTTCGCAGATCACTATTCTATTGTGGGAAAAATTGGTGTGTTATTAATTGATCCAAACTTATAGCACGTCAGTTGATCCAATAAACTGTACACGGCAAAAAGAGAATTTACAATACATCTCTGTAAGTTAATTGATACACATAACTGCTGCTAAAATTGCCGAATAAAATACTTATAAATAAATAATCAGAAAAAAGGCTCCTAAGCAATACAAAAATAAAACCTTCATAAAGACAGAACAGTAGTAACAAACATAATATTTCAGTTGAGCCTTACTGATTACACACACACACACACAAACAAACATTTCCTTCCTCCTGTCTCAACATGTGACTAAAATAAAAGATGACTACTGTAGACTGTGCACATGACACTTAAAAGGTTATCAATAGCTACAGGAAAAATTGAAACATTGAAAATGGTAATAGTAGTAATATTGTAACACAGCAACTGATTAAAATAAATAAAATTACACATTTAGTCAGATAAAGGCCAAAATATTAGGAAAATAAAAGTTTATGGAATTAATAAAAATAATAACAGGTCTAATAGAGATTACTTGCTTTGATATGTTGAAAAATAGAGTATCTCTGGGGAAAAAAGAGGAAGTGGGGGATTGTTGGTAGAGATGGTGAGTGAGTAAAACTTATGATAATCAAGCAGAGGATTGAGAAGTTTTGAGATATATAGTTGCATAGTGAGAAAGTTACAGAGAGAAAATTTGATAGATCTTGCGTAGAAAGGGAACCTGCCAATCTTTCAGAACAAACGTAATTCAAGAATATTCCACACAGTGAAAAGTTGTCAGTAACATAAGAGGAACTTTGAACAGAACAAACAAAAAGGAAATAAATAGCAAAATATACAATGTTAATTCTCATAAAATCTTTTATTTTATGTTACAATAAATGCCATAACACATGTAACAATATGAATGTTAAAAACAAATACATATAAATATAAATCAATAATTTTAACCAAGAATAGGGCAGAAATATTAAATTTAATAAAAGTTTCTATCTCCAGAGTTGAGAAGGGGTAGTAATTTCTGGAAAGACTCAGATAACTTTCATTGTAAATCAGTTGTGGAGGTTGTTGGAGTTAGGAGAACTGGTATGGGCAGTTTGTATGTTGCCTTTCATCCTGAATAACAGATGTTTACTGCAATACCTGTAGGCAGGTGAGGTGTGTGTTGCTATCCACTTAGCAAAGTCAATAATATAAAATGTTTTCCCTGTGGTATGTTTGGTATAGGCAGTTGTCGAAGTCACAAGTTTTCCAGTGAGATCCATAGCAGTGGAAGCATGCATGGGATGGTTTGAAAGAGTGGAAAAGATTTTTGGGAAAAAGATATATGAAGGGAAGAAATTTTGGAAATCATGCCCATGACCAACAATTTGGTAAATGGACTCAAGAACTGGATAAGATATATTAGATTATGGCCAGTTTTAAAAGGTTAGGCTGAGAATCATGTGGTGGTTGGGTTGCTGCATGGGATATTTGGTTTTGTACCAGGTTATTTTTTGATTGGGGTAAGAGGGAGGGGGGAATTAACTGTTTCAATTGGAAATGAAGGATTCTGAAAGGCTTTAGGAGTACTTTGAAAGCAATTTATCAGAACAGATACATACTGTACATCATAGAAGATAAGGCTATAAAAGAAGGAAATGTTTGGTGTGGAAGTGATGGCAAGTGCATGTATTGTAGTAAATTTGTGGTCTTGATGTGAACAGGGGTGTATAGATCATCTTTCGGTTAGGAAATAATTACATCAAGGAAGCTGATGTGTTTGTGGAAATAAGTCCACATGAAGCTAATGGAATAGCTACTGTTTGGCAAGTGAGAAAGTCAGATGGTTTTCTCGGTGAGCTCAGATCATAAATATATCATCTACCAATCACAGGAGCAACTTGAGTAGAATATGAGACCCTTACAGTGAGGGATATTGCTGGAAACAAAGAAGGAGTCTGGATGTAGAGCAGTATAAATTGTGGACAGACACTCAAGGAGGTGTGGTGTATCTTTTATGAATGAAGAAAGGTTCTGTTCAAAAGGTTGGAGACATTAATCCACCAATGCAAAAATTTCTTCACTGTCTAATCCATAGGCCATGTGGGATAACAAGTCTTGTGAATATTAGAGAGATGGTACAGGGATTCTGAGGGTGGGGGGGGGGGGGGGCATTGTGATGAAAGGCCTTTTAAGGGATCATACTCCCTAGGAAATTGAAAAGCTAGGAGTTGTGGATGGGGAATTGTAGAGCTGCCTCAGGGCTTCGTAGTCACCAAGGTCCATGGTTGAGCCCTTGACAGCTGGAAGCATGATAATGTTATGTTCTATCTTGTTCTTCTTGGTTTGGCTGATTTAACTGGAGGGAGAAATGGGATTGAAGACATAGAGTACATGTAAGGAACTCTGGGAATAGAAGGAGGGAATGTTTTTGATCCAGGTGGAATGGAGGTCTCAAACTGTTACAAGCTGACTCAATATCATCCTGTCAGTTGCAACTCTTTGTTGTGGTAACAAAGTGGTATATCATGAACAGAGTGTACCACAGAATAGTGAGGCCCAGACCACAACATAATGGTCATTGGTGAGAATGAGAGTATGTCAGATAGAACAAAAGTGTAAGAAAGGTTAATCACAGATAGTTGTGGTTATGCAAGAATGGGGGGAGAGGTTTGTGGAGTTAAGTGAGGCAGATTGAGATCTAGGCAGGATAGGCAGAAATGCACAATCAGGGAAGGAACAAGTGTGTGTTTTACATCAGTGCAGTGTATGTAGAGAAGGAGAAGACCAGATAGTTTTTCATCAGAGCAGAAATCTGTGAATATATGGCTTACCTCTGTCTGAATTACATCAGAACCTATTGTACGTTGAGAAATAAGTGGATGGATGTAAGACGATGATGTGGAGGGAGACAAATGTTGGCTGGCTACCCATTCAGACCTTATACAAAAATTAACCTCTCATGCTACAACCCTCTCCTCACACTTCTGTCCTTCACCTCTCACAATTGACCCTATTCCTATATTCCTCTCTCAGTTATCTCTTAATCTCAAGTAAACCCTCTCCACACCCGTGTTCCTCCCCCCTATATACTTCAGTAGACTACCCAGTCTTGAGAACATCAAGTACAAATCTCCTCAATTTCTTAAACCACCGCAAAGATCCTTCCCTTGTAATAGACTTCACTGTAAGACTAGCAGCATGCCCCCATCACAACTACCTATTTCAACCTTACCCATTATTGGACATAACACATGCACAATAACCTTATACATCAACTTATCTGTCTCCACTGCACTGTTTCACATATAGCAACATTTTTAAAACCAAAACACAGTAAATTGTCAAAAATAATTTTACAGACCACTAACTTAGATGGGCCTAATTTTTCACCTATGTGTATATTATTAACTATCACTACTAGTTCTTATCAGCTTGTACCACAGTTCCTTTTAAGACAAACATCTACGATAAGATCACTAATTTAATCTTTAAAAGAATGCCACGCTCTTTCATGCCAGTAGGAAACATATTTTATTATAGTAACAATGTAGTCATATCCTGGAAATACCAGTTTTTACCTCATCAATGAAATATTCATGGCTTTAACTTATAGGCTTACAGCTTATACTTTCTTATAGTCTTTTACAGAACAAGTAGTGTATCCATTTTAGGTGAACAATTTTTATCAACATATTTTTTGTTATGATATCCTTAATTCAATTAGAACTAAAGTTTTTAATATTCTTTTGTGGACCACCTGCCCCATCTTCATGGACCACAGACTGAAAAACACTGATATATGGGCTTCGCCATGAACCAAGTGTCCATCAAGATATATGTACAGAGGCAAACAGTTTACGCCAGTAACCTAGACCATCCAGCCCAGCCAATGCCAGTCCACACAACTCCAACAATAATTTTACTACCAGGGCTGTTAGTCTTTTCAGAAAACACAAACCCTTCTGAACTCTGAAAATGAGAACCAGCCCATCAATACACACTCAATATCAGGCATCTCCCAGGACTCAATAGGCGGTAAGACCTCTTGCTCCTATGGTTCAAATTATATTCATATTTACCATATATACCATTTCAAACGATAATACTTCACATACTTTTTGATTGTTTACTTCATATTCCCCCACACACCTCTCCAAAATTACCGCCCTATCCACATGGTGTGTGTGCGGGGGAAATAAATGAGGCTCTCCCATGGTTTTGTTCACTTTGTCTTAGGGATGATAGGATTTGGGAGATGGACGAAACGATTAGGGAGTTGCGTGAAAGGATCAGGGTTCTTGAGGCTCGTCCTGTGGAGGCTCAGACTCTGCAGGCATGGCCTGTGGTGGCCTCGCCTGTGGAGGTTCAGCCAGTGGGGGCTCAGCCTGTGGAGGCTCAGACTGCACAGGCACAGCCTTTGGGGGCTGAGCTTGTCGAGGATCAAGCTGTAGAGGCAGAAAGTAGAGATAGTGGATTGGAGGAAGTTGATAAGGATGGGTGGGAGCTGGTAACAGGTTGTAGGAGAAACATGGTTAACAGGATGAACAAGCCAGACACTTCAGTAATTGTGGTAAAAGATAGGTTTGACCTATTGCCAGAGTCAGGAGGAGAAAAGCCTCATGTAGATGTAGGAGTAGGTAAGATGCAGCCGACCTTTAGGAATAAGGGCGTGCAGGGCAAGAATAGGAAAAAAAGGGTTCTGCTGCTAGGTAGTAGCCATGGCAGAGGTATAGGCCCTCTTATGCAGGATCAGTTAGGTACAGGATACCAGGTCACAAGTTTTTTCAAACCTAGTGCAACATTAGGTCAGGTAATAGAGGATATAGGTTCCCTTTGTAGGAGTTACACTAAGGATGATAGAGTAGTGATAGTGGGAGGTGCGGGAAATAGTATTGATAGAAACGCGAGTTATAGTATAGAGAGTGACCTGAGGAAGGTGGCGAAGGAGGCACAGCATACCAGGGTGGAGTTCATGCAGGTCCTAAGTCACCATGACCAGCCACAATTGAACTATGCTGTGAGGCGGGTTAATGTGGAAACGGAAGTGCTACTTGGGAAAGGCATTAGTTCTGTGTTGAGGGTTGTGCCTGTGAACACCATTGGTAGGTGGGGTTTCACTACGCATGGCCTACACCTACATAGAAGGGGGAAGGGAGTACTTTCTGAGTTGTTAGCTAAAGCAGTGAGGGAGCCCATTTCCAGTGATGATGGTGTCAGGACTGTGCCTTTTTTAGGTTAGGGGCTGCTGGTGAAGGGACAAAAATAGATTATCAAAGTGATACTGATTGCAGGTTCACAATGGGGAAAGTCACAGATGTTAAAGAAATAGATGAAGTGTCTGAAAAAATAACTGACTGTGGTAAAAGTGGGAAAGAGGAGATAAATTCTGAAAATGTAAAGCCAGTAGTAACGGTGTTAATGGTAAACTGTAGAAGTATAATGAACAAAGTAATCGAATTTTCAAACTTAATGGAGATACCACGAACCACAAGTAATAATTGGGGTAGAGAGTTGGTTAAAAGAAGAAGTACTAGACAGTGAGGTTTTTCCTGATGGTTACAGAGTGTACCGCAGGCATAGAGGAGCAATTGGTGGAGGAGTTTTCATACTAGTAAACAAAAACTACCACAGTTCACTGGCGTTCATAGATCAAGACCATGAGTTACTTGGGGTAATAAAAAAGAAAAAATCAGAGTGTTGGCTGTTTACCGCAATGGAAGAATGACAGAAGAGGATGAGGCTCTTGGGGAGAAATTAAATTCATACTCAGATTTCAGAGGTGAGAATAGAATGATCATCATCGGCAGGGATTTAATTTACAGGTGTAAACTGGGAAGGAAATAAGATAAATAACACAAGGGAACAAAGATTTGCAAATATCTTAATAATGGAAGGAGGACTTCCACAAGTGGTTGAGCAAAACACTAGAGGACAAAACATTTTGGATTTATTTCTAATTAAGACCGATGAAAACCTTATGAGGTATCAAGTAACTGAAGGAATAAGTGGTCATGAAGCAGTTCTGATGGATATTAGAGGATTCAGTAAACCAGCAGCCAAAATTGAAGGGGGAAATAGGTACAATTATAAAAAGGCACAGGTTTTGAATTTGAAGAGATATTTCAGAGAACAATTCAGCAAATGGAAGAAAGGCTCAAGTACAGTAGAGTCAAGGTGGGAAGAGTTCAAGGAGATAATAAGAAAGGGGGAAGAAAAATTTATTCCAAAGCAAAAATAAAGAGAAGTAGAGAACCTATGTACTATAATAGGGAAGTGAGGAGGTTAAAGAAATTGGTAAGAAAAGAACATAACAGAGTTAAGAGAACAGCAGAGTAGTAGGGAATATTTAAAACAACTAAACAAGGACTTAATAACAGCAAATAAAATGGCTAAAGATGGGTTTATGAAGAGTATTGTCAGTGCAGGAGCACCAGTGACTGATGCATCTAGAAATTTATATTGCTATATCAGGAAACTGAGGGGAAGGGAGGGTGTAGAGACACTTATAGATAAGGATGGAGAAGAAGTTACTGAAGATTTGAAAAAGGCAGAGATTTTAAGTAACTGGTTCAATGAAAGCATTAGGGACAATGAATCAGAAACAGGAGGGTCTAATTCGGAGAACGAGCTTAACAACACAATTAGAAATGACGATAGTAAAAAATTTGATATCCATCCTGAGGAAATCATGAAGGAAATAAGAAAGCTGAAAAAACATAAAGGGGCTGGTGAAGATAATATTATCTGATAAACATTGTACCTTATCTTGAAATATTATTTAAATTGAGTCTAGACACTTGCTGCTTACCACAGGACTGGAAAAGTGCAATAGTAGTACCGGTACATAAGGAGGGGTGAGAAATTACAGGCCAATCAGTTTGACATCAGTGGTAGGTAAAAATGGATATGCAACCACATCAGAAAATATTAGGGTAATGGTTTTCAAGCAGGCAACATGGTTTCAGGCAAGGATATTCATGCGAATCTCAGTTGGTGGGATATATGCAAGATATTTCAGATGAAATGGACAAGGGAGGCCAAATTGATAGTGTAGCACTAGATCTGTCTAAGGCGTTTGACAGAGTAAGCCATAAAATGGTAGTAAATAAGGTAAAAACCATTGGAGTGGATAAGAAAGTCATTTGCTGGGTAGAAGAATTTTTAAAAGGTAGAAAACAGAAAGTTAGGGTAGGAAATGTAGTATCAAAAGAAGTAGAAGTAAAAATGGGTGTGCCACAGGGTAGCGTATTGGGACCATTGTTATTCATTATTCTAATGAATAATTGTGTTGATTGTTTACTATCTGAAATTAGATGTTTGCAGATGACATAATGCTGTATAAAAGAAGATTGATAGTGACTAAGATTGTTAAACTGTAATTTGTGACAGGGTCTACTAAATGATCCTAAGAATTGAGGAAAATAGATGACCCCAACATCTGATTGTCTCCTTTTAGCTTTTTCAATCTTGTCATGTATTATTTTATCTGGGATCTTCTTATAAAATTTGGCACAGTGGCACATAAGTGAAAATTCTCTACCATACGTAAATTGTTTCATATTTCATTTTTTTAAGATGAGTAGGGTAGGGATTTTCTCATAATTTTTCATGAAATTAATGTTTTCATTCATAAACCCCATTATTTCTACACCTCTAGGCAGTTGAATTAATATAAGATACTCTAAGAATTATAAGAAAATATTTAAAAAAATATCTTTGTAATGTGATCAATGGTACAAGACCGTAATGTACCACTGATCACAACCTAGCGTACATAGGATCACTCACTTCGTGTACCTTGAATCGTGAGGCATTGGAGTAAAAATAAGCAGGAAATCATTTTAAATGAACGTTTTGTTTTTATTTTAACAAGATTTTACCATACAAAATGAAGATTTTTAAATTTAACTTTGGTATATCACTAGCTTTAGGTAATTAAGGTAAATTTTTTTATTTAACATTCAATTTCAAGTAATCAATCTCGAACCATAGCTTTCCTCTAGTTTTTGCTGAACCACTTACTTCTACTGGTTTAGGAAGCCTAAGTATAATATCTTTTTTATGACAATGAACACCTCTTCAGATTCTTTGACAAACTTGCTACTATTCCCAACACGTTTGTAGAACTGAATCTGTTATTCTAGACCATTTTGATCTTTTGACATTACTTGTCCTACATAAAGCTATGTTGACCTGTTCTTTTTAGTAAACGTTACCAAAACATATTCTCCTTTTTTAAAAGTTTCCAATTCAAAATTAATTTGTTCTTCAACCTCTAATAATTCTTGATTATAATGTCTAATATTTCTGTGACTCCTTCTTCTATGTCTTCAGAATACAAATTTATGTCTTCTTTTTTAGAGTCACTTTCAAACTTTAGTTTCTTAGCTTTTTTTTTATTCCTCTTGATTTTTGTGCAGGATAATTTCGTTTGTGCTTTTGTTTCTCTACTCTCTTTTTGTTTCCGGATTTCCTCCTTCTCAGGAGTGTCTGTTGCTATCTTTGATCTCCCCGCGTTTCTTCCCTTTCATAGGCTTATGTGCTTTTGAGTTGCAGCCTTTTGTTAAGGCTAAATCTCATCTGGAGTTACAACAATATTCTATCCTCTTGACCCAGAATGCTCATTATCTAAGATTATGGCACTTAGTGGAGTTGAAGACATAGCTGCTGAAGTTGATGGCTCTTCACTACTCTCCTCTAAGCAGCTAGGATTTCTGCAAAGGTTTGAGCTAAAGATGAGCAGTTGTCCACTTCAATATGACTATTAAACTCAGTTGTAGCAGGTGGATCTGTTACGTAGGCAGCTAGAAAATCATTCTCTCTGAAAGCACCTATGTCTAGAGGATAAATCCCAGATTTTCCTGAAGCTACTAGTTATGCTGCTTGTAAAAGCTTATGGATATGCCTACCCAACAATTTCAGCAACACTATAAATGTCAAATGTTTTTCCAGGATTGTTGAGGAAACTCCTTGGTTGCAAAATGTTTAGAAGAGAAAATAGGCAAAAAGATCAAGGAGTTGTAGCTTATGTGGTGGGGTGAAAAGTCAAAATCACTACCCCTGTTTCAGATGCTCAATCCAAAGTTTGCATCGAAACATGAGACTTGTGACTGTCTATTACGAGAAGCACACATTCTTCCTTGGTTGGTGTGGTGTTTTTTATGAAGTGTCCAATAAACTTAAAATATAACAATCATTAGACCAACCAGAGGGACTAGCCACACCTATTGTTCCAGGTGGTGCCCCTTCAGCATAAAATCCTCGAAAATATCATCATAGGGGATATGTGGTTTCCAATAACATAGACATATGCAGATATTGTTAACAACTGCCCAAGTTCACCTGTTGTCATAGTACCAACATATTTTGCACGCTTGGGTGCTACAATTTTTAATTGACTTTGAACTGTTGTAACCCCAGTTTCATCCTGATTCAAAAAAATTTCTGGGCGAAATGGCCCAAACCATATACTGACATCTTACAAATTATCAAAAAATTTGCTCACATTAGTGTGATTAAAACTAGTTGGATGAGACAGACTAGTTTTTCCAGTTTTCTAATTGCCAGTTCTTCAGAATGTCATCTTAAAAATAGCCTCATCCACTCTTCACCAGCAAGCTTATGTTCCTTCCAGTTACGAGGATACTAATTTTTATTGTTACCAACAGTAACTTAAAAGCTAATTCACAAACTCCTTTTAGTCATACCATAGTTTATTTTAGCAACAGAAATAATGGAATTAACTAATATCTTTCTTCTTCTTCAGTAAACACTTTTTTAACATTGTATTTCACTTTGTATTTGAAATGTTCTCCGCCTGTTGCTTTGAAAGTATTAAGATTTCTAACAAGAGTAGCATATTTCACACTGAACACCTTGCAGGCCTCTCTAATCAAAATTTGTTTGTCAGGGGTGCAGTCATCGATTTAATTGACCTTTCCATTGACTCAGGATTAATGGGGTTTCTTGTCATCCCTTCTTACTTAATGGCATTTTAATCTAAAAAAAGAAAAAGAAATTACATAATTTACCTATGATCAGTGATCCATGGTACACAATGTTATTTTGATCTGAGGTACACAAGGGTGCATATTTACAAACAACATAACCTATTGTTTTTAGGTTAGACATGAGAGTAAAATCTAATGTACCATATTACTCACCAATTAGGTGTGTATCAGTGGCACAATAATTTCAAACAATACACACAACCATACATTGCTGAAAACAAAAATAATTAATGAAGGACAGGGAAATTAACCCACCACATACCAAAGTGGACAGCTGTGGTGAGAGGAAACACATACACTTACAAACAAATACACAATATTTCGGCATATGCCTTCATCAGTGGTAGATAAATGGTCCATTAGGCTCTGTACGAGTGTACACAATGAACATAAAAACAAATAGTAACTTCAAATTTTCTTACTTTTTGCACTGAAAAAATTGTTTTATTTTTCACTTCGAAATAAAGGCCTAGAATTCATTCTCCATAAACTAACACTTCATTCTGGTGTGTAAACTGCTAACTATTACAATTTTTTTTTTATAAATAGCAGCACTTGTCAAGATAATGTTGGGTGATCCAAAGTACATTATGATCAAGGTACAACAATCTCCCCTACAATTATTTGTCATCATAAAATAATTTCTGACCCTACATAAAATATTTAAACAGCAGTAGTTTTAAATTTTACTTTTGTATTGCATTGTATTAAACAGAGCACATGAAAATCATTTGTCTGACTGAGTATAAGAGAATTTCAGATTACAGAACTGAATTAATAAAGGATACAGAGTATGGTAATACCGAACAACATCCTCGGCCCATTCTGCAAGAAGTGCTGGAGCAGGTGCCACGGCTGTGCCTTCAATGGGGACACAATCTGTATTTTCCAGTAATGCTCGCAGTGACTCCCACTGGTTCCACAGCTCCACGCTCATAGTTTTGCACTCAGCACTGTCACAATATCAAATATGCTGGCACACAATTAAAATTTTTAAAATATGGTGCAAACCTTTGGATTTCTTTACCTCTGGTTTTTATATAAGAAATTTATACTTATAAATAAAGTAAAAAAAACCTGTCAATGAATATACACATGAAGCAGACACCAAAACAATAATAAATATGTAAGTCTTTGGCAACATTTGAAGTTAGATGTGGGTATTGAACTCAGCCCTACATGCTTTAGTTGAGAACACAGTATCAGTCAGTGCTTCTAAAATGTCATTGCATGACATCAAATGCAGAGGATTATGGTAATAATGGGGAGAAAAATATTGGAAATAAAAAAAAACCTAAAATGGAAATGTAACTTAATCACCTCAAATAATAATGTTTCTGACAGACTTTTATGGGGATTTGTTAGTTAATAGACAATTCTTCAACTTCCAAATTAGTACATATTTACTTGTAATTCCTAAATTGCTAAGCTTCTTATAAAACTAGCCTTTCACTTAAGTGATGTAACTAAAAATGGTACTACAGAGTAACAGTCACTAATTGTTAATGGGCTGTTCAACAATCCCTAGTTCAGTGTATTGAGATGATCCATAAGATTTATAAAACTCATTCCTTTAACTGACTTTCTTGTTTAAAGAAAAATCAGAATCATTATCTGGACTTTCCAGTTATAACCCTCACCTTTGTGGTAATTTCCTTAAACATCTTACATTTATTTGAAGTTCATATCTTATTGAAGCTCCTACTTTTCTTATATACAAAATAAATCTTACCTCTTACAACTGAAATCAAAAGCTATTTTATAGTCTGGGAATCTTTTGCTATTTTTAATAAACCTCCTCCAAATATCTTATAACCAAAGATCTTATTATATACCTCGTGTCTACCCACCAGCAGTTTTTAAACCTAAATTCTACAACAAAACCCAACCCAGTACCTCTACCACAGCTACGACTGAAATTGTGTTATGAAAAGCTCCACAAACAAATCTAGCTATCCTTCTTCATACTCTATATTCATTTTCTATAATGTTTTTTTAATTAACACCCTCCGTACTGAATGGTAGAACTGATATATATACTAATTACCCTGGAAAACTTTTCATAGCATCTCGTCAACATACCCAATCCAACCAATTTTTTTAATTATATAATGTGCCCAGATTTTATAGTTCATGCCATACAAAACTAACTTTCCCACCATCCTACAATCAGGTGAAAAGCTTAGTGTATGTGTATTCAGCATATAGTATTTGTTGACCTCCATATTTTGCAGGATTTTAGAACACATCATCTATTCAAATGTCATGCAGTTTTTGGATGAAGATGAGCTTTTAAACCCAAATCAACATGGATTCAGAAAAGGCCGATGCTGTGAAACACAACTTGCCCTCTTAATTCATGACTTGAGCCGTATTATAGATGAGCAATCCCAGGTTGATTTAGTTTTATTAGACTTCAAAAAAGCTTTCGACACTGTGCCTCACACTAGGTTACTTAGGAAACTTCACGGTTACGGTATATCTAGACAAATTTGTGATTGGGTTGCAGACTTTTTGAAGGACAGAACACAGTGTGTAGTTCTCGACGGTGAGCGTTCATCACTTGCCGAAGTGAGGTCCGGGGTTCCCCAAGGAAGCGTGATAGGGCCTCTGTTGTTTCTCATATACATTAATGATTTGTGCGATATAATAAGGGGAATGAAAAGATTATTTGCCGATGATGCTATTATTTATCGTGAAATCACAACCCAGGACAACTGCGCTTTGTTACAAGACGATATTATGAAAATAATTGCGTGGTGTAAAGATTGGCAGTTGGAGTTAAACGCTAAAAAGTGCCAAGTCATGCGTGTAAGTAAAAAGGTGACACCATTTAGCTTTGAATATATAATTAATGGCAGTGTCCTTAGAATGGTAAATTCAAAGCAAATCGTTTGCTTCGATTTCTAGGTCGTAAATTAAAACAATGCACTCCAGAAGTTAAATCGATTGCGTACAAGTCACTAGTGAGGCCTCACTTGGAATATTGTTGCTCTGTACAGGGTCCCCATCAAAAGGGATTAATGGGAGCATTAGAGATGGTCCAAAGAAGAGCCACCTGATTCGTGACAGGTATATATAGTTGGAGGGAAAGCGTAAGTGCCATGTTGAAGGAGTTAGGTTGGGAAGACCTGGAGCACTGAAGGCGTTGCTCTAGACGGAAGCTAATTGAAAAATTCTCGACTGACGTATTTCGGAATGACAGCAAACAAATATTGCTACCAGCAACATTCATATCTCGGAATGACCGCGAAAATAAGATAAGAGAAATCAGGGCCAGAACAGATTCATTTCTCTACTCATTTTTTCCACGAGCGATTAGGGAATGGAATAGAATGGATTTACCGGGCGAGTAAACACAAAATCGGACAGGAGTAGCTTCCGATAAAGCACTCTGGCCATCCTGATCTGGGTTTTCCATGGTTTCCCTAGATCGCTCCAGGCGAATGCTGGGATGGTTCCTCACAATAGCCCATGGGCGCCACCTGCCATATCCCGTATATCCCTTCCAAACCATTACCTTTCCTGATAGGTGCAATGCACCCTCCGCCAAACACTTTTAGTGAATAGCGGAGTAATTGTAATAGTAATAGTAATAGTTGACAACATAGCTTACAGATTCCACTAACATATCTTATTTGGTACGTATGCAATTGTTACTACCTGAATACTGCCCCCTACCCCTTGACCAGTGATACAGAAATGATGAACTATCCTAATAAATAGTAACACAGAACCGAGGCAAAGCTAATATTCGTAATTCCGAGTTAAGTAACTGGTTTAATGATATCATTTGGAATTGTGGTGAAACTACACTAGGAAGCAAAAGAGGCTGATGTAAATAATGTTGTTGCCGATATGTTAAGGACAGGTTGTGATAACACACAATACCCTAAAATATCCTTCAGATTTAATCCAAAGACATACTGTATACCAGTACACCAGAAACATGCCATGGTAGTACCAGCTTATAAGGGAGGGGAGACAAAAGTTTAAAAACATAAATTGATTAGTTTGACCAAAGTAGTAGTAAGAAGCTTAAAATCCAACAATATCAGAAATAGATATGATGTAAGGGGACCAAATAAATCCCAGTAATGTTCAGTAATCACAAAATGAATTTAGTTCGCTTCTAAGAGGCCGGTGCATAACATGAGCTGTATCAGCAAGCACGCGAGTATGCTTGCTCGCGTCGGTGGTCACTGGCAGAGAGTCTAGTGACACATACGTTTGTAATACCAATAGTACCACATTTCGGCAACAATAGTCTAAATTCAAGATAGCAGGGTACAGTTAACAGTGTTGTGTGGAAGCATAGTTATGTTCAGTGTTGTGTATTCGTCAGTGTAAACTGTAATAAACCAGAACTTTGCTTGTAACTACTGTTTCATTACGCAAAACCTTCTAGAATCCGTGTTAGGCTAATAACACACAAGCCACGAAGAACTCAACGCAGCCTGTTTGTCAAAAATATAACATCCATAACAGACTTTAGTTGCTTTCAGCAGCTAGTTGTCTATGCAGTCTGGTAATACTGCTTTATCAACAATTACTTGATGTCAAGACAGAAGACCGTCACCCTGACAAGAAGAAACATCAAGAAGATGTCACTATCAGATAGGTCAGTCAACCATGACCAATAGTCAATAAATCAATATCCACTCAGCCACCCAAACGTACTCTGGTGTCATCTGATGGACTCAAACCCTGCACCATACACACCAAACAGTACCCACAACAATGACAAAAGAATGTGGCCCATAAGTGTGTAAAGTGAATCTCTGTTAATGGGCTATGGACAAATTATTTCAAATGATATAAAAAACATTAGGCTGAGTTGATAATGTAGCATTTGATCTCGCCAAGAAATATGGTCAGTCAGATACTGAATGATGAGTACGGTTGAAACAATTAGTGTGAATTGGATTTGTCTTTATGGATGAACGAATTCTTAAGAGCAAGTAATCAAGTTCAGAAAAATGCAGACTGAAGAAAGAGGGTATTAGAACAATAGTGCCATATAGTCATATGTTGGGTCTATTCCTGCTCCTTGTTCTGATGATGATACTGTTAGTTTGTAGATGACGAGTAAGGTAACAATGTTGTTTAATAGGATAGGGAAAAATGTTGATGTTGTTGGGGCTTAAGGGCGTGTTGAAGACAGGATCATTGATGCCCTAACAACAACCGGCTTAGCAGTGTGGCTGAAAATTTACAATCTTACCGTCTGCATGGCGGACTGTAGACAGATGGCAAAATTAAATAAAATATTAAAATGTTGGCTGGAAAGGGGCCATTAAAACTAAGAACCTTACAGACCATATTTGGTTGGTTGTAAAGAGGCCAACCAGATTTAAAAGCTTAAAACTAATGGATAAAACAATAACTATGTACATGGATGAGTGGCTGTAAAATGGCCAATCATCCACCTTAAACATTTAGGCCGGTATTCCCAACAATTTTGGGATAAGACTGGCCAGTACACAAAATTTTAAAACTTTAGCAACAATACTAGTGTCATTATTTAAAACAAGGCACAGATCATTGGCTAGACCAATGTCTGCCCTTAAATCCAAAAATAAAACACAATCAGTTAAAATGTGGCATACCGTCAAAGGTTTGCCACAAGCATCACGTTCTGGTGGGTCTTCCAGGTGGAGAAGAATGCTATGCATCAGAGGACAGTGCCCTATATGAAGGTGAGTAAGGAGAACCTCAACCCTTCTCACCCACTGGAAGGAGCTGCTCCACGGATGAACGGCTGGTTTGACCAGCCAGAGCTTATTATGCTCGACTTCCAGCCACTGCCTCTGCCATATTTCAAACACGGTAGTTTTCACCGCCGAGGCAAGATCTGACTTTGGGACCAGATCAAACTCAATTCTGACCTTGGTGCAGGCTAACTTGCCAGCTTCATCAGGTGCCTTGTTCCCCCTGATTCCCATATGGCCTGGTACCCTGTAGAATAATACCTTCTTTCCGTAAGACTGGAGGGAAAGGAGGGGCATCCTGGATGCCCTGGACCAAATGGTCTAGTGGGTACATTTTTGCTAATGGCTGGATACAGCTGAAGGAATCACAGAATATGATGTACTTCATATTGCGACATACATACATATGCTTGAGTGACTTTAGCAGGGCGATTAGCATAAAGTAGTTCATCATAGTTCGGTTTCATTATTACCTCATGCACGGGACTACCAGGAGTTTGTGGCAACATGTACATAGTGTTGCACCATGAGGAGATGCCACCAGATGGAAAGCAGTGACTCGCCAGACTCAGCACAAATGCTGAGTATCGGGCTAGTGTGATAGGCACCTATAGTGGGTCAAATTCCTGTATGGTGGACGCCATCTAGTATCTGAAGACAACTGTCCCATTCCCAACCGTATACAATGCAATCATACTCGAGCCGCGACCATACAAAGGCTCTACAAAATTGTAGCAGGCAGGAGCGGTTGGCGCCCCACGACATTCGGGGAGGGGAGGAGGGGGGGGAATAGATTTGAAAACAGCTACAGAGTTATTCAGTTGGGAAGATGGGATATCTAGTAGGATGATTCAGTATAGAATGACGAAGAATGCTAAAAAAGAGTGATTTATCAAGAACACATACACAATAGTAGTAGTTGTATGACTATAAGGTACAAGGAGAATGGCTTCTTGAAGCCATAACACAAAAAATATTTTAGCATATCATTTGATATGGAGTTGTTTGGTATCTCCGTGGTTAAGAGACCTGCTACTTTCAAAAGTTCATGGTCTGGTCCTGGAATTAAATTTCGGTAGAGTGACAAATTTTTAAGAGTAGTGTTTGATCATATGATCTACATCAAGACATTTCATAGTTCGGATTCACATTAACCTGTAGGTCACAGAGGAAAACAACTAGCCATCCTACCTCTGACACAATGGCTTAGTATATCTCCTTCGAGAGGATCCAACCAACCTTTGGGATGTGGACTAAGTTAATGAACTCAGGTGAGAGAAAAAGTTTTAGATCCTGGACCTGTTAAAAAGAATAACAAAAGAATGTACTAGCCAAGTTTGGGAACTGGACTACTTATGTTGAGCTCTCCTTTGCTTGAAAATGGTGGGGTAGAATGGGAACTGCATCATGGGTATCAAATACAAGAGGGCAGTTAGATTTTTGTGAAAATAATAATATGATAAAAGCTGTAATGTGAATCAATTGAAAAGAGGAGGCGTGTGAAGATATTTGAAGGACTATCTTAGGTATGTATCAGTGGTGAGGTCTGGATACACACTGAGTAAAGTACTACCTGTTTGCAAATGGGAAAAAATGGCTGAGAGGTAGTAAAAGACAAGGGACAAGGAATGGGAAGAAATTCAGATATGGCATTTTGTAGGAAGCACCCCAGCATTCGCAAGGAGTGATTTGGGGAAACCATGGAAAACCCAAATCTGGATGCCTGGACGGGGATTCTAATCCGTGTCTCCCAAATGCGAGGTCAGAACTGTGTAATGTAAAAGTAAGGGTAAACTTGAGAATACAATACAGCATGTGTTGAGATGATGATTTTTCTATAATATAATAGAACAGGGTTTTGGTGGCCTTATTTTAATTAATTAATACTGTTTATATTGAATATTTAATTAATTGTGAAAGAAGTGTGCATTTATAAAGCATAGCTGTAAGAGCTAGACATGGTTCATAACTTGACCAATTTATTTCATAAAAGAACATATGGCCAACAGACAAAGGTGTATTTATTGTTAGGTATATTCATAAACATGGTTTAAGGGTTTGGGAGAGACTATACTAGCCTTTTCCAACCAAATGTCAACCACTCCTTCACGTGGTGCATCCTGTTTGCATGGACAAAGCTCTGGTGACTGAAAGATTCCCAGTATAAGAAGTCACCCACCGCTTGCCAACGGCCTACTAAAGGAGGGCAGAAGAACGAGGAGCGGTTCAGAGCACCCTCTTGCCCTTGGGGTTGAAAACGGCCCCTGAAGGCGGATGAATCAGAAATGATGAACAGCATGAGGATACAGAAGGCAATGGGAAACCACTGCATTAAAGACCCAAAGGGTATCCTGAGGACAAGTAATCCTCTCAAATTACATATATCATGATGACTTCTTCCTGGGTAAAATATTCCGGAGGTAAAATCTCCAGGTGGGGACTGCTCAGGGAGGAGTCATCAGAATGGATCGAAACATTCTATGAGTTGGAGCATGGAATGTTAGATGTCTGAGTAGGGCAGGTAGGTTAGAAAACTTAAAAAGGGAGATTAAACAACTTAAGTTAGATGTTGTAGGGATTAGTGAGATTAAATGGAAGGACACACAGGATTTCTGGTCTGGAGAACACAGCTGTTAATGGAGTGACTGATGTAGGATTTGTAGCGAATAAGAGAGTAGGGAGATTGGTGAATTATTATGAACAGTTTAGTTACAGGATTATTTTGATGAGGTTAGAAACTAAGCCCGCCCCAACCACATTAGTATAAGTGTATATGCCAACATCACAGGATGATGACAAAGAAATAGAGGAAACATACTCCAAAATTGAAGAATTAATCCAATATGTTAAGGGGGGGGGGGGAATCTAATGATCATCCATGATTGGAATGCTATAGTTGGAGAAGGTAAAGAGGGTAATACTGAAGGAAGTTTTGGTCTAGGAGAAAGAAATGAGCGAGGAAGCAGGTTGAATTATGTGAAAGATATAAGCTAGTTGTGGCAAACACACTGTTTAAGAACCATGCAAGAAGGATATACACCTGACAGTGGCAGATCCTGGTTTGGGGGATGGGTTGAGATGGGTAAGGGTAGGCTTTATAGTCATGCCACCCTTAAAAGATTGATAGAGCTAAAAAGAAAAAAAGTCTCCAAATCTCAAAACTTACGATTTCGAGGGTTGACATAAATACTCTTGGGGGAAGGCTTGAGCCCCCTAACATCCCCCCTGGATCCGACACTGCACCTGGAAACACTTTATGGCAGCGAAACATGGACTTTAGGAATACCGGAAAGAAAGAAAATTGAAGTATTTGAAATTTGGTGCTACAGAAGAATACTGAAAATTAAGTGGACAGAGTAAGAAATGAACGAGTTTTGGAAATGATGGGTGAGGAAAGAAGTTTGTGGAAGAAGCTTGCAGGAAGAAGAGTCAGGCTGGTAGGTCATATTTTGAGACATGCTGGATTAGTTAAATTGCTGGTGGAGGGAACAGTCAAAGGTAAGAACTGTAGAGGAAGACAGAGATTAGAATATATGATGCAGATAATTGAGGGCGTCGGTTGTAGGGATATGTAGAGATGAATAGGTTAGCAGAAGGTAGGAAGGGATGGAGGATTGCATCAAACCAGTCAAAAGACTGAGGACAGCAAAAAAAAAACATAAACAATCAAAAATTCAAAATCAACACCTTGCACTACAACAGGGGCTGTAAAATGTTAAAAATTGAATAAACCATTACATTCTGATTTTAATATGAATTTACAAAAATTTATCACCTTAAATGCTTAAATGCTTAAATGGGTGCCGGGAGAAGGGTGCACTATGAAAGAAAATACAAAGAAAAAGATTAAGAAACAAAAAGTTTATTATTAAGTTCACTGTCTGAATAATAACTTAAGGCACCTAGGTTGTTGTTCAAATTTGTTCAATACCTTGTCAATAAATTCAGTATCCTTAGTTAATAAGAAATAAGTGTTATATATAATGTATAACAAAAACAGATACATCTCCCTTAAAGAAATCCTACCGGTGCCCATGACTGCATACTAGAATGATTTTACAATGCAAGTAGACATGTAGGATTATTAGGTTCGCTGTACATTATGTTATTTCAAAAGCTTGAGCACTATAGTTCATTCTCGCTAGTAAAAGTTTACTCTTAGCTGTAAGCATCTTAGTACAGGCTTACATGTTGGTAGAGATGGCACGCTATACGCAAAGTGTTACAGGTTAAGTTATATGCATGAGCAGTGACTTGTGTTAATCAGTGTGTCTGGCAAACTGTGAAGCACTTTACTTTTAATTGCAGCAAATCTCAGCAGTGCAATGACTTATCTGAAAGTCATCAACCTTATGTGGCCTACGAAACGTTTTGTAGTCAACATAAGCTTGAAGTCTGGTGTACTGTCAGGACACGATTCTTGACCTAGCACCTTAATAGATCGGACCAAAAGACCCTGCCTCCTGCATTGGAAGATACCTTCTCCTCCCTCTCTCTCTCATCATCCTTTTGAATCATCAATCGTAGCATTTCCTGGGCCACATGTGAACAGAATTTCAAGAACAGCAATCATATGCTCTAAAATCAATATTTCTAGTGAGTAACACTGTCTCGCACTCATCCATGTCACCAAACATTCCGGGTTTTCTGTACGAAGATTGGACAATTTTGTTTGGCTTAGATCGAGCATTGATTGCACACCTCTGGCTCAGACTTTCCCACCTTGCTAGCAGATAGCCGGCCTAATTCCATGGGTCAACTTCAGTCACCTATCTGCCCGTAAATCCTTGATAATTGGCATGTTCACTCCGGCATAATACCTGCTGAGGATCACTTTAGCATTTATGGCTATCCACTCGCTCCATTTGAAACCACTTTTGTGGGTGTGGGGTCTTTCTAATGTTCACAGGGAGGCAGTCACTTATGGTATGTCCACCTTTATCAAAGGTTTGGAGTAGGGTTGTTGCGGATGTCATCTTTGTGGAAGCAGATATTCAGTGCTTGACATCCACAGATGCGGATGTGGAAAAATAAATTTATAATTATTTCGATTTTAATATTTTATCAAAACTGAATTCAAAATCAATTTTATTTCTATATAATACTGCCATATTGATTTATTTTTGCCTCATCTTTCAACAACAAAAAATGTGGGATGGTTTCATAAGTAAATTAAATTATTTACATAATTACCCGTGTGTCTAAAAACCAGTCTTTACATTTTAATTTAAATACAGACTGCAAAGATTCTGTAAAATAATAATAATTTCATGTGATCTAAAAATTCCAGTCACAGAGTTTCTTATCAGCTGCGCAGAACACCTATATCGATTTCACCTATTTTTAAAAGGAGACCTACAGGTTAACGTGAAATCCGAATCATGGAGCATCCCAGCATCATAGCATTAAAAAATCATTGCTTTGCCAGAGGTGACTGTCAATTTAAAGACCCATGAAAATTACAGCTGAGACAAGGATTTGAAACAGGGACTTTCAGTGCCCTTATCGTACGCCGTATCCATCTGAGTCAAGAAACAAATCTGGACGTAATGACAAATAAATATTCAAGCATAGTAAAATCAACATACTTTTATTCTAAATAATTTATTTTTTTTATTCCAAAACACAAATGTACATTTATATGGTTGAATACATATTTTTCAGTACTTCTAAATTCAGATGCTTGCGGCATATGATTTGGGTATGGAAGATCCCCAGTTCAAAATCTGGGTCTTGGATGTAATTTTTACAGGCCTAAAAATCAACCTTCATCTCTGGCAAAGCTTTGAGTTCTTAAAGCGAACATGCACGGACTCTACCTGCATCTGATGAACCAAAAGTAAGGCTGAAAAAAGGTCACTTTTCTAAAGCAATCAGTAAGGGAGGGTGCATAAACCACGTAGCTCCATTTTGTGCTCCTGTGAACCCCCCCCCCCCTAATGTAGCCCTACATGGTTTTTGCCTCTACCCCACTCCCCCTCCCACGTAATATGTAGCTTTTTTTTCCCCTTTTCGATTCCAGAACACATTTTGTACCATTTTCTCCTGTCAGATTATTGTAAATTACATAATATGGAGATAACTAACTGAAGGAAGTAAATATTCACATGCTGTTGTGTGTTCTGTTCCTCATTTTAACTGTAAAAAATATTATGAAAGGAAAGCTACATGGCCTGGCTCGGAAACTCCCCCCTCCCCCCATGTAGCCCAGCGTAGCCTTCCAACCAACCCCTCCTGTCCCACCCACCCCTGAACCGAGCACATAGTTTGTGCACACTCCCTAACGCTAAAACAACATTTAGTTGTAAAGGACCAGAAATTTCTGAATTCTTTTTATACCCTTCTCCATATGGATCAGCCCGACACCGGTCCGCACCGACAAAAATTAAACCAAACTAATGACGGCTGACACACGGTGTAGTGTCATTCGAACTCACTTCAATTGAGTGAGCGACAATAATAAGAAAAGTGTTGGTCAGTGACAGTGCTACCTCAGTGCGGTCTATTGTGGCCTAGCCTTTACATTATATGCAATTTCAAACTCATAAATAATTAAACACCGTTTAGTTCATTGTTGCTTTTATTGTAAGATCATCAGAAAACAACCACTTTTTTGCTAGCTAAGCGACGATGGGCAGTATCTCGAATAAAGAGAAAAGAATAATATATATTGCAATGTAAACAAAACATCCACATTAAAAAATTGTGGATGCGGATGTAGGATTTCATGCGAAAGTTCCGCAGTTGCAGATGCGGATATCCATTGCATCCCTAGTTTGATGAGAGTCATTTGGTTCAAATCTAGACGCTCAGCATTTGTTATGCATAATAACAAAATTTATTGCAGTGCAATTACCGTGCTGTTTTACTCATTGCGTGAGCACTCTTATTGTGGTAGGGCAACCAATGTCATACATGAAAAGAAACCAGTACGAACAAAGCTGTATTAAGCAACCTTTTCTTCTGGTTCAGACAGAATTTCAAGCATGGTATAATGTATAAATCTCAGTTCTTAATGATTTTAATAATTTAATGATACCATCTCCACCATATTAAATTAAATTTTGCAGCTATTTGTGATGTCTGCATCTAATTTCTTGGAAATAGTTATTACAGGGGAGATAAATAGGGATGAAAATTACTGGCAAGCTGATGGAGAGAATGATGTGCAATATTATAAATGTTTGCTTATAAGAGGTTATTAATTTGAATCTCAGTGGGCTAAATGAGAAATATTTATATGAAATGATCCATGGAGTTCAACTTCAAAGTGTAGCACTGGATCTCTCCTCAGCATCTGATAGAAAGAGCCAGGAAATGGTGCCAAATAAGGTAAAAACCATTGGAAAAGATGAAAAAGTAACTTTCTGTTTGGAAGAATTCTTAAAAGGCGATGCAATAAGTTCAAGTAAGAAATGCTGTGTCAAAAGAAGTGGGAGTGAAACAGGATTGCCCCAGTGTACTGGAACATTCCTATCAATTATTCTAATTAATCATTGTGCTTACAATTAGAAGTTAGATTGATTAGAGCTGACATCAGGATTAAAATGGGAAAGGACTGAACAGCTACAGGGAGATCTGAACAGGATATCTAACTGGAAAAGACAACATGGAATAAAAAAATGCCAAAAAGAGTAATTTTTTAGGCACAAAGATAGAAAAAATTTGTTTCTTTTTAAGATTATATGGTGGAGGACAAATTCCTCGTTGAAGATCTAATATTTGATGTTAAAGTGAATTTGCCAGAACACATTAGGCAGGTCAACATTAAAAGATTTAAAATTTTTCATTTATTGGTTACGGTTATTAAGAGATGTACCAGGAAATGAGGGAATTGAGGTACAAAACCTTGGTCAGATCATTTCTTCAGTATGATGGGATAGTAGGGGACCTATTATGGGTATCCAACACAGGAACTGAAGGGTATGCAAATGAGGAAATTAGTGCAGATCACAATTTCTACTTGATATGATGAGTCAACAGGGACTGGAGTCAGGAGATAAGTGAAGGGATTATAGAGAGTGTGTACACCATATACTGGTGATATGACTTGGGTGAATACTAGTAGAAGAATTAGGAACAGTAAATGGAGCAGAAGAGATGACCTTGATCACAAGCTGATAATTTATTTCAGGGGTGAAGGAGTAGGAAAATTTTCTTTTATGGGTATGAGAGTCAGGGACTGGAGTAAATTATCAAAGTAAATGCTGAACAATTTACCTGAAACACTGAAAAAATTTAAAATTAAAACTTATAAAGAGAAAAAGTATGAGGGATACTGCCCTCAAAGAATTTAAGATTTAAAAAAAAATCACAAATTGCTAAAATATTTGTATAGAGTAAACATATGCACTGTCAGAATTAAACTAAATAATAATAACACAATGGTTTATAAGAGTATATATTACCAGTGGAAATACTTTACATCACACAGGCTTTTCACATAATGATCCTTGGAGCAACCAAACAAGGAATTAATGGCAGCAAAGTAGGAAGTTAAGAATAGGTTTATGGAGAATATTTTTGATGCAAGGGTACTACTGAATGATGCACTAGAACAGGGGTGGCCAACACAAATGAACTTGCGGGCCACTTGGGAAATGCGTTATAACTTTGCGGGCCACATGTAAAATTATATATCCCCATATTGGATTTAGACCCATCATAAACATTTTTTTTGAGTGAAAAATTGATTCATAATGAATTATTATTATTGTGTTAAACATAGGTAATATAATAATAATGATACCAAATGCACATTTTAAAGAAATATGTAACACAAAAAATGATATATAAATATAAATGAAGTAAATCTTGAAAATATGGAAGCACAAATAATGTATTTTTTAATATATTGGTTTTTCACTACTTTGGCCATTATAAAATAAATATATTTTGTAAAAGTATGATGAATCTCGTGGGCCGCATTTTTACGGCCCGCGGGTTGGCCACTGCACTAGAAATTTCAATAGGTACATTAGAAAACTGGGGAGAAATGAAGGTATTCAGACAATTATATATCGATAATGAAACAGAAGAAGTTATTGAGGATTTGAAACAGGCATAGGTAGATTTGATGTGACCATTAGGGACTGTGATCCAGGAAGGGGAGGATGTAAATCACAAAATGAGCTTGCTGGCACAATTATTAACGAGCATATTCAAAATCACTCTATGCCACATAGAAGAAAAATTAAGTTGCCTTCAGTACGCTTCGACAAGTGAAGAACTGGCTCAGCAGCACTTTGTGAGAGGAAAGATTGACTGGATTATGCCTGATGAATGTGCATCAAAATTTCGTGAAAGAACACTGTGAGATATTGAGAGACAAAGATATTTAAAAATTTTCTAAGAATCTGACACAAACTATAACTGAGTTACAATCTTAATTTACTACATAGTAGGTCCTTAGATTAAGTGGTTGGATTATTATATTAATCAATAATAAAAATAGTTTTCTTAATAGGTTTGAGTTTCATTTTGTAAGAAATCGTCATGTTTCAGTGCCCCACCCCACTTCCTCGAAACCAATATGAGTCCCCCCCCCCCCCCCCCTCAGCTCAAATCTTGCTCCCCTCTAGCTCTGGTCTTGGATATGTCCTTGGGTCAGATTACTAGATACACAAATAAAAAACTAAAGTTTGATTATATTATTGAAAGAAATAAGAGATGTGGATTAAAGGAAAAAGATTACTATGACCACAAACTGATGCTTGATTTCTGGCAGAAGGTTGTGGGAAAATTTTCTTACAGGTAAGGGGGTATCGACTGGAATAAATTACCAATGGAAATAATGAATAATTTATCAAATATGTTCAAAGAATTTAAAATTAACATTAGTACAGGGCAAATGAAGGCAGGCACAAGAAAGTAGGAAAATTACCACCAATGTGCGTGCTCCATTGCAATTAAAATTAAAACCCAATTGTTGCTGCAAAATAAAACATAAAATGCGACTAGCACAGTGGCACTATTACCTCATGCAGAGTAAAGTAGATCTGTGGGTATTGTATAGGCTACATCTGTAAAACCCATACAATAACTGATGTGGGATATTAATAACACCTTATAATTTTGGTTAGCAAGGCTCTTATGGGAAATTACGAACACAATCTTTTTTTGAATTCCTGAGGCATCAAATTCTTGAAAAATATTTCTTATTAACTTCAATGAGGTTTTTGATGCTGCCATAATTCACATCTGACTAGAAAAATTACCTACAGATCTTCAGAAAGTAGAACAAACAATAAACAAAATCTTTTCATACATACCATAACTGATTAAGAAGTTGAAGTTCTTGCTCAATAGTTGTATGTATCTTGCCTATTAGGTTTTCCTTTAACATTGGTATCTGCAGAAGCAACAAATTTTCATCTAAAACGCTAAAAAAAAAGTAACAACATTATTGGAACAAATAATGCAAATAAAATATGAAGATTTTTTATCATATAAGTAGTTACCAAGTTTTTAGTGCATATTTATAAAAAGGGTTATATTTAAATATTCAGTTCAATTTCATATCACTATATGTGAATGATTTTTTTGTGCTTGCTGAGAAGTTTTCTGATTTCAAGCAGAAATACTAGGCAAGCTTTGGTTAAGATGTTACACATCCAGACTCATAATTACAACTGAAATTCCACTGTAGTACATACAGCACAAGGCTTTCAATATTTATTTTAATTTTAAATGTAACTGAAAAAGGAATGATGTAGCTTTAGTTGTTAAGGGGATACAGGAATTAGGGACCAGAATTATAACTGAAATTCAATGCTTCAGCATAAAGTGGTCCTTTCCATGGCAATAAGGTTTGATCTCTTATACTACTTGTTGGAGAGTGTGATGAGTGGATGTACGAGAGAAGTAAACAAATTGGGTTACAAGACTTTGAACAGAACATTGCTTGGGTATGGTGATGCAGTATCAATTTTGGTAACAAATACAGAGCTGGAGGAGGTGCAAAGAAGGGCTGCTACATTTGTCTCTGGAAATTACTGAAGAACTCAATAACTGATGTAGATATTAATAACACCTTATAATTTTGGTTAGCAAGGCTCTTATGGTAAATTACGAACACAATCTTTTTTTGAATTAATGAGTTGGAATGGGATTCATTGGAAGACAGGAGGAGGGTGAAGAGAGTCATGAGTGCGTTCAAGGTGTATATTGGTGATGAACTGTGGGAAAATATTGGTGTAAAAATTAAAAGTAGTGCATCGAAGGGAAGAAATTACCATGACCACAAGCTGGCACTCAATTTCAAGCACAAGGTTGTGGGAAGATTTTCTTTTGTAGGTAAGGGGGGTTAGGGATTGGAATAAGTTACCTAGAGAATTGGTAAATAATTTACAAAAAATTGTGACACAATTTAATGTTGAAATTTGTAGAGGGCAAAGGAAGGCGAGTACAGGAAAGGGAGGAAAATGGGTGTGTAGGAAAATTGCCACCCGGACCATGCATGTCATCCCAATTAAATAGTTATATAGCACTTGTGAAAGAATAAAAAATTGAAATCCTAACACCTCAGGGGCCATCCATAAATTAGATTCTCCATTAATGTGTAAACACATTAATGAAGAAAGGGCAGGAATAGGCAGGCCAGAAAGTGTAACACAAGCTTCGTGACTTTATGATGGAAGTGCTGTTTTAATCAAGTTCGAAATTTAAAATTGTTAAGTGTCACAATGGGAGGGGAGGGAAACATTATACCTATACTGCTAGTTAAATTTCTGGTGCAGGTTGCACAGATCATGATATAAGTGGAACTACTTCTATCTGTCTAGATAATAGTGCTCATTAAAGCGGCTTAAAAACAAAGTTCTATGTGCTTTATGTTTTGACATGGATTGTCAGTTACTATTTTAGTTCAGGCTGCTTTTCAACATAACCACCACATCTCCTATTATTGCTGCTACAAAATCAAAACTTAAACCACTTTCGTATTAATACATCCGATGTATAGTGGTCTAAAGTAACCCCTTACTTCCATATAGTGAACTGAAATTGTAACACATATTCTGTGTCAGTTACCTTTGAATAAGAGTAAGTTGTTCGATTTGGTTGCATAAAAAATTAGCCACTTTTTCGTATTTTTTAAGCACTTCTTCCCATTTTGGACAAAATGAATGAAAATATTTGATAAAAGAAATCATTGACCTTTGTAATCTGTCCATTTCCATAATTAAATCAGTTTCAACAGAAAAACTGACACAACTGTAAGTTTACCTCACATTCAATAGACCGTTTACATTAAAGTAAAACACTTCAACGCATTAGATCATGTAGTAATAAAAATTTCTACACGCGACAAAGTGTTTTTATAAAACGAACTATCCTGGTATTGACAATGACGCAAAAAAGTGCAGGTGTCCAATCTCGAACGGCTGAAAATAAAAAATCAACTGCTACGATGTGTGGCAAGAAAGATTTTGGGAATCTCTGAACTGTCCAACACGTATTCTATTGGTTCTTTCCAATTTTTGGAAGCTACATATACCAATATTGTAGTGTTCAACAGTTACTAGGTTCCTGCATAATACTTCTATGAGCTGCAATGTTGGGAAATAATTACAAAACACAGTACTTGGGAGAAGGATCAATTTGAACAGCAGGCATCTAAAAATATATGCCGGAAAGTACATATCAGAGACAATATAAGGTATATATCAACAAACCAAACCAAAGATTATTTACAAACACCAACTGTTCAGTGGCGCCATTAACGGTTAACCGTTGAACTACATGCAAGCTGCTACATACTAACTCATTCGCTAGTAAGGCAGTGGCCCGGTCGATTTGAGCTTTTCAGTGGGGTGACGCGTGACGTGACAGTAGAGCGTCGGCAATGTTACAGGCGTGAATTTGACAAGCTTTTGTTTTTTAAAAAAAATTAGATACTCACTATGATGAATGGAAAATTACACCCGACGGAAAACCTGCCGCCGAATGCTGAAGATCTGTTGAATCCATTCGTACATCGCCTCGAGTTGTCAACCACCTATGAAAAAATCAAGGTATTATTCATGGACTACTTCCCCTACATATTATTTTTGATATATTTGCAGGGTTGTCTGCTATATCTGTTAGCTTGAACTTTTTTATGTAATTATTATGTTGTAAATTGACTCCACAGCCCACATAGGCTGTCCTCACAATGGGGTTTATGGGAAATGAATGTGCAGTATTACAGTGTATTGAATACTTTCAATAATATGTTTAAAATGCTGAACTGAATGAATCCTTTTATGTAAAATTCCTTCAGAAATTCATTGGTAAATTATATTTTTTTATGCCGTTTTTATTACATTGTTTGTAGTATGTTACTGCGGTATAAATCCGTAATTTTTATGAAACCGATATCATTTCTGCAATCACAATTTTATAAGAAACATTTGCTTGGTGATTTTTTATTTTTTTTTCGGTTTGCTATAATTTTGTATTGGTGTAAAAAGTGTCAAACTTAGTACGGCAATAAACCTACATAATACAGTTGTATTGGCGTTATTTTATGAATTAATTTATGTGTTATGTTTGAACATTTATTATTATTATTATTATATATATATTTGAACGGAGAAAAAATGAAATCTGTATGGAAACTTAGAAAACTGAATCATTAAGGCTTTGCGTGATCCGACAAGGTCTAATTGCAGATGATAATAATAATATATATTTGAAGTTTCAACTGCGCGTCAATAGTGCTATCAATAGACGCGGTATTTATCGATTTTGAAATATCGCCTGATTTACCTAACATTTTTTTAAGTGATATTAATTTTTGCTATAAATAAATAAAACTTTTTAATATTTTTATTCGGTAGCGCGTAAACTGTAGTTTTTAGATAGATGTTTATAATATTCGGGTTGATAGATGCTCAGCAGCCCCTCAAGCCCTGCCTTCCGCCCTCAGTACAGTCAGGGCCATTTCTGTGGCACGCTAGAAACGCTACCATCTAAATATGTTGCAGAGACACTGCTTCTCTTCTTACTATTACGATGATCAATGAGAATCCATTTTTTTTCAGCATGACTTTGAATTTAGTTTCATTTCACAAAAGAAAATTGATTAAATTTAAACCATGAAGGCAATTGTCATGTATGCAAGACATCTCGAAAGTATAGAAAATGAGAGGCGGAAACGCACGTGAGTATCTGGGCTGACCTCGAGCGTAGAAGCGTTGTCCCGCTGACCTACTGGGCCGTGTCCTGGAACTGTTGGCTCAGTTGCCAGCATCTTGGAGATGACACGAAATGTTTTCGATCCTGAGAGTGTAGACGTAGCAAAAATTGATAATAGTTTCTCATTGGTAGACAAGCCTGTTTTCTGATACTAAGTAGTTATAATATTCTACGTGATCTGGTTGCTATATTTCAATTGCAGATATATTTTTACAACAGGTATATGACCGTGTTTCTTCCTTATCTCTGAATTTTAGCTGTTTTTATAGAAGAATGTACGCTGGATGGCACACTGAAATCTTTTATTTCTTTACAGTCACGTTAGAAATATGAAAAATCTTTTGAGATCACAGAAGGGAATTACAGTCATCAATCTTTTTCGACACATAAATCGTGGAAATTTCTAATCTGATGGTAAAGCCATACAAGTTTTTATTAGTAAGGTGCTTGATCTTTCGAGATTGAATAAAAGCCATGACTGATATTGTGCTGAAAGGCGATTACTGTGATAAATTATCTCAAACTTTACTCGGGACTGGAGGCTTAAATTGGCTACTTAAGAATTCAGACTCCGGTGACCAAAATGTAGGTATGAGGCGTAACGGCCCAATCTTTGGGATCGCTACGGAAAGTTTGAGATAATTCAGGGCAACCGAAGTTCGTTTTCAGCGAGTACTGGAATACGTTTGTGATAACGGTAACTGTCTATTCACATTATGTGGTCTCTTCAGATGACAACTGTCGAGAACCGAGCTTGGTGGGTAAGCGGTAACGCTGTGGCCTCCCATTCGGGAGGACGTGGGTTCGAATTCCCGTCCGTACATACAGATTTGGGTTTTACATAACTCTAGGTGAATGCCGGGATGCATCCTTCAAAAGGACATGGCCGAATCTCTCTCCGATGCTTACCCCCATACTTTCCCGCCTTTAATGACCTCGACATCGATGAGACGTAAAGCCATAAGCACAAAAAAAAACTATCTAGCCTACGTTAAAATCCAGCACAATCCCCAAAGCCCGCTGGCAGTAGTATCCTGAGTTAATGTCAAATAGTACGGTACTTCTAGAAGCACTATTTTCTCTCCAATGCGTTGCACAAAGATAATGAGGTAATTCTACATGACAGCCAAAGCAGTAAACGAAAAGACACTATAAACATGGCGTTTTTCTTATTCAAACTATTATATTGTTGGTACAGGACAGGGATCATATCAGCTTGTCACTTTTCTCATAAATGCCGTAGATTTTTCGAGTTACATATATCATTTCTCCTTTTTTACTTAATTTGAAGAACAAATCTTAGACAGTATCTCTTTCAAATTTATGTTACATTACGAAATAGTACCGCCGGTATAGTGAATTTCAAAAGAACCCATTCTGTAACACGCACGCGGATCTGTACAACAGAAGAAATTGTTCGTTTAACTCGTGTGTGAACCTTGACAAGTTAACAAATGTAACAAAATAGATCAATGCTCAGAACTGCAGTGACTACTCAGCTTGTTTATGCTTCGCTCGGTAATTTCACCAGCAGAGCGCTAAGCTAAGGCATACCACAGAAGGGGGCCACATTGCAGCACCCAAACAGAAAACTAAGCGTTTCTCATGGCTTAGCGCAATAAGTGCTATTTGCTTATATCAAACCTTGTAGCATTTTTTAATGCTTTTTTTTTTAGCTAAGACGGGTTTAATTAAAAAAGTAGTTTACCTTATTCCATCTTACACTTAATTCATAGTTGAGGAAAGGATGTTTATTTAAAAAAGCAGACTCCCTTAGTAGAAGTGTAGCTAGACAGTCCAAATTTCTTGATCTTCAGTATATTATGTATAGGATATACAAACTTCTGTAAGTAACAAGTACATAGTAAATTCGATTCTAATAAATAATTTTTAATTTGGGAATACATAATTCTTTTGAATTGTATGACACAAACCCCTTCGAAAACATTACAGCAATATGGTATATACCTGACTATCTAGATCAGTGTTTCCTAACGTGGGGCCCACGCCCCACAGGGGGGCAATTTGGTTTTTTTAGGGGGGCAATTTAGAAATTGACTTGATACGACTTTACCGCTTTCTCTTTGGGTTATTTAAACGCAATGCCAGATATGGTTACAAAATATAGCAAAAAAGCAAATTCTTAAAAGGATCACACTAAATTGCCATAATAAATGTTGATTATAAATCTTTTGAATTTGAAATTTAGTATTTCATTATATGTTTTTTAATTTTACTTACTGTGTTTTATGATAATATTAAAGTGTTTTCTTTCAAAAAACCATCCTATATCAGTTTCTTTAATAACAAATAATTTTTGTATTAAAAATTATGTATGGGGGGCAAAAAAATGTTGAAAGTGGGACATGACCCAAAAAAGGTTGGGAAACACTGATCTAGATGTAGTAGAAATAATTTGCAACCGAACGTGGTGGGTGAACAGTTAACGTTCTGGCCTCGCATTCTAGAGGATGTGGGTTTGAATCCCCGTCCGACCATCCATATTTAGGTTTTCCATGGTTTCCCAAATCACTCTATGCGAATGCCGGTATGGTTTCTTTAAAAAGGCCATGGCCGAATTCCTTCCTGTTCCTTGCCCCCAGTCCTTTCCCGTCTAATGACCTCGACGTCGACGAGGCATAAAGCCATAAGGGAGCGTGCACAAACTACGTGGCTCGGTCCGGGGGGAGGGGTTGGCTGGAAGGCTACGCTGGGCTGGGAGGGGGGGGGGGTGGTTTCCGAGCCAGGCCAGGTAGCTTTCCTTTCACAACATTTTTCACAGTTAAAATGAGGAACAGAACACACAACAGCATGCGAATATTTATTTCCCTCAGTTAATTATCCCCGTATGTAAGTTACAATAGTCTGACATGAGAAAACAGAACAAGATGTGTTCTGGAATCAAAAGGGGGAAAAAAGCTACTTGGTGGGGGCGAGAGGGGTAGAGGCAAAAGCCACATAGGGCTACATTGGGGGGGGGGGGGATCACAGGAGGCCGAAATGGATCTACGTGGTATATGGACACTCCCTAAGCAATAATAATAATACGCAGTTTAACAGTAACGCTCTTAATGGTTCACTGACTGGAGTCCTTTTCCTCTCCCCCTTTCTCTGGATTATTCCAGGGTCCCCTGTATGAAGCCTAACGTGGAGAGGGAAGAACTTGTATCCTTTCCCGAATTCAAGCCTAGTTGTTAGACCCGTCATACTTAATGCTATGGGAGCAAAGTTTGTGTTGCCATCTGTCTGTGAAACTTGTAACCTTTTGTGTCCTATATGATAAGTGTAGTTTTGTTTGTGATAGTTTTATGAGGCGTAGATTAGAGACCGTCCCAGCATTCACGTGGATCAGGGTGGCCGACCTTCAACATTTTTCCGGCCCGCGAAGATTCATCACACCTTTACAAAATATACTTATTTTATAATGGCCAAAGCAATGGATTAAAAAAATACATTATTTGTGCATCCATATATTCATGAATTAGCTTTCGAAATTATGATAAAAAAGTAACTTTAATTTTAAAATAATATTCTTGCGAATATGCATGCCCGCGGAGTTATGATGCATTTCCAAAGTGGCCCGCAAGATCATTTGGGTTGGACCACCCCTGACCTAGATGATTGCAATCAGGACGGCCAGTACGCGGGGACCAGGATTCGAACATCCCCGACCAAGGATGCGGCCCCACACAGCTTTGCGATTCCATCATTTTTCTTTACTTCTTTCAATGTTTCTGGTAAATTGTTCATTTCATTTGATATTTGTTCCAATCCCTGACTCTTTTATCCATAAAAGAAATTTTCCCACTAAAGTAGGCAAAGCAAATTCTAGATTGCCATTCATAGGTCGTATTTTGAGAAGTTGTAATGCTCATACAAAGGAAATAGCGTACAAAACACTAGTGCGTCAGCATTTGGATTACTGTTGTGGAGTTTGGGATCCGTATTGCGAGGGATTGATTGCCACTTTAGAGAAAGTACAGAAGAGAGCCGCTCGATTCGTGACTGCTAGTTACAGTCCTTACGAAAGTGTCACAGAATTGATACAGAGATTGGGCTGGGATTGTTTGGCAGACAGACGTCGTTTTCATTTGAATTTATTGGAGAATATGCGAAATTCTTTAATTTAAGAGTGCAATGAAATACTTCTTCCGCCAAGTCTATTTAGGTCGCAATGACAGGAGGTATACGATTAGAGAAATAAGGTGCCGTACTGATGCTTTTATGTATTTTTTTCTTTCCTCGTTCTGTTCGAGATTGGAATGCACAGAATTAGGATTGGTGCATTAGCACCCTCTGCCACCACAATACTTGTGAATTGCCGAATGTAGATGTAGAAATAAAGTGCAACTTACATTATTATTACTAATTTTAATTGTGATGGCACTAACGCTCCGATGGCAATTCTCATGTTCTATTCCTAATTCTTTTACCAATATCCATCCAGCCTCGTCACCATATACGCCCTATATTTTCAATATTCTCTTCACCAGTTTCCTGCCTTCCAACGAATCCTATCCCAATTGTCAAGTGTTTTCTGCAGTAGTTTCCACAATCAGTTCTTTCTGTCTATCCAAAATGCTGGTACCATACTATACTATCATATCAAGAATAATCTGATCAAGGTTTTGTAAACCAAGTTCCTCACTTCTGTTTCCTTCCCTCATCAACCTCTCCAGTTAAAATTTTAAAACTTCTCCGTAACTACCGAGCGTGGGTGAGCGGTAACGTTCTGGCCTCGCATTAGGAAGGACGTGGGTTCGAATCGCGATCCGGCCATGCAGGTTTGGATTTACCATCGTATCCCCATATCACTCCAGGCGAATGCCTGAATGGTTCCTTCAAAAGGCCATGGTCGAATTCTTTCCCATTCCTTGCCCCCAGCCTTGAACTGTTCACCGCCCACCAATGAGCGGTGTCGCCCCGTTGAGAACCGCTAACGACAGTGATGCAAAATGTGCTTTTCCATACATTCTTCTATGAATTTAAGACAATTAGTCTCAAAATACGATTTTTTTTAGAAAATCAAAAATGCTATCAAAATATGAGTAAATTCGAGGTATAAAGAGCATCTGGACTCGTACAGTATACGTGTCACGTAAAAACGACTTTTCAAAAGCCTCCCTCTTTGAGACATGAGATGACCTAGGGTCCTTTATACATAGGAAAACTTGCATTATATACCATTTAAACTAGCTATAAATTGTAAACGCACTTGTTAGTTCGTTACGCAACAAAACAAAATTCTTGAATATGACGATACTACGGCCGGAAGCAACAAGGCCCCCCCCCCCCCCCCGTAGGCTAAGCGAAACGATTAGTTGGAAGATCTTCCTTTTGCTTACCTCTTGGCCTAGTGAAAAATTTCCATCATGTTCAATGAATGTGAACTAATTTCGTATATCCCTGTCTTCCACCCACTTTTTAAACGCTTTCCTTATTTTACCTCTTATTTTTAAAAATCGTACAATCTTAATGAAATCTTTTACGGATTTTGTATGAGACTGACAAGAACAAATGCCCAAGACAGTTTACTGGTTACAGTGGCAGTAAAAAGCTTGACTTTGGTTAACTATCGATGTCTTGTAAATGAAAGGAGTAAAAAATAATTCTAGTTCTAAAATCTGTAAAAATCCAAGGCCGGTTGCGCATCATAATTTGAAAGAAGTATTCCTTAATCATTGTAGCATTTCTAATGTTTTTTTAGCTAAGACAGGTTTAACTAAAAAGTAGTTTACCTTCTTCCATCTCACACTTACTTCATGATTGACGAAAGGATGTTTATTTTGAAATAAAACTCTCTTCGGAGCCGTGTAGCTAGACAGTCCGAAATTTCTTGTCTTCAGTATATTATGTATAGGGTATGCAAACTTTTCTAAGTCGTCTAAAAATCAATCTTAATCATATGAACTTGGCATGACAAATTTAACGTCAAGCATAAGACCACGCCGAGCCAAGCCACGTTGCTTTTCATTCATATTATTTGTCACAGTTAAAATAAGGAACAGAACACATAGCAGCATGTGAATACTGAATTCATTTCCGTCATTTAACTATCACCGTACGTAATTTACAATAGTCTGACAAGAGAAAACGGTACGATTAGTTGGAATCGATAGGGGAAAGAAAAACTGGGTGTCACGCGGGAGGGGGGGGGGGGGGGCTGTTGAGGCAAAAGCCACGTCGAGCGGGCTATGTGAGAGGAGGGAGTGGGGGATTCACAGGAGGCCCAAATGGAGCTACTTAGTTTATAGACGCTCCCCTACCTACAAATGAATCTTTCCTACTTGCTTATGCCTAAAATCAGTTCCTAATTTATTATCATGGCCTTCTCTTTCCTTCCACATGTGCTTCTAATTTTTCCAAGGCTTCATCGGCAATATTAACATTGTACGTGCCTCCAGTTATCTTCATACGTCTTCTAACTGGAATGACTCCCAACCCAAATCTTTTAACATTTCAGTTACAAAGCGCGTTCTTTAGTAACTTCGGCATATCAATCTGTGCTAATCAGGAAAATCGAGTCCTCTGCTTCGACTGCTCTGGTTCGAGCCGGTCTCGTGAGAACGTGGCTAGTGTGCAGGGCAGTGTCGCCGTGAATTCATTCGTTGTAGTCGAATAGCTTCTTGCACCGATTTTTCTTGCAGGCTCTGCACATGTACACCTTGAAAATTCATTTAACCTCTAGAACTAAAATCAACAGATTATCTGTAGGCTATGTGGTTTTATCCTTCATAAGGATTAGATCAATTATTTTATACTTTTTAGTCCGTTATAAAAACATTTTACATTAAAAAGTTTTTTTATATTATTATTATTTATTTTAAATTCTGTCAGTGTTTGAGATAACTACATGAGCATACCCCTTTGTAATTTATACAGTCTCTTATTCGTTTATCACTCTCATGACATACCTTATATCCTCCAGTGACTCCTTTCTCGGAACCTTTGTAATTTCGTTCCAATCCTATGCAAACGCTATTTGATACCCTAATATGGGTCCCGTTATGTTCTAGCAAAAGCTTTTTAAAGATCTCTTACTGTTTCTATAAGTGATTGAACGTGTTATCTTGGTTTCCTTACGAAGATACTTCAAGAGCCCAGATAGTCGAAATACGTGCTATATCCGGAAGGCGTTTACTATGGATGGTGTTATGATTGCGGGGAGATTATTGTTATGAATTTAAATGCTATGGAGCACACACATCAGTGGCAATTCCCTTAGTCATCTAATTACCCCTTTTTTTAATATTCTTATGTAATTGAATGTTAAATTCCTCCCCAGTTTACTTTTTTGATCTAAAAATTTTAAATTTCTTCAGAATTTTTGATAAATTATAATTCACTTGTTAATTTGTTCAATACCCTGCCACCCTTACCTACAAAAGAAGATTTTCCCAATCCCTTATGCATGAAATCGAGTGTTAGCTTGTGATAATGGTCATCTTTCTCCTTCCACGCACTATTCCTAATTCTTCGACCAAGCCCCATCACCAACATATGCCCTTTCCATTACCAGCACTCTCTTAATGTTCCTTTCCTCCAATGACTCCCAATCCAACTCCTTTATCGTATCAGGTACTGAATGTTTTCTGCGATAACTTGCACGAACAAATCTAGCTGCTCTTCTTCTTCTTTTTTTTTCCACGACCCTCCAACTCCTGTATTTGATACCCAAAATGTGGGTCCCAAACTACACCACCATATTCAACCAATAGTCTGACCAGAGGTTAGTAACCCAATTCCCTAACTTCTCTGGTGCATCCTCTCATCACCCTCCCCATTAAATAGAATTTGTAACCTTTCGTACCACCTGCCCAGTGCGCTCTGTCCAGGTAAACTGGAATGGTTTCCCGTTGCCTTTCTGCGTGATAGTGTTCGAAAGTGTTGCTGGATGTGTGTTTAATTGAGGGTAGGTTTGTTAATTTTAAAATGCTTTTTGTGTTGTAGATGAGAAAATAACTTATCCAAAAGTTCAGCAGTATCCATGTATCCCAGCGACCTTTTTCATCCATTTTAAGTGGTAAATTATACACGATTGGTCAAAAAAAGAGAAAAGTAGCATCTCGTAAATGCGATACATGTGCTACAATTTCTTTAGATGAATTGTTAATACGTTATTAATTAGAAACGTCTCAAGAGAAGTTCTTTGAACTGGACCTTGCCATTTATATGCGAGGATATTCGGATCTAACATTTAGTAGCCAATGGATTATAAAGAAAATTTTTACCTATGTAAGGTTGTGTGACTCTTCTGACCTGCGTAGTGCATTGGTTAGCTGTTGCTCTAGAAATATTATGAACTACGGTGGCTTTTACGAATGTGTATATGCATTGAACTTGAAGTTAGTGTTAATTGCAATGAATCAGTTGAATGTCTAATAAGTGAAACAAGTAAATCCGTTACGAAAACATGTCTTTGATTTACCCTAAATTTTATGTTTTATTCGGGTGTCTAGGAGTTATAAATATATCACATGCCACATGTCGGTTACGAGGAATCAGAGATGGGTCAGCGGTAGCGCTCTGGCCTCGCATTCTGGAGGACTGCGGGTAAGAATCCCCATCCGGGCATCCAGATTTGAGTTTTCCATGGTTTCCCCCAAATGCCAGGATGTTTCTTCGAAAAATCCATGGCCGAATTCTTTCCCGTTCCTGGTCCTCAGTCTTTTTCCGCCTCTAATGACCTCGACGTCGACGAGGGCGTAAAGCCATAAGCGGTAAAAAAAAAAAAAACTGTGCACCAGCAGCTATGTGCCACATGTCTCAAAACTAATTAAATTTTTTTGATATGCTGCCTTCCATTATGCAATATGTTCTAACCTAAGTGTGTTATGTAAGTTTTATACAGTAAAGCATTTCGTGTGAAGTACAATTACTGCGGTGGCCCCCTGATCCAGCTCCCTGGAGCAAATTCCCTAAACGCCTACTTTATATTTGTTCGGTATAAACGTAACATGTACAACAGAAAAACAGAAATGTTTCCCCGTTCTTAAAAATTATCTTTTATAATTGAAGTGTTTAATTCCTTCCCCATTTTACTTTTCCGATTAGAAATTTTAACTTCCTTAAGCGTTTTTGGTAAATGAGTCTGTTAATAGTGAGAGAGTACTTATAACTGAAAATATTAATTTAAGCGGGGAAAATATGAATAGTTCTGATTCGGGAAACGGATTCTGGAGTGGGCAGTAGGCTTTGTGATAAATCAGGCGAGAGTAAAATTGCAGAAAGCGTGTCTGATCAGGTACCTGTCAAACATATTCATATTATGGAACAGCAAACTGAGAATGATCAAAAGCTGCGTGCTGTAAGGCAACAGTTGCCGAAATGTAGACAAGATGTCAACGTATTGAAGCAAGAGATCATGAAGAATATTACTCGAATGGAAGAAAAGAATGAACAGTAAGTTGAAAGATTACAGCTAATATTACAAAAAGATTTGAAAGAGGCCAAGGGAAGCATAAAGGCAGAGGTTGTAGCAGTCTAACCGTACGTGGGTAAAAAGTACACAGCTATCAAAGAAGAAATTATGGATGGTGTAAATGAAACTAAACAAGGATAGTAAAGATTAACCAATATTTTGCACAAAGAATCAGGAACAACTAAGTAGTGTGCAAGCGTGACTGCGAATCGGTAAATCAGAGTACTAGTTGTGGAAAACGAGGTAAAGGCAGTAGCGATTGAGATTAACCAAGTACAAGAAGAAATAATAACAGAGAATTCAGCAGAGAAAATGGACGAAGAGTAACTTCAGCTGAAACTTCAGAGAAATAAAGCTGCAAGACAGGGCATTAGTGTGTTACCTAAGTATTCCGCCTGCCCAGAATAAATTACCAGAGATCAGATTCGCGCCAACAAGCTGTGTTCACTCAGTCGTATTTGTCAAGGGCTTACCGAAGGAATGGTCAGACATCGACAAGACCAGATATGTGAAGAGCATGCTTCGTGGAAGTGTTTTTTCTTGGGGATGTGATACTACGGAATGTACCAATTATCAGGAATTTTTAAAACTATTTTTGCAAAAATACTGGTTTAAGGCAAAGCAAAGTCAAATTCCGAAATGCCACATTGTTACACGCGATGAGCGATAAGTAATTCTGTGAATTGTTAATAACAGAGCTGAAATATTGGATGAACCATTTGTGTATGATGAAATAATTGAAATTATGCCACAGAAGTTACGGAGAGCACTACAAGAAAACATTGGGATCATATCGACAAATGTTTTGAAGAAATTGAAAAAGTAGATAGGTGGAATTCGTCTTCAGAGAAATTTGCTTCAGAGAGACGGGATGATAGAAGAAACGACTATCGCAATAACTACGGGCTGAATCCTGCCAAGTTGAAAGAACAATGTCGAGCGGAGAGCTACACGAAACAAGTTGTACTGAGCGCGGGCAACAATGCGGAAAGAGGGGCGAATCAGCGGCAAAGTAATTTTGGAGAATTTTTAAGAAGAAATGAAGGACAAAAACCCAAAACTATGGCTGGAAGGGATCAAACAGAAATGGTTGTAATAAATATAGATCCATCATATTTGAAAAGAAGAGCAAATGAAGACAGAAGACGTAAGGATCAGAACAAATATTTGACCACCGAAGGAAGAAAACGTGAAAGTAGAACGTATGAAAGAAACCCATATACGGTAACAAGAAAAATCAATGAAACAGGTTGTGAATTAAACGAGAAGTTATTAAATCAAGGAGATTTATTTGCTGGTAGGAATGTTTAAAATTAATTGAAGAGGAAGAAAAAAGGGTCGTGCAAGCAACTAGTAGTTATGATTGGCAAGAAATAGAATTGTGGTCAGAGTCTATATCAGTTCCTGGAGATGGTTTGCTGCCTAAGGCTTTGTTCCTGAATCTCTGTTTGATCATGATATAATCTTGCTGATATCTGTTTCTCCCCGATGTTTCCCGGTGAATATCGTTCGCGTGTGATTCTTAAATCGGGTGTTCAAAACGATCAAAATTTGAGCAACCTGCTTCCTCGTTTATTTCTTTTCCGTAGACCAAAACTGAAAACACTTTGCAGTGAAATCGACTTGAAAAGAAAATTTTCAGTAGAATTTTTGTGTGATCAGTAGTTGAGATTACTTCTCGTCATACTTGGTTCAATTTGGCGTACGAGATTTGATGTGCCGAGTCTCGAGTCTGAATGTTCAACTTCAAAGCGAGTGTCTTGCTGTCGACATCTGTCAATAGTTCGTGTGGGTCTTCCCATCTGCACTCGGCCGATCGCGAATCACCACGGCGCAACCTCTTGCGATTATGTATATTACTCACATCGAGAAGATGCGGCCATTTGGTCAGCCTCATTATCACCTCGACATCGTATCGCAAGGAGCCCGTCTAGGATTCAAAATGCGATTCTGACCAGTACCGGATTAACCACGTAGCAACGTAGCAGGAGGTAGCAAATGCTACGGGCCTCGCGCCTTCCGGGGGCTTTGCGCCTTCTAGGGGGCCACGCCCCTCTGGATGGGCGACCTTTTTTTTAGCTCTATAGTTTCCTCCGGACGGCAAAAACTAGGGCCTCTTCTTCACATTTGCTACGGGCCCCGCGCTGTCTTAATCCGGCCCTGATTCTGACTTTGAATCACGGACGGTAGTTCGACATAAATTAATGTTTAGAATGAAATGAACTCGAAGGTAGTTGAAAACTATTTGAAATAAACCAACATATTCACACTGTTTTAACTAGTTATATTCTGCATTCACTTTACACTGTTAGCGGCCTCTGAGGTTCCGTATTTGATACTCATACAATCGTACTATCCTACAGTATCCAAGAAATTGTCTAGAAAGGTTCCCATGCGGATCACCTCATTATCCTCTCTAATAGATGCAGGACTTGAAAACTTCTCATTTCCATTTAACAAACATTACCACCTGAACTTATAAGCAAATGACATGCCGATATACATATTTACACTTTGTGCTTGACTGGAAATTCTATCCCCGGTACAAACCTGAATTTTTCTATCCGCTGTCTCTTTATAACATTTTGAAACTGGGCTATCCAATTAGATACTCTTCTAGATGCCTCTGTTGTAGCCCACAGTCCTGTCATATCGCTATAAACCTAACTTCTAACCGTAACGAATAGGGTCGTTCGTGAAATAATCAATACCAATCGAGTAACAAAATATCCTGTTTCTACTACCACTTCCCTTGTCCTGCCAGCCTGCCTGTATTCTTGCTCTCTTCTTAAGAATCCCTCTTAGCATTAACATGTTTCATTAACCCTGATGGTTTTAATCTTATTAACCACCAACCTATAGCTCATTCTAAATCCTTAAAGAGATCCAGTACCGCACTATCAACTATGTTAAGCATAGCCCACTGAGATTTACATAAATATCATCTCCTGAACCTACAATTATTTACAAACCACATTCATTTATACTAGACACTCCTTGTGTTGTTAGGCATCAAGATCTCCATCAATATATCTTCCAATGAGAATATTGTTTCGTATGACGTTCTCAATCTTCTCCATCAACTGATAGGTCCTACTACTTCGTCACGTTTCCAGTCTGATATTTTTCAACCTGTACTTGAATGATTTTAAATGTGTTTCAGAGTTATTGCCTCCTATCTTTAACAGATGTGTGGTATATCGTCAATGTCAGTTCATTTCCTCATAATGTCCTAGAAGTCTGTTTACTTTGATCACGTTCTGTCAGCCACCATTCTACTCTTCTGTTTTACATTATTCCACTCAGTCTAAAGATCTGAATGTGTTAACTTTTGACTAATTGCTGTTCTGCGAGTCAGTGACACCCGGGGCGGATATCAAAGGTGTCACCCCTTAAAACTTAAATTCAACGTTAAAGAAAATACAGTATCTTGTAAGTGTAAAATATGATATTAATAAAATAATTAATTAAATAAACATTTATTATTAAAAATTAATAATTTGTTTTTTAAAAATTGTAGTATTAACAACATTTAAAAGATACACAAATAAACTAAAAATAGTTGTTTTCAAAATGTCCTCTTTCTGGCTTGAACAGCTGTAAACTCGTAATTCACATCTTCAAAATTAAAAATTTGAGTTACTTCATGTTCAATAGTCAATATGGCAAGATTTTAGCCATGTGTTGCTCATCGGTGATCGAAAATGGTTTTAGATTAATTTTAACTCCTCTGAAGATCGGGCCTCACTTGCCCAATACTGTTCCGCACCGTCACAGCGCCGACACGTTTCCTACTGTTGGCGCTCACTCGATCGAAGATTGTGCGTTTCGGCCTACATCCAGCCGTATTGGATTGGTTTATGTTTTAACGGTGCAGACCAGTGTCGACCTGCTGGATGTGGAGAAGCGGATATTAAAGAGAGTTCGGAAAATTCCCTTCCCTTACAATCAAATGTTGATTTCATGTTATTGTTTGCCTTAAAAAAAAAGTGTCTTTTTTCCATGTACATCAGATGTTCGTTAAATGTAGGAAGAGTCCTAGCATCTTCGCAATAAAAAAAATCAAAGCTTTGCCAAAGTTGAAGATCAATTTTAAAACCCACAAAAATTGCAGCCGAGATCCGCATTTGTAATGGGGACTTCCCAGACCCGAATCACACGCTGTTACCATCTCAGTCACCAGACTAATCTAGAAGTACTGAAAAATAAATATTCAAAATATAAAAGTTCAGTACATTCGTGTGTTTGGATAGCAAAAATAGATGGAATAGAAAGAGTATGTTCATTTTATCATGTTTGAAAAATAATTTTTCATTACACCTTCATTTGGTCTGGTGACTCAAATGGTTACTGCGTGTGAATTTGAAGGCCCCGTTTCAAATCCCGGCATCAACTGCAATTTTTGCGGGCCTTATTGACTATTACCTCGGGCAAAGCTTTTATCTGTTAATGCGAAGATTCTAGGATGCTCCGGGGTTCGAATTTCACGTTAATCTGTAGGTCTCCTTTTCAAGTTAGATGACTACGAAATAGGTGAACAGAGTGTTTCCCAATAAGGAACTCTGTGACTAGAACTTTGAAATATAACATTATTATTTTTACAATACAAAGTTTTTATGATCTATATTTACACTAAAATATGTTAAATCTATTTCTTTACTAACAAAAAAATACTGAGTGAATCGAAAAGAACCTTCAAACAAAACAAATACGATAAGTGCGTAGTGGTTTTCATTGTGATTGCGTTGAAACATGCTCCAGTCTCTCATTACGGTACCGTGTGGTGATGATTTGTTAATACTGCGTTGGGAATACTATTTTTGTTCATAAAAGATCAACCAATTAGGTGATAACGTGAATCATGTAGAAAAGTATTTTAATATACTTTCGCCCGAAAACTGTGCAAAATAAAGAACAGTATTTTATAATAAATTAGGGTGATAAACCTACCTGTCATCCCCAACACTGATTCCCTGAAACTATCACTTGAAAATGTTAAATGAGACTAAAGACCGGATACTGACACAGGCGAGCTATGGAAAATTGTGGACGCGAGGGAGCTATCCGTCAGTCCACTGACTGTCGTTGCGGTGACTGTACAGACCAGTATCGGAAAAGTGCAGCTCTACCTTTACACGTAGCAACTTATACACACTTTATTTTTTTTTTTACTTATTACTTTACACCTCGTCGACGGCTGAGGTCATTAGAGACGGGATGGTACTGAGGACAAGGAACTGAAAGGAATTCGGCCATAGCCTTTTTGAAAGAAGCATCCCGGCATTCGCCTGGAGTGATTTGGGGAAACCATGAAAACCCAAATGTGGATGCCCGGACGGGGATTCGAACCCGCGTCCTCCCGAATGCGAGGCCAGAACGTTAACCGTTCACCCATCACACTCGGTAACTGATACACAAAATGGCGCAAATTAAAATTCCAACCCCCAGACCGTGTTGTAATAAATGAATGAAATTTGGACCCAAGTATCCCCACATGAAAGTTATTAAATGATTAAAAATTGAAAGTTTTGTATGTAATAGTATGAGAATTACTGGGCTATTTACTATGTAAATTGCCTTTTTTTATTTTTATTTTTTAAAATAGCGTATAAGTGGCGAACAGTGTGATGTAACATGACACTTTGTTCACAAGTTCTACACCCAAATGTCTAACAGTGAGAGGGGTCGAAGAACCGGAGTGTTTTAAAGGGTGATTCATATCGAGAAATCTCCAGAAGGATTGGCTGTAGTGCAATGTCTGTATACAGACTTGTTACACAGTGATAATCTACTACATGTTCGCAGGCGTAGCAGAGTAACGGCTTACCTGCCATGATTTCAGAACGTCACACAAGTGCAGCCACTGGTGTCATGTTGTGGCGACAATCAGTTTCAACAGCATGACTGAGTTGGCTGTTGAAGGCACAATGACAGCCCACGCCCACCACTATGTGGACGTGGTGTTGCATCTTATTTTGATACCCTACATGTTCACCATCCAAATCGCACCTTCCAACAAGATAATTCCCGTCCTCATACTGTGCCCATCACAACACAAGCCTTGCTAGGGTTTACGATCACAATTTTAACAGCACGGTCCCCAGATTTGTCCCCAATAGAGCATGTCTGGGCTGCCAGGAGTAGCCACATTAGATCACATGGTCACCCAGCACAAAATGTGCAACAACTGACTGCAGAAGACATGAGGGCGCAGAGACATATCCCAAGAAGACATCAGAACTCTTATTGATTCAATGCCGACAGGGACCCACGAATGTATTGGTGTTCAAGGTGGGTGAATTTGTCACTGACAACTGTATCTAACGGTAATAAACCCCTGGTCCATTTCCATTTGTTATCATTTCTTCTGGGTATGACCCTGGAAATATCTTCAAAGTTTCCTAAAATTCCACCATTCCTGTATGCGTGTTGAGTTTTTAATTTCCTCCGGTGTAACTATAGGGCGACCATGCGATTCCGCTATAAATTTAAAAAAAGTCGAAAGCTAACCAATCATTTGTTACTGAAACGTTAACACAAGCTGTTTTTAAATGCCTTCGCAACCTTGGTATTTGCAGGACCAAGGGATATCGACAGGAAAGTTAACAGAAGTGGCTTGGCCAAGTAGATGCAATTCCAGACCTTAGATGGGGTCACGTCAGTGAAATCCCAGTATCCGGGTCCCACAAGTCGTGAGACCCTGGGGGATACTGAATAGTCGGAGAAGCAACTCTACACTAAATTCCTTCATAAAAATACGAGAATGAAATATAAAAACGTAATTAAAAAAAACAACGGGAACGTTTTTTTTGCGATATCATCCGTCTTTACATGAAATACTTAACAAGTGAAGTATTTTACTACCCGCCTAAGATATACGTAGCTACAGACTCATAAATATAACGTTGTATGTATCGACGACCATCTCCACATGTAAATTTTAGATTTCTAGCGCCGCTCTGTAGCGTATAAATAAAAATGTAAACGGTTCCAATGTTCGTTCAGTTTATGATTAAAGCTGAATTTTTATTGACATAAGGAACCCGGAAGAATTTAGGTACTTACCTGTATTCGGCTGAGAGATTACCCATAATAGAAATTTTCTTCTCTAAATTTATTGTAATTAGCTATTATTAAGCGCGCCGTGTTGCCAGTAATTATACTCTATTGTGATGAAAGAGACCCCTGGATCACTTTTGAAAAAGCGCTATATCAAAACTCAAAACAATAAAAGTAGAAGCTTTTAGACACCAAAGGATCTATCATTTTTTATTTTATTTTTTTAAATGCGGGTGTCACCCCCAAATGGGTGACACCCGGGGCGGACACCCCTCCCCCCCCCCCCTAGCTACGCCACTGCTGTGAGTAGCTGGAACACTGCTTTGCTACTAAAACCACTGCTTAAAACTGCTTTGTCTTCGAGGGTCTGCTGTAGGCTCAAAACCGTCGCCAACAATGTATAAGAATGGCATCTAGATTTATATGTGGAAACCTTAGAAAACAATGACTGACATGATAAGGAGCTCGGTTGGGTGTCGTTGGAAGACAGGAGGTGGCAAAAGTGTGTGTTCGTTCTGTATAAAGCATACTTTAGCTATGGATATGTGTGGTTATTGGTAGAGGTACATGGAGTGAATAAGTTGACCATGACTTAATATGACAATGTCAGGCAAAAGGAAAATTTTCATTTACAGGTAGGAGCCGGTGACGAATAGTAACTGAGCGATTGTATACTGAAATAATTTAAAGCTAAACTTTATGTAAAGCAAAAGGAATTGCCACCACGATGCGTGTTCCATTGCTGTTAATGATATCACAAATCAAAAAGAAGAATTATTACGATAAACACTAAAAAAAAACCAGAAATTTTAGTATATTCAAAATACCACAATTTCGTTTTATATACTTCAAATGGTTGGCGAAGAAAGCAGTTAGTGGAAAAATTTTACTAAGGAATGATAGCTATCAAGAGAATAGTGCATTGGAAAACAAAATCTGCTTGTGGTAAAAAGATGTGTTCCAGATAATTCAGGATATTGATTGTAACTAGTATGTCGAGAGCAAGATGTTTTGACTGTCTGAAAAATGCAAAATGACGTGGAAACAGTCTAGAAACTTTGCAGCAAGCTCTGCGAACAGCGGCCAGAAGAGGCTGCGCTGAGCTAAGCCAATCGATAGAGGGGAGCGCGCTGCGATACCGACTAAACAGAGTTCGTCTTGCTGGCACTTGTAAGGGGCGTCCATTAATGACGTGAGGTGAAAAGGGGGGGGGGGCTCACCAGAGGGGAGGGGGCCGGAATCCCGGAAAAACACCTCACGTCATTAATGGACACCCTCTAACCGCGCCTAATCATCTGCGTACAAGGATGCTAAAATAAACCATACTACGCATTTTGCCTCGTCACATTGTCTCATTCTCCGCCTGCCGTGTAAAATAACAATTGAAGTTTTCATCGTATATGTTTAATGACCTGATTGATATCCATGCAGACGTAATTCATAAATTAAGCCAAATTCGGAGACATATCTTTATTAACATCAGTATCAGAATATTTTCGTAGTGTAACGCCACTATAGAAAGAAAATAAATTACATTATTCGAAAAATACAGTTAAGGTTCCATACATAGACCTACTTGTAAGCGTTCGCTTTCTGTTGCGACTGTGCATGCGAAACGTAAAAAATTAACTCCGACTCTCGCGCTCAGATTGTGTATAGCTTTAGATTAAAAACATGGTTTCTATAAAGAAATTTAAAAACTCAATAAATGGGTTTGAAAAAGATTTCATTATTCGTTTTTTTTTAATGTCGTAGAAATTAAACAAAAATTATAGAGGTTTTAGAGAAATTTTCACAATTTTCAAAAAAATATTTTTGTGACATTTACCAAGCGATTCATTAAATTCTCTATGATGTATATGATTTTTTGTGGATAACATTATCTGCTGAAATATCAAATTTGTTAACATTAATTATTTTCTGTAAACCAAAAATTAAAGTAATATGAACATTTTGAGAATCGACGGGTTGCCAGCAATTATTTAACGATAGTATTTTCCTTAGGCTCTGATTTTTTTTCTTCACTACGTATTTTCATTATTATAGTGTTAATATTGGTAGGATCTAAAGAGGTTTGCAAACACAAAGTCCATGGATGTTCCGTTTTTCATTCAGTAGGTAGCCTACAGTACCCTAAAACTCAGTTTGGGGAAAAAGAAAATTGATTTCTTCAAATAGTTTCTCAAATAACAGTACCCTAAGCAAAATAACGATTATTTAATAGTTTTTTGTCAGCCCAGTTTTGTGACTAAAATCAAAGTCTTCAGATTCGAAGCGAATATTTTCTGTTATGGTGTGATGTCATAACTTAAAAATGCAGTTTGAAATAATTAGCACCACGATAAGTAATCTGCGATGTTGTATAGGTAAATTTTTCTATAAACTGTTTCATGGGTAAAGAATAACAAACATTAATTAGAAATAAATTTAGTGTAATTAAAACGTAATTTATTCAAATTCTGTTATATCTGTGTCTGCGTTTGGTTCAAGAAGCCTGACAGACAGCAAGCGTGCATACTTCACTATGAATTTTTACCACATTGCCTTTTTTTTGTTCGACGCATTCTTTTTTTTCTTCCCGTCCTTAGCCAATTTCATCTTCACACCCATTTTACCAAATGCTTCCACAGTTAACTGCTTCCTATTCTCTAAACATCATCCTGTTCCTCTACAGTTCTTTACATTTATTTCGTCTTCTAGCAATTTAATCTATCTTACCTATCTCAAAACGTAAACCACCTTCCAATCAAACACAACGCAATGGTCAACAGAGTGTGTTTAGTTAATTCTTTTTCCTGTTTTTGATTGCATAGCTCCGACAACCAGCAACTCTAGAATTCAAATAGGTATCTGCGAACATAGTTTGAGTTATCTTGACGATATCCTTTTAGATTGTGTACTGCCAGATTTCGGCGAAACAATTGTCTCCCAATCTAACACATTAATATCTATTAAGGTTCTTACAGTGCGGAACTGTTTTTACTCAAAGTTAGTACTTTTATTTTATTGGCATTTAGCTATTGAGGCCACACATTCCGCTATTGCATTGATTCCTTTAATAACTACATTCAAACAGTTTGGTATTCCATTCCGCGTGCTGTCAGACTCCACAAGATGGACAGGACACTATTAACATCTCGTAGCGTTTGCCGGACTCAACACGTGGCCCACGCAGTCATTGAGATTGCGGTGTTCTCAGCCCCCGAGCGCAGTGACCTACAAAGCCACGAGTCGTGAAGCGTCAAGTCACCGCCTCAACTGCCAGCCCTACCACTCACTAGTGAAACTTAAATTCATAATTAGATTACAGTGAAATGGGTTATTTGTAGTAGGGTTGTGACGGATATCCGCTTCCGCAAGTGCGGAACTTTCGCGTGAAATCCCACATCCGCTTTCGCATCCGCAATTTATAATGCTGATTTATGGCAGATTTTTTTGTTTACATTGCAATATAAATTATTATTTTCTGTTTGTACGAGATTCTGCCCATCGTCGCTTAGCTAACAACGTAGCAGTTGTTTTTTTTTTCTGACTACCTTGCAATAAAAGTAACAAAAAACTGAAATGGGACATACACATTAATTCGTTAGTAGGTAGAGAAAGTTCTAGGCTGCGATTCATAGGTCGAATCTTGAAAAATTGTAATGAACAAACAAATGAGATAGCGCACAAATCTCTTGTGCGTCCACATTTGGATTATTGTTGTGTCATTTGGGACCCGTTTCGTAAGGGGTTGATCGAAAGTATGGAGAAAGTACAGAGAAGAGACGCTCGATTCGTGACCGCTTGCTACAGTCCTTATGACAGCGTCACAGAACTGATTAGTAGACTAGGCTGGGAGTATCTGGTAGATAGACGACTCACGTTTCGTTTAAACTTATTGGTAAACATGTGTACTCCCACTTTAACTTACGAGTGTAGTGAAATACTTCTTCCACCAACCTATTTGAGTCGGAAGGACAGGAAAGATAAAATTAGAGAAATAAGGTGCCGGACTGATTCTTATATGAATTCTTTTTTCCCTCGTACCATTAGGAATTGGAATGCACAGCAAAGAGATTAGCTTTGGTGCTGAGATGTGCTAGATGTAGAACGGTGTTATCACCTAAGCGACGAATTTATGTTTGAACTTGCATGTAAAGTGAAGCGGCTTATTCACGGTCCAACTTATAGGACACCATAGGATGCGCTCACCCATTCACGCTAATAGAAGGCGTCCAACAAAATGTTCCAAGCAATCATTTTCACTCATACTTTCTCGCACCATGTGTCCTTATCGCACACTCGTAGGATGTTTCCTCCAATATCCATAGCTTGTTGGACAGCAAGAACCCGTTTTGGTTGCCTGTGAGTCCAACAACATCCAACACGTCCTACACATAGTCCTGTAATCCCTTTCATGGCACATCAAGAGTTCTTTATTGAAAATCGGATCATCGTAGGTTCTACAAGTTACACTGTGAATGCGCCACTAGAGCGGTGGGAAGGCGGGTGGCGAGCACAGAACCGAACGTGGTGGGTGAGCGGTAGCGCTCTGGCAACGGGAGGTCGCGTTTTCGAATCCCGTCCGGGAATCCAGATTTGAGTTATCTATGGTTTCACCAAATCACTCCAGGCGAATGCTTCCTTTAAAAGGACATGGCCGAATTCCTAGCCCCATTCTTTCCCGCCTCTAATGACATTGACGTCTACAAGGCATATAGCAATAAGCAAATATATATATATAATAAAAAAAATGGCGCTTGAATTAGTCGCGTCACGAATTACGCAAAGCTCATATGACAATGATTGGTTTTTGGCTTGTGCGTATTTACGTAAATACGATTTAATTCACTTGTGAAATCATGCCAAGCTTTTTGTTGTTAAAACATGAGGCAAAGAATAAATCAATATGGCAGTATTGTATGGAAATAGATTTACGAAAAAATATAATATTTGGCTTAAAATATATATTTATTTTGATTTTAAATTTATTTTTGATAAAATATAAATAATTATAAATTTATTCTTCCACTTCCGCTTCCGTAAAACATCCGCATTTGCGGATGTCAAGCACTGAACATCCGCATCCACAAAGATGACTTTCTTTAGAACCCTAATTTGTAGTAATCAATCATGTTATGACAGAAAGGGTATGAAGCGACGGGGGTTACATTCGTCATTAATAGTGATCAATGAAGCCGGGATTCGTGTGTGATATGTTGACGTGTTGCTACAGGGTATCTTGTTCTGGCCCCGGCAGGGTTGTGGTTAGCTCATTGGTCTCGAATTACAGGGGTCATCAGTTCGAGTCCGGCCTCGGATATGGGTATTGCTTCCTCCGTCCTGTGTTTTGCAAAAAAGCCACTGGGAGTGTCAAGCGGAAACTATAGAACAGATTTGGATGGGCGTTCATATTTTGAAAGCTTGTGGTCTAGCTTAAAATCAGCGTATATCGGTCTCTACGTGACCCGAGGACGGAACAAGAAATAAGTTCTTCGTAGCCTGAACAGATATGAGCCAAAGATTCGTAATAAAATTCCAACCAGAGATTGTTCACAACATCAAGATAAGAAACCTCCAATATGCTTAGTAAGTTAACGATCGGACTTAAAATCTCGTGGCTGTATAGTCCCTGTAACCCTGAAGGCGAGATAAACAAAAAACACTTAAAATCTGCTTAGCGGCTTTAGAACCATTTGCAGGGACTACCAAATGAAATTTTAACAATCATTACAGAGACAGTCACTCCGTCAACCACTCCACGTGTTGATTTTTAGATGTGCCTTACTTGAAACAAGAAAAAGTTTTTTTATGTCATCTGGTAATAAATCTAACTTAAATTCGTAAGTACATATCACAATTATTTTGTGCCTCTATTCGTTGTTTTCGGCATTATAAAAACATTTGTGCCTTCATGAAACCGTGTTTTCTCTCTACGTCTGCTAATCGTGAACAAACTTTGACGAAGTTATGAAATGTGTAATAGTAATTCACGTGTAATTTATTTTTAGGAGGTATTTAGATTGAACTGAAAGTTTTGGATTTGACGGTTATGTTCGGGTATTTTCTCCACCTCTGGTGATGGAAATTTTTTTCTTTAAACATCTAGGTCAGCGTGGGCGAAGCTGTATGCAAATGGCAGTGGTACATTTATAAGAAGTTGGAGAATTAATGTATGGTGTGGCCTCTGTACACTATGAAACACACACTAGTGAAATAAGTACGACTGTTGAAGCTGGGCTCTAGTAGAAATCATTGCAAATTTCCAACTGCGAATGCCATTAATGCTGTTCTTGCTATCGTGATGCGTACAACAGGAATGGCCCAGCTTCTTTTCTTACCTCTTTTTTCGTTGGAAAAGAAACTAAACCAAAATCTCAGTGTGCCGAGTAACTGAAAAAGTTTTTTTTTTAAAAAAAGGTATCAAGTGGCATTATGTATCTTCCTGCGATGTGTATCACGTCCTGTGCGGGAGGCTACCAAAACACGCTATTTGCGGTTATTTTAATGAGATAAGGACTAAGTAATACATTAGCACAAGTGTAATATGCCAACATCATTAGAGGTCAACGACAAATCGAAAAAATTTATGATGCAATTAAACTAATTTAGTATCTGAAGGGAAAGTAAAATTCAATACTCATGGCCTACTGGAATGTGGTAGTAGAAGGAAAAAAGGGGAAAACTGAGGTAACTGTTCGTGCAAGAGAAAAAATGAACAAGGAAGCAGGTTGTTAGAATTTGGAAAAAAAATATGAATTAATCGCAGCAAACACGCTATTTAAGAATTGTGCAAGAACAAATATCCAGAAGAGACAGGTAGATATCAGCTAAATGTCATGGCTAAACAGAAATTCAGGAAGCAAGTTTTACACTTTTTCTCTCTTTTTTCTTTTTCTGCGTCTTCACTGAGCCATTTTTTTAGGCACTATTTATTAAGTACTCATTTTGAGAGAAAACTGTGACCTTAACATAAGCAAAAAATTTTAGATGGTTGTAATTTTTTTCTTTCTAAGATTTGCCTGATAAATCTGTGTTGAAGTCATTGTATGTGGCATAAGTTAGATTTACATAAAGTCGCACCAGGCATCCGTACAAGAAATGTGGGAGAATTCCTGTTTTGTAAATTCGGAGCTTCGTTTCGGTTGTCAGAGTTAAACTAGGAGTGTTGGTGCAGTCTTGAGTCTTCTCCTAATAGTGTGTTCCTTGTATCTTAATTTGCTGCTAAATATAAACCCAGGTAATTGGTAACGCAACGGGTAGCGAGACCCATACACCTCTGCACATTTGGTGACAATTATATGGATTTTATTCACTCTGCGGCATTTCTCTACTCCACGCAGTGTCTTCTGACAACTCTGTACGTTGTTGTGGCTTCGACAAACGGTATACAGGTACCACCACCATGAGAGGGCCTTGCCTCTCGGCTTGTGACGTCACGCAAATCAGGCATAAGCTCTCATCAGACGTGACAGAAGAGTACGAGCGAAATATTATAATAATTGTTTTTCTGTTGTGCTACAAATACTTCTTTTTATCAAAATATCATAGGTAGGCACTATTTCACATTTTTCTAAATAGAAGCAAAAGTGTTTGAAAAATATTATTATAACTTCACATAAACTTTGCAATGATTCAACGTTCTTATTCATCTGAAAATAAATTGGTCAACGCCCGAAGTAACATCTAGCTTAGAAGAGGCTTCCCCGTCAACAACGACACACTGTGACCGACCAGTTAGAAAATCGCGTATCCATTCACAAATCTGATCCAATATACCGTATGCTCGAATCTTCGCTAAAAGTCGGTTGTGTGGCACAGAGTCAAAAGTTTTCTGAAAATCCAAGAAAATTGGATCAACTTGTGATCCTGCATCAATAACTTTCATTACGTCATGCGAAAATAGGGCCAGTTGCGTTTTACACGATCTGTTCTTCCGAAATCCATGTTGACACGGTATAAGTAACTCGTTCTCATCTAGAAACTTCATAACGTTGGAGCATATGATATGCTCCAGAATTCCGCTGCAGACAGATGTTGGAGATATGGGTCGATAATTCCTAGGATCTCTCCTATCTCCCTTCTTGAAACGCTATTTTCCAGTCAGAAGGTACTTTTCTTTCTTCTAAAGATTTACGAAATATATCTGACAAACGATTCTATTTCTTCCGCGTATTCCTAAAATACTCTTTCTTACTGGTATACCATCGGGACCCGGCGCTTTCCCCCACTTCAGGAGTTTTCATTGCTTTATAATACCCACACTATCAATTTGTACTGGATCCATCTCAAATTCTACACGCCGTGGAAAAGCGGGAATGTTTTCCATGTTTTCGACAGTGAAAGTATTTTTAAATGCATAAAGATATTATACGTGAAACATTTTAATTGGTCCTTCTGTCTAAATTGATGTTTTTGAGTTATGTCATTGTTGCAGCAAATGAGCGATATGTAAACGAATCTTAACAAAATGGAAGGCAATAGATTACAAAAACTTCGGTCTCGTAGCAGATGATTCAAAATCAAAACTGTTTGCACACGCTATCAACAATACGATTAACAGGATAATATTTCAACAAACTACAACAACAGAAATTATCTTCTAGGAAATTATTATTCGGACTCGAACTATTACGGAATAAGATGACGGCGACAAACGCGGTTATCTCAAGACACTGTTTTCTTTGACTACAGTGCCTTTAATGTTTCAATTTTGTGGCATTCTGTATACTCTTTGGAACTCTGGTTTGAAGGGTTGAATACGAAACCCACCACCACCTAAAGGAGAAGACCTGGCCTCTCAGTTCGTGAGGCCACGCAAGTCATTCATAAGCTCCCGTCAGACGCGACACAAGAGTACGAGAGCAATATTATAGTAATTGTGATGTTACAGGACGGAGTAGCAGGTTTTTCGCCGGCATTAAGATTGAGTGGTTTTGGCGACGGTACTGAACATTGACTCATTCTCGTGTCGATGTGGTGGACAGAAGATTTACCCTCAATTGACTTGAAGAAACTTCTGCTGGAAAGTTAGCTCCCTCGTTGCGGGAAAGGATAGATCAGGCAAGCTGAAAGGTTCCCTGAGTCCCTATACCGCCCTGCCTTCTGGTTTGAAACGTAAACAAAAATGTAACGTCCTATCAGCTAAATTTAGGCTTGATTGAGTTCTGTTTGTTGCTTAAATTTTGCGATAAGTTGGACATGTTCAAACTGCCGCTGATATCTTCTGTTAAACGTAACAGCTGCCAAACTGCAGACACCTGGCTAATCGATACAAACTGTTTCACTTTATTCCAGTGTGTCGTTCACTCGTTTTAGGGGAATACTGTAAGAAGTTTTGGTCTAAGAGAAAGTAATGAGTAGGAAGCAGGTTTTTAGAGTTGTGTGGAAAATTTAAACTCATTGTACTATTCAATATTCATTTACGAAGTATATTTATTCGGAAACGTCCAAGCGGTACGCGTAGATATGTCAGATTATATCATGACCAAAGAAATATTCAAAAATCAAGCTCAAGAGTCTATTCCAGTGGTTCCCAATGGGTGAGGTTCCTATCAATTGTAGTTAGGGTTGGGTTGACGTTGAAAGGAACGGTCCCAGTGCCGAAATGAAGATACAGTTGTAGATTTGCCTGCTGGCTTGATAAACGAAAGCAACATGCCTCTGTTTCCATAAGATACAGTTTGAGACTCCATTTAGTGGAAGATACCTAAGCCCTCTATCCGTAGTTCCTCAATCTTTTCCATGATTCCTCGCTGGACAGTAGGATGGTAAGGTCGTCATCGTACATAAACTTGCGGCACCAGGTGTTAGGAACATCCGCCTGTAGAAGTTAAAACGAATTGGAGATAGGGAAGATCCCAGTGGAAGCATGTTGTTCACTGTAGGCCATTGGCTTCTATAATCACGGTGACGTGCTTTAAACCGGCGACCTATTAACATTTAGGTTGAACATCTATTCTATGCACTTCCGACCGGTCCGAAAACCGACTGGATTCGTATTCGCCAATTTTGTGGTCGGTTTGTTCTTGCACTTTTTGGCGGAGACATGCTGAAAGAATTTTGTATGTAATTTGAAGAAGAGAAATTCCTCGATAGTTGTTGACATTCCTGTAATGGTTGAATGATGGCACACTTCCGACATTTTTACCGTTTGCCAGATTTCTGTCATGATTTGTGAGTTCTTTGAGGGAATTCGAACAAAGTTTTTTTTAGAAATTCTGCGGTAATACCGTCTTCCATAGTTTAAGAAAATGTCTGAATTTCCTCGTATGGTGAGGATTCCGGGTAGATGTATACGGAGGTTTCTTTACGAAATCTTGAAGGAGGTTCGGAAGTTCAGTAAAGCATTGTATCGATTCACGACAGTTTTTCTGATTATTTAGTGCGTGCGAGCCTCCTGTCCTAGTTCTTGAAACATAAGTTTCTACGAAGGTTCTGTGGAAGTCTCGGGTATTTCAGCTGTGGAAATTGTCTTCGATGCAATCCAGTTGTTCTTTCAGGAATATCCTCTTGCTTTTCCTGATGATTTTCTTGTTTTCTAATTTCTTAAAAGCATTGTATATTTTCCAGTTATTTTTACTGTTATATTTAAGAAAAGCTTTCTTGCATCATTCCAGTGCTTTTTTCTGAATCCCACCAGCGATGTCCCGTATTCTTTTTCAGTGAGATTAGTTCTTTTGTGTTGTTTTTTTTTTCCCAAGTGTGTGTTTCTTCTTTTTCCCATTCCTCTTTCAGATTAATTTCTCCGCTTTTCTTTGTATCAAAATTTGTACGTGTGCTTTTTGTGGCGTATTTTCTTCAGGGTGAATTTCACCTTGATTCTTTTTGGGTAGTGGTCCACCCCTCGACGGACTTGTACGTCATAAACTTCTTTCTGTAGCGGTTACGAAATGGCTGCTTGGCATTCGCCCGCCAATCTCTTGTACGGAGGATCTTCAAGTATTTTGTTTTCGGTGATCCGACATGATTTTTAAGTTGTTTTGCTGGCACAGATCGACGAGTCTCTTGCCATTTTTGTTTGTGAATCTGTGGACGTAATATTATTCTACAGTTTCTGGTACTATTTTTTTTTATTATTTATTTATTTATTTTTGCGAGTAGTGCATTTAAGTCCTACATTATTTTTTTATGCATCGCCTTTACCAATTTTTTAATGGACTTTAATCAGGATGTACTTTTTGTTGTCACATCTTATGCGCTTCTTTACAATTATTTTCTATTGAATAAATTTAATATACGTCTGAGTTTCGGTCTCATTGTTTTCGCGTACAAAAAATATGTGACCTTGGAAGGAAATTAGATGCCTGTACTTGTTAATCTACAAATTGTCTTCGTTCATGCAGATCGTCTGATAGCCATCTACAGATGAACTGCGTACTGAACAAGGTTAGGATTGACAGTAGCTGTAAAATATTTTTGCAGGTTTTGTCCTGGAAAAGCGTGTGATATTGAAATCAGAGGAGGACAATTGTTGAAGAGAAGTGCGGGTTTCCTTTCCGCAATCAAATGCATTCTCCAGATGTCAAGATAACTGAAAATCGAGCAGCGGTTACAATCGCATTAGGAAAGAGATACTTCTAAGAAAGTTTCATAGCGCGTTATACAGTTTTTAAAAGTCTCTCAGAAAACCTAAATTTTCGTTACACTCAGGAAGGTAATAACATCGCAATACTATTCGAAAACAATGTTCGTGACGTAGTTTTTTTACGATTAAAAATCTTAGTACAGAATTTATACTAAGCTCCTTGATTGTACTTATTTTTATAATGTGTGTAGATACTTGCGTCCCCTTTAACGATATGAACTTAGTTACTATCACTACAAAACAGCATAACCACACTTTCAATTTTAGTTTTTGTAGGAAAAATGATATTAATATTAAAGAACGAAACATATATTCTCATCTACGTTTATATGGAGAAATTTTTTCGGAAGGGGGCAATGATTACCGTGTATAGTTTTTTTTCCTGATATAGTGACTAATGATTAGAATTGGGGGCATTCGGCGTGTCAGCTATTCAGCCAGTTCTCACATTACGTATTAGTGTGCCACACCAAACTCGCAGCCTCCTTGGCGCGAAGGAAAGCTGTCCAGCATCTCAGTATTGAACCAGTCGGCAATGTCAGTCGATATAATGAGCGCAGTGAAAGCGACTGCTAATATTAGGCAGCGCTGCGGAGGCACGCAGCCTCCCGCTGCACGGGCAGTCTGTAAGCATGCATTCGATTCCATCCTCCCTTCCTGACGTTTGTAGAATTATACAACCGTCCACGCCTGTACTAAATCTGTAACGGTGTCATGTCCTTTTGATCCGACATCGCGCAAAAAACACAGAAAAATACAGGAAACTAAAATCTGGTCTGGGCACAAAACTTTTTTTACTTGTAACCTGGTGGTATAACTTTATTGAACCATTTTGACGGCATTTCGAAAGCCTAGATTCTGACTTAAAATCTGAGGTTCGTTTCATTACGTTGTCACCTGGCACAGGACAACAGTATTAAAATCTATTTTGAACATTAAACCCTTTTTACCTAAAAGATATCGAAAGTTAAAAACTACTTAACAACTTTGACGTGGTTTCACTGTTGGGGGGCGTCCTTTAATTACGTGAGGTGAAAGGGGGGGGGGGCGGGGAGGGTCCGGCGAAATCTCACCGTGGGGGGGGGGGGTCAACGGAAATCTCCCGTGAGGTTTTGGAAATTTTTGTTGTAGAGCTTAACAAAAAAAAAAGTCTAAAAATGACGCGAAAGTCGATTTTAAAGGGGTATTTCGTCGAAAAGTGGCGGTGTAACCGGCTTTTAAACGAGTGAGACATAAAAAAAAAGTCTCAAAAAGTTGCGAGGGCGATTACTAGGCGCGAGGGGGGGAGAGGGTACTCGCGGACCAGATCTCACCAGGGGGGGGGGGGGCGGACCACATCTCACGAACTCTCACCACAGGGGGGGTGGAAGGGATCCGAATGCCCCCTTTTAAACCTTGGAGCTCGGGTGAAAATAAATCTGAGATTTATATCGCCTTAACTTAAGATAGAGCAGAAAGTTAAAATCTGCTCGAAACATAAACATAGAGATACACGTGACGCTACTCTAAAGCCATCTTATCGGTTCATGTATGGGGTATTGTTACTAAATCCTGCCGACTGTCGTAATGTATCAAAGCCGCCATGTAAGTGAATGCTAGTGTCATCGAGGTAACTACGTAAATAAACGATGATAATGTATACGCCGACTACAAAACGACCGAGAACTTCTCTAGCAGACGTGGACAAACTAAAGAACAAAAGTGGAGAGTACACGGCAATCTAGAGTATTAACTAGCAGCGATAACTTCCCAGGAATTTATCAACCGTTTTTCTTTAGCCTTTTAACTGCTTTAAAATTTGTCCTGCCAACAGCTGACGATATTACTCTTTACTATACAGATATAATTTCACGAAACTGTCCGGAATATTGAACCCCTTTGTTCAAATTTCGTTAGTGAACACGCTCTTCACACCATTGAGACATACAGCTTGCAGTTTATTTTAAGCTGCCGCTCTGCACATGTCGAAACAGTCGCAAGGTCTCTTGGGATGTTGCAAATGTTTTCAGTACTCCCCTAGAAACAGCTTAATGGTATAGCAACCAAACTAATGTGAATATGATTTAATACATGGTCGGTTGATTACATTCACATATGTAAAAAATCAAGCTCATATAAGTCAGTGGTCAGTAGAATTATTGTTTACATTTTACTGGTGCTGGGATGGAAAAAGGGTGAGAAACACTCTATCAGAATATTTCGGATTATTAACAGTCCCCGATATAAAACTCTTTGAATAAATGCATGGTCGGACAAAGTGGCCATTTATTTACTTTTTGAAAATTATTTTAGGCACTAAAAGTAATCCAGAGTTAATTAGAAAATTCTAGCATGTCGTAGGATAGTTCAAATATGTAACCGCTAATTTTGATGACTTTAGTTTTATCATAAAACAGCTTAAATCGTCGTCAAACCTTAGATTGGCTGCTTTGCTCGGTTCTCCCCTATTTTTGCAAAAACTACAAAATGTGTTCACACTTTTGCAATATAAACGGTAAATAGCTTTACAAAGACATGATCGAGATTAATGCTGTAATTGGCCGTCAACTGAGCGCTCCTGGATTTACAGAAATGGTTAAACAAGCTTAATTTGCTTCAAAATTAATAATTGAGAGAAAAGTTCACTTTTGATGAGTTGAATTCATAATTTAGAATGGTGTTCATTGACAATCTGCTTGAGGTGCTAGTGCGATGAATACTACCAGAAACTTGAAAAATACGGGCAGTGAATATGCGGGAGACTTAAAATAATGTTTTATCGTTAAATTGAATTTCTAAGTCTGTAAATAATTACTATAATATTTTAAAATACAGGCAAAGGGTAACAAAAAAAACTTTATTATAGGCTTGTTCTAAAACTTTCTAAAAAAAAGAAAGAAAAGAAATAGAACTCACGAAGCTGTCTGGTACAATTAATCTTCTTGATATTTGTAAAACGAAAACCGTTTGTATTGGTTCCACAAAAACTCAAAAACTACAGCGCAGATTTCGATGGTATTTTCACAGTTTTAAAGATTAAAATCTAAATGGATTCATTTGGTATGTCTTATGCTTCATCGTCACATAACGCCGGAGCAGTAAGGCTCGGTCACACGGGGCGATCATTCGCCGGGATTAGTAGCAGCTACTTACCGGTCACACGAAGCGACTGGTTTGAGCGATTAGGTTATGGCTAGCGAAGTAATGTATCAACCTCATGCGTTGGTTATGATATCGTACAAATCACGTCGTATAGTTCTGAGACGATTCTTTCAGCTAATGCTGAGTTGAGTAAACATTTGTTAAATTCAGGGGCGTAGCTAGGTCAACAAGGGCCCGGGTGCAAAAAATTTATTTTGGGCCCTCAGGCCAGATGGGCGACCTTTTTTGCTTTTTGTTGCTGGTAAGGGCCTCCTGGGGCCCTTGAGTTGTGCCTGAGCAGTGGAGGGGCTTCCTGTGTCTCAGGGGCCCCCTTAGATGACTGTAGAGCTAAAAAAAAAATAGGTCACCAGTTTGTCATGAAGACTCGTGGGCCTCTGAACTGCGCTTGGGAGTCCCCAAAGGTACGCTTTGGGGCCCCCAGATACATGCTTGGGGGCCCCCTGAGCGTAGGGGCCCGGTGCACTGCACCGCCTAGCCTCATAGTAACTACGCCCCTTGTTAAATTCAATTTTAAAAAGAAAAGAAAATCGGTCCGCGACTGGATTAGAAGGATGGAAACAGCTGAGGCCTCTGCGTTTCTTCTGATAGAACTAGGATCCACTAGCTTGAAGAAATATTCAACGTTTAACTGAAGGAAATTTTGATAAATTACTTGAAGTACTTGCTTCTCAACTTATGAAAAAGATACACTGATAAGAGGTGCGATTCTATGTAAGACCAAAATAGAAATTAACTTGTGTTGCATCACAAGTGGCGATAGCATAGCTAAATTACTTTCTGTATGCGTCCTTAATGTTCTTAATTTTTTCTGAGATGTTCGTCAGATGGAATTATCAATCCAGTTTCATTCAATTACTCAAAGGATTTTTTTTTTCGCTCATTCTAGTTAGTTTATTGTTGTTGGTGTGCAACAGTCCTTCCGATAAACGTAAAAGAACATAAAAAAATAAACCATTTTCCACGATGATAAAAAAAAATTTAAAAATGGAATAAAATGGAAAAAACGGTGAACGTTACTTCTGACAACAATAAGAAGACTAGGGATTGAGCTGTCAGACGAGGCGACTACAACGCTGTGTAGCGGCGACTGGGTCACGTGACCGCCACAATCGCGCGCTACTAGCGATGAGAATTGAACATGTTCAAATCAAATCGCTGCGATTTTTGATAGCTACTAGTCGCGTCAATAGCAGCGATTACATTGTCACACGAAGCGATTAATCGCTGCTATTCAAGTCGCAGCGATAAAAATTGCCCCGTGTGACCCATGGAGGAAGGAAATATTTCCTTCCTCCATGGTGTGACCGAGTCTTAAATGAAAGTTTGTACAATACCAAAGATGAAATACCAACTGGATTCAAACGTCATAGCTTGTAATAATCATAATCATAATAATAGTAATATTATCGCATGTAACGTTTCCTTCCTTTCATTTTGATTTCTTTAAACCGCATATAGGGCTGAACTGAATAAGAAGAGGAAACTATATGAACAGGAAAAATGTAAATTAATTTTAATAGCATAATGTAAAAACCTTCCGAGAGACTCTTTGCTTCTTCAAACTACGATCTAGGCCGCACAGCTACAATCTCTGATGTTGGAAGTGAAATTATATTTGCTGTTAATATGCATAGCTGATATGTTTGAACGTGAAAGTGAACTGTTTAAAACCTTTAGTGTTGGCATTTCCGGTATTTTTATAATTTATCGTTGAACGATTCCGTTTTATCCACATTTCCTGAAAAAAATCATTGCTTCTGTTGCTGCACGAATCGCTGTGGCTTCTTTGATGAAACTTGGTACACATATTTATGATAAGACGGCTAAAAAATTATGGCAGGAATAAATCAAACCCAACCCAATCTCTTTTCTGCTACACCGGGGGTAGTCGTTCACATACTTATAGAAAATGGATTGATTGACATGAAATTTGATTCGCATGTGCAGAAAACTGACCTCTGTTATAAACTTCAATATTTACTGTGCGCGCAAATCAACCTAGATCATACTGGGCAACGTTTGGAACTCTGCTAGTTTAAAATAATAAAACAATCGTCCGAACTAAGAATCTAAGACACTACTGCAGCAGGACAGTTCGGCGCCAAGTCCTGTCATCCACCGGTGCAACGCGACTACGATCAACTCATGTCGCATGAGCGTCGGATAGGAGTCGCTTCCTATATACGAGTAGTTGGGATCTATTACTATTGCACAGTTCTCGGCCACCAGCGCAAGTGTAACACAACTCGTGTTCAACTCTCAAGCGACCAAATCAGAAACGACTGGCTTGTTAATTGCGTGGTCAATGCTCGTGTTTAGTCTATCATCCTGAGTAATTTCGACCTTCCCTCATCGAGTTTCCTAATAAAATGTAAATTTCATACAATCTTATATATATATATATATATATATATATATATATATATAAATCATGCGTCACGATGTTTGTCCGATATAAACTCCGAAACAACTTAACAGATTTTTATGAAATTTGGCTTACTGTGTGTAATTTGGTTCAACCTAAGGGATAGTATATTTTTTATCTCGATTATTGACCTCAGTATTTATTATTGCGAATTAAATGTTCATTAAATATTTGTCATAGGACAATGGTTCTATAAGATTGAGTGGTCTGGTGGCTCAGAGGTTTAGGCGTCTGACTGGAGATTGAAAGGTTACTGGTTTGAATCGCTGTCTCCACGGGGGTTTTCATAGGCACGCAGCCTTCACTTCTGACGCAGCTTGCTGTGTAATGTGAAGTACGCAGGACGGTACCGTGGGTCGGATTCCACGTTAAACTGTAGGTCTCCTGTACCCGGGAGGACTGGCGGGCTAGGTTAAGGCGGCTGCGACAGGGGCGCAATACGCAGCCAATAGAAACCCTGTCACCAAGTCATTACGACCACACGAAGTTATTATTATCTTATATCTTTAAACGAACAATCCTTGTATATATATATATATATTTCGGATCTCGGAAACGGCTATGACGATTTGGATGAAATTTGATATTTAGATAACGTTTTGACTTTTAAGATTACCTAAATAGTTGTCTTCCCTACAAAAAAGTGAGTTTACAAAATACGAACAATTTTTTCATTGGATATCTCGAAAACGACACTAGCACCATCTCTTAGATAATTCAGGTACCAGAAAGCCTACAAATAGATTCTCTTTGATTTCAAAGAATATTTGAACGAACAGTTCTTGTACACTGGCTGACCCGTGGAAATATCACTGCAAGTTTAATGTAAAACATTTAAAAACGATGATAATTTAAGAGGTGATACTTTACAGAAACTTCTTTGAAAATAATATTACCGGTACCAGTTATAAAGTAATCATCGTTTACTTTTTGACCGTAAAAAGTGGTTGTTAGTTTGTCATTAAATACTACCACGCGAGGTATGAGCATAGTTTTATCGGAGTGAATGAATTTTGCACTGATGATGTTCTGTTATTACCGTGACGTCACAATCTGATGATGAATTCTTATAGAACTCGACGAAACATATCGAAAATAAAGAATAAATGTTATTGATATCTCGCTTGTTTTTCGAGATATAGTATGTCAAAAATCAGTTATAGTTCCTTGTGCTTTTGGAGATGTTTCTTCTGGTCCAGGCCGTATTTCAACCTAACAACAACCATTAGGAACAAAATAAAACATTAAAAGTACATTTCCACCGTATAGACATAGTGGTTTTGGTAGGGTTTTTTTTCTGGTCAAGGCCGGACTTAATCCTAACCTCTTCACTTGTGATATCAGAGAAATAAATTCTTTATTTTCGATTTGTCTCGATGAGTTTCATACGAATTCATCATCAAACTTAGCTATGGCAAAATTTATCTTCTGGTCCAGGTCGCATTTCAACCAACCACGCCAATTTTGAGATACGATATCTCGAGAACTAAGCGAGATACCGGTATATAAAAAAATTATGTTTTACTTTCAATTTTCTCGTCGAGTTACATAAAAGTCCATCATCAAGGGTTACCGTAGAATCCTCTGAATTACCACAAATCTCGCACCATTAATTAATCCCTGACTGGCATTAAGATTTCTATTTAACATAATAATAGCATTTTTGTTTGAAAGCAATTTATGAGGCGGTCTCGCAAATGGATCTACGATTTGGATGAAATTTCATATGTAGATAACGTTTTGCTTTTCAATTTTTTTTAAAAAAATGAGCAATTTTTATATTTGGTTTCTCTAAAACGGCTATCACCACATTACGTAGAAGGTTCAGGTACCAGTTAGGCTACTGATGTTAGTTAAGGTTCTCTTTGGTTAACTGTGCACCACAAAACGCCTAGGAAGACTTCAAGCCTTTTACTTTAATCAAACTTTACTCGAAATCGAAAGATGCCGAGCGAAGATGGGTCACCCAGGTACTACTTCCATAAGTTTCTAACAGATGATGATGTATTAATTTATCGACACTTCGTTATCTAGGTTGGGTAACCATCCAGTAGATGGCGTTGTGTTTCGGTTTCTTTGTGCTACAGTCGATTCCACGCCGTATGTGTTTATGTTTATTTTTTTTTACTGCTTTACGTCTCTCAACATCGAGGTCTTTAGAGACGGGAAAGGATGGGGGCAAGGAATGGGAAGGAATTAGGCCATGGCATTTTTAAGGAAGCATCCCGGCATTTGCCTGGAGTGATTTGGGAAACAATGGAAAACCCGAATCTGGATGCCCGGACGGGTATTCGAACCGTCGTCCTCCCGAATGCGAGGCCAGAACGCTAGCGTTACACCACCACGCTCAGTGTTTGTGTTTACGACATAACCGAGTTTCTTGAATTTTTCGTGTATTATCAATTTTTATATAAGTGTGCAACGTATCTATACTAATATTATAAATGCGTAACTAACTCTGTCTCTCAGTCTGTTTGTTACATTTCTTGGGCTAAACGGATTATGGGTCGGAATGACAGGAAAGATAAAATTAGAGAAATAAGGTGCCGCACTGATTCTTATATGAATTCTTTTTTTCCTCGTACCATTAGGGATTAAAATGCACAACAAAGAGACTAGGTTTGGTGCTGAGCACCCTCTGCCACCCACAGTTTTATGAATTGCAGAGTATATATGTAGATAATCCGATTGTGATGAAATTTGACGAGGAGATGCTATTGGGCATTAGGATGGACATACCATATTTTTTTCTGTATAAGTAAAACATGTTGTCATATAATTTTGAAAAATTACTGGACGGCGATAGACAGACGCGTAGGATGTGTAGGGCTCTGTACTACCTTTCCATATAGCGGTCAGGTAGCTCAGTGGTTAAAGCGCTCGCTTACTGATGTTTGGATCGTGGTCTCCGGTTCAAATCTCCTTGGAGGCACAGATTTTTAAAATTGGTTTTGATCGTAAGTGTCACACATGAACCGTCGGTTATTAGGATTGAATGTTAAACTGTACATATCACAAATTTAGGGGTGCAATGCGAGGCTGTAGGTGTACACTTTTTTACGTTATATTGATCCCTCAGGGGTGATTCGCATTCAGTGTGTGTGTGATCTGCAGTAATAATACTATAATTGCGGAAGTAAGTCTCTGTCTTTCTGTTACGTTTTGACGACTAAATGCCTATACCGATATTGACGGAATTTGACAAGAAAATCTGTAGGGAGGGCACAGGACATTATTTTTTTTTTCCGGGTATGCTCTACAGTTGTAGTCACGAAATTTTGAGAAGTTATCGAAAGGTGACAGAGAGACGGATGTGTGTGTTTGTTTGTAATGTTACGTCGGTTGCTCAAGCTGTGATTCTCGCGCATTATGTTAGTGTATAATTTGTTAATAAATTTCGTTTAGAGAAAAAATATATTATTTAGTACAGATGTCAATTTTCTCTGTCCTATTACTTTGTGTCTGCTTGAATGTTTCTGGCACCAGTATATTTTGCCTTCTTTTTTGACATGTCTTACGGGCGTAAACTGGCCTAAGTTGTAGCTCTACCAGAGCACGAGCAGCTAAATTATTAGAACCCAATAATCGGATGCCCATGCTGAAGAAAAGATCAAGCTGAAATAAAGCTGCCCCTTAGTTAACACCCCCCCCTTCTCCCACACATCCCCCCACATTTTTAAATATGTTGGAAATTGATTCTCTTCAAGAGACAGGTTCGACGGTAGAATTATATAGTGATGGTTTTCCTGTCATATTATGCCGACTCGGTGTTGTTTGAACTTTGGGACCAATCCTTCGCTACAAACAACTTTCTATACTCAATTTTGGCAAAGAAATTCTTAATCTACGCGTACGAACTCGCGGGTATCAGCCAATCCTTCGCTACAAACAACTTTCTATACTCAATTCTGGCAAAGAAATTCTTAATCTACGCGTACGAAGTCGCGGGTATCAGCTAGTCTTAAATACATCTGTAGTAATATTATCTACGCCAGCTCATTTACTGCTTTCTTTGTTCCTTCATAAATTCCTCAGTATCTTTTTTAAATTTTGCAGTTTCTTCATTTCTACTTATCTGAAATATTGGGGGAAGGTGTCCCTTTCCTGATAAGAGGTCGGTTTCACGTACTGCGTCAACACTGAGTGCAAACAACTTATTCCAGTGCAATGTGGAAACAGTTTTTCGTAAGTTTGAGCGATTACTGTGGTTCAGGTGCCGTGCCAGTTTCTGGTGTAAAGAAAATGCTAATGTAATAATGTACAAAAAATATTGTTATCTCTCGTTAAGATAACAATACGTTATTAATGTCGCAGACAATTTTTCTAATACATTTTACTAATACCTCCAGGTCATTTCGTGTAATGCTCTAGTACGTTTCTAATACTTATTAGTGTACAACAAATTTCAGCCCGAAAGAACAGCTCGTCCTACGGACGTCGTGGTGTTACCGGCACCTGACGTTACGTTCAAACTGAGAAGTTAGCCAGTTGATAACTGGGCAGTAAGTAATGTGTAGTCCACATTGCGTGCCAGTGAAATTAGCGGACCAGCGCCAACAGATGTACCGTACGAAAACGGGTCTCAGCCGTGCCTAGTCATGCTGTGCTCCCTAATACACTGGACTAGCTGATTACCTGTGCCTCTTTCTAATTCTAAAACATGTAGTAATTTCCCTTTAAAACATGATACAAATTTTGCTTAAAATATCTGTTGTAAAATTAATGACCTATCACATTATATTTATTCCTTAATTTGAATTTATTTTTGAAAAGCTTTGCATTGGTAAAATGCTGCATATGTTAAAATTACCGAGGGAAGTGATGAATAATTTACCGAAAACGCTAAAAGAATGTGAGACTTATAAAGGTAAAAAATAGACATGTTCAAGAAAGGGGAAAGTGACACCGGAGTGTGGGCTCCATCGCATCTAAATTAAATCAGGTTATTATTGCACCAGTGTACTGGCTTACAAATATCTTGAAGAGTGAATAGTCTCAAAGGAAACCAAAAATATTTTGGAATTATCAGGCCCGCCGTAAGCGAGCGTGCAAGGCGTGCACCGCACGCTGGCGGCACGTCGAGGGGGGCGGCAAATCCAGTGATCGACAGTCGCCGTCCCGATAGTTGCCACTGCATTGTCGCCGCCGCCGGGACAGTAGCGTCGTCGCGAAAAATATTTCAGTGTATCAATCTTTTTTTTTTTTTTTTTTTTTTTTTTTTTTTTTTTTTTTTTTTAGCTCAACCGCTACTTCAGGTGGCAGCAACAATGGGGGCTGCAAACTCCTAGATCCACCACTGGCTGTAGTTAGACAGGGGGCGGCATAATTGGTATTGAACAAGGGCGTTCAAACAGCTAGCGGCGGGCTGGGAAATACAGGTAGAACATGGTGTGATTGGGAATTTGGGGGGAGGGTAAGTGTATAAATTATTAAATTGAACGTTTTGTAAGCACCTTAGGATTTTGGTAAATTCTAGTTTTCATAGTTCAAAGCATAAGGGAGGGAGTAAGCTTTCCAGTAAACATATAATTTTCATTGCAAATATAGGAAGGAAGAAACGTTTCATGCAGAAGCTGATACTGCTACCTAATTCAATAAATAAACCATTTTAAAATTCCGTAGTTTCAGATCGTGTAATTAGCATAAATAAAATTTTAAATACTTCGTGGAAAACGCTTCCACTTTTAACATTTTTTATCATATGTTTTCGATAATTTCTCAAACTAAAAAGTAGATTCCCTGAAAGAAATAAAAATCTAGTATAACATATTTAAATTTCGGAACATTCCATGCAGTAGAACAGATTTTATATACATTTTAAAGTTATTTCGTCATCTATCACAACGTGGTTTCATTTAAGAATTATTTGCGACTAAACCAAGCCACTTCCGTAAATAAAACAACTGTTAAAACACGTAATTAAATTCAAAGAAAATTCCGATAACTTCACTTTTTCTATATAAGCAGCAGAAGGATAATTATGAACCAGAAACTGAGTTAACTTCTGAAACATTTCAAACCAGATCTTGTTAGATTCATAACTTTGCCATTTCACCACCGATCAGAATAAAATTTACACCACTGGAATCAGGAATTAAACCAGAACACGATGACACCAATTTCATCACGATAATTTGTAATTCAGCAGGGTCACCTAAAAAGTGCTTAAATTAAGACAAAAATCGGGGAATCGCCAGTTAATTTTCGGACATTTGTTAACAATGCGCTTATAAACTAAATTCAATTGCAAGAAAGCTAACCACTTAAGAATGTTTGCTAAACACTTTTTACAAACCTTGAAAACCAAGCTACCCACAGGTAGTGTTAAAATACATTCTATAATTACATTTTTTCACACTATTTTGGATAAGCGTCCGTATACATGTGGTATGCGGATGGGGGTTTATAGGTAGGAGCCAAGGAGAAGGGGTTTTCTCTGTAACCTAGGAACGTTGTACTAAAGTAATCCGCGCTCGATATGGTGCGTGTGTGTCGGTTAGGACTAGCAATAAACGGAAATCGTTGAACTTTGAGTGACCGCATGGCTGACGTTCCACCATGCTAGATTTTCTGACGACTGACTAGTAATGACTTTGAACTATTAATTGTTCTAAAGAGGGGTTCGTTCGGTTCTCTTCCTCTCCATAACCTGCAATTTTTGTGGAAACGTTTGATTCGATAGCCTATTTGACTGTAATTGCTGTTTCTCCAAATGTGATTTGAATAAACTTTGAATTTTTCAACAAGTGGACTTTTCAAATGTGTTAACCTTGAACAGAAACCCTTTTTTAAGCTTTTGGGTCAAATAAACTTAGTGGCGGCCGATAAGCATTACAGTTAAATATTCCAGGCAGTCACATGGTCAATTTAAAATTATTGATGCAGATTTAGAGAACATTTCACTTCAAGTAAACATTCAGTTAAGGTATCTAGGACTATACTTCGCCCCGTTATAGTAGCCCTTGTCCCTTACAGTTTACAGTTAAAAAATTAAAGTAAAGTCTGGCCTTGCATTCGGGAGGGCGCCGGTTCTAACCCCCGTCCGGGCATCCAGATTTGGGTTTCCCGAAATCACTCCAGGCGAATGCCGGGATGTTGTCTTCAAAAGTCCACAACCAAATTCCTTCCCGTTCCTTGACCCCAGTCTGAACTCGCCTCTAATGACCACGACGTCGACGAGTCGTAAAGCCATAAGTATATATATATATTATATATATATATATATTGCATGAAAAAAAACGAGTACAAATAAAAAGAAAACTTCAAGAAGGCGTCAATTCAGAAATTTGTAAAGAAAGTTTATTCCTGTTACCCAGTAGGAGACTTTACTATCTGAAGTGCTTAGGAAGTTGCAAGATTAGATTAAACTTCTATAACGTTAACCAGAGGGAAGCAGAAAGTGGTGCACATAGCATAAATATTAAATAGTGTTACATTCAACTCGTTGCCTACCAGTCGACGACTACCACGCCCACCGCTAGCTGTTTGAACGCTCTGGTGCGATACCGATTATGCCGCCCCCTGTTTAACTACAGCCAGTGGTGGATCCAGGAATTTTCCGAACTGGGACAAAAAACACCCCTTCTAACATTATTTTGCCGCCTCCATTGTTGCCACCCCGAGTATCTCCGTTGCACACATTGCTGCCGCCTGAAGAAGTAGTGGAACTAAAAGCAAAATGTCGTCGCAACATAATGCCGCCCCTCTAGATCCGGCGCTGACTACAGACAGCTCCCTATGCTCAGCTTCGGGGAACGACAAAATTGTGTTTGAAGGGCGGCAAATGTATTTCGCGGCGACTTTTTTTTAAAAAAGCTCCGGTACTGTCACAGTAGAGACAATGCAGTGGCAACTATCGGGACGGCGACAGTCGATCACTCGATTTGCCGCCCCCCTGGACGTGCCGCCCGCGTGCGGTGCACGCCTTGCACGCCCGCTTACGACGTGCCTGACGGCTACTCAACGTACGCTTTCAGACTACAGTAGGCAGAGGAGCGGATGTGCCATGACTGTCGTTATCCAAGTCAAAACCGATAAATAGCAGGGTAAGTCAGAAACCAATAGCAATACAATCCTAATTTTTCTTCTTCTGTCGGCTCCGCCGCTAGACTTAAGTTTGTGTCACAGGGGCAAGTTTTGTCGTTGCTACATGTCTATGATTGGTCGTCTTCCGTGGCAGGTCATACTATGCAATCATTCTGAACTGCTAGTTTGCATGAGTAGATAGTACAATAGGTAGTGCAGTAGCGAACAGACATCGTTCGTTGTTTTAAGTTAATTGCGATGGAGCGCTTGCTCCAAAAAGCTCTACATATATTTCTGAAACGAATCATTAGTTCGGCTTGTACCGAGTTGAGCAACTATTTGTTAAATTAAATACAAAATCCCTGCAAAATAAAAAAAGAAATGGTTTCGATTCTGGATTAATGGAAAGCGTGGGACTCTGTTGCAGAGCCGCCCCGACGCTCCTCCGCAGCAGAGCCGTCCCCACATTGAAAGAAACAGCCGCATTCAGTTTCAAGATAATTTTCTTGGCGTCAAGATCGAGAATTTCGCACTTTTGGGATTGTCAGTAGCACTTTTTTTGCTCATTAAAAGAAGGACGTAGAAGAAAAAGGATGGAAATATTCTGCCCACAATCCATTGAATACTCCAAACTTGAAAATGGCAGCGGTTTCACAAATTTTGTGACTATGACTCAGACTGATTTTGAATGGTACCGGATTTCCAAACTAACTGCAGACAAGCCGTTTTTCCTGATATCAGTCTGGCTGTCACACTCCGATTCCTTGCAAGTGAAGATTTCTACAAAAGTCTAATATACCTTCAAAATTTCGAAGCAGGTTATATTTTGTAAAGTATGCGAGGCCGTCATAGTTGTGTTAAAAAGACACATTAAGATTAGTATAAAAGGTTTTTTTTTAATCAAAAATTGTATAGTATAAGCAAAATACAAACATGAAAACAAAACATGTAACATCCATAGGATTTAATTTAACGAGTAGTTTGTAAAATACTATTGCATAGGATTATTAAATTCTATGGTAGGATCCTGACTATGAGAATTTGGCCACCAAAAGCGCATTAATTGTCAGAATGTAGTTGCAGAGCTAGAATTTCGAGTATTTTAAGGTGTTTTGCTCAGGGAGAAAGCATTTGTTTTGCGGTTGCTGAATTGGAGTCAGAGGTGTCAATACAAGCCCCTTCGCTTTTAATTCCTGTTTTAATATTTTGATGAGCTGTTATGTGAGGCTGGTTCATCATGATCTGGACCGAGCGTGGTGGGTGAGCGGTAACGCTCTGGTTTCGCGTACGAGAGAACGCCGGTTCGAATCGCAGTCCGGGTATCCAGATTTGTTTTCCATGGTTTCCCCAAATCATTCCAGGTGAATGGCGGGATGCTTCCCTCAAAACGCAATGGCCGAATTCCTTCCCGTTCCTCTCATGACCTCTAGCTCGACGAGGCGTAAAGCCTTAAGGGGGAAAAATTAAAAAAATGATCTGGAAGTAAATTTGTAAGTGGGTTAGCCCTATCAGGGGTGTGGGTTGCCATTGTTGGCAAAGTCTCGTATTAGAGAAGAATACTTAAAACTACAAGGAATTAGTTTCCCATAATAAATATTTAAAAAAAATTAAGTTGTGCTTGGTTCTTGAGTGTTGCGTTGAAGTCAGTGTCCGTGGTTTCGGGGAAAAGTGGTGAGAACTATTTGGCTGTTATAATTTTTTAGTTATATGCGGTTAAACACGTTGAGCATTGATTTTCATACTACGTGGATTTTTAACGAAATTAACCATTTTTTCAGTATTCTTTTGGGATGTTCATAACTCCAGTACAGTTAGTTGCCTACTGTAATTTTTCCGAAAGGACTGTAGTTGATCGATTGGATAGGGAATGTCTGATTTGAGATGGAATGGGTCCAAAGAGTAATCTAGAATTAAAGGGAAACTAGTTTATGGCAAACTCGATAAAATTAAATTTTGACAATACGCATTACATAAGGTTTGAAACAATAAATTATGCACGATAAGTTTTACAGATGGAGGACAAAATAATACGAACACCTGTGAAAAAGTATGATGAATTTCATACCTGCAGTACGGCCGCGCCACCTGCAACAGAAGTCTGCCACCTAGCGAGCGTGAAGAGGAAGGTATCAGTCTCTCAAAAGCAGTCACCTGCGTTGCATGCGTCTATCGAACTGTCTGTGATAAGTTGAAATGTCAGACCTGTCAGAATTCCAAAGAGGAATGATTGTCGGAGTGCGTTTAAGTGGAGCATCGGTCACGGAAACATCAAACCTTTTGGGGTTTGCAAGGAGTACGGTATTAGCCGTTATGACAGCGTACACGAAAGAGGGTAAGACGGCGTCTTCAAAGCACAACAGTGGACGAAAGTCAAAGCTTATTGATAGGGATAGACGGGTCTTGAAGCGCATCGTAGCCCGAAAACACAAGCAATCGTTATCCGCGAAATGCGAAATGAACAGTCATCACCAGGACCCCATTTCAACAAAAACTGTCAAAAGGGAACTCATGCTGCGAACATTTGTGGCAGAGTGGCAATTCGTAAACCCTTGGTGACAGTAACTAATGCTTTCAAGCGAAGCCAGTGGTGCAGAGATCACAAAGGCTGGTCCCCACAGCAGTGGCAACAGGTAATATGGTCAGATGAATCGTCATTCACCCTTTTTCAGACGACCGGACGCGTTTATGTTTGGAGAACGACCAGAGAAGCGTTTAATCCTGAATACCTCTTGCCGACTTTGAAGCATGGGGGTGCAGGAGGAATGGTTTAATATACCTTTAAATATTGTACATGACCTTTATGCATCTATCCTACGTCGCATTAAATCTGTAGGCCTACTTCAGTCAAAGGGTGGTCCAACCCCCTATTAATAAAGATTTTCCATTATTTCACAGGTGTTCGTATTATTTAGTCCTCCCCCTGTATATATAAATTAAATAAACAACGCAATCTTGGAAACAAAGTATAAGATTTCTTGGCATCCTATAGATAGAAACATAAATTGGTAACAACAAATCACATTACTACTGAAGAAGTGTAGTAGTGCCACAGTTCCTACAACAGTTTATTAATCGTACGGCTTAGGCCGGGAGATCCGCAAGAGGACAGGTTCGACTATCTAGTTGTGGAGTTTGAAGTGCCCGTGTCTTCCGCCTCTGCCTTGAGTGCTTCATTAGTAGAGGAAGTAATGTGTTGCTATCAGTCTGCACCGTGTGTAAAGTTTTCTGTGTGGTTTCGAGGCGCAGATTTGGGGCGATCCCAGCATTCGTATTTATGATTGTGGAAAACCGGCTAAAGATTTCAGTCGTAACGGCTATAGTATGCGGGGGCCTGGACTCTGGTTGTAACTCATCTCGAATTAATGCAACACGTGTACTCCTCTTACTTTCATGCAGTCATGCCTAATGATTGCAATCCCGCAGTGTTTTCAATCCATCATTTGACATGAAAGTAAAGCAAGCACAACAGTCTCGAAGTCAAACATATAAGAAAAAAACTGCTTTATCTATGTCCTTCAAGAATTTGACAGCGCATGATGCTTTGGAAACAAGAGTCACATTAAAATAATGCAGAAAAACTGGTAGTAACTTCGGGTTGTATTAAGCACATATTTTTCTTATCAGGTTTCTAATTCTTGGCTTGAGCTGCGTGATATTAATAGGTAAAATTTTTGCGGATACTATACAGAGTAACAAAAAGGTGACGCAACCAGACGAGAAGGAGAAGACGGAATGAAACTTCACGGGTTCAGAGGATATGTGATGTTATTTCATTGATTACAAACTAGTCAAATTTAAAAAGATCGTGGCAGTATAAAACCATTGATCAGTGTGACGTTGCACCTCTTCTGGCCTGGATGCTTGCACCGATTCGGTTGGGAAGGCAGTCGTAAAGCAGTTGAGGCATGCTGGCCCACAACTGCTGTAACTAGTCCTTGGTATACTGGACACGGGCACTATAGTGGCAGTCGCGAAATTAGTCCTGTGAAGGTCACGGAGTATCCGAACAGTGTTGCAAATCAGCAAAAAAATCAACTTTCAGTAATGAGTGCGAAAAAATTTCTAAAACATAATACTTAACATGCGGAACAAGGTGATGTGCTTTATAATTACAAACATTTGTGTGAATTTTTTTTTTTTAAATAGTAATTTGTTTCCATGAAAATTAGAAATCAAAATACTTTTTCACTTCAACCGACAGAAAAAGCAATAAAAATAATAAGAAATAACTAACAAAAAAAATTATGCGCCTTCCTGAAAGTTAACAGACTCATACCGAATACATTCTATTCATTAAATAGGGAAGCACGTGAATAAAAAAAAAAAATGTTACACGAAGCGTTTAGTTGTTTCGGCTGTGTAATGTAAAATGTCGTCGCTGACTAACTTCCGTTTTATTTGTTTATGTAAAAACTTCCAGCGAGAAAGTTTCTAAGAAAATACTGAAATTAATTCTGGTAGCAGGCAAAGCCTCTTCAGACAACCCCTTTTGGATTGTTTCACAGTTTATATTTGCGATAATGATTGCGCGCAGCGCATGCTCCAGTGCCGGCTGGTCGGTCGGTTCGTTTACGACTGAGAAACATATTTCCTGTCCTCCACAGAAAAGCTATTTTCAGCTTCTGTAAGAATTATTATTGTCATTGTACACAATGGACCACACATGACAAATTTCGCGAGAAAACTTCAAAACGAAAATTAATTTATCAAATATAAGGGACCGATTATACATAGAAATGACTGCCTCAAATACCTCCATGTCAGTGTTTGTAATTTATCGAAGTTTTTTTTGCGTGTTAGTTATTGGTAATATTCTTTAAAAAATACTTTAAAATATCTGCTACAATGATTTTAATTAGTTTTCCAATGCCCAGGCGGCCTGCAGGTTCGCGAATATTACTTTTGTCTGTTAATACACTAATTGCATGATTATGTTCCTGAACATCACCACCATTAACATTACTCGAATAGGCCTTAAACTAAGGAAATAAAGCGACCGCGTGTAAAGATACGCATGGACGGCCGGCAAAAGCTAATGTGGCCAAGGGACAGAGGGTTGGTGCGGGCAGGGGAGGCAGTGGAGACTACGTGACCTTGGCAGGTCTAATTTCATGACGCCGACTATAGGACAGTTGATGTCCGAGCTGGTCCCGCACATATCCTATCATGGGTCTGACTGGCCGCGGGAGTACTTCAACAACACGCAGACAGTTCATAGACATTGCCTTGTGTGAACGAGCATTGTCCTTTTGAAAAATGGCACCACGATACTATAAGCATAGTGTTCGCGACATACCATCGTACCGTCACAGTTCCCTCAAACACTACCACCCATGACCTGAAGTCATACCCAATGGCGCCAGGAGTAACACCGCTGTGCCTCTCCAAAACATTGTAAGAAAGAGACCTATTCCCAGGTCTTCAACATAGTCGCCAACAATGGTGACCTGAGGCAGTGCAGCACCAAGATTAATCGCTGAACACAATGTGACGCCATTCATCAGCAGTCCATGCTTCCCGGTCACGGCAATACTCAAACGCAGCTGTTTGTGTTGTGTTATCGGCAGCCTATGATTGGGACTCCAACCAGTGATTCGAGATTACTTGTTATGGCATGGCAGGTGCAGATGTGAAAGGGTTACGATGTGCGGTGATCATCCCTTGTGTTGGTCAGACTGGTCGACTGGAACCTCGAGGAGTATGCCTGCTCTCACGTTCCAGCATCGGGCCGCTGCCACATCCAAATACCCCACAAATCTGGATGTTACACGATTCGTCCAGCAGGAGAAACGGAGATCTATTATGAGACCCCTTTCAAAATCTGTCAGGTGCTGATAACGCCATCCCACACGATACGCGACATCTCCGTGTCCTTCATCTACATCTACATCTACATATATACTCTGCAATTCACAAAATTGTGGGTGGCAGAGGGTGCTCAGCACCAAAGCTAATCTCTTTGCTGTGCATTCCAATCCCTAATGGTACGAGGGAAAAAAGAATTCATATAAGAATCAGTCCGGCACCTTATTTCTCTAATTTTATCTTTCCTGTCCTTCCGACTCAAATAGGTTGGTGGAAGAAGTATTTCACTACACTCATGAGTGAAAGTTGGAGTGATCTCGGTGATCTCTCGACGTTTGACGCTATATCGCTTTCCAGGCCTGACAACACACTAAACATGAAAAACAATAATGCAATCTGGTGACCGTTTTAACTGGCACGCAGATTTGCAACTATGATCATTTATCAGCCCGTGATGTGTATATATGCAAAGTTAAATTCACATGCGACCATGACTTCTGGGTGCTTATTTTTTTTTATTTTTTGGCAAATGTATTTATTTATTTCTGTAGGTTACTTTTAAATTTACCTTTAATGTATGTGTCTTTAATCTTAGAAAATTGTGAAACTCTGGAAGGTCTACATAAAATGATTCAACATTTACATAGACACCGAATTCTAACCTCTGCAGGGACACAAATTCCTAAAAAAATTAAGGTAAACTAATTCGCCATTTGAATCAACGTCTGCAAAACAAAAATCTCATACGTTTTGTCAGACAGCGGGTGCCTTATTTAATAATCAAAAACAAATATGAATTCAGACCTAGTAGCTAAGTTTTAAGAGTGAAGAGACTATGAAGATATAATCTTTTATTACTTCCCGTTGTGTTTAATCTTGACGTAACCCTTCTATATGTGAAAAAGTTGAATCCGTGCAACTGATTCACTCCACTTTCATACCTAAAATCTCATACAAAAAATTATTGTCCACTGGAATACCAGGGGGGATGAGCTGTATTGATTTTTGAAGGAGTCAATAGCTCCCGACAGGGCTTCCCAGAAGCTCTACCGCAGCAAGCCGAAACGACAAGTTCAACACGCTGAAACATACTGTCCTTACTTAACCTATCGGTTTGCAGGAGGAGAAATAACCCCGAACGTCCATGGTCTCTCATATCACTAATATTATCCCTAGTGCGGTTACTGATGAAAATGTCCAAACATTTCGAAAGGGCCAACTTAGAGCAGTTCACCAGATCAGCTCTGTTTTTCAAATTGTTAGGCAATAAAACAATGGGGACCTTCATATTCTAAAGAATTTTCATTAATGTTATCGGTATGAATCTTATGCATTGTGACCGTATTTTAATGACACTGTGCATTTCTCATTATTCGTTCGAATTCTGCTTGTCGATTTGGGCCGTTAGTTTAATTCTCGCAGCGGACAATTTTTTCTTCTTCCAAAAAGGAGAAATGTGGGTCATCCAAACCGCAACTTCACTTCTTTGGTACTGACGATTTTTTGCTCTGCTTCTCTTACCAACGACTCCAATGGTCATTTATTTGCCTGTTCTGCTGCAGCCTGTAAAATAGAAAATACTTGTCCTAATCTGTTCATAATTCGAAATGAATTCCTTACAGTCTGTCGTGGCTTGGTAGAACTTGATAAGCTGTCCTTACATCTTCCTCGAGTCATTCTCATCTATTGTTACTATTTCCTGCACCGTCCTCTTCACTATCGCTTTCGATTTTTCTCGTGTTACATAAGAATCTATCATCAATTTGACCTTGGGGAAATATTTCTGCTTAATTTCAAGCCGAAACGCCTCACCTTTGAGACAGTATATCTCAAGAACTAAGCAGGATATCAAAATAATATTAATAAAAATTCTTCATTTTTGATCTGTCACATAATAATCCATCATCAAATTGCAGTGCCACGGTTGTATGATTCCCTTTAGGTTTTTGTGCCTATTACCTGTGTTTCTATGGCCGACCAATATGGCGACCTCCCAACCCTACTTCTCTCTTCCCGGCTTCACTCCAGTGCCTGGTGAAGGTCCCTTGCGTCGTCTCCACTATCTTCCTTCCTCCATGGGCGCTAGTAATCTTGCGTCGTTTGGCCCGATAGGCATATTTTATTGTGCCCGAGGTCTAACAGAAGTATTCAGCGTTTCAGTCTTTCCAGAAGACAATCGACCTAGTTAATATGTATGGAATCGCAAAAAATGATAATTAGGATTCTGACAAGTTTTCAACACCAGAGCTCCTGACCCTTTTTCAAGACTTCGAGAGTAGCCTATAGTGATCTATGTTTCCATGTGTGAAAATGCTCATAAAAAGATGAGTCGTTCTCTGATGCAAAGCTCTTCAAAAGTTTTCGAAAAATTTCGGACCTTTAGATTTGCATTCAGCATTGTTGGCACCCATTTTTAGTTGATTTTCAGTCAGTGTACTTAAAACGATGTCTTAAAACTTCTATTATTTATTTCACGAACGGTTATTCGCTTACTCCATGAATAAGATCTTAAATATTCAAACTTGTTACGGAATTCTTTTTCTGATAAGAAAACAAATTACTGTAGAAACAAGTGTTGAATTTGATGTGACAACGCAATCGCACCAAATTAACGAAAGTTAAATTATTCCACTCCTCTTTGAAAAATCTCGTATTAATACAGTATTTTTCCTATAACATTTTCAATTTAAAATACGGAAATAATTGTACATAGTATTTAGTTGTTGGGCTATGAGGTCTACAGGCTTTAGCTGACGAAAAATTTGGAGGAGAATAGTTTTTTGCCACTGAAAAATATTTTGAGCTAATCGTGTAATTAATCTTTGACATCGGGTTAGCGTAAAATGAGTTCCTCTTTTTAACTAAAATGCCTACATTTCTCGAAACAAAAATATGTTTGGTTTAGATTGAACCTGGAGACTCGCTGCTTACCAGAGGACTGGGAAAGTGCCGTAACAGCACCAGTCCATGCAAGAGATGAGATAAGTGATGTTAAAAATTACAGGCCAATAAATTTTACATCAGTAGTAGGTAAATTGATGGAGATATTGACATGAAACTACATCAGAAATGTGTGCGAAGAAACAAATTAGTTTACAAAATAGTAGAGTGGGTTCAAGCTTGGATATTCATGTGAATCTCAGATATTGGGTTAAATTACATGCAAGATATCTCATATGAAATGGACAAGTTGATAGTGTAGCATTGGATCTCTCCGAGGAATTTGACAGTGTTCTATAAAATGGCGTTAAATACAATAAAAACAGTTTAAGTGGATGAAGAAGTGATATTCTGGGTACAAGAATTTTTAAAACGCATAAATCCAAGTGTTTCCGCAGGGTATGCAGTATTGAAACAGATGGAAATAAAAATGGGGATGCCACAAGGTAATGTATTGGGTGATTATTCATTATTCTGATTAATAATTGCGTTGGTGATTTATAGTCAAATGTTACGGCTTTTCATAATGATTTAAAATCATGCAATACAATTACAGCAGGAGAGGGCTGTGAACAGCTCCAGAGGGATCTGAATAGGATAACTAGATGGGGAGGTCAATATAGAATGTAGATGTCATGAAGTGTAAACTGGTTAGATACATAGATAAATTAACAAAATTTCTTTTTGATTGTTGGGTAGGGATGGAATTACTAGTTGAAGATGTTAAATATAAATATTTTGGCATAACATTTGATATTAAATTCAGTTGGACAGGTCATATTGGGCGGGTGATAAAGAGAAGATTCTCTTAGAGATGGTGGCGATGAAATGTATTAGAGATGTGAGGGAATCTATACTAGTATCATAAATGCGAAAGTAACTCTGTCTCTCTGTTTGTTGCGTTTCTTGGGCTAAACGGCTAATCTGATCGTGATGAAATTTGACATGGAGATGTTAATTGCCATTAGGATGGACATAGAATATTTTTTTTCTGAGTGAATAATACATGTTGTCATATAATTTTGAAAAACTATAGAACGACGATAGACAGACGCGTTGGATGTGTAAGTCCCTGTAGTTCCTCCTGTATAGCGGTATGGTTGTTCAGTGGTTAATGCGCTTGCTTGCTAATGTTTGAAGCGTGGTCTCCGGTTCACCCAGCGTGGCCTCGCGTTCGGGAGGATGGCGGTTTGAATCTCCGTCCAGGCATCCAGATTTAGGTTTTCCCAAATCACTTCTGGCGAATGCCGGGATGCTTCCTTCAAAATACCATGGCCGAATTCCTTCCTGTTCCTTCTACCCAGTCCCATCCCGTATCTAATAACCTCGACGTCGACAACGCGTAAAGCCATAAGTAAAAAAAAATGTATTCAGCTCGAATCCTGGTGGAAGCAAAGATTTTTAAGAATTGTTTTTGATCGTATAAGCCACGCCTGGATTGTTCGGACTCCATTTTAAACTATAGATAACAAAAATTTAGGGGTGCAATGCGTGGCAAATCGTAGGTGGTCTAGCAATGCTAAAGGTGTTCACTGTTTTACACTATATTGATCCATCCGGGGTTGTTACTCTCGCAGTTAGTGTGTGTTTTATCTGCATTAATAATAATATTATAAATGCGGAAGTAAGTCTCTGCCTTTTTGTTACGTTTTGACGACTAAATGGTTATACCGAAATTGATGGAATTTGAAAAGGAAATACTTTGTATCTGTAGGAAGGGCTGAAGGGCACAGGACATTCTTTTCAGTGTGAATAACAGTTGTAGTCACGAAATTTTGAGAACTCATCGAAGGGTGACAGAGAGACGGATGTGTGTGTTAGTCTGTAATTTTACGTCGGTTGCTCAAGCTGTGCTTTTCGCGCAGTCTGTTAATGTATGATTTATAATTAAATTTCGTTTAGAGACACAACGTATTTTGTAGTATAGATGTCGATTTGCTCACTGTACTATTACTTTGTGTCTGCTTAAAAGTTTCTGGCACCAGTTTATTTTTCTTCTTTTTTAACATTCCTAAGGTGTAGCTCTAGCTGAACACGAGCAGCTAAAGTTATTAGAACCCAAGAATCGGATGTTCATGCTGAAGAAAGAAGAAAAGGCCAAGCTGAAATAAACCTGACCTTAGTTAACACCACTCCCCCCCCCCCCCCCCCAACTACCCACACACACACTCATTCCCGCATCTTCGTTTGTTATTCTGTTTTAAAATATGCTGGAAATTGATTCTCTTCATGGGACCGTAGAATGATATAGTGATGGCTTTCCTGTCATATTATGCCGGCTCGGTTTTGTTAGGGACCAATCCTTCGTTACTAACAGCATTCTATATTCATTTCTGGCAATGAAATTCCAAGTCCACATACGAAGTCGCGAGAATCAACTACTATGTTTATAAAATCTTGGTCAGACCATTTCTTGAATATGGTGGTATTTTGTGTATCTGTTACTCTCAAAACCCGAAAACGCTCAGTGTGCGGGGAAAAAAAAATAAACGGCCAGGTGGTTTCTTACAAACAGCTACAACACGCTATTCACGTTGTGGTAATCTAAAAAAGGTCACAACATGAAATTTGCGTCGTGGCTCTCATGATATTTGACCACAACATTTTTTATTTATTTATCAGTACAGTATCTTTTACAGTGACACATTATAAAGCTTTGATGCCTTCCAGATGGTAACATAAATGCTAAGCAAAGTGTTAAAGGAATTGAGAGACGTTCTGAATGTTAAAGTTACTCTCTGAAACGACAACATTAATGACAAGCATAAAGTCGATCGAGAATACCTTCCATGTTTACCAACTAAAAGAGATCTGATGGATTAATGTTAACAACAGCAGCAACATTGCTGGGAGCTGCACTTCCTCATCAACTTGTGTACGCTAACTAAAACAGACGAACTAATTTCAACTGCAGGAAATTTTTAATTGGACAGTGAAATCATTTTATGTGCCTGTTTCTCATGGCTGGAATTGACACTAATTCTCTAAACTTTGAGGCTGTTCGTTCTTAAACAGAGCTTACAAGTAACATTTGCACCAAATCTCTCATTCTCGTTGCTTTCTCCACAGATAACGTGAACATATTCACGACATTGAACCATGGAGGATATTCCTTCCTCCATGCATTGAACTCTTGTGAGATCCTCAGGTGTCATTTTCACAAATAACACAACTTCTTTTTAAAATTAAATTATCAGCTTTCTCTAAAATAATGTGTCGCTGTAAAAGATGCAGTATTGATAAAAATACAAATGTTTCTTAAAGAGCATAAAATGTAACCCAAATTGTCATTTTCTTTTATTTTTTTGGTTTTGGTTTTGCGCCACGTCGACATCGAGGTCATTAGAGGCGAGAAAAGAGGGGGTGGGGGAGTCAAGTAATGGCAATCAATTCGGCCATGAGCTTTTTAAAGGAACCATACTGGCATTCACTTGGAGTGATTTGGGGAAACCATGTAAAACTCAAATCTTGACGGGGATTCCTCCCGAATGCAAGGTCAGAGCTTTCCTTCTCACCGACCACGCTCGGTAAAACGTCACGGTAATATTTTTTTGTAAAAATAAATAACTTCGCAACATTATTGGCAATTTTGCTACCAACTTTCTTTGTTTTAATAATTTTACTGTCAACTTATATCAGACAATGATTAAAGATAAAGAAACGGTAATGAAAAATAGTGTTTTATTTTCTTAACATCACCCAGAATATATGGTTACAACCTGCCCGTCGTGTCGTGGTTGCAGCAGCTAACGTTCAGAGCGCGTCGTGGCTTTTCTTATCAACCACAACACCTAGCGGCCTAATACCAGGGGAGCCACGACGCGACTTTCATTGTGGCCTTTTTGAGATAGCCACAACGCGAATACGAATAACGTGTTGTGGTTTTAAAGAAACCACAACGCTTGTGGTCGTTTTTTTCCCTGACCGAGCGTTTTCTGTCTTTGAGCCAACATATCAAATACAGAAGTTGGAGATGGTGCAAAGAGGGTTTTTGTGAAAATAGTAACTGATATGATACAGAAGCTGATATGGGATTTATTGGAAAAGAGGAGATGGTTTAAGCTCGAAATTTATAAGACATACATTAATTAATTGCTTGCGGTTTGGATTGATCTTGATAGAATAATTTGTAATAGTGTATGGAAGGGATGACCATAAGCTGGTATTTGGTTACAGATGTATGGGACTGTGAAAAATTTCTTTTTGTAGGTAAGGTTGAAATAAATTACCAGGGGAAGTGCTGAACAGTTCACCAAAAACACTGAAACAATTAAAGTTAAAATTAGTAAATGGAGAAATTAGATGGATGTGTCAAAGATCTTAAGATGAAATAATAATAATAATAATAATAATGATAAGAAATGTGTAAACAGGTGATTTGGAAAATTGCCATCAGAGTACATGCTCAGTAACATTTAAATTAAGCTTACAGCTATAGTGAAACTGAATTTTTTTTAAAAAAAATAGCAGATTGGGTGATAGCATGAATAGAATTCTGGTAAATGTATTGAACCGATTTTAAAATGTTCATGATAACATTTTGGCTAGTTATTGATTCTACTATGAACTTCCCTTTTCTGCAGACGGGCCTGCTGACGGTGGCACTGGTGCCATTACGTGTGGTGCTGATATTGTTGCTGCTGATTATGGCGTGGCTACTGGCGGTCCTCGGCTTGGCGGGACTTTCTGAAAAAGACTTACGTGAAAGACCTATCGATGGCTGGAGACGGTAACACTTTTCTCACCATACACATTATAGATTTGCTGCAAAAATATTAGTTGCCTATTGTAATGATCTCTGGTATGAAACAGGATAATATTACTGACAGCATTTGAGGGCACAACTGTAGAGAACACACAGATAACTTGGAACTGTGAAGAGCTAATACCGACATAAATCTAGCCTTACTCCCTAAAACAATGGATCAAGAGAGAGAATCTTTATGGAAATAATAAAAATTATAATTTAATTACCATATTTCGTAGGTGATCTATCAGGTGAAATAAAAACTTTTTTTTAATAAAAAGGCAGTCATTCTCAGCTACATATTTTTGATGCAGCATCCCACCTCAGGTTAATGATCTGATTCTGCATCTGGGCTTTGTAATACAAGTTTCCTTCACAGTAATAACTTCTAATAGAAAGTAAAGTTAATAATTTCTTAGCACCACTTCTATCCCTCATTGCGGCCAGTATGGATCAAGTGAACACCAGCTTCTATCAGTATCCCTCAAAGCCTCATCACTAATGTATGCATTGTGCGTCCCCCCTGCTCTTGTCTTCCACTAAATCCAAATCCAGCTATTTTAATATGTTTAGTGATTGTGTTCTGCAATAATTTCCGTAAACAAATCTAGAAGTCCTTTGCACACTCCTCCCATTTCCCCAGTACCAGTATTTGATACACCACTATATTCAAGCTAAAGTTTTACCAAAGTTTTGTAACCCATGATGGTAAGGGACCAATAAATACAAACACAAAATGTTCACTTCCATAATTTTCCACCTCTAATCACTTCTCATCATGCTTTCCAATAAAAGAGGATTTTGTAATCTTTTCCTACCACTTGCCCAGTTTGTTTATCATCAAATGTTATGCCAAGATATTGAAACATCAAATCTTCAGCAAGCAATTCCTTCCTGACTCTATAATCTTAAACAATCTTCAGATTTTTGTCCTCTTGCTATTCATCTTCATTCCATGTTCATTTACCCAGTAACATATCCTATCCAGGTGTCCCAACAACTGTTCATTCTTCTCCCATTTAGTCCTATTGTATAAAAATGCTTATTGATTTACACCATAGTTTCAATATACTACTTTGTGGCACTCCCATTTTCTCTTCTACTACTACTTTCATGGCATTTATATCCTCTCTTTTTGTTTCTTGCTATTAAGAATCTGTCTTCCCAGCATATCACTTCCCCTCCAATGATTTCCACCTAATTTTACATGATTATATGGCTCAATCTGTGAGATGCCATGGAAAGATCTAGTGTTACACTATCAAATTAATCTCCCTTGTCCATTTCATCTGAAATATCTTGCAACTGGGAATCACATGACTATTCTCACCTAGCTATGTTGCCAATTTGCAAACCAGACATTTCTGACATGTTTGAATATTAATCTATCCATCACTGATATCAAACTAAATAGCCCTATTTACCATCCTTCCTTTATGAACTGGTACTACCATCACACTTTTCCAGTTCTGTGGTAGATGGCAAATTCCAGACTAAATAATATTTAAAGGTAAGAGACAATATCATATCTCTATCTTGAATACTTATTCAGTAGCAATATCTATACCAGTTCCTTTACACTTTAACTTTATTAGTTCCTTTATAATTACATTTATAATTCTGTACCCTTCAAGAACAGATCATAAAGTAAGGTTCCCAAAATGCTGTGATCTGGGGGAGAGATTTTAGGTGAAATCCAGCTACACGGTGGTGTGCAGTAGTTCTCTCAATCTCACTCTGCCTGGAATTGCTATGACGTGTAATGTTAGTTCATGATGAAGGTGCACCGAGCGGAAAAGTCATGACAACTGTCTTTTGGAACCGAAAGGGGGTATTGTTGATAGATTTCATGCCTCCTGGGATGACAATAAACACAGACAGTAATTTCAATGTACTAAGAAAACACAGATGGGAAGTCCAGAACTGCCATGCAGGAATGCTGAACAGTGGTGTCACTCTGCTTCATGATAACGCTTAATCAACATCTGTGGTCAAACCAAGGACCTGTTTAAACAATTTGGATGGACTTTAATGCCCCCATTCTCCCTTTTTACAGTCTAGGCCTACCATATAGTGATTACCATTTGTTTTCAAAACTAAAGGAACACTTGGGTGGACAATGTTACAACACCTTGACAAAGTTAAAGAGGAGGTGAATCACTATCTCAACAGATTTTTAAGATACGGGCATACAAAAGCTGGAGGAGCGTCTACAAAAATGCTGGGATCAAAATGGTATTTATGTTGAAAAATAGAACATTATTTAAGCATTCAAATGATTTTGTTTTGAAAATAAATTTTGCTATCTGTTTTTTAGAAATAAGGAAAGGGAACCTTACTTTTTCATCTGCCCTCATACTTGGATGAAGAAGCTTCTCCTCTAATTTACTTCCTCACATCCTAAAGTGATAATCCCTAATACTCTCATTAATCTAGTTGCTTAACCTCTCTGCCCTTTTTCAAAGTCCTAGTAACTCCATCCTTATCTACAATGTATTTTTTTAAATTCCTTCCCCTCAATTTTCTAACATAGCCTTAACCATATGGATCTTTAATGGTTCCTCTGCATCCATATTATTCTTCATAAAGCCATCTTTGGTGTACCTTTTGCTACTATTAATTCCTTGTTTAGTTGTTTCATGTGCTGCCTATTGCCTTGCTATCTCTGAACTCTGCTCTCTCCTCACCAACTTCTTTATCCTCCACACCTTGCCATTATAGTATGTAGGTTCTGAGGTTCTCTTTGTTTCCTGTTTTGGAATAAACATTGCTTCCCCTTTTCTTACATCCTTGAACTGTTCTCTCTTTGATTCCACTATAGTTGTGCCTTCCTTCTATATACTGAACCATACAATGAAATCTCTCTTCAATTCTGAAATCGTACCTATTACCACCTTAAGCTTTGGCCACTACTTTTCTGAACATTCAACAGAACTGTGGGTGCGCAGACTTCCGTGGTCGTTGTCAATGTAATCTTCAAGAAGAAGGCCACAAAATGATGGCCGAAACGTTAGGTTTCGACAAATTGACGCGGTTCAACCCGGACAACCAAGATTACATTCAACAGAACTGCTTCTTGACCACCTATTACTTGAATTACTTGAGATCTCTCAATGCTATCATCATACTTCATTAGGAATATACCCAACATGTTGGGTCTCCTTGTGCTCTGCTCTATGCTTGTTCTCTGTTCCTAACCAGTTACATTTGGTAAATTTAAGACCCCATGAATGATGATCATAGTCCTCTGAATATTCATCTTCATCATTCACTCCTCAACTGTGGTAAGTGGTCAACACCCTAACTTTTTTCATTTCTATCACCCCAAATAACTAATGGTTATAATCTATGAACACCAGTGCATTGTACAAGTCTTTGCTAACAAATATGAATATACTTCCACCAATTGCTCCTCAATCTTTGCAGTAATCTCAATAACCATTGGGGAAAATCTGATTGTCTAACACTCCTTCCTTTAACTGGGACTCTATCACTATAACTATTTGTGGTTTATTTATCTGTTATTTGGTCATTTTTAATTGGCTTAGTGATATTTTCATCTTTACCTTTTACCTTGCCAGCTGAAAATCAGTCACTTTTCTCTTTCTTTAGCATTTATGGTATTTCCCATTGTGCATTGGCAATCAGCATTTTTTTTATAATCTATTTTTATTCCTCCACCAGCAGCCCCTAACCTAATAAAGGACACAGTCCTGACTCCATCATAACTGCAAACAGGACCCCTTACAGCTTTGGCTAACATCTCACAAAGTACCCCCTTCTATTTATTTATGGGACAGGCCTAGTGAATCCCCACTTACCAGTGGTGTCCACAAGCACCCCTCCCAAGACAGAATTAATGTCTTTACCAAGCAGCACCTCCATCTCCATGTTTACCCGTCTCACAGCATGGTTCAACTTGGAGGGTCATGGTGACTCTAGATGTGCAGGTGTGATATTCATCAAGTCATTTTCTATACTCATTTTTCTATCCATACTATTCCCTGTATTTTACATTATTACTACTCTTTCCTCCTTCCTACAAAGTGATCTCTTTTGATATCAGTAATTGTGTACCAATGATTACAACATAATATTAAAGATAATAATAATAATAATGGGGGATGGATGAAAATAATTATCATGGACTTACTGGTAGGCTAGACCCTAAAAAAAATGCTTCCTTTAGAAAATCTTCAGAAGTATCAGATGATAGCTGACAGGATATCAAATCTCAGTGATTGGATTTTCTGGTTTTGTATGATTTGTGAAAGTTTTACCCAAAAATTCATCAAAAATACCATTCCTACTTCACATTTTTTTTATTTCCAAAACTATTCTTTTAACAATTATTTCAAAATTTAAATTGTTATGAAGCCCACTGGAGTGATCTTTCAGAGTTTATGGTTTTGGCAAAATAACAAAATGAGTAAATTTGACAATTTTTTTACTTTAACAGATCATTAATGTGTTCAATTTGATGGAGAATTTCACGAATTGGACAGTAAACATGTGATGAAAATAGTACCTTATTGGCAAATTTTCAAAAAAAATTTTAAAAAAATTTGTACACATCTGCAGTTTGAAAGACAATCTTGCAAAATGTATAATAAAATCTATTTATTTTTAGTGAATTTAATACACAGTCTGGGTGTGGATCTCTCAGTGCATATGTTATTTATAAAGATATTCCTGTATATAAATAGAAAATTAGAAGAAATTAAAGGTAATTTTTAATGTGTCCATTTTGTTAATGTTTTGATTAAAGTTACTAAAGATGTGTGTGATATATTTTTATCATTTCTAAGTGTAATGTTAGTTTGGAAGCATGTTTTTAATTCTTTTCTGGGTTTTATAAAATGTGTAACTATAGTGTGTGGTATCTATGGTGATGCTATACTTAATTTGTTACTACAGATCTTGAATACTTCCTATCTTTCTAATACATCTGATAGCTTGGGACAGGTAGGTTGGAAGGCTTGATTAATGCAGTCTTTTTGATGGGTTTCTCATGTATGGGCCAAAACTCTCTCTCTCTTGCATTGTGGTTGTATATGTCAGCCTCGTGTTCCTTGAATGAACTTTGCAAAACAAGTGTTTGTTATTAAATTAAATTGTAAAGGAGCACATAATCCGGTGGCAATTTCCCTAAACACTCATCTTCCCCCTTTTCTTCATCCACCTACATTTACCATTTACAAATTTTAACTTTAAATTCATTCAACGTTTTTGACAAATTATTCATCATTTCTCTTGGTAACTTATTCCATCCCTGACACCCTTACCTAAAAAAGAGAATCTTCCTACACCCTTGTACCTGAAATCGAGTGCCAGCTTGTGGTCATGGTCATCTTTCCCCTTCCATGCATTACTTTCAATTCTTACACCAATATCTTTCCATGCCTCATCACCAATATACGCCTTGTACACTCCCATGACCCTCTTCTCATGAAGAACTTCAGGATTTTTGCTACTGGTGAATATCATTTTACTAACTAATTTTGTAGCATTTATGAAGTAAATAGAAATAGTACTTTACAATAAAATCAAAATTTAAATGAACTTTGAAATTCAATTACAATTTAAGGCTTCTAGTTAAGTTTACTGAAGAATAAATTGTTTCCCTTTGTTAATCTGCAAGTCCCATTAATTGCTTACAAATCATGGTGTATTTAAAGGAGTAGTAAGTGTTGCAGCTATATTTAATAAAGAATTCAGGCAACTTCAGTTTACTGATATTAAAAAAAAAAAAAAATCGGCAATAGAAAGGATTTCCAAAACGACAGAAATAATTCAAATAAAATTTCATAATAGTCTGAAATGCTTATTTTTAAATCTGTCCTTTCTTTTTCAAACAAACACACTTCAAAGTAAATTTCTCAGAAGATTCCACTGCACACCTTGAATGTTAATTACACCACTTTGAAGTTGCTGACTCAGCTGTTCAGTTCAGAATGTTATCTGACCCTTATGTTAATGCTTAAAAATTAGTTCCATATCTATATTCACATTAACTGAGAGCCATAAGCCATAATTATGTCTCCGTGAGTGTTTTTATATGAGTTGCACACCATTTGTCTCTATAAATTAAATCTCACTGGCCATATCTATATTTCACACTAGGTTTGATGCATCTGGCTACTTCACTTTTTTGAGTAATAAATATCATTTCCTTTAGCTATCACTAACAATTTTAAAATTTTGTATTAAATATTATTCAGTCTTTAAATTTTCACTTCCTTTCCATGCAGGCCTATCCTTCTGTCTAGGAAATGAACAATTTAAAACTGAAACTTGTAATGCCTAAACGTACATTGGGGTTATGCAACATTCGTATTAACTTGGTCGTGTTGCCTGTATAACTGATACCTTTTCTTGAAGATGCTGTAGTTCTTTAAACCGGTCGCCAAGCTATTAGTTTACCCTGTAATAGCTAACAGGTCATACATAAATGAAAGAAAGTCATTTGTTGTTACAAATTTGAAATATATTCTGAAAGTATGCTGAAGTTAACACTGGTATCAGATTACACTATTGAAACATTTAAGGCAATATCGAACTTTGAAATCACATAAGAAGATGCAGGTTATCCTTTAAGGCACAACACTGATGAAACATTCTCTCTTGCAAACATATTATCTATTTGCAACCCCAAAATTAGTTCTCAAACACTGTTGACTTCTTAAACTATCGAAAAAAAGTTATTTCACTGAGTTTAGCTTAAAGTTTCCTTAAAGTGAATGAGTAAGTCCACAAACTTGTTCCGAGGCTAGATAGTTGAACTTTCAGTAATTACATTTTGAAATTTACCCTCGCGGAGCAACGTGTACTGCTACTTCAAAACTACCTGCTTAAAAACTGTTTAGAAACTATCCAAGACTGCCTGCACCGTAAAACTGTTTGAAAACTATTTTCCCGACTGCTTACACTGGTCGGCTTTTTATAGGCTAGGCTTATCTATTGCTGAATCGCCGTGGAACACCGGTGTATTCCTGTGGGGAAATACTATTCTTTAGTTAATTAGAAAAAGCCCCACTAATTTTACTCAGATTTTCCTGAAATTTTAATATGTTATAATTTAATTTATTCCCTATCTTTTTGGTCATGACAACTTTTCTCATAATTATTCTCGTTTAAGAGCTAATAATTTCTAAAAGTCACACATGGTGATGCTATCACATGTTAACACTAAAACATCATTTTTCTTACTTTAAATTTCAAGTTACCTCTGAACTGTTATATGTTTGTTATTAATTGAATTTGTCTCTTTCATTTATGCATATTTTATCTTTCTAGCTCGTTTCTAAAAAGATCGAATTATTTTGATTTGAAATATCTCCTTATATAAATTTTAAAAGCACACAAAAACTGCCTTAAAGTGATTGTCACTCTCTGCTTTTTTAGTGGAAATGAATACAACAAAATTCATCATGACTGAAAAACAACCTTATTTGAATCTTATGTCTTTTACAAAAATGTTTTAGAATTGATTTAAAAAGTGATTTCTTGTTATGAAAATCATTATAAAAGTTCTTTACTGTACAATTATATGAGATTTACCCCCTTCTAATTGGCTTTAGCCAGATAATGGACATATAACAAGGTTATGACATATAAAGTGCTTTACTATTGGAAGTTATTTGGTATATTCATTGTATGCAATAGGTCACATGTTGAATAGTTTAGGTAATATAATAGGTATATAACAAACTCTACTGAATCGATTCTAAATACAGCTGAATTGTCCTCTGCTACACAAAAAATGTTTCAGACACTGAAGTTAAACACTGGGTCTCTAGACAACATTCTGAGCCCTCAGTAATTTTCTGAGAGATGTTATAACACAAAACAACACTTCGCCAAAGTTCACTTTTACCTGGCCACCACTTACTCCCCACATGAAATGCAATGAACAAATTCAGCTCCCAGTAAATATTTCGGTCCACTGCTTCTCAATACATATGGAGTGACCACACATGATCTCTGACTGCTATGTGATAAAAGGCCTGCCATATTTCCACTTTTATTTTCTTTAGCTTATGGCAATACAATACTGTTAGAATACAAACAATCTGTTATTCTAACACAATCAACAATGCACATGAAATAAAAGTTTAAAGTTGTAAAACTAGATTTTACAACCACTTTGTAGCATTGGTAGGTGCTTTAATAAAGTCTTCCAGTAAACCTGGGCCCGCCATTTTCTACATTCAGTCAGTGGCGTAGCTAGGTCAACAAGGGCCCAGGTGCAAAAAATTTATTTTGGGCCCTCAGGCCAGATGGGCCACCTTTTTTTGCTTTGTGTTGCTGAGGCTGGGGGGCCCCTGAGTTGTGCTTGGGGGCCCCCATAGCAGTGAGGGCTTTTAGTGAGGGGCACCCTCTGTCTCAGGGGCCCCCTTAGACGTCGGTAGAGCTAAAAAAAAGTCCCCAGTTTGCCGTGAAGGCCCATGGGCCATCTGAACTGCGCTTTGGGGGCCGCCAGAGGTGCACTTGAGGCCCCCTGAGGTTTGCTTGGGGTCCCCCTGAGTGTAGGGGCTCCGGTGCACTGCACCGCCTAGCCCCATAGTAGCTACGCCTCTGCATTCAGTGACAATATGGTGGAGTGTCTGTTGAGGTGCACCACAGTCACAGTAGTGTGAGGTTCTTATGCCCCACTTATACAACAATGAGCCACATCGACCATACTTGGTTTGTATCCTGTTAAGGGCAGCTGTTGTTTTATGTGGCAGGTCAAATCTTGTTGGTGGATGTTGAGCACTAAATAGTGACTGCCACTCCTTGGGAGTTACATTCTTCCATTCCTGTCTCCATTCTACTGTAGAAATTAACCACCTGTGTGCTTTTGGGCTAACAGGTTTGCGTGACTTGGTCATGTACTTAGTCTTGCTGCTCGATTCGCTAGGTACAGCTGTGGTCTTCAAAATTTGTTCTCGGCAGCTGTATGATTGCAGCTACAATGGATGCCGGCTTCTATGATGGTTTTATCTGATGACCGGGATCAGGGACCCCGTATATGGGATTTTCCACTTTGTAGGTCAGTGCAGCTTTCTTCCCTTGCTGATGTTCTTGTTCCGACATAACAGGACAGAGCCATAATAATCAGCCTACAGTCAGATCACTAGCCACTCAGTTTGACGAATGCAGTATGGAGTCTCGGCCAGCCAGTGTGACAGAGCGTGTGTAGGGGAGGGAAGGAGATGGGAGGCTAGCCATTCTAGCGATGATGACAGGTGCAATATGGAGCCGTAGCCAGCCTGCGTGATGGTACAAGTAGGAAAGGAAGAGTAGGAGTACCAGGCTTTATAGGACACACCAACACAAGATAACATCAGTGTAGCTCTCGTTGTCACAGCAGTAACACCACACCTGAAGATGGTGGCAGAGTGTCTTTCTTCAACACTAAATGACAGAGAACCCATAAAGATTATATTTAATCTATGAACCATGTCTTCATGGATGGGAAGATCAATGTTCACTGATATTTTTTGGAACTCGCAGATCAGATTATTAAATCTTCTAACCTTGGTTGTTCTATATGGCTCAATACAGACAACAAGAAAAGAGGAGTAGATCTTAGTATGTAACTGATGATGGTTCAGGATGGTGTTGTAACATGTGGACTATTCAGCCAAACAGGAGAACAGTACTCTCCTGTTGATAACACCAGACCTATCACAATCTGAGCCATGCTGTTTTATAGCATGTTGTTTATGAGCTCTGGTATTACCTTACAACCCATAAGTTTGATGAACTTGCACATTAGATATTACCTCCAAACCATATCATGTGCAGCTGTGAGGTCTATAAAGATGGCTCCAGTCTTCAGTTTTCTTCCAAAACTTGCTTCTCTATGGACTGTTAAAGCAAAAGCTTGATCCTCACAACCTGCTTCTTCAACTGGAAAGGCACTTAAGATTAGAGGGCTTATCCTTCTTAATTTAATTTGATATGGTTGTAATGGAGTGCATACTCCATTGGCAATCTCCCTACACACCTACCTTTCTCCTTTCCATCTTCCCACCTACTTTTGCCCTGTACTAATTCGAACTTTAAATTCTATCAATGTTTTTGGTATATTAATCATCATTTATCTTTATAATTTATTCCAATCCCTTACACCTTTCCCTACAAAATAAAATTTTCCCACAACCTTATGCCAGCTTGTGGTCATGGTCATTTTCACCCTTCCATGCATCCCTTAACTCTCCCACCAATATCTTTCCATGCTTCATCACCAATGTAGGCCTTGTACACTCCTGTGACTCTCTTCACTCTTCTCCTATCTTCCAACGAATCCCACTCCAGCTCCTTTATCATATAGTTACTGATTGTGTTTTGCGGTAATTTCAAAAGACAAATCTAGCAGCCCTTCTCTGCACCCCCTCCAACTCCTGTATTTGATACCCAAAATGTTAGTCCTGTACCCTTTTCCTACCACCTGTCCAATATGTCCTGTCCAGTTTAGTTTGTCATTGAATGTTATGCCAAGATAATCCTATTGTATGTATTATCAGGCCAAACTAGTGGGTCCTAGGCCAAACCAATTTATTATAACAGGACATACATAAACTGAACACTCATCAAATTGAAGGGAGAAAGATGTTTCTCTCTCTCACACACACACACACACACACACACACACACATACAAAACACTATTTGAGGCAGTGCTCTTATTCATGCATGGTCAACCTAACCACAAGAATGTGTATATAATGGTATCAGCTGTTATCAAAGTTAAAAACAATGTCTGTTGCAAGGTCTATCTGAGAAATGGTATTACTTTGGATCCTATCTCAGCATTGATGCTGTATCAAATACTAAAAAAATAAGTAAACACAGGAAAAGTAAACTCACTAACCACAGATGAAGGTAGGTAGGCCACAACAAACAAATAAACATGAATGCTACACAATATTTCCATATAAGTCTTAATCATGATCACAAGTGAGCAGTGAATCTCAGTGTGTGCACATCTGACCTCTTTGCCACTTGTCTTGCCTGTAAACATGATTAATGTTATACTGAAATATTCTGAAACATTTTTGAATTTGTTTGCTGATTGATGGCTTTACTTTCTTTCCTTATTTTCATGGCTTAACAGCATTTTCACTGTCACTAATATTGTAAATACCAAAATTTTGTCATGTAATAGTGAAGAAAAACAACAAGAGTTTTAATTTTGAGGTTATTTTGCCTTGTTTAATAATATTTCACTGAAAAGTGAATATTAAAATGTATATTAATATACCTATAATAAATTCTTTTAGAACCAAGCAATTTCACTAACTGTTCACAAGGCAACATGATGTGGCATTGGCAGCTGTGGGACAGAGTACTCCCTAGCTTCAAAATGTGGCAAGCATTGATTTTATGTACCAAGTGGCTACCTTTCACCTGACATCCACACAATATATATTACAATAATTATACCTGAAATCGAGTGCCAGCTAGTGGCCATAATCATCTTTACCCTTCTGTTCAGTACTCTTAATTCTTCCAACAATATCTTTCATCACCATTAAATGCCTCGTACAGTCACAGCTCTCTCTTCAGCCTCCTCCTATCATCCAGAGGATCCAAATCCAGCTTTTTCTAAAAATCATTTTAGTTAATGCTGGGTACTGCAGTAATTTCCACCAATAAATCTAGTTGCTCCACTTTGCAAGCCCTGTAACTCTTCTCTTTAATGCCCAAAATGTGGATCCCCTACAGCACCACCAAATTCAGGCATTTGTCTGACCAAAGTTTTGTAACCCAATTCTCTCACTTCTCTGGTACATCACTTCACTCGCTTCAATAAAAGAATGATATTGAAACTTTTTCCTATCACCTGTGCAAGTGTCCTGCACAGTTGAGTTTAAATGTTATACCATGATATTTACATTTCAAGTCTTTAACAAGCAATTCTTTGATTTGATATTTTATTGATCCATTTAGTCAATTTATAGTACAGGTGCACATTTGACATTGGATAAGTCATTTTGATGATTAGATGTTACATATAATTATGAGATGATGGGACTTATATACATGATTTATAATACAATGACAAAACAAGTGTACATGAAGAGAATTTAACAATACAATAGTTGATGAAAACAAAATTTGAAGGAATCCTAAAACCCATTTTTTTATATACTTATATACATGGTTGATAATACAATGACAAAACAAGTGTAGGCTTCATGAAGAGAATTTAACAATACAACAGTTGATGAAAACAAAATTTGAAGGAATCCTAAACCCCATTTTTTTTTTTATGAGTCCATATATTCACTAATAGAGTAAAAGCTGTGCCTCACTAGAAATGCCTTTAGTTTTATTTTAAATGAGCTACAGGAAGCATTTTTTACTTCTTCTGGTATTTTATTATAGATTGTTATTCCCGAATTTAAAATACTTTTTTGATATGTAGTAGTCCTGCAAAACATTTTTTGGATGTCTGAATGTCCTCTAGTGAGGTAATTATGTACTATATCATTTTTTATTAGTTTATTGTTTCTTAGGAGGTACTCTCTTGTGAAAAGAACTATTTCATAGATGTACAGACATGGAACATTTAGAATGGCGAGGTTTATGAAATGTGTTATACAGGATTCTTGTCTTTTTAGGTGACATATAGTTCTCACTGCTCTTTTTTGCATCCTAAATATATCAGTGCTTTGTGGTGAGCTACCCCAGAAAATAATTCCATATCTGACCAGTGAGTGGAAATGAGCGTAGTATACTTGCATTATTGTACTAATACTAGTGGTATCCCTAAGAATTCTTAGTCCGTAGCACATTGTAGACAGTCTTTTAGCTAATTTGCTTATGTGAACATCCCATTTCATGTTCTGTTGTACCTGTAATCCCAAGAATTTGGTTTCATTTACATTTTTCAGATCTTTTTCACTTATGTTTACTTGAATATTGTTTTTATTAGCAGAATGAGGTAGACAAAAATTCAAACACACTGTTTTTTCCTCATTCAAGATTAAATTATTTGCATCAAACCAGTTTTTCACCTCACTCATGGTTTTATTTGCTGTTAATTCTAAATTTTTAATGTTCGGGGAGGTGAGTAAAACACTTGTGTCATCTGCAAACTGAACTGCATCTTTTGGATCGATATTGCTAGTGAGGTCATCTATATAAATTAGAAACAAAATAGGTCCTAACACTGAACCTTGGGGTACACCATACTTAACAAACTGTTCATCTGAGGTAAATTTTTCCCTTGTACAATTTTTCTGGTATGTTGTTTCATAGTCGACAGACACTCTATGTTTACAGTTTTCAAGGTACGATTTTATCCAGTTTTTTGCATTCCCTCTTATCCCTATTTTTTCCAGTTTAGTTAGTAGTATACCGTGATCTATGAGGGGCGTTTTTTTTTTTTCAACCTCCGATTGAACAGCATAGAGACCAGACGAGTCGCAGGTGGGCGGTGTGCGCAGTAGACGATTGCGCATCTCCCCTACGACACACTATGTTTTTGGCGCATTTGTGACTTCATTCTGTGCCAAGCTACAGTCAAAGAAACATGGTCGCGTTCATCAACTCTCCCGCCAAGAGCGAGTTACGAAGTGTTATTCGTTTTCTGGAAGCAGAAGGGAACAGTGCAGCAGAAATCCATTGAAGAATGAGCCAAGTGTATGGAAAGTGTTTTATGAGTGAAGGAGTCGTGCGTGAGTGGTGCAGAAAATTTAAAGAAGGCCAAACTGATGTGCACGATGAAGGAGGTCAAGGACGCAGATCTGTCGCTACAGATGACCTTGTTCAACTGGTTGACAAAGTGGTAAGAGAAAACCGTAGGTTCACAATAAATTCATTATCAATGAAATTTCCAGAGGTCTCCAGATCTTCTCTGTACTCCATCATAACAGACAATTTACACTACAAAAAAATCTGTGCTCGCTGGGTCCCTAAAATGTTGACCTACAACCACAAAATTCACCGAATGGCGTCAGCTTTAAAGTTCCTTGCCCGTTATAACGCAGATGGAAAAGATTTTTTGAAATCAATTGTGACTGGAGATGAGACATGGATTCGGTATGAGACACCCGAAACGAAACAACAATCCCAACAATGGATGCACACAAATTCACCGAACAAACCAATCAAATTCAAAGAGACCTTCAACAACCGAAAGGTTATGGCTACCATGTTTTGGGACCAAAAAGGCCTATTGCTTGTGGAGTTTATGCTGCCGGGGACCACGATTAATGCAGCTGTTTACTGTGAAACTTTAAAACATTTACGGAGGGCTATGCAGAACAAAAGAAGAGGTATGCTGACTTCTGGCATTGTTATGCTCCACGACAACGCTCGCCCCCACAGTGCTGGTGTCACCCAGCGACTTATTGAACAATTTCAATGGGAGATTTTTGATCACCCACCATACAGTCCCGACCTAGCACCAAGTGACTTTCATCTTTTTGCTGAATTGAAGAAGTGGCTAGGAGGGCAGCGGTTCCAGACCAACGAGGAGTTTCAAGACAATGTGATGACTCATTTAAACTCATTGGCGGCAACATTTTATGAAGAGGGTATTGGACAGCTTGTCCACAGGTATGATAAATGCCTTAATCTTCAAGGTGATTACGTTGAAAAGTAACCATAAGTGTACCATAATATTTTTTCCATGTCCATTTGTCTTTTATTTATGGACTATCGGAGGTTGAAATAAAAACAGCCCTTGTATTACATCAAATGCCTTTGATAGGTCTAGGAAAATACCTGCAGCCATATCATTTCCATCCAAAGCCTTTAAAACAGAATTTAAGAATTCAAAGATTGCTGTATGAGTAGATTTATTTTTCCTGAATCCATGCTGCTGTGTAGAAAGTGGTGCATATTTGTTGATAAACTTAAGGAGTCTGTCAAGGAAGAGTTTTTCTAATATTTTTGAAAAAACACTTAATTGGGAGACAGGTCTATAATTTGCCAACTGATCAGGAAGTCCTTTTTTTAACAATGGAGTCACTATTGCAGTTTTGAGTACTTCAGGAAAAGTTCCAGTTTGTACAGATATGTTGAAAATTTTTGCCAGAGGGGCAGCTACATAATTAGAACAGGTTTTAAATATGAAATCTGGGACCTCATCTAGTCCACATGAATAACTATTTTTTAATGTCATTATGATTTTTTAAATTTAATCAGGGTTTGTTTCAGTTACATACATTGTGGTACTAGATATTGTGGAAAGACTGGGAACATCTTTATTTTGCTTACTGCAGTTTGTTTTAATTAATTTTTCAGCCAAAGAAGAATATTGCATCTCATCCTCTCAAACCTGCCAACACAATCACCCTATCTCTCACATGACGCCTTTCGTCCTATCCCAGATCTTGGCTCATCAAAGACTATCTTACTACACCAGTCGCGCCATTATTCTTTCTGAAATCTACTCACTTTACCACTCTTATTGTTCCTTTATTCTTTGGTTCTGTGATCTTTTGTCCTGGCCGCTATCCAGACCAAAACATTTTGTTTTCTGAAGCTTATTCAGCTGGAATTTCAGCCTTTGCATTACAACTGTATTCAGGAAAGCAGTCTGAAGAAGCCTTAGGACACTGTCTGGGGATTGGTTTTCTAGGCCTAATTTCACTACAGTTGAAATAAAATATTTTGTAAACTTCCCTATCTACATTATACACAGTTCTATTTTGTTCTAATAAAGGCGTCACCAAACTTTTTATGCCATCAACCCCTTCATAGAATATTTAACTTTTTATCGACCCCCAGTTAAGTTTTAATAAGGCCATTCCCCCACCATTTCTCCCACTAGCCAGCCAATCATTGGGTGATGTCCTGTGGGAACACATGTATGGAACCAAATGACCCATTTCTCTACTACTTGAAGAAGGTCATTTCTGAAATTTTGTATATTTGTTTGTCCGCCTTTCGTATTTTCTCTCATTGCAGCCATCAACTTTGGTATGGGGTTAATTTCCCCTTCCTTTATTATTTATAAAAAAATTAAATCACATTTCTGATGTTTAACAATAAGTAAACCAGAATAACAACCCAACAAAAGAATTTATAGTTCCCATATCATAAAATTCGCCAATAACATTAACATCAAAATGAGAGATTTTTCAGTGTTTATATCTTAAAAATAATAAAAAAATTATGGATAAATGAAAACTTGCCTATACTTTTATAACATATTCACGTCATAAAACACACAATTATCTCTGGAAATTTATCATAAATTATATTGGAAGAAAAAACCTTTTACTGTCATTTTGCTGCTACTATTGAATACCTTAAAATATATTAAAATAATTGATTTGTCTGAAAAGCAGCAGCAAGATTATTGATATTTGGTTGAAAATTGTTAAGTTTCAGTTGCAAACCACCACAGTTTTCCAGGTTCAATCCATTCCTCTGTTATGTATTTCGAATTTGTATTGGAATATTCCCATTTTTTACCTAGACACTTTAATAGACCCCCTTTTGACCCCTGTGTATTAATCGACTCCTGGACAGCTCTTATAAACCCCTGGAGAGCTCTAATCAACCCCTTGGGGTCGATATCAACCACTTTAGCGACCCTCATTCTAATATTGTGTGTTTAGAGTGATTTATAGATTTCCTGTTCCCACTTTTAAAAAGTTGCATATAGTTTTCATTTTATTGCCTGAATTATTTGTTTTCATTGGTACATACATATTCTCAGCCTCCCTTATTACAGTTCTTATTATTATGAATCAGAAACGGGAGGGTCTAATTTGGAGAACGAGCTTAACAACACAATTAGAAATAAAGATACTAAAAAATTTGAAATTCATCCCAAGGAAATCATGAAGGAAATAAGAAAGCTGAAAATACATAAAGGGACTGGTGTAGATAATATTACTACAGATATCTTAAAGATAGCCGGATGTGACATTGTACCTTATCTTGAAATATTATTTAAATTGGATACTTGCTGCTTACCACAGGACTGGAAAAGTGTGATAGTAGTACCGGTACATAAAGGAGGGATCAGAATAGAGTCTAAAATTCCAGGCCAATCAGTTTGACATCAGTGGTAGGTAAATTAATGGAAAGATTGATATGCAACCACATCAGAAACATAAGTGAGGAATGTAAGTGGTTTTCAAGCAGGCAACAAGGATATTCATGCGAATCTCAGTTGGTGGGATATATGCAAGATATTTCAGATGAAATGGACAAGGGGGGGGGGGGGCAAATTGATAGTGTAGCATTAGATCAGTCAAAGTTGTTTGACAGAGTGAGCCATAAAAGGGTAGTAAATAAGGTGAAAACTATTGAAGTGGATGAGAAAGTGAATTGCTGGGTAGAAGAATTTTTAAAAGATAGAAAACAGAAAGATAGAATAGGAAATGCAGTATCAAAAGAAGCAGAAGTAAAATTGGGAGTGCCGCAGGGTAGCATATTGGGACCATTGGTATTCATTATTCTAATGAATAATTGTATCGATTGTTTACTATCTGAAACTATATTGTTTGCAGATGACATAATGCTATATAAAAGGATCAAAATGATAGAGAACTGTAAACAGTTGCAGGGTGATCTGGACAGGATATCTAGTTGGGTTGGTAAACATGGGATGAAGATAAATGCAAAGAGGAGTCAGCTAATTAGATACACAAATAAAAACAAAAGGTTAACTATGAATATAAGGTGGGGAAAGAATTGCTCGCTGAAGACTTGAAATGTAAATATCTCCAGTCTTATATCTTGGCATTACATTTGATAACAAGCTTAACTGGGCAGGACACTTTGGACTGGTAATAGGAAAAGGTATCAAAATTCTGCACTTGTTGGAGATAGCGATGAGGGGATGTACGAGAGAAGTAAAGAAATTGGGTTACAAAACTTTGGTCAGACCCTTGCTTGAATATGGTAGTGTAGTATGGACCCACATTTTGCATATCAAATACAAGAGTTGGAGAGGGTGCAAAAAAGGGCTGCTAGATTTGTTTCTGGAAATTATCGCAGAATGCAATCAGTGACGGATATGATAAAGGAGCTGGAATGGGATTCATTGCAAGACAGGAGGAGGATGAAGAATGGCCATGGGAGTGTACAAGGCACATACTGGTGATGAGGCATGGAAAGATATTGATGTAGGTATGAAAAGTACTGCATGGAAGGGTAAAGATGACCAAGACCACAAGCTGGCACTCAATTTCAGGCACAAGGGTGTGGAAAGATTCTCTTTTTTAGGTAAGGGTATCAGGGATTGGAATAAGTTACCAAGGGAAGTGATGAGTGATTTGCCGAAAACTTTAAGTGAATTTAAAGTTAAAGTTTGTAGAGGGCAAATGTAGGTGGGTGCAGGAAAGGGGGAAGTTGGGTTTGTAGAGAAATTGCCACCAGAGTGTGTGCTCCATTGCAATTAAATTAAAAAAGTTGATAGTGAGATTTCAGTCTATAGTTATCTTGTTTTCTTACTTTTATGTTCTCCTACTTGTGGATTCTTGATATTTCTGTCTTATTCGGTAGTAGTAAGGACAAGTTCTGAAATGAGCAAGTGAGGAAAGCTATTAATGCCAAGCTCATGTTGTTAATTAATAAAATTTTTGGCTGAGAATTAGAACTGTAATTTCACTAATAACTCCTTAAATTGTGTCTGACACACAAAAAGTCATCAGTCCACATTAGAAATTAAGGTTAATTTTCTGCACTTAAAGTAAAAATAAGTGTTTACTATATATGGGAATTTTAATTTTCTTCATTAATAGGGGAATTGAACAGTTGGCCATAATAAATTTGCGATTGGGTCAATTTATCGATTGAAGCCCTATTTTAGGTGCTAGAAAATGCAGCCTCAGTTGAAGATATATGAAATTATTTTTTAATTGCTTGCTAAATTTCTGAACTTAAATTTTTGTTGTGTGACATGCTTTTTCATCCAGTGTTATTCTTTTCTAACAATTTTCCTTCATCTCGCTGTGATGGTGATACTATCGCTATATTCAATTCCTTCGATTTGTTTATATGCACAGAGAAGAGAGCTGATTTATTTTCAGTGCCTTGGGGATTTACCATGATTTCATAAGTAGATTCGGAATTGCATGTTTACTATAGTTGTGTTAATCAGGATTTGTCAGGTTTTACAAGTGTTTTTGTCTGCACTCAAGTAAAATAATTTGCTGATATAATGTAAGATATTTAAGTATTTTTTCTTTTGTATTATATTTCTCTATTGGCTTTAATCTTAAATCTCTTAAGCAGTAGTAAAAAAATAAATGTGAATTAAGGATGTAAATATCCAATGACAGCTTGAAGGTATTAATATCATGGAGTGGAAAGTAGTGATAAGTGCTGCCAGTTTTTTAAAAAAGATTGTCACAATTAATTCATATCAGTTATGTAAAGGTGAAAACATTGACAGCCATTAAATAACTGTTACCTCATGTCACACTTCCACTGTTTCAAGTTGTTGTGATAAATAATTGAGATTATATCTTTTTCAATTTCACCTATTTGCATGTGACTGTTTCCCAACAGTTAACAGTAGCTGATTTGTATACTCACATAGCAGTCAGAAATGTAAATTAAGGGTAGCGACCAAATGATCGGTCATAGAGATTAACTGTGGGAAGTAATGGTGTGTGCTGATAGTGGTGTGCGACGGGTGGCATGCAACGTGATGCGACTGGTGTTTGCCGTGGGAGGCTGGTCGGTGACAACTGTGGGCAGCTGTGCTCCGCCACGAGAGGCGCCAGTGCTGTCAGTGGCGCCACACTCCTCCTTCATGGATTCGCTGCCTGTCGTGGCTCTCGGTGCGCCCAGCATCGTCGCCAAGGCAGAGGTCGCCAGCCTGCCCTTCTTTGGCAGTACGTAAAATGCCTTCCCCAATACAATATATTCTTACGCCAACAAGATCATTGTTGCAATACATATCGCAGTGGTATATCCTCAATGTTTCATACACTTTGAATCAAACATGAAGTTTCATGGTAATTTATGTGCCATTTTATTAGTAAACAAATTGCTCATTATTACAGGAGCAGATATTTGTAAAATCAGCGTAGCTATTGCTCTGCAGCTTTGGGGACTGCTGTGCTTAGGAGTTTCTCAAAATGTGCATGTTAGAATTGGAGGTTATTATTTTATTCACACAGTATACAGATACTTGTATTTATCACACAGTTTTTTCCATTTATTGGATTAAATCTCTGCCTCCCAAATATTAAACTTTCTTCAACCAACAGTTAGTTTCTGATATGGAATCCTTGTCATTTATGAATTCTGAATTTATCTGAGCCTGTTCCATTGCCTTTCTCACTTAATTCACTGGGTAAAGTGAGAATTTGTTCCATGTTTGTAAATGTACTTTTTGATTGCTTTGGTGTTTCAATGAGATAGGTATAACAGATTTACTAGAACCTAAAAAGGTGCATGATGGTTTTGTACAGATTTCTGTAATTTTTATAGGTACATTTAAGAATAGTTTACACTGTAATCTAAAGTTTCCAATAGGCTTCAGCCCACTGGTTAACATGTGTACATCACAAGTATTTTGTGCTTTAAATTGATTGAACTAGTTTACAGATCTGATAAAAACAATTCTTCAGTGAGATTCCATTTCTGCTGTATTGGACATTGAAAAACTGTACAATTTCTTCTTTAAATGCTATCCATACTACTAATATGTATCCACATCCACATTCAGGAAAGCATTGCAAACTGGTAGCATCTTTTTATGTTGAGACCTTTATATTTTATTATGTAGACATGCTCCAATACATAACATTGGTGCAGTGGTTATGCCTTATTTGTTTGTTGGTCAAAAAATTTATAATACATCACTTACACTAATCTGATAAATTAAAAGAATATTAAATCTGCACTGTATATTGCTAGTAACTGTAAATATTTCGATTCATCTGCCTTCATCATATTCTTTCTTCGTGGTAGCTCTTATGTGTGCTTGACCTAACTGGGATTCTTATTCATCCTGTGGGCCTCCAGTTAAGGTTTGTGTGTTTAATTAGAGGTGTTGGAATCTGAGCTTTTGGGATATACAGCCTGGGGAAGCTGTTAATATTCCCAGCTGTGAATGGTATCATGGGATACATTTGGTGAGGGTATACAACATTGACGCAGTTCACTGAAGCCTGTGCTGTGCCTGCTGGGGCGACTGTCATTCCTGGCTGGTGGCATGCGGTTGGTGGTCCGTGGCCGCCAGGCCACACGACGAGAGGCACCGGTGCTGGTCGTCGCACCACACTCCACCTTCCTCGATGCCAGCATCACCTACGTCACCGGCTTCCCCTCCATCATCGTGCGTCGTGAGAGTGGCCTCGACCCCTTTGTCGGTAGTATGTACCGTCACAAGTGCACTCTGATCTTCATTCTGATTACCCTGTTGGCATACTTTGCCACATTTGATGTTTCTAGATATAAAATTATTGTTGGTCTAAAGCACAAATATTTTTTATTGTCAGGCTTTCTCACATCTGAGAAAAACTCTTTGAAAATACAATTTTTTAAATAAATTAAAAAAAATATAAGTGTAAATGTATCGTGCTAAAAATACTTGAATCTAATAAGCAATTGAGGTGCAGCAAAAGATAAATTTCTTTGTTAAAAAAGTTCAGCATTTAATTGTAAGATTTGCATGAATAAATACTGCAAAGGCCAAACTCAATGCCTGATAAATCACACTCAAGTCTAGCATTATTTCCTTGACATTAGACTGACTTTCCTGCGGGGTGTTTGTAATATCTATCCAATTGACCTAGTTGTTTATATTGATACTATTTCCCTATTTTAGTGGAAGGGGAGGGGGGGGTTCACATTATTTGCCCTTTGGATTCCATTGATACCGTTTTCATTGTTTTTAACATATTTTTTGTATGTTTATCTATAGTCTTACATTTGTAGATCTACCTCAAATCATTTTTGGCTGCTAAATTCCAATTATTATATAGGCTTTACAAGTTATTATATTCATACAAAGTTTTAAAAGGCACTTATTTTTCACTAGTTCCTATTTCAATAAGAAAAAACAAAGATGTTCAGAAAAAAAACAATAAATACCTTGTCACTGGGTTTAGTTTTTGCCTCTACAAAAGTTGCAAACATGGTGCATAATTCATCATGGTGACATGTAATGGTATAGCTATATTTTGGTTCTTTCTCCATACATGACTGCATAGAGGTTGTTTTATTCCTTTTATGCAGAATTTTTAGCTCAATGAAACTTTGGTTGTGGAATTACTTTTAATGCATTATGTCTGTTTTCAGCACATCTAATGCCGACAGAATATAACTGAATTAACTAAGGGATAATTTGTAGAAAATTTCAAAGCCCTTATCCTCAACCTGTAATGATACTAAAGAAAAAGAAAACATCTTTTAAGCAATATAAACAACAAAGGTTAGGGAAAATTACTCATCGCTCACCAAAGTTGAATGCTGTGACGAGTGAAAAATGTGTGACGAACAAAAACATATACAATGTTTCAGTTTTACAGCTTATTCATGTGATAGGAACAAGCCATATAGTTCTATATAACTAAGGTGATATATAATACCAATGAGCAGGAAAATTCTTTAAGCCAATAGAACTAAGGATGGATGGGGAAATATGACCCAACACTTACCAAAGATGAAGGCGGCTGGGATAACGAACACAAAAAAAGACACAAAAGAGCGCAATATTTTTGCAACAACCTTATTCGTGTGAAAGTGAGGAGTGAGACACCAGACGGAATCAGATGTGTACACAGCAACCATGATATATATAAATATATATATTGCAGGCGGTGATAAAATAAATATATGTATAACAAAAGGGTATGGAGTGTTAACATGAACAATAAATAAATCAATTTGAAAGAAATTGCTTCAAATTATTACTTAGTACCAGGGTGACCAATGTTTGTTCAGCATATTTTGATTTCTACTGAATATGCAGGATTTTGAGTAAAGTTTGATTAAAGTTAAACATTTTTCTTGAAGGCTTCCTAGGTATTTTGAAGTTCACAGTTCCTTGCTAACTAGCTTAAATGACATCAGTATGCTTACTGGTACCTGAAACTTCTTTGAGATGAAGTTAGTCATTTCCAAGATACCAAATACAAGAATTGCTTTTTTTTTTTTTTTTTTTTTTTTTTTTTTTTTTTTTTTTTTAAGAAAAAGAAAAGTTGTGTTACAAACTTGAAAAGCAAAATGTTATCTACATATGAAATTTCATCCAATCACTAGAGCCATCTCCAAAATTTTCTGTTTTACCACCTCATAAATTGCTTTTAAAGAAAAATCCTATTATTACATTAAATAAATAGTTGCATTTACTTATTTCTAAATTAGTATATTACAATTCGCTATTATTCGCACGAGTCAGCTAGTGTACAAAAATAATTCATTTAAAGATATAAGCATCCCTTGCTGGAAGTAAAGAGAACTTGACTAACATCAGCCCAGCATACTGCTACCTGAAACGTCTACAAGATGGCATTAGAGCCGTTTCTGAGATACCAATTAAAAGAATTGCTGATTTTTGTTTGTAAAATAGCATTTTTGTGAGGCATACAACTATTTAGGTAAACTTAAAAAACCAAACTTTATCTAAATATGAAATTTCATCCAAATGGTTAGAGCTGTTCTGGAGATCCCAAATATATATAGATTGTTAGGAAATAAAGGCGCTAAAAGTGGATATATTGAACATTAGGATAGGATAAAAAACCACCTGCGGCGTTGGTACATGAAAAAAACGATCACACAAAGAATAGAATTTTCGAGCATGGCTCTTCCTCAGTAGAAGTGAGATGGCTGCACGCTGAACCATTGTGGGGAGTTTTAGAACAGAGAATAAGGATCAGATTTACACTTCCAACATCATTGCAGCAATTGGCGGATACTTCGGTACAAGAATGGGACCAGACATTCTGCGAATCAATTCTGCGGAGAATTGCAGCCGTTCTACATCAAAAGTTGGCCCAACACCATATTAATAAATTAATAGTATGTAAATGTCAGGTGTTCATATTATTTTGTCCAACCCCTGTATGTGTTTCAGCAGACCTCCTAATCTCAAAAATATCTTCGTCCACAAATACCCTCTGTCAGGCACTGCAAAAACCCTGTGTAGATCTTTTCCAAGCAATAGACCTCACTGCAAAACCTGCAGCATGCATCCGTCCACTACAACATATTCCAACTCTACTACAGGGGAAACTTCCATCATTGGGTATGCCACATGCTCCACAACACATCATATACCAGCTAACCAACCGCCACAGCACTAGTTCCTATATAGGCATCACAACAGAACTACTATCAGAATGAATGTCCACAGACAAATAGTCCACACCCACAACTTATACCTTTCAATACCATAACATGCCAATTATCACAATTCTAACAACCTCAATGACTGCTTTACTGTGAGAGCAAACAGTGTGTTCCCCAAAACCGCTGCCACTTCAGAACTTCGGAGATGGGAACTTGCATGCCAAAGTATTCTGAATACCGGACACCCTCCTGGCATCAACCACTGATAAAATTCTACTTTTTGACCCAGCATTCATTATTATTAGTATTATTATTGTCATCATTTTAATTACTAATAATTTTAACTAATTTCTTCCAAATTTATTTATTTATTGTTCATGTTAACAGTCCATACCCTTTTGTTATATATATTAATTTTGTATGTGTATCACCTTAGTTATAAGGGCCAATAATGAGGTAAACTTCGACATGTGTTCACCTCCCAAACCATGTGGCTCATTCCCTGGCACATGAATAAGGTTTAAGACTGAAATATTGTGCACGATTTTGTTCGTCACTTATGTTTTTCACTCATCGCAGCATTCAACATTGGTGAGTGAGGAGTCATTTTTCCTGTAATTTGTTATTTATATTACTCGCTGCTTGCATATTTAGTCCTTTAAGATTCACCATTTATAGTTCTGTTTCAAATCAATGTTTTTAGTGTCACTTTAATTATATTATTAATAAGTCTGGTTGTAACTTGAAAAAACTTTGTTCTTAACTTAATAAAATTGTAACATGTAATGTTATTACTTAATGCAATACATTGCATACAGTTTATTAAATTAATTACGCTGCACGAATAGCAGCTATTAGTCAATTACAAATTTGAATTAAAAATAAATTTTTCCCTGCAATACTGTCTTGATTGTGAACATCTTTACTTCCATTAAAGAGATTACTCTCAATAGGGGTTTAGGAACGAGGAAGAGGGCAAGGGGAATGTCATAAAGTGACAGTATTACCACCATATTTTGAAAGGATGCTAAGAAATTTCTTGTATTTACCATATCCAGGCTTCTAATTTGCTGGGGTGAGAGTATGTTTTCTATAAATGAAAGTGACTTGAATATCATCAATTGGCCAAACTTGTGAGAGAAGGCTGCAATGACACACACACACACGTATTATTTCGGGTGGTTCCTTATTAATGTGAGAAAGACAATGAAACGTATGGCTGGCTCAGTGGGTGTAAATGCCTTAAACCCTCCCACAAGAATTAAAATAATTTGCTATTGGTTGTTTGGTTCATAACGCAGGAAGGAAATTGCTAGATGCAAATAAATAATAAAATCAGTAAATGAAACTTAAACAATTTTTATTGTTAAGAAAACAAAACAAAAAAATGCATTTGGCATTGTTGGCTGGGAAATCCCCAGAGGGTCCAGCCACAAGGTGATTTGCCCCAAGTGTGCAGTCATGTCACAGCTGCACAGTACTGGTTTAACCACATAGCAGGAGTTAGCAAATGCTACAGGCCTCACACCACCTATGGGGGCCCCGCACCTAGGAGCTCTGGAGCCTCCCCATCAGGCTTTATGGCCGACCTCTTTTTTTTTTTCTTTTTTTGTGCAATTCTCCCGGTCGGCGAAAACCAAGGGCCCCTTCTTCATATTTGCTACAGGCCCTGCACTGTCTTAATCCGGCTCCGCAGCTGCATTAAGCTAATGCAGTAATCCTATCATGTATAGGGTACCTACAGTGTAACGTGGAATACCAACCATAAAAGCGTTCTGGTATAACTCGCATAACACAGCATGCTGTGCAAGAGGTGAAAGTCAGGTTATGGGAAAAATGATCATTTCCTTAGTTTCTAGCTGCTGAACAGGTATGACACTGCACACAAGCCTCTCCATAATCTTATCTCTACCTATCAACACTGTTGCAACCTTGGACCAGTCCTCTCCTCCACTCTCCTCTGCCATCTATCCCTGGGTCATTTACCTTGTACCTTCATTTTATATATTTTTCATGGTACGCTTTGATCTTCTACAAAATATTATTAATAATGCACTTGTAAAGAAACTAAAGTTGTGGATTTTGATAATGGTGACAGTAAAATTGCCCATAAGGAATAAAAAAAGCCATCACTTACCACAGATGAAGGCAGGAGGACTAGGCAAATACAAAAAGAACTTGAATACAGTTTACAATATTTTGGTCAATAACGTTACTTGTGTAAGAGGTTAGACACGTGGCAGGTGGTAAGGATGTGTACACAAGGTAAGTCTGGATGGGATCATATTTTTCCCACTGCCATATGTCTCACCTCCACCACCATTATACTCCAGTCTCCTGTGTGGTAGTCACAAGCACTCTCCGTTTTGTCCATGAACAACTAATGTCCATGGATAATCATCCAGTCCAGCCCTATGTCTTCCAGATTCATTTGATTTGGACCTTCCCACATGTTTTATGTTTTAAAACATACCTTTGCTTTTCTTCCCCCCATCTTCCTTTGGACATGTCCTTACCACCTCAGGCGAGACTGCTGTATGAATTTTGCCACACTGGTGTTTATACCAGCTTGTGCATGATTTATTTGATTTTTTACTTTGTCCTTTCATGTCATCTGATGCATGGTATGCACATACAGCGTTTCACAGGCTTGAAATTGTAAGGTACCCCACAAGCATTCCCACTAGCTATTCATAGCAGTAATATAGTCTATAGTTCGAATTTGAAGTCGCTTATGCAGGACATAGAAATTTCGCGCAAAATAATTTTCGACTGAAGGAATTTTCCTGCATTCATTTCCACTGTGAAAACTTGTCATAAGAATCTTTTTTAAGTATATTCATTATGTCCAGAAATATTTAGTTTAAGAAATAAGTAGGTTTGTTTATGTTTTAAACCACGCAAATATTTAAGATTTGAAATAACTTTGAATTGAGTAAAGCCACAGCTGATCTTTTATCACCAGCTATAGTCAGCACAATCCAAAATATTTTGATAGTAAAATTAACTAATTTGGTGAAGTTTTAATTAAGAGAAAAATAAAGTTTTTAACTAAATAATTGAGAAATCTATATCAGAAGTTAGCCTAAATTGAGAGGATTACGAATATGTAGGGTTTTTGGTAAAAAGTTTATGCGTCGGTAAGATAATTAAGATTTTGAAAATAGATTGTCATTAATGTTTGTTGGAATGTGATGAATTGCGTCGAGCCAGTGACATAAGAGACTTATAGAAACCCTTTTGAATGCTGAATTAAATTAAAATAGATAGAATATGATCACTGGAAGCCCTTGTAGTAACGACAAGTTAAACCATTTAGTATACTGCGAGATATTAATGTCTGAAAGAATATGCTGACATCATAGGAATTGAAAAGTTTATAAAAGCCCGTGCATCCATTTTGAAATTGGCCAGTCTTTCACTAGAAATAAAACAGTTATCTTCGCAAGAGATCGCAGAGCGAACTGCTCCAAACGGTAGTGGTTATGGCACGTAGTAACGTGTCGTAATTGTTTCTCACTAATCTTAGGCGGACTTAATGAGTTTATCTTCTCATGTGAATGTGCTTAGCCTGTCAATCTTTAATGGAACTGTGGTCTGATGTCTTATTTGCAATTCTGGTACTGACAATGTATGAGTGAACTTTATCAAGAATATAAGTATTTGTGATCTTAAGACTTTGTCAAGTGAACTTATTTATTTCACCCTTCATGTTTGGGGTTATAATACAAACCTGTGGCAACTGCTTTATTAAATATTAAGGTACCAGAGGCTACACAGGTTCCATTTTAGGCAAAGTGTTGCAAAGCCCCCATCAATATTCAGGCCTAACAAAATCTACTACTGTCTCTTCTGGATAGGATACATCTTTCTAATGCATAAGTCAGCATGGGGATGCAGTAGATTTCGAATACTGAGTGTTTGCACATTCTGGGTACTTTTCTGTCCGATAATAGAATTCTGACTTGTTTTTTATTTTTTATTATCATTACACCACGATTCACTAAAAGTGTGTGGCGGAGGGTTGCATTGCACCTATCTGACGGGGTAATGGTTTGGAAGGGATATACGGGATATGGCAGGAGGCACCAATGGGCTATTGTGAGGAACCATCCCAGCATTTGCCTTGAGTGGTCTGAGAAAACCATGAAAAACCCAGATCAGGATGGCCGGAGTGCTTTATCGAAAGCTACTCCTGTCGGATCGTAAGTTTACTTGCCTGGTAATTCCTTTCTATTCCATTCCCTAATAACTCGTGGAAAAAATGAGTACAGAAATGAATTGGTTCTGGACCTCATTTCTCTTATCTTATTTTCGCGGTCATTCCAAAGATATTAATGTTCCTGTAGCAATATTTGTTGGCCGTCATTCCGAAATACGTCAGTCGAGAATTTTTCAACTTTCTTCTGTTGAGAGCAATGCCTTCGGTGTTCGAGGTCTTCCCAACCTAACTCCTTCAACATCGCTTTTACGCTTTCCCTCCAACTATATATACCTTTCACAAATCAGGTGGCTCTTCTTTGAACCATCTCTAATGCCTCAATTAACCCCTTTTGATTGGGAACCCATACAGAACAATAATATTCTAAGTGAGGACGCACTAATGACTTGTATACAATCTATTTTACTTCTGGTGTGCATTGTTTTAAATTACGACCTAGAAATCGGAGCATACGATTTGCTTTCCCAATTACATTCTCGATATGCTCATTCCACAACAAATTATTATGAATTGTTACACCTAGATATTTAGCAGAATCTACCGTTCTAAGGGCAGTACCATTAATTGTATATTCAGAGCTAAATGGTGTCACTGTTTTACTTGCATGTATGACTTGGAACTTTTTAGCATTTAACTCCAACTGCCAGTCTTTACACTACACAATTATTTTTATAATATCTTGTAACAAAGCGCAGTTGTCCTGGGTTGTGATTTCACGATAAATAATAGCATCATCAGTAAATAATTTTTTCATTGGCCTTATTATGATACAAAAATCATTAATGTATATGAGAAACAACAGTGGCCCTATCGCGCTTCCCTGGGGAATCCTGGACCTCACTTCGGTAAGTGATGAACGCACACCATCAGAACCACAAACTGTGTTCTGCCCTTCAGAAAGTCTGCAACCCAGTCACATATTTGTCTAGATATGCCATAAACATGATGTTTCGTAAGTAACCTAGTGTGAGGTACAGTGTCGAAAGTTTTTTAAAGTCTAATAGAACTAAATCAACCTGGGATTGATCATCTATAATACAGATCAAGTCATGAATTAAAAGTGCAAGTTGGGTTTTGCAGCATCGGCCTTTTCTGAATCCATGTTGATTTGGGTTTAAAAGCTCACCTTCATCCAAAAACCGCATGAAATTTGAATATATGATGTATTCTAAAATCCTGCAAAACATTGAGGTTAACGAAATCAGCCTATAATTTTGGGGATCATTAATATTCCCATTTTTAAGCACCAGACTTATGATGGTGGTCTTCCATTTGGCTGGTATTTTTCCTTGATCCAAGGAGCGGTATATAATTTCATCAAATATGGCACAATTTCCTTTGCGTACCTAGAGTAGAATCTTATAGGAATACCGTTTGGTCCAGGAACCTTATTGGTTTTTACTTTCCTAAGCAGTTTAGTTATTCCCTCAACATCAAGAACGAGATCATTCTTATTTTTGTTGGTGTGGTTGTTAAATATCAGAATATCCTCAGAGTTTTCTGTTGTGAAACCTTTTTTAAATATTTTATTCAAAATTTCTGCTTTCTCTAAGCTATGTAAGCTACCTTAGAATTTGTTAAATTCTAACCTTTTTGCTACGAGATATGGGGAACGGGTATCTTAGAGGAGGCGATACTGCAGCTTATAGCCACATACAGGGCGATTTAAAATATAAAAACTAACTAAACACAGCCTTCAATAGACCTTCAATGATAAATAGTAGCCTTTAAACCCACCTAAATCACAATTCTGTTCTTAAACATATTAAATGGCCGTTAAATAATTTCTTATCATAAAACAAAGTCTATATACATTGATTTACAGGAAATTGCAAAACAAACCTACCAGAACATATTCAACCAAACTGCAGCCTACTACAAATGATGAGAATGTGAGATGAAATGTTTTTTCCAAAAAACAAAATAGAAAGAAATACACAACCCACACACCATAATAGGGTAGTGAGAAGGCTAAAGAGGTTGGTAAGAAAAGCACACAACGGAGTTGAGAGACAGTAAGGCAATAGGGAACACTTGAATCGACTAAACAAAGAATTAATAGCAGTATAGAGGGTGGCCAGAAAATTATTTATTAAGGTTATTATGGGTACAATGGAACTACTGACTGATATATCTAGAAATTTTTTATGGCTCTTTTAAGAAACTGAGGGAGACAAGTTTGGTAAAGATAAAAAAAGGGGTTACAAAGAATACGAAAAAGGTAGTAACAGTTTTAATGAGACCCATGGGGACTACCATTCAGGGATGCGAGAGGGGGAAAAATCAGAGGAGGAGCATCTCCACACGAAAAAGAAATTTGAGCAGACTAAAAAAATTGTAAATAGATTCTGAGAATATTTTGAGAGAACCAATAAAGCTAGTCAGTTAAGTCTTGCATGGTTGGGGTTATGTACTCTTAAAACCTTGTGTGTGATAAGTCATAAAGTAGCCACTAGGTACAAAAATCTATAATTTATAAGTTTTAAGATTACAGAGCCTGTAAGAGTAGATAAGATAAAGCCTTCATCACTGTAAATAAATTAAATAATCCTGAACTTGTGTGTCTTTTCAAGTAAAAATTGAACTTGTACAGTGTTATGTAACCACTAAATTAAACAGAAAGCTTCACATACATTTTCACAGATAGTACGGTTAAGAAAAATAATTTTAACATAATATTTATATGGTCTGAAAACTTTATTTAGGATAGCAAATGGATCTGAATGATTTATTCACCATGTGGTTACAAGTAAATGGTGACATAATCAGCAGCAAGGTTGTTTGGATGGAAGAAGCAAATTTCGAGAAGAATAAAGAAAAGATATTCATTTAAATAATAAAAACAAAAAATTAAGTATGGGAACATATTGTTAGTATTGAGATGAACCTTCTGACAAAAATTTGAGTAAATGGATAAATCCTAAGTATATTTTTTAGAGGAATTTACATAGGCACGAGTTTTTAAATAAAACAGCTACATAATTACAAATATGTTCAAATGAAAGCTAAAATTAAAGTAACAATACATTAACAGTTTGAATCTAAAATTAAGTTTAAAGAATGAAAAAAGGGATGCTTAGATATTGCAACTAATGTTGCATAATCACCATTGGTAAAATTTAATTAAGAAATAAGAGTCAAAAGCGAGACATGAATAATTAAATAGGGCATGAAATTCTAAGAAAAGCAGTAAAATCTCCATCTAATTCTGTAAATAAGTTATAGAGATGTGGTTTTCTGAAGTATTACTGCATTCACCTGGAGGAAAATTTAAAAGTGATGCACAATAGTAGGAAATTAAAGATTGGATACAGATATAATCAGCACCAGAGATGAAACATATTTCATATTAAGTAGAAGATTTAAATGAATCACTTGATGTAAGAACTTTGAGAAACTAAAAATCTTTGAAGACAAATAACCAAAATATTCAGCCCTTAATCTTCAGAAATTTATAGCTCCCAAATGGGTAGCATTACAAACAAAATTGTCATAGACAAAAGTATTTAAACTATAGAGATATAAGATAGAATTTTAGAAAAATTGGACTAAGATAAGGTAACACAGGAATCAAAGAATGGCACTTTCCCATGGAGAGGGTATATAAACCCTGAACAGTTTTCACCCTTGCCTCAGTTGTCAATCATCACTTTGTTTCTATATGAATAAGTATTAATACTTACAAATTTTTCGATCATGAGACGAGGACTTAAAATATTTCAGTCCAATGCAATACAAATATTTCAATCGAAATAGAACTCTAAATTTGCATTGTAATTTGCCATCGTAACATTGAACTTAGAAATTCTAACTAAAACTCTATTCAAGTTTACGAACTTTAAGAAACTTGTAAATTGTAACTGAACAAAAGCATGTGAAAGCTGTTTTAGTTGTAATAACCTGCAATCTTTAACACAGGACTTCCAAAGTCTGATTGAACTTCCATTTACCTGTTACCAGTTTTAGAGTCAAGACTTTTGAGAATATACTGAGTGATTTACAACAGCAACTTTAATTTTTGTGATTCACCTTTCCACTGGGATATCTTGCAGTATAAATTAGAAGGAGATTGGCAGCTGAATTAAAATTATGAACATTGCAGAGATAGGTATCAGGTTTTTCATTACATGCATAGTTATGGTTAAAATAGTTAACTTATTCAACCCCCAAGAACATAATTTTATTTAACATTCTTCTTGGCTCCCAACACTGTCACATTGTTGCTCAGACTATTAATCCAATAGTTCATATGGAAAGAAAAGATATTTATTTTTTTTCCTTTCCATATTATTGCCTTGAGACAGTTTTTTAATTCCATTGCTAATGAAAATGTAATAGTTCAGTTACAATAGAAGTTGTTATATGTATCTTAGGATTCAATGCAATCTGAATAATCAACATAGTCCACAATAATGACAAAATAAACATGTGTATTTGATTTTCTCGTAACTTATAAAGTATATAAGAAGTAATTGCTTTTAGGATTTTATGTAGAAATTGTAAGCACCATAGAATTTTGGCAAATTCTAGTTTTGCTTAGGCGGGACTTAGAAATTTCGAGAAGTGTAGTTTTCAACTTAAAGTAATTTCCCTGTAATCTTGCCCACAGTAACAATTCGTTATAAAAATCATTTTAAAGTGTAATTATCATATCGGGAAACGTTTGGTTTAGGAGATATTCCCGTTTGTTCAAGTTTTGAAACACGCGATCGGAATGGTAAAATTCTAAGATCTGTAATATCTTTAAATCGCGTAAAGCGACAACTGATCTTTTATCACCAGCTGTAGTCAGCACTATCCCCGATATTTTGGTAATAAAATTAAGTGATTCAGCAAAGTCTTATTAGTGATTTTAATTAAGAGAAAATAATGAGCTTTTTTATTAAAAGAGATATCAATTTAAATTTTATATCAGCAGATAGCCCTAATTAAGACGAGTTCATACATATATGGGTTTCCATAAAAAGTTTAAGCATTTGTCCGGTAATTAAGTTTTTGTAAAATAGATTGTCGCAGATTGTTGTGCACGCGCATAAAAAGTTCTAGAACACTTAGGGATTTTACCCAGATTTGAATGTATCACTACGCGGAGTCTTAAACAGCTAAAACTTTATTTCTCAAGAGACTGCCGCTGGACTTCTAGTAGATAAGTCCAGATACTGTCAGAGTTTAAACATTTTTAATAGTCGGGATCGTTAAATAAATTACACATACTTTGAGCTACGCGGAAGCAAAAAGATGTGATACAGTTGCTGACGTCACTGGTTCTAGCCGTTTCTATAGAAAAAGACCCCGCAGCCATTATGGTTTGTCTGTTCCTGCCTGTGGTCTGTTCCTGTCCGCGGTCTGTTCCTGCCTGGAGTCTGTTTCGGTCTGTCTTTCGTCGCGCTGGTTGTAACTCGCCATGCTGGCTAGTTCAACCATGTTGGATCGTGTCGGGTTATATAGTAATTTTAATGACTGTTAAGAACTTGTAAATTTACTAAAGGGGTTTCGGTCGGTTAGATTTCTCTCCACAATCTGTAACTTTTGGAACGAGTGTTCGATATGCCTGCTCAACTGTAAATGCACTTTTGAACTTTTGACTTTGAAGAATAAAACTTTGGATTTTACTAACAGTGAACTTGTGTGCTTCAGTAGTTTGCTTGAACCCTTTTCTCAATTTGTGGGTAACAAATTTTGTGGCGACCTAGGCATTTAGTTGAGTCATCCTGGCTACATGGTCAAATCAAATCAAAATTATTTAGCAAGAGTTTTCATCGAACAGTGGGTTGTAAGCAAGAGTGTAAGTTAAGGCACTTAGGCGATACTATAACCCCAGTATCGGCCTTGGTTCCTTACAAAATACAATGTGTGATCAATATTGGGGACAAGTTTCAAGTTCCTAGGTAATACCTTTTTTTTTTTTTTATGGAACCAGTAACAAAAACTATCCACAATTGGCAACTTAGTCACCCACAGCTTTATTTTCAAGTGAAAAATATCTTAGTTCTCTAATATCTGTACCTCACACATTAAGATATAAACAAAATAATAAAAAAGTATAGACACAACGTGAGCGAATTTAGTGTCCAACTTGGTTGAATAAACTCTTGGTGAATTATGACAGACATACAGTGGAGAATCTGTAATTGGGCTCCCATTGGATATGTTATCCTAAAAAAGCATCAAGATAGTGAGATCCACCACTGTAGCACTTGAAATATTTAGATTGGGTCTGAATACTTACTGTTTGCCAGGAAAAGTTATATAATAGTACCAATCTATAAATGACGAGACAATTAGGGTTGAAAATTAAATGCGTATCAGTTTGATATCAATGGTAAGTTGATGAAGACTTTACATGCAACATTAGAAATATCACTGAGAAAAGAAACTGGTTTGTAAATCAGCAGAATAGCGTTATGTGTAAATATTCATGTGAATTTGTTAGGAGGCTACATGTAGAATGTTTCAGACAAATGAAGCCAAGTCAACATTGCATTAAAGGGTCTGTCCAAAATATTGGTATAAAAACCATTTAGGTAGATGAAAAGTGACATGCTAGATGTAGGAATCCTAAAGAGGTAGAAGTAATGGATTAGGATAAGAAATGTACTGCCAAAAAGTGATAGTGAAAAAAGGATAGCCTGTTTGAACAATTTCTATTCATTTTTCTAATGAATGATTATACTGATATTGTTTCCAGATGATAGGATGAAAACAAGAGACAAATATGAACAGCTACTGAAGGGTCTGGACAGGATATCTAGCTGAATAGATCAGTACAGAATGAAGAAAATAAATGCCAAGAACAGTCGCTTGTTAGGTACAATGGCATAGGGAGGAATATTAGTGTGGAAACATATAATACACCAAGAATTCACCAAAATTGAAGGCAGTTTCTTGTCACTGCTGCCCTCCTCCCTTGAACTTTGGTGTATGGTGGGTGTATTTTGTTTTTCTTTTCCATGATAAAATAAAGTTTCTATATGATGATGAGGAGAAACTGCTATAAAGATATAAAATTTAAATATCCTGAAATAACATGTGATGATAAATTCAATTTGATGGGACATGTTGATCATGTGGTTAGTAGAGATTTAAAAATGCTGATTATACTAGATATGGTGACTAGGGGATGTCCTAAACCCATTGTCACAAAAAATCTGGTGATGGAATTATTTAAAATCATTGTTCTGCTTCTATTAATTAACTGGTTGGAGGTTTAGTGTATCTTGATAGACATTAGTTTTTTGTTGATTATCAGTTCTGTGTTGAAACTGCAGTTTTAATTTTCCAATTGATATGTTGAAGGAACATTAATTTATCACAGACATTTCTGATATGATTGCATATCAATCTCTCCATTAAATTGTCTGGCACTGATATGAAAATCAATTTTTACTTTATTTTTCACCCCTGCTTTATGGACCAGTAGTACTATCATATTTTTCCAGTCCTCTGGTTAGCAGCAAGTATTCATACTAAATTTAAATAACATTTCAAGATAAGGTATAATGAAGTCAGTTACTTAATATCTCTGCCCTTTTTTAAATCCTCTGTAACTTCTTCTCCATCCTTCTCTTAATTGTCTCTACATCCTCCCTTCCCCTCAGTTGTCTAATGTAACCATATAAATTTCGAGATGCATCCATCAATGGTACCACTGCACCAATTTTATTATTATTATTATCCAGTAGCAATTCCCCCCAGTCATCCATTCACCCTTTTTTATATACATATTTTTTTAAAAATATACATATTTTTTTCAATATTTTCTTTTACAATTGGAACATTAAATTTCTCCCCCATTTACTATTATGATTTGCAAATTTTAATTCTAAATTCCTTAAGCCTTTTTCGAAAATTATTCATCACTACACTTGGTAATTTGTTCCAATCCCTGACACCCTTACCAACAAAAGAAAATTTTCCCACTCCCTTATGCATGAAATCGAGCACAAGCTTGTGGTCATGGTCGCCTTTCCCTTTCCCCCTTCCATACACTATTCCTAATTCTTTGACCAATATACTTTCAAGCTCCATCACCAACATATGTGCCATGTACATTCCCAGCACTCTCTTCACCCTCCTTTCCTCCAACGAGTCCCAACCCAGGTCCCTTATCATATCAGTTACTGACTGGGTCCTGCGATAATTTCCACAAACAAATCTAGCTGCTCTTCTTTGCACTCCTCTCAACTCCTGTATTTGATTACCAAAATAAGGGTCTCAAACTACACCACCACATTTAATCAATGGTCTGACCAAAGTTTTGTAACTCAACCCCCTAACTTCTCTGTACATCCTCTCATCACCTCCCACCCTATAATCGTAATTAACCTTTTGTTTTTTTATCTGTGTACCTTATAAGCCGACTTTTCTTGGCATTTATCTTCATTCCATGCTGACCAACCTATTTAGATATTCTATCCAGGTCACCCTGCAGCTGTTCAGTCTTCACCTGTTTTGATCCTATTGTATACCATTATATCATCTGCAAAATACCTAGACTCTGACCATAATCCATTGACACAGTCATTCATTAGAATTCCGAACAGCAATGGTCCCAATATACTACCCTACGGCACTCCCATATTTACTTCCACCTGTTTTGATAATGTATATCCTACTCTAATGCTTTGCTTTCTGGCTTTTAAGAATTCCTCTTTCCAGCAAGTAACTTTTTCATCCAATCCAATAGATTTCAATTTATTTAAAACCATTTTATGGCTCACTCTGCCATACGCCTTAGAAAGATCTAGTGCCACACTATCAACTTGGCCCCCCCTCATCCAATTCATCTGAAATATCTTGCATATAGCCCACCATCTGAGATTCACATGAATATCCTTGCCTAAAGCCATGTTGTCTATCTGAAAACCAGTTTCTTTCCTCTCAGACATTTCTGATATAGTTGCATATCGATCTCTCCATCATTTTGCCTAACACTGATGTCAAACTAATTGGCCTGTAATTTTCGACACTATCTGTAACCCCTCCTTTATGAACCGGTACTACTATCGCTATTTTCCAATCCTCTGGTAAGCAGCAATACTCCAAATTCATTCTAAATAAAATTTCAAGGTACGGTACAATGTTGTATCCCACAATCTTTAATAAATCTGCAGTAATATTATCTACACCAGACCCTTTATGTCTTTTTAGCTTTCTGAGTTCCTTCGTAATTTCCTGAGACTTTATTTCAAATTTTGTGGTTTCCTCATTTATACTTTTAGGGAGAGACTCTTCTGATTTATTCCCACCTATCACATGATGATTGTCCATAGTTGTATCACTAAACCAGTCACTCAATATCTCTACAATTTTAAAATCCTCAGTGACTTCAACTCCATTTTTATCTACAATAGTCAGAATACCTTCCTTTCCCCTGTTTTCTAATATAAAAATTAATCCACCTTTAGCCACATTTTTTGCTATTATTAGTTCCTTGTAGTTGTTTAAAGTATTCTCTACTGCCTTTCTGTCTCTAAACTTTGTTATTTTCTCTTCTTAACATCCTCTTTAACTGTTCTCAGTACTTCTTTTTATTTTTTTTTAAAAAATAATAATTTCTTCATCCTTTTTCACCATCTTCCACTTCAAATCCACTCTACTTGTGCCATCCTTCATTTGTTGAATGTATTCATGAAAGATCTCTTCAATTTCGAAATCTATGGCTTTTTGTAATTGTGGCTGTTTCTTACTTTAATTTTGGCCAATGGTTTACTGAATCCTCTAATATACATCACAACTACTTCACAGTTATTTATTCGTTCAGTTACTTGACACATCACAAGATTATAATCAGGTTTTGTTAGGAAGATATCCAAAATGTTTCGTTCCCTTGCGTTCTCCTCTACCACTTGTGTAAAGTCTCCCTCCCTTTTTAAAGTATTTACAAATCTGTTTCCTTGTGTTATTAATCTTATTTCAAACCCTGATAATGTCTGGTAAATTTAAATCCCTCCATTAATCACCATTCTGCTATTACTGTTGAACTTTGAGTATGAATTTAGTTTCTCCCTAAATACCTCATCTTCATCATTCATTCTTCCACTATGGTAAGTAGCACTATTTCTAACCAGTGTGAATTTCCCTCCACAAATTGCTCCTCTGTACATGAGTTGGAGGGTGTGTAAATGAGAGCAGCTAGATATGATTGTGTAAATGACATGGTAAAGAATAAAAGAGCTGGATTGGTAGTCATTGCAAGACAGAAGAAGAGTGAATAAAGTGCTCGGAATGTATGTCAATGATGGTGTTTGGAGGGATATTGGTCAGAGTATTAATAATACATGGAAAGGAAAAGATTACTGTGGGCGCAAGCTGGGACTCAATTTCATGCATAAGTGAGTGGGGAAATTTTCTTTTGTGGGTAAGGGTGTCATGGATTAGAATAAATTACCAAGCAAACTTATACCAAAAATGCTGAAGAATTTAAGGTTAAAATTTGTAAATGGGAAGAGGAATTTAACACTAAAAGTACATATAATAATGAAAAAAATAGTAAGAAAGTGACAAGTGACATCACCATCAGAGCTTGTGCTCCATTGCTTTTAAACTCAATTCAACACTAATGTTAGACCTCTATTTCCCTCTAAAAATCATTCACTTCATGAAGATAGTACCATGAAACTTTATCAAGCCTTTGCAATTCTTGATTTCAGTTCTATACACTAGAACATAAAGTCTAATAAAATGTGTAATACATTTAGAATATTGTGAAATGTAGTAATACAATTTGTTCTCTCTGTGAATTAATCATTCCTTATTCTAATTAATATTCTTCATATTTGTTTTATATTCTAGAGTCCAGTTATTACAGGCTCTACAAAGGTTAAAACTTTGTCTTTTTACAGACTGAACGGATTATTTTTGAATTGTTTATTCTTCAACTAAAAATAAGTTGTTTATTTTGCCCCAGTTACAGAGGGGATTATTGGCAAAACCTAACTTGCTTCATCATGAGTCACTCCTGCTCTCGTCAAAACAACACAAACCAATCATATTTGATGGACAGAAAAGAGAGGGTTGAAGGAGAAATTGGTGTCATTACAGCTGCTTTCCATAGAAAATTTGTTCTTAAGACTAAAAGATATTAAGTATTGATTTCTACAGAACAAAGAATGTGAAAAAAGTATTAGTCCTTGGTCTGTAATCATGAAATACTTTTTTTCATAGAAATGAATGGTTCTAACTTCGATAGAGAAAAGATGTCTTGTAAGTACGAATTGGGTTGGTATTGTGACCAGTTACTTACTAGTTTCATAAATATCTCATTAAGATCATTTTTTTAAATAGGTTTTTCTTCCTTCCCATATGTAGATGATGATGCTAAGTGAAATAAAAAAATAAAATATTTACTGAAATTTGCTAGGTGAAATTTAATTTATTACTGTCATTCTCTGGAACAGAACTGATCAACTACACCCAGCCATTGTATGTATGGAGGGATGATCCTGAGTCACGCCAGAAAACTGTCCGTGAGATTGTGCACAGAGCAACATCAAGCCTCGACTGGCCACAGGTAATAGTAATCTGTAATTGTTTGCTGCAATATTTCATCCATTTAATTGCTGGGGCAGAGACAGTTCAACATAGTACTAACAAACTGAAATATTTATCCATATCTTTGCCCAGTAGAAGAATTAAAACCTTGAAACTTGTGTAAAATTCACTTCTGAAGAGTACTGTCACCTGAAAACTTCTCTTAACGCTGGTTGAATATTTGATGTTCTACCATTTTAGTTTGCCATTCCCAATCATTGCTAATTTTTGGATTGTAGCTAGTTTCAAAGATAGCACTGTCATTTGATGGTAGGATTGGGTAACAAACGAAAGAACCTAGTATCAAAAATATAAAGCATAGAGGTTAAATAAATTCTCGGGCTTCCAGCTGCGTAAAAATGTCACACTTGTGGGACGTTTCGAAGGCGTCTATCTCAGCCCTCATTTTCAATCAAATGTCAATGATTAACGATTTGTTTTCACCCACTGCTGTGAAAACAGTGGATGATAAAAGCCAACTCCACTCTTCTGCTTGTTACCAAGTCGAAACTTTTATGCATTTTAATAGCCGGTTCCAGGCTGCACTGAGGTGATAACCAGTGCCCGTATTAACTAATGAATCAGTTTTTCTGATTTCTACAACTTGTGTAATAATGCTAGCCCAAAAATCTTTGACCCAGGCTATAATTGTATTTTTTCCAAGATCAAATGTATGACCTTCTTGCACATAGTGTTCATCCACCACAGATTTCTCTTGGCTAAGATGAACATTTCTTCCATGTTAAACACTCACAATACACCATTGTGTTTGTCCGATTTAACCACAGTCACATTCACAAGGTATATACCAGGGGTTCATAAACCTAGGTCATCTTTAATGCTATTTAATTTTATTGGGTGGTCTGAAAATTGTCTTTACTCCTTGCTGTGTCAACAGTTTACCTATTTTGGAACTTAGGGCACCCACAAACAGCAAAAAGGCAAGGCCTTTGGTATCAGTATGATATTTATGTTGATATTTCTTCTGTTTAAACACACGACTAATTTGTCTGTGATTGTAACCATTATTTAAAAATGTTATCTGGAGATAGTCCAATTCATCTGCAAGGCTATCTTTGTTAGAAATCCTTTGTGCTCTGTGTACCAAGGTGGTTAATACAGTGTTGTGTTGTGCCAGATGGTGACAGTTGTTGGCTTTTTAATATAAGTCAGTATGGGTAGAGTTCCGATAAAAAGTGTGGTGCAGTTTAAGACTAAAGAAACATTGTAGGAGGAGATTGCACAATTTGAGGTAGAACTGACACCAATTGCATTCCTAGAATTGTCAAATAATGTAAGGGTTGCCAACACAAAAATTAATTTTGAAGAGAAACACTAGTGTAATCTGAATCAGAAATTTAAATGTTTACAGGGCCTAATCAATGAGGCAAGAAAAATTGTTGTGCATGTCCATAAATACACTGTCTTCATTGGTTAATTGACTCTAAAAACATTTTGTTATATACATATTAACCTCGTCCCTTCAAACCCAACCATGCCTTTTCAAATGATCAGAAGACAGTTCCCACTAAATGTTTCCTTTGCAGTGATTTATCATCTTGGTAACAAACATTTCAAAGAGCTGAATTATACTTGCTACATGCTGCATATACTCATCAAAAAATTCAATGTATCCTTTTCAAGAGTCACTACATCTAACAATATTTTTGCATTAATTACTGAAAATGTCAACATAAAATCAATATCTTTACATTCTGATGTCAAATATTTTATACAAAGTGGTATCGTAAATACATTCACATTAGTAAACTGAATCACATTGGGAAAAAAGGTTTTTTTTTTTTTTTTTTTTGTCGTCAGTCTTTAGACTGGTTTGATGCAATCCTCCATCCCTTCCTATCCTGTGCTAACCTCTTCATTTCCACATACCCCCTACAACCCACATCCTCAATTATCTGCTTCATATATTCTAATCTCTGTCTACCTCTACAGTTCTTACCTTCAACTGTTCCCTCCACTAACAAATTAACCAATCCAGCATGTCTCAAAATATGACCTACCAGCCTGTCTCTTCTTCCTGTAAGCTTCCTGTAAGCTTGAAGGGATAGGTGACATCAAATGGCAAAAGTTTTGTATGGATTTAATTATACATATATATTTATAGTGCTTGCACAAGATACACATTTTTATATATTGTAACAAAAAATATCTGTATTTATTGATTAAAGAAGGGTCCAGAAGAGAAAGTGTTAGTAAATGAAACTAGAAGTGACAAGAAATCTTACTTAGAATCTTTTTAGAAGGAATAATGTTTAGTGAATGAAATTTTATAATTCTCAATATTTTATTTACTTTTGAAGGGTTGAAACTTTAAAGTCTAATAGCAGCTAAAAATTGAGTAATTCAAGACGTCTCAAGAGTGAGAAAAATGTTGGTAAATTTACGACTACAATCTGTGAATGTTTGGAGAAGACTGGTGAGTTTTGGGAAATCTCTTAGAAATCTGATAAGTTTTTGGACTAGTAAAATGGTGGGGCTAGGCGGTGTGAACAGAAATCGCCCATTTAAAGAGGAAAAATCTAGTTACCAGGTTTTTTGGGGATTATCTATAAATAGAGCCTCTCCTTGCATTGTACAGGCATAGTAAAGATTGTCATGTTGTTCAGTGGTGGGTAACAGTGATGTTTTCATTTGATTTGATGCAAGGCTTCATGGCAGAATTTTGAAATTAAGTTTGAAAATTTTAGCAAGATGTTAAATTTTACATTAATTTTGTGGTCAAACAGCTGCTCAATCCATGGCGAAGCATACTGATGCCTATAAATAATGGGATTGACCTGGCAAGTCCTCTCTCAAATCTCCTCGTGGTGGCCCTGGATGCAGTGGGGTGTAATCTGAGTAGCTGAGAGAGGGAGACAAGGGCGAATTTCTGGTGCCTTAAAGCAGGATCTTTAGGCTGAGGGAAAGGAAACCCTGACAGAAAATTAAGGGTAGGCAGAACCTTCAACCCAGTAAAGGCAATCTGATTGTAACCCGAAATATTACTCAGCATGCTTGGAAGCTGTAAGTTGGCAACACCAACACCTAGCTTATCCTGTGCAGTGCTCTTAATGTGGCCAGGGATTGAGATATTACTGACTCCCTTCATGATAAACAACTGAACGGACCATGCAAACGAGTGATTGGTATTTTGGATTGATTATAGAGGAAGAAAAAGAAGTATAGGGCAGAATATGGAATGTTGTGGGACTAGGTAGTAAAGAAGTGGAATCAGAAAAAGAATGAGAAGGGAATCGATGTAGCTATCATAATTAAAACTAAAATTAAAAGGAACAAATATCTCAGCCACTACACTACGATATACTGTAGAGTACCTCAGAGAAGACATGTAAGCAGCATGGTGGCATTACTGTTCAATAAAAAATGGAAAACAAGATAATAGTATATTTGCTCATTAATGAATGCAAGTTTAAAATAGATACAGAACACTTAATATTTATATGCCCTGGAGGAAAGGAAGCACAAAGACTCAAAGATATTTTATGATGAGCTTCAACACTAGCTGAGGAAAATAAAAAAGAGCATTCATTCCTTATATGTGGCAACTTAAATGCCTGAGTTGGCAACACCCTAATTTCATCAGTAGTTGGAAAATACGGAGAACAGTGTAAAAATGGAAATGGGAGGAACTTTGACAAATTGTGAGTTTTAAGCAGCTGAAGATCACTACAATAATACTTTTTTTTTAGGAAGGAAGATATTCATAAATACACTTGTAGTGCTAGAGGCCATATACTATAGACTGTATAATTGCAAATGATAAAATTTATAACCAAAGAGAGAATGTTGACCTACACCAAGGAAATGATATCTATTCAGACTACTGAGTGGTCACAACAATTACAATGATTGCAAGATGGATGAAAGTAATGCCAAAGATAGATACATGCCAAGAAGTTTTTAAAGTGTACTTATTAGAATAAGAAGGCAAGTTACAAGATTTGCTTTTAATAATAGCAACAGTTGATGATTTTGATAAGGAACGGCAGAATATAAAGGAATGTATAGGGAGGGAAACTTATAAAGCTGTCGGGAAGAAAAAGAAGTTTAGGAAAAAGAAGGGATTAAGAATATGGAATGATTGTATAGTAAAGGCAGTAAGATAAATTAAAAGTAAATTCATAGAACTGTTAATAACAACTAAGCAAAAAAGTTTGGAAGCATTTTTTAAAATAAACTTTACACAGACCCCTGGGGTATCTCATACAAAATCGCAGCAGGAAAAGTAAAACCTCCAACTACACTGTCCACTGTCTACTGTGCAAAAACAAGATGGAACCACAACTACAAGTTGGAAGACTACTGCAGAAGTATTACTCCAAGAACTCCTTTCAGATGATTAAGTTGAAGAAGATAAGATGGAGCACACAGTTCTCCATCTGGAAATGAACCAACATAGGCAAAGTACAAATGATACTTCAGGTATTAGCGTCTTGGAGGTAGAACAAGCAATAAATGCCATGTCCAGGGTCAAATCTCTGGGTCCAGATGGTATTCCAGCTGAAGTGGGACAAGAACTGGTAGTGCCAGTAGACCCCACTTTGTGCAAGCTCTATAATGGATGCCTGCATCAGGGTAGAGTACTGAAGGTCTGGAAAGCAAGAACATCAGCAAGAAGGGAGATGACAAGGATCCAAAATTACATAAATCCGATTAACCCATCTGCTTGCTAAACTTGTGGGGCAAAATACAACAAAAGTTACTGTGCAAGAGTTTACAAGAACATTAGGAGAAGGAAGGGAGGAATTCAAACCAACATGGATACAGAGCAGGTAGGTCTATAATCAGTTGGGCAATGAATCTGATACAGAACTCAAACCAGAAATACAAAGTAGGGATTCTTGTTGATGTATCTGGGGCATTTGATAATCTATGGTGGTCTGGAAATTAATTGTTCAAAGAACTTGTATAACATCTTCAAAACTTACTGCAAGAACAGATAAGTCAAACTAAGGTGTCCCGCTGCATCCATTGAGTAAAAGTTGACAAAGGATTGTCCACAGGGATCCATCTGTGGCCCAATATTTTGGAACATTGGGCTTGAATTGGGAATGACAAGGCTGCAAAGAATGGCAAAACTTCTGGGACTTGTTGCCTTTGCTGATGATCTATTCTTACCTATAGAGGGTAAACCCAGAGCCTATAGTAAGGCTAAAAGAGCAAAGGTTCTGCATACACTCAGTCAGTGGTGCAGACAAGTCAAACTAAGATTAGCACTACACACAACTTGTTATATGTTACTGAAAGCACATTGCAGAGCAATCCAACCATCAAAATAGATGGAGTCACAATAAGTAGGAGTCCAGTCAGTTGATAGCTTGTTGTGAAATTAGACGAAAGTTTAAATTTTGTGGCCCATATGGAGGAAGTACGGGAGAACAACCTCAGTCATGAATAAATTAATTAGCATGGGTCAAAGGCTCTTCTAACTTTCACCACTAGTTATTTGAGCATACTGTAATGCAATATTAACAACAGTTGTATGCAGCCAGTGTCTGGGACAGACACCTCAGATAAGTAAAAACAAGTAAGCTTTTGAGAAGAACACAGTGAAGTATTCTCATTAGGCCGAGTGGTGCTTACAAAAAACCAGCAACTGATGCCCTTATCATGGCACTTGGGGTGTGTCCATTGGACTTGGAAGTTCCAAAGTAGGGACAACTATACTGGCTCTGGAACAGGTGGCGAAGATCACAGAAGCACCAAAACAACAGCTGCAGAGGTAAAAAGTTTGTTATTGGAAAAACGGCAGCAAAGGTTAAACGCTAGCTTTGAAGGAAGAAGATCTTACATTTCCTTATGTCCACCAAAGGCTCAAAATGTTGGATCTTCTCCCATCACCTGGGTTGGTACATTACATAATGGGTAGCGGACCTTTGAACAGTGAATTGCAAAGAAGAGGGTTAGTGGACAGCAGTAGCTGTGACAGTGGAAACAAGGGCACTCCAGTACATATTATATGGGAATGTGTTTAAGCAGCAGAACAAAGAGCACCATACCAGAAAATATTACAGGGCAGGCACATTTTTAACATACTGTGTGACTCAGATATAGTACTTTCTTGACGTAACTTGTAATCTGACCTCTAAAGCAGCCAAAGAAAAGTACTGGGCACTGAGAATCAGTCTCAACCGACGGCGACCAACAACCATAAATGACCATCCCTAAAGAAAGAAACTCTTGATGGGTCATTGGAGGAAGCCGCTACTTTATATTTGATTAGTGAACAACAACAATTGAAGGACTGCTATAGGAATCTCAGAACTCCAAGTGGAGGATCTTTGGTATAATAGCATGGTGGATCCTTTCTCCTTAGAAGAATTACAGTTGGTATTGAGAAACTTCAAAAATAGGAAAGCTTATGACCCCAATGACATAAACATAGAATATTAAAATACACAGGCCCTCTGTGTGAATTTAAAATATCACATCTACATAATGAGTACAGGAAAAGCTACAAGATACCACGTAGCTGAAAAAGAGACAGAGGAATTAACATAAAAAAAGATATTAGCAAAAAATAATTGTTTAAAAAACATAAAAACTGCCTTCAAAAAATAGCACTAAAATTTTCAAAATAACTTTATACCTTGCTTAGAAGAAAATAAATTTAAATGGACAATATTTTATGTTACTGTTATTGAAATTTTTACATTAATCAGTTATTTTTGGAGTCGGTGTCAGCTGTCAGTTGGCACAGATCGAATTACTGAACTTTATTTGGTGTTCGAGGCAAACTGAGAAAACAAACAAAAATTCCAAATATTTTACAGCATGTCGTGAGGAATATAGTTTAATTGCGGGAGACAGCTTAGGGAAATAAATTAACGGTATGTTACCTGTGGCTCGGCCTCGTTGGTTATCCAGGCATATCTCTGGTGCTACAGTGTCAGTTGGTAGGCTGAATCATGCAGTAAACACTTTATAGTTAGTATAATATCGGTGTATCATTTATATGTTTCAGTTTTGTTGAAAAATGTTTCTAGAATTAATTGTAGGTAAGTAGTAACATGATTGTTTATGTATTATTGTTTTTATCTTTTTGTTTTTCTTGCTTTGGGTGGCACCAACTTCAAAAATAACTAATTAATGTAAAAATTTTAATAACAGTAATGTAAAATATTGTCCATTTAAATTTAATTTCTTCTAAGCAAGGTATTTTAAAATTTTTAGTGCCCTATTTTGAAGGCGGTTTTTATGTTTTTTAAACAATTATTCTATTTTTAAATTTTTAGTGGTATTATAATTAATTTGTATTTAAATATGCCGCAGCAGTTCTCATTTTGCGAACTTTCTGGTAGCTCAGTAGTTAAAGCGAATGCTTTAAAAAAAAAAAACTGTCGTTACAACAACTTTCAGAATGGGGTGAATTGGATGCTGTGTTAAGGAATGTCAGTTTACATTTTAATCCAAGCTGTGTTTCCATATAATCTGTTTAAGTTGCTGCTCAATAATCGAAACATGTAACTTCTGGACATTAATACATACAACATACACAAATCTATCTCTGGAATATATTTGTTCGTTCTGGCATCACACAGAAAATATAGATATTTAATTGTTTTCACAACATAAAAGCTCAGGGTCCAAGTTTAAATCTGTTGCGACATTAGGACACATACATTTCATATATATTCTTCAATGACTTAAAAATAGCTTAATTGATTTTGATGATACTTAAAACTGTGGATTTTGTAAAGAACATTGGAAATTATAAACGATGGGGTAAAGGAGAGGAGGGATTGGGCTTTTTGTATACCAAATATAGACTGTCGTTTCTGATTGATTTAAAGTATACGTTTGTAAATTTCTATTGATATCATATAAAAATTTTAGGTTTGTATAAAAAAATAATTAAGGGATGTGGAGGTGAAGAGTAGTATGGCTTTTGTTAAGGCAGTGTGGACAGTATTTTTCTCTTTGTTTTAAAGTATACATGTGCAAAGTTCCATCGAAACCAGATAAAAACTGTAGCTTTGTGTAAAGAACATTTACAAAAATTAAATGGGGTAAGGGAGTGAGCGGTTGGGTTTTGTAAACAGAATGTTTCTCTTTGTTCTTAAGTATACATTTGCAGTGTTCCATCAAAATCTGATGAAAACGGTAGGTATCTATAAAGAACATTGGCAATTAGGAGGGGTGGGGGTGGAAGGGAAGAGGGGTTGGGCTTCTGCAACCTAATTTAAACACAATTGTTATGTATTTTTTAAAGTATACATGTGCAAATTTTCTTCAGAATCAGATAGAAACTGTGCTTTGTATAGATTAAAGGGGTGGAAAGGGGGAGAGAGGTTTGGCTTCTCTAAACCAAATGCAGACAGTATTTTTCTGTTTGTTTTGAAGTATACATGTGCATACTTCCTTCAAAAGTAACTTTATAATGAACATTGACAGTAATTAAATGGGTAGAAAGGGAAGAGGGTTTGTGTTTTTGTCAAAGTAATGTTAGTAGTATGTTTCTTTTTCTATTTGCTTTAAGGTATATACATGCGAAATCCACCGAAATCGGATTAAAATGTGGGTTTGTACAAACATTAAGGGATGTAAAAGGGGAGCTAGGGTAGTTTTTTTTTTATTTTTTGGTCAGAAATCTTCTCCATAAAAAAATACATATATGTGTCAACTTTCATACACATCGGTCAAATGGTGTCAACTGTAGCTTTTCAAAAAGAAAATTGACAAAAGTCAAGGGGCGGAAACGGGGAAAAGGGTTCAGTTTTTGCAAACCAAAAGCTGACATTATTTTTCTCTTTGTTTTACAGTAAAAGTTTGCTAAGTTCTATCTAAACTGGATTAAAACTGTGGGTTTGTATACAAATTAAATGGTTTAATGGGGAGTGGGGGTGGTTTTTTGATTTTTTGGTCATAAACCTTCCTCGTGAAAAAATACATGTAAGCACCAACTTTCATGGTAATAGGTCAAATGGTGGAGACTGTAGCTTTTTATATAAAAAAAAAAACACTGATAAAAATTATGGGGTTGGTAGGAGGGAGAGGGGTTTAGCTTTGGCAGACCAAATGTTGACAAGATTTTTCTGTTTGTTTGAAAGTATACATTGGCAAAGTTTAATCAAAATCATATATGAAATATAGGTTTCTATAAAATTAAGGGGTGTAAAGGGGGAGATGGGGTGGCCTTTTTTATTTTTTGGTCAGAAACCTAGTCCATGAAAAATTACATGTATATGACAACTTTAATGGAGATCAATTAAATGATGTCGACTTCAGTTTTGTATAAATAACATTGGCAAAAATTAAGGGGTGGATAGGGTGAGAGGGGTTCAGTTTTTTCAAACCAAATGTTGACAGCATTATTCTCTTTATTTTTGACTATACATGTCCAAAGTTCCATTGAAATTGGATAAAAAATGTGGGTTTGTATAAAAATTAAGGGGTATAAGGGAGAGAGGGGTGTTTTTTTTTAATTTTTTTTTGGGTCAGAAACCTTTTCCATGAAAAATTACATGTATATGCCAACTTTAATGGAGTTCAGTTAAATGGTGTCGACTTTAGCTTTGTATAAAGAAGATTGGCAAAAATTAAGGGGTGGATAGGGGGAGAGGGGTTCGGTTTTTTCAAACAAAAAGTTGACAGTATTTTTCTGTTTATTTTTTAATATACATTTCCAAAGTTCCATCAAAATCGGATAAAAAGTGTGGGTTTGTATAAAAGGTAAGGGGTGTAAAGGGGTATAAGGGGTGGTTTCTCAATGAAATTCATATGGGACCACTTTGGAGGTATACTCTATCCACTATAAAAATTTCATTTAAATCGGTTCAAAATTGGTGAAGATATCACTGAACATACATCAAAAAAAAAAAAAAAAAAAAAAAAAAAAAAAAAAAAAAAAAAAATTCAGACGAATTGAGAACCTCCTCCTTTTTTGAACTCGGTTAAAAATGATAAATGCCAGACTAAGGATCATAGCAGATGTTAAAATACAAGAGGAACAAGCAGGATTTTGGAAGGAATGCTCATGCAATGACAACATCTTTAGCATTAAGAGAATTCTAGAAAGGAGATGTGATGTCAATATGGAAACTCGTGTAGCTTTCATTGATTTTGCAAAAGCTTTAATAGTGTGGATCGATGCAAAATGTGAGACATAATGACCAAAAACAGATATCCTGCACATTTAATTGGAATTATAAAAAGTTTATATAAATATACAAAATTAAAAATAAATACTGGCACCAAGAAAACTGAAGAGAGATTGATCAACAAATGCCTTAAACAAGGATATAGCTTATCCCCAACTCTTAAGTATATGCATTGATAACCTTATTAGAAACGGAAAACAGATATTTATTCTTCTTAAACTGTATTCCCGGACTGGCAATCTATGTTCTCCTCTCTGCATTTAACAATACTGCAAGAAAGTGAAGAGAAACAACAAAGAGCATTATATAAACTACATCAATTAGCAGTGAAAGAATATAATTTCCAGGTATCCAAAAAGAAAACAAAAGTGATGGCCCATTATGGTAAACACCCCATTTGCTCAAAAATAGTAATTGATGACACAGTGATAGAATAGATTATGAATTTTAAGTACCCAGACTGTCAAATCAGTTATGACAAACATAAAGATATAGAGACTCTGCTATAAAGAAGTGATTCTTAGGTAACTAAAGCAAGAGATAAGAGTAAAATTCATGTGACATAAAAGGCTGCACTAAACAACACCGTATAAGAAATGAAAAAAAAAAAAAAAAACGGGAAGAACTTGATATTTACAATATAAAAAAATGATAGAGGAACGCACAAAATCATAGAGGCAGCACACTGAAAGAATGGATGAAGAAATGATTCCACTTCTGGTGATGCAGTACAAACCAGTGGGATGCAGAGACATTGGTAGACCTAGGAAGAAATGGTGTAAAAATACAAAGTGAAGACGGAACAGACAGTAATCCCGGCAACATTTCTCGAGTAGATTTCTGTAATGCGAGAATATATGCAAAAAAATTTTATGTTTTGAAAAGATTTTAATTTCCTGCTCTGGTGCTAGAGCACATAATGTAACTATACCTACCTCTGATCTTAAGTAAAATTCTGTGCTTTTTAACGGTGAAAACTGTATCAGAATCAGTTCAGTATTTTCCAAGCTATGCTAGATTATATAGATGAACTTTATTGTTCTGTACATATTTTAATTTCAGCGCCATTGCTATATAATGTCGTATCATAAGACGTACCTCAGATTATAAATAAGACCCAATCTTTTAAATTGTTGAAACTCCTTCAAAATCTCTTCAGATTTTTTTTGCATGATTCCAGAACAGACACTACACCATTACAGATTTATGTAATAGTGTATACTAGTGACTGCGTAGTTTTGTATAATGTATTGTTGTATTGAAATAACATTGTATTACACACTGTTTTGCCTCAACCATATGAATATTTTCAATAAATTACCAGTTAGAATCAGCGAGCCATCCCTGTAAAGGCCTGAACTGTCTTTGTTCTTAAAATTAATGTTCTGTGCACAATTTAAATGAATACTATGCTTCATAATGGATTCTGTAAATATTACATGAGTGAGATTTCTGTATCATTTTTCTATTTGTGTAATTAACTGTATTCATATTTGCAGCAATATTGTATTTTCTATACAGGTTCTTATTTTTCCTGAGGGAACTTGCACAAATCGGTCATGCCTGATTACATTCAAACCAGGTGCTTTCTACCCTGGTGTGCCTGTACAACCAGTATGCTTGCGCTATCCCAACAAGGTCGACACGGTCACCTGGACGTGGGAGGGACCTGGAGCGTGAGTTGTTTTCACTTGCACTTTTACCTTTAGTTTTGAAATAGCGTTTACCTTGGAAGAAGAAAGTTATAGATCAACTAGAAATATTACTACAAAAAATAATACATACACTGCATATAGTACATATTCTAATTTTTTGTTGAAGATATCATTTCTTCGTACTCAATTGTTGCTGATATTATAATTTTGGCTACAATTATTGAACAGTAGTGTGGCTTTTGATCATAGTGTAATATATCTATAACGTTGCCAAAACAATTTAGAAATAGGTTTATTCCATATAACTAGTACAGCATATAATTTCTATCAATTTTTCCTAATAGTAAAGTACTCTTTAGTTTGATTTTGAAGCCATTTTCGTGAAAGAGACAAGTTTCAGATAAAGCTGTTTTCAGACATAATAGATTTTGCCACATTCATTTTCACTAAGAGAACTCATGTCGACGATCATTTTAAATTGTATTTTCTATGCCCTGAAAAATGTTGTCAAGAAGATATTTTGATTTTTAGTCAGGTCAGGCCATATGCTTAGAGGAAGTGAAGTACAAAATTTTGAATTTTGAGTTAATGTAAAGAGATATGTTAGAATATGGTATCACAAGTAGCAGTCAGCATCAGCAGGAACCTCCCGAATATAAAGTGGACTTTTAATTAGGTAATGAAAATCAATATTTTTAGTAAAAAAGATAAATGAATAAAAATAGGCTCAGCGAATAGATAAAGTCAGGTAATTTAAAATCATATTATCAGTTTCAGGAAAAAGTTTATGATTCTTAGGAGAAAAATAAGTTTTTCCAATTTGCATTGTTCAAGTATTGTTGAATACGCCACAAAAACAGTAATTTCACAAAATTAAATGGAAAACCTGTAGAATCATTCATGAGGAATAAATAAGGTTTCAAAATTAAGAGTAGGTTGTTCTAAGAAACATTTATAAATTACAGTTTAAAATATAAAGTGGTTAGTCAGATATCAAATTTTAAAGTTAAAAGCTGATATCACAAGTCTCAAATTCCTTACTTTAGGAGTCAGACATATTGCCGAGTCTTACTTAGTCCAGTTTTCGTGAGATTAGGCTGTGACAAGTTGCTCTGTGGTGTAGGCTGGAACAGTATCTGAAGTGATGATGCGCGACTGGTGATAGTTAAAAACTTTCTTCCGTATGCATTCATAATGATGCTTCATCCTAGTTAGGGGGTCTAGGGTGAAAGTTTGCCTTCTGTGAATGTGCCTAATCTGCAGTCTTCATTTGAAACCGATTATTCGATGCTTTAGTCAAAATTTATCTGGTACCACAAATATGTATGAGAACTTTTGACTGAATATAAACTCTAAATTACAACCAGTGTATTCTGTTCATCATTTAAAGTGGTGTTATAACAAGGATTTGGCGGCTGTAAAGCAGAGCTTTATTTGGTACCAGGAACAGTCAATAACCTAGTTTGAGTGAGTATTTGCAAGCATAAACCCCCAGCCAAGCACTTGCCTTTGACATTAGTTTTTCATAACAACCGTGAACAGTGATTCTTGAAATAATAAAGACTCTACATATATATCCATTAAAAAATTTCACAACTTACACGTGCAAAGCATGAAACATACGATGTTTCGATTGATGCTGAAAAAACAATGTTGATAATCACACTTGCTTTGATATAGGATATAGAATGAAGAAATAGTCAATAACAACCATTTTGAGATTAGTGAAGAAAATGTTACAAGAGAGGCAGTTTTAGCATTTTGATTAATTTTACAACAAATGAAAAAAATGGGTGTGCAAAAAAAAAAAAAAGAGAGAGAGAGAGAGAGAAGATGGGGACAAATAAGCCCTAAAATTATGAGATTGTTATATATGAATGTAGTAAAACTGTAACTAGGAAAATTTCTATACATTTAAGATATTTTGAAGGGATGAAAAAAGGATTTTGATTATAGGACACTTTCAATAAGCTACCGTGAAATATACAGATACTACAATGATAGAGTCATCAGAAACACAATACCAATAACTTGCACAGCCACCCTGTTTAACATCTGATGTAGGAGGTGGGCAAAGTGACTCACTAAAAAGAGCGGCGTTCATTTGATCCCTCTATGAAAAGACCTAGTTCTTTTCAACAGTTCACCAGTTCACTAGCTCAGTTTAAACAAAAAGAGCAGTCATATCTATTTTGAGTGTAGAATCTGTTTACATTTAGACTGATTTCTTAGGTTAATCTGACATCGGTTATTTTCATTTATTTTTCTATTTATTCTGAAACATTTTTGTTTCTTAAATACTACAGGGTTACTTTCAATCAGAAAAGGCCATTTCAAAGCATCAATGAAATATTGTTCGGATTGCTGGGAATATTTGAGGGATAGTTTGAGGATAGTTAGTTTTACATTAATTTCAATTTTAAAGAAGTTTTTGCAGTAAATGAAATGAAGGTTACTGTTCACAAATAAAATTTTACTTATTTGGCTATACAGCAGTCTACTTCATTTTTCAGTGCAAATTTGTCGAGCATTTGAAAATAATCTTTCACAAGGCACACTTGTAGTAGGAATACACAAAGAGAAGCAGAGCGGAACGTCATATTCGAAAGAACTAGCTCCCCAGAGGCACTGCTCCACACTGCTAAGTGCTTGGGATTGGAGAACGACACGAACAAACTAGCTCTTTACGTGCCGAGCGCTTGGGATTGGTGAACCACGCGAACGAACTAGCTCTTTCCACGCCGAGCACTTGGGATCAGAGAACGTCACAAACGAACTAGCTCTTCTCGATGGGGATTTCTTATTTTTTCAGAGTGGAGTGGATAAACAAGTATTGAAATCCAGTAATAGTATACGCTATGTTGTAAACCTAAGCCATGTAGTATTTATATTACATTTGAAAAGCATGAAAGATGGATATTACAAGATAGTGATTTCTGACATTAATTTGCAAATTTTCCCTTTAGTAAACTTAATATGGAACATGTAAACTGGATTGTAGAATTAATATATATAAATTCTATATCTATAAGCAAATGTGAATCTTGTCTAAAGCAGTATGGTATGGTGGAAGCATCATAGATACAAACTTGTCATGTAATATGTATTAAAGTCTGTGATTGTATATGCTCACTTGTAAAGACAACTCTATATATTATTAGAGTCACATCTGTAAGTCCAAAATGTAAAAGTATACATGGTTTGGCTGTATGGTCATGAAATCCAAAGTCAATAAATAAATAATTAATAATATAATAACGGCGTGGAACTTAGAATAAATATGGGTTGGGCCGTGGGCAAGAGTGGCATAGCCGAAACCGATTTATTGTTGGTGCACACTCAATTGAAGTTAAGTTCAATCGAGACCGACACACCACTGTCATTACAGCCTCCAAGAAGAACTACCGTTCGTTTTTAGTGAGCAACTGCTCACTCGCTCTTTCAAAAGAACTGTTCCAAAGAACTGGTTCACTCGCAAATGACCCATCTCTAGAACTAGCTGCCCCGACACTTTTTTCTGTCAAACGTTATTCGACTGTCCAATAGAAAAAATAAATAAGTAAAACATATTTCGGAGTGATCACTTTAATTATTGATTTAACGTCTCAATAATGAACAATGATTACGTCCAAAAATAAGTTTTCTATTTCGTACACTGCAAGATGTTAGTAATAATGTGATGATATTTTTATTGTAATGTTTTATGGTACACGATACTTTTTGTTTGATTACCTGGCACGTAAACAAATAAAGCTGATGGTTTTCCAACGCATGAGCAGGCAACATATAACTGTCCATGAGAGAAGCATGGGTTTTCAAGATTAACCCCACAAACACTCAATGACTGACCCTGGGATTTATTTATGATCATAGCGAAAGCAAGCCGCATTGGAAATTGCAATCGTTTAAGTTCAAATGGTGTGTTGGTTGGTACCATTGGGATGCGAGGTATCAATACATCTTGTCCCTTATATTTTACCTTTAGAATGGTTGCTTCGATCACTGCTAGCTGTGTGCCATTACAAAGACGTGGTTGGTTGATATTTCGCAACATTATGATGACGGATCCTACTTTTAATTGAAGATTATGAGGCGGCAATCATGGCAAATCCAGTGAGTTCAGAAATTCTGGTGGATACTTGATAACATCATCTTGGTTAATTGCGCAATCAACTGATTTGTATATCCTTAATTCACCAACAATTTCATTTTGAATTTTGAAATTTATTTAATTTACATCCATGTTTTTGGCAGCTAATATAGCTCGTTCACTCAACCAAAAATGATCTCTGTAATTTTGTACGACGTTTGGGTACACCTTTTGTATAAGCTCTGTTTTTGATTCAGTAAACTGACAAAAATTGACAGGAAATGTAATGCAGCCAGTCAAAACATCTTACAGGTACTTTGCCATTAACAATGTCAATGAGTTGTTTTGAAAATATTTCTCCAGATCGATTCGGAATGCATATTGTTGCTTAAATTTAGTATCTTAACGGTGGCGGAACCAATGGCTCTAATTTCACTTTGCCGTTTGCGCAACACAATCCATTTGCTTCATTTTTGTATTTCAACGCCTTAAAATGTGGGTAAACAGAGTTCATAGATCCAATAGCAACACATTGGTAGGAACTGTAGTCAGTTGAAAATAGTAACTGAAAGCCACTCGCAAAACACTGAAAGCAGTTTGAAAACGAAGCATTGCACATGATTCTAATATCCTAATCCTTTCAATTTCATTTCACTCTTCACATTGCCTGATTAGATTGAAAATTAGCTTGGTTTGTATCATTTCGAGTTCTTCTGCCCAAATTGCTGCGCCTGCGTCTTATAGGAGGCGTGGATCTAAATGTAAACACACAATTGGTTTTCGAGAGAAGTGAAAATTTAAAAGCAACCAAGAAAATGCCACGCACGGAGGAAGTAATGATAACATGTACATCAGTGATATTATTTTCGCTGATCACATGCAGGCATAGGTTAATATCCATAGAGCCTAATAAACTTGAAGGTATACCAAAGATAACTCTAACATGCCTTGGTTTTGTTTTGATTGAGGGAAAAGAAAATTGTTTTTACTATTTTCCTTCCAATTTTTATGTTTTTTCTTTCCATATGAAACTTCCTTGTGCCTTAACGAATATATATATATATATATAAATAATTAACCGAATTGGTAGAGATGTTCTTAAGTTTTGCACTTAGAAACACATTTGGCGATTCATTTTTATTATTATTATTATTATTCCGAATAACCCATTTGAAGGGTACGATAAATCAACTTTGGATATGTTTCTTTGTATTTAATTTTCTTAGCTTCCATACTTCCTTCATTCTTTGAGAGTGTTGTTCCTTTTGTTCCTGGGTCCATTTTCTTCCCTCTATGTATTTCTCTCTCTCCTGAAAACCTGCCTTGTGAATTACTTCTCTAAAAAGTGTTCTGTCGTCTATTATATCTGCTTTCACTCCAGCATTTTTCATGTCCTTTTCAGTTTCAGTGAACCATGTGGGTTTGGATTTATATTTGTTCAGTAGGGTGAAGATCTGTTTTGTTAGTCAATTACTATCCATTCTGTATATGTGCGGCGGAGTGGTCAGCGTCTGTTCACCAGAGGTGCGGCTGAAAACCTATTCCTCGGAGCTAACAACCTCGAGACGTATTTTTAGGGGACTCGTTCCCCTAACCCAACAAACAATCATTTTTATTATATACTAGATATATCCAAAATATTTTGTCCTCTAGTGTAAATCCTCCTTTCCTTTTTAAGGTATTTGAAAATCTCTGTCCACTTGTTTTATTAATCCTATTTCTTACCCTGTTTATACCTGGTAAACTTAAATACCCGCCAATAATGACCATTCTATTCTCACTTCTGAAATCTGAGTATGAATTTAATTTCTCCCAAAGATCCTCATCCTCTTCTGTCATTCTTCCACTGCAGTAAGCAGCCAACACCTTAATTTTTTCTTTTTTTACTACTCTATAAATCTACCCCAAGAAACTCATGGTCATGATCTATGAACACCAGTGAACTGTGGTAGTTTTTAACTTGTATGGAAACGCCTCCACAAATTGCTGCTCATCTCTGCAGTACACACTGTAACCATTGTGAAAAACTTCACTGTCTAGTACTTCTTCTTTTAACTAACTCTCTACCCCAATTATTACTTGCGGTTTGTGTATCACTATTAAGTTTGCAAATTCGATTATTTTGTTCGTTATACTTCTACAGTTCACCAGCGACACCCTTATTATTGGCTTTATATTTTCATCATTTACCTCCTCTTTCCCAGTTCTACCCCAGTCAGTTATTTATTCAGCAACTGCATCTATTTCTTTAACATCAATGATTTTTCCCATTGTGGATCTACAGTCAGTATCACTTTGATCATCTATTTCCATCCCTTCACCAGCAGGCCATAATCTGAAAAAGGCCCAGTCTAAACCCCATCATCACTGGAAATGGGCTCCCTTACTGTTTTAGCTAACAACTCTGAAAGTACCCCTTTGTCCATACTGTTTAGGTGTAGGCTATGTCTAGCGAAACCACAACTATTAGAGGTGTTGACATGCACAACCCCTAAGACGGAACTAATGCATTTTCCAAGTAATACCTCCATTTCCAGATTTAACCGCTTCACAGCACAATTCAATTGTGGCTGCTCATGGCAACTTGGAACGTACATGAGTTCCACCTTGGTATGCTGTGCTTCCTTCACCACCTTCCTCAGGCCATTCTCTATACTATAACTTGCGTTTCTATCAATACTATTCCCTGCATCTCCCAATATCACTATTCCGTTGTGCTTAGTGAACCTATATCCTCTATTACCTGACTAATGTTGCACTAGGTTTAAAAAAAACTTGTGACCTGGTAACATGTACCTAACTGATCCTGCAGAAGAGGGCCTACACCTCTCCCATGGTTACTACCTATCAGCAGAATCCTTTTTTTCCTATTCTTGCCTTGCACACTCTTATTCCTAAAGGCCTGCTGCATCTTATCTACTCCTACACAAGGTTCTTCTCCACCTGACTCTGGCAACAGGTCAAACCTATTTTTCCCCACAATAACTGAAGTGTCTGGCTTCTTTGTCCTATTCATCATATTTCTCTTACAACATGTTATCATCTCCCACCCATCCTTCTCAACTTCCTTCAAAACCACTATCTCTACTGTCTGCCTCTATAGCCTGAGCCTCTACAAGCTCAGCCTCCACAGGCTGAGCCCCTAAAGGCTGAGCCATGCCAAGACGAGCCTCAAGAACCTAGATCCTTTCACGCTACTCCCTCATCGTTTTGCCCTTTTCCCTCATCCTTTCATCCCTAAGACAAAGTGATCAAAACCACAGGAGAGCCTCATTTATTTTCCACATTTCCTCTTCCCTACATGTCCAATGAAACCACTTCTTACACCAATTACAACCCAACCCCTTCGCAACGTACCTTTGACAGCCACCACACTTTCCAGTCATTATTTTTCTCAAATACTTATAGCACCTTCTAATTGAAACTTAAATTTATTTGCTAATGATAAAGTAGTCTAATAAAGTATATACTATAGAAATGTTTTAACATTTTTTTATATTAAATTGGATAAGAGTTTTATTCTTAAATCAAGTTATTGTAATTAATAAGTAGATAAAAATACTTTAATCAAATACTCAAATTATTTCTACTAAGAAGTTATTTTAATATTTTTGGAAATAAGTAAATATGAAACTATTATATTTAAGACTGAAATAAGGTACTAAGCAACTATTATACTTAAGACTGAAATAATTAATAAATATATCTTAGGATTTACAAAATTGCATCTACATTTGATTTAAAAAAAAATGATACTATCAAAGCAGAAGTCAGATATGTACTATATTTATTTGTTGTATTTCTAGCAGATTATTATTACTTTTATACTTTAATACTAATTAAAATAACAAACTGTTATATTTCAGACAATACAAATATCTAAATATGGCTTGGCAACAATCTACAACTGAATCTAAAGCACTTACTTTTTTATTTTTTTTAGTTGTACAAGAAATTTGAGATGTTAAATTATATATATCTAAAAGTTTAATTAAAATTTTCTGTATTTGCACAAACCATCTCAATATTTTGCACAAAGCAACCAGAACAAGGACACCCAGAACTTTAGACATTCACTGTTGAATCCATTTAATTGAACTTTACATTAAACCCTAGATTCGTGTGAAGATGTCTCACAGGTGCTGCATAACTTTCTCTGTTCTGATTAAACATTTTAACAATTATCACATGCTGTGTAATGGTAAACTTCTCCATAGTTAGACACACAATGAAGCAGCAATGTGAGAAATTCAGACTGCAATCGGAATGTGTATGGATACCAACCTGGATACACAACAATGTGACCAACTGACAAATAACAATATTCCACGTGATTCAAAACTGGTATCATTTTTTCCACCACCCTTTATTGTATTCAAATGTGAATAAAGAATAATAGTGATCCGCCTAATTCTAGGGACTATCAGAGGTTGCAGCCTGTTTGGTACCTGCTGGTAAGTTAGTTCTCTCTGTGAACTTCAGATCATGTTGCACTGTCTGGGAAGAATGTGACTCCTCTCACTAGGAAGCTGTGACCATTACTTCTGACGAAAAAAATCTTTAATAGTGAAGACTGTATATAAACAGGTAGAGTGGAAGCAGGTGAGAAGTTTTTCCTGTAGTCAGAATGGAATAGGCAGTAGTGGCCAGGTGCATGCTGTAAGTTTTCCAATGAGGTCTATTGAACAGAAAAAAACTGTGTGGTAATTTGGGAGGACCACAAGGTGAATATGTGGGAGTGAGTGATCTGGATTTTGGGGAAAAGTTTGTTCATTTTTTTGGGAAAGGAGCATAAGAAGTTTTGCCTATGATGAAGTATTTGGTTAATTGACACAGAATAGGAGAGAACTGGGTGATTGAATCTACAGTTAGATTTTGAGGTGCAGGGTGGGTAATTAGTGTATTTGGGACTGTTAGCCAAGCAATGAATACAATATTACAGAATTTTACCTACTTTTTCCTCATTGAGAAGTCGCAGCAAGATCTGATGTAAAAAAAAGTTATTAAATCTTCACTGTACAGGATGAGGATGGACTTGTGGAGACAAGGAACCTAACAAGGGAAAAGTATATGGTGCAGAGACTTTGCGTTAAAGAAACCATCATGATGTCAGAGGATAGTATTAGTGTATATTGGTACATTGACATTTTTCACTTAGTGGAAAGGTGCAAATATGATCTGAAAGTGATACTTCTTCTGTGATGAGCAAATCAATATTTTTTTGTGTCTTTTTGAAAGGTAATTTTTGGTATTATTGTCATATTTCAGACTTTGATCACTCATTTCTAAATGATGCAATCTGGTAAAGTTTTTAGGTGATAAAATGATTTAGATCGGGACAGAAAATAGAAGTTAACAGCTTAATTCACTTCTCCCTCTTAAAGAACTGTATTATTTGTGGTTTACTAAGGAAACATAAATTTAACATATCGTTATAGATTAAAAAAAAAAAGTGGGGGAATGATGAATTAATATTTTTCTTTATTGGTACCTGTAAGTAATTTTGAAATATCAACTCCTATATGCCACTGTGTGGTACTCTGCACAGCTTGAAGCTTCTGTGGCTGACCCTGACTCAAGTACATAGCAGTTGTGTCATCGAGTTCCTACCAGTATATCGACCATCTGAAGCTGAACGAGCAGATCCCAAGCTCTATGCCAATAATGTGCGGAAGGTCATGGCCAGGTCAGTTCATTGTAAAATCAGACCTCTCTCTCTCCTGTGTAAAATAGTCTCTTTTAATTCACATGGATGTAGTTTTGTAAACATTACCAGATAACCATAAAATTTTGTTTTGAATTATTTTACAAAAAGATAAAAATTGATACAATTTTGGCAAATTTATTTCTTCACTAGATTTTTCAAAGACTTACCTTAATTTTTAGAAGTGATTTTTGTCTACAAATTACATGAGACATATTCAGAAAGTAATGGCTGTTTGTTCACACACAAAATAAAATACAATAAATGTTTGTTACTCATAGAAAAGGTTCTTTAGTTTCCTACAAACCTACATCACTTTCCCACATAAACACATTTCACTTATAAACACTTTTTGTAACCTAACACCAGTTTTTTTAATCCCTCTGCATGGAAGTTCTCCACCTGGAAACATCAATGCCATAAAAAATAATAATAATAATAATAATAAAAAAAAAACACTAGTGTCAATAGCAGTCTTGAGTTCCTTGTCATTTTTTCATCTTCAAACTGTTATACACCAAGAGTTTCAAGTGCAAGAAGAGGGCGATTAAAAATCTCTGTCAAAATCTTGAATATTCTTCATTTGGGCTTCAGTGTGAGGATGCACATTGTCGGGGAGGAGGACTATACCAGATGACAGTTACCAACGTTGTTAATTTTTGACCACACATCTCAGTTTGGTGAGCATTTCACAGTGTACATCAGCTGTAACTGCTGTCCCACATACCATGAAATCAACAAAAATAACCTCCCTTTCATCACAGAAAATAGTAGCAATCCTTTTCTGACTCAAGTAGGGAGATTGTTTGAATTTTTTTTGTGAAGTTGAATGGGCCATTGTGTTGACTATTGTTTTGATTCTATATTGGCTTAGTATATTGTTTTAAAATAACTGCCTGTTGTTACAACATTGTTGCCATGTAACGGATTAAATACACAGTGGAGTAGTTTTTCATTAATGTTGGTAATCATCTGAAAATATATGAGGCTAATGAGATACTGTGCTATAAATGTTTGGTAGCCAATAAAGATATCGAAAAAAGCTTACTTATGATCCACACACTTGCATGAAAGTATTTTTAAATTAAAATGTACACTTATACAGTTCACTAATGTTTATTCACGTTTTTACTAATTTCCATTACACCAGTATTTACAATTAGTTATTGACCATGATCGATACTTCATTCCCTTGAATATGACTTCACATATATACACCAAGAAATAGTTGTCTGTTTAAACAGAGCAAACAATTGATGAGTCACTTTCTGTAATAAAACTCCAACCTCTAATCCTTAAAAGTATTAATTTTATTTTATTTTCCAAAGATAATTTAAAGACATTCATTTATGACTAATTTTACTGTCTGAGAAACTGAAATTTCACACAATGGTTGCTCCAGTAATTCACATAGGATCCTGACATTCTGCACTACTGTACGTTGTGTGACTGTCCAACTGCAGCAACTATAAAGCTGGGACTGCTCTGCATTGACCAGCTGTCATCTGCATTTCACTCAAAATTGTGAATTTTCCCCATCATTTTATAATAAATTCTATGATGTGGCACTCCCACATGATGATCAGGACTAATTCTACATCTCAAAATCCAAAAATCACTCAATCTTTCCCAGATTTATACACTAGATATTCTGTGACTTTTTGTTATAGCAAAAATTCCTGTATATGCCTTCATTACATTATAACTATCCAAAATTCAAATTTCTCCATACTGTTTTGCTCTGTTAGCATAAACATTAAAACGTTTACCTACTCATTCAAATCACATTATAATTTTATTCCCTATGACTTTTTTTTAGATCCTACTAGTTATTTCTGTATGGAAACCCCATTAATTATGAAAATATTACTGCTTAATTTTTGCTCTTCAAGTTGCATATCTTTTCTATAAAAAACAATTATTTAAAATGATATTACGCCGCAGGGGCCTGGTACGGGTTTGGCGAACCCGCAGTGCCCGAGCTGGAAACTTGTGAGCACCGCAAGTTTCCCACACCGTAAACTCCTACCATGCTTCAACGACCACCGTAGGGCGTGGCGGTGGAACGTTGTGTGCCTAGGAGAACAGGGATCTTGGCTTCATCGCCCGGATCGCGAGGACGGTACAAGCCTCTATAAAAAAAAACCTCAACCTCAAGGTCGGACACATGCTGAGGAGGTGGATGAGTGGTGAGGCAAACCACCCGCTAATGTGCGACCTCAGGGGCAGCTGCGCACCCCTGTTGTATTAGCGCTTTCCTTTAAAATGTTTTTGCTCGTGGGACCAAAAATTCCTCACAAACAAAAACAAAACCCCTGCGGTCCGGGTGTGCTGCAGGTTAAAAAAAACACACCCAGTTCTAACAAGCGGGTGAGGGTTGACAGCCCCCCTCCGGAACAAGACAATTGTAACAGACAGGGTTGCCTTTGTTATCATGGCAAGGACGAAGAGATCCTTTGAAAAGGTCTCTCCGTTCAATATACAGAAAGGCATAGAGGGAATATCTGGTACCCTAAAAAGCGTAAAAAAAAGCTGAGGAACGGGACACTGTTGTTAGAGACATCTAACTACAAGCAGGCTGTCCTACTCCTTAAGTGTGAGAAGCTAAAAAAGCGTAAAAAAGCTGAGGAACGGGACACTGTTGTTAGAGACATCTAACTACAAGCAGGCTGTCCTACTCCTTAAGTGTGAGAAGCTTCGGGAGTTCGCAGTGAAATGTGAACTCCATAAGACCCTAAATAGCAGCAAAGGCGTGATCACCTGCCGAGATTTGATCGACATAGAGTCAGAGGAACTCCTTAAGGAGTGGAGATCAGAAAATGTGGTCAAGGTTAGTCAGATCAAACGAAGGGTTAACGGCAATCTTGAGAAGACTGCCACCTTCGTCCTGACGTTCGACACTCCGACATTGCCGAAATCCATTAAAGCTGGATATTTAAATCTGAATGTTTGCCTGTATGTCCCGGACCCGATTGGCTGCTTTTAGTGCCAGTGGTTCAGGCATACAACGGTGAAATGTAAAGGCAACGCCACTTGTGGGAAATGTGGAAAGTCGGCGCATGAACCAGGTGCAGGTTGCACCCTCCCACAGGTATGCATTAACTGCTCCGGGTCACATCCAGCCTGGAGCAGGGAGTGTCGAGTGTACCTTGAAGAAAAGAAGGTACAGGAGTTGAAGACTAAGGAAAGAATATCATATGGCGAGGCGAAGAAACGGGTTAAGGTGCTGGCGCCACCGGTCTTCGCCACTAGCTTCGCCAAAACGCTATCAACTCCCGTCAGGAAGGAGAGTGTTGCTACGCAAACGTCCGTTGTAGACACAGGCACGAGCACGACATGCTCGTGCCAGTGCAAGTGTGGTGCGCTGCCCACTAAGGTCCTAACACCAACGACCTCGGTTGTCGGTAGCAATGCTTTTGCTAGCTCGACCACTACAACAGCAGGTTCATCAAGTCCACCAGCCAAAGCACGACCATCCGCTCCAGTAGCTGCAGCCGTGGGTGCCTCTGCAACAGCAGAAGCAGCACCCATGGCAAAAGCTGCATCTGCAGCGGTAGTAGCAGCAGCAACGCCATCTGCCGGAAGCGGATGGCAGTTAGTGCAGAAAGTTCAGGGTCTGTAGTTCAAGAACATGGTGGGGTCCGTTTGTTTGAAGTCCCCTTCTACTTCTCCTCCCAGTTCCCCAACTAGCGTGGGGAGGAGGGGGACAAGGCCTCGGCGGAAGAAAGATCCGCAAGACACCGAGGCCTTAGAACAAAAATCGTCTTCGGACCCCGAAGATGACGTTATGCTGGTGGACAAAGAACCTGGTCCCGTTCCTCAGCAGATATCAGACACTGACCCACCCGACCCGGGGCGGGCGGTTTTAAATAGGTAGGATGGCTCCCATATTTCAGTGGAACGTCAATGGCTTTCAGGCTCACAAAGAGGAAATCCAACTCTTAGCACGGTCTGATCCTTTGTGTCTCTGTCTGCAAGAGACACATTTCAGACCACTACACCAGCCAGTGCTAAGAGGGTATGATATATTCCAAAAGGACGATACCGAGGGTGATCGAGCGAAGGGTGGAGTGGCTGTGTTTGTCCGAAACACAGTCCACTCCGAACCTATTGCTCTCACCTCCACTTTACAAGCAGTAGCGGTGAAAATACACGGTCCTATCCAACTGCCCGTATGCTCTGTCTATCTGCCACCCAGTTTGTCCGTCGACTATGATGACCTGGTTGGCATTATACGACAACTCACTCAGCCCTTTCTCCTTTTGGGAGATTTCAACGCCCACAGTGTGTTGTGGGGTTCCGCCACCGATTGCCCCCGGGGCCAAGTGGTTGGTAGATTGATAGAGCAGGAGGAAATTTGTATCCTGAATACAGGGCAAATGACTCATTTCACCACTGCTTCCGGTACGTCTTCTGCCATTGACCTTTCTTTTTGTTCTACCTCAATTGCGGACTCCGTGCAGTGGGAGGTGGATCGCGACCTACATGGAAGCAACCACTTCCCTATTTGGATGCACGTTGAGTGTGACCGTGGAGGAGGTAATAACCGGCGTAAATGGAACGTCAGTGGGTGCAGATTGGCAGCTCTTCTGCCGTTCTGTACTACTGCAATCCTGTGGCAGTATACAGGAAAAGGTGAATCGCTTGACAGAAGTGATTCACCATGCAACTGACGTCTCCATGCAGAAAAGCTCTGGAACGCTGCGAAGGATGCCCATCCCCTGGTGGAATGACGATTGTCATTTCGCCATCCAGGGTCGTAGATGGGCGCTACGTCATTTTAGGTTGTGCCCAACAACTGACAACCTAGCAGTGTTTCGTATTGCCAGAGCTAAGGTGCATCGAGTTATTAAAGACAGCAAGATAAGGTAATGGCAGAACTTTGTGAGCACTATTAATTGTTCCACACCTTCGTCAAAAGTATGGGAGTCTATCCGCCAGATATCCGGAAGGTACTCCCACCCACCAGTATCTGGATTACTGGATCATGGACGAGTAATTACCGATGAATGAAGCATAGTGCAGCTGATGGCGGAGAACTTCACCGCCGTCACTTCGTCCGCCAACTATGACCCTCGGTTCCAGCGACGAAGAGTTGCTACCATGAGGCGCGTGCTTTGCTTCGATTCGTCGAGTACAGAGGCCTACAACTGCCCATTTACATCTTGGGAGATGGAGTCGGCGCTAAACAGTGCAAATGACACGGCTCCAGGGCCAGATCTGATCCAGTACCAGATGCTGAGGCATCTTACTTGGAGACCATCAGACCTGTTCAGAACAGAATTCGATCCCCCAAGTATATGTTGAAGGGTAATTACTCCATATGTCTGTGTTGCAATTATTTCTTCAAAATGAGCCCTAGGTATTGAGTAATTAACACAGAAACATATGTAAATAAATTTTAAATATTATAATTTTAGTACATTGTTTAAAAGTTTCAGCGTGGTGTATGTGGTAAGGTGCTACCTTCCCAATTTGCGAACCCGGGTTCAAATCCCCATACTGCTAAGTATTTTTATTTCTTTTTTTATATGCAGTAATCATTGATCATTGATTTTATTTCATTTACGAATTTTTATTATGCAAAATAACTTTTAAAACAAAATATTACAGAATATACAGTCTCAAATCTTTTTTTTTTAGAAAATCATTATTTCATTGTTTATTTTTATGTGTTTTTTTTTTTTTTTTAATGAAACAGGTATATTTCATGTTCATCATTTCTATACTTGTATCTCTACATTTAATATCGTAAAGTAAATATATTACAGCCATAAGATTGGGGTTTTTTCCACCCTACCAGTTATACTTATTTCCGGTTGGTGGTGGTAGCATGTAAATGTTTGAAACTAACATAATGTCTGTTATTTCCCATAATAAAAATTCGTAAATGAAATAAAACCAATGCTCAATGATACTGCATATAAAAAAAAGAAATAAAAATATTTAGCAGTATGGGGATTTGAACCCGGGTTCACAAAATGGGAAGTTGGTGCCTTACCGCATACACCACGCTGGAGCTTTTAAATATATACTAAAATTATAATATTTAAAATGTATTCACATATGTTTCCGCGTTAATTTCTCGATACCCAGGGCTCATTTTGAAGAAATAATTGTAACACATACATATGGAGTAAATACCCTTCAACATATACTCGGGGGGTCGAAATCCGTTCTGAACAGGTCTGATGGTTCCCAAGTTAGTAAAGATGCTAAAGAGTACCTTCTGGATATTTTTAACGATATTTGGACCGGAGGACACTTCCCCGACTCGTGGAAAGAAGCAACGCTCATCCCTATTTTAAAACCTGGGAAAGACAAATTGTTGCCAGGTAGTTATCGTAGTATTGCCTTGACTAACTGCGTGGGGAAGACACTGGAGAGGATGGTGAATCGCCACCTCGTCTGGTGTCTTGAATCCCGTAATCTACTGAGCGGCTTTCAGTGTGGATTCAGGAAGTCAGGTTCCACATTGGATAACCTGATCCTCCTGGAGGCGGCAATACAGGATGCATTTATCCGCAGCCAACACCTTGTGGGGGTCTTTTTCGATCTTGAAAAGGCCTACAATACTATCTGGCAGCATGTTATTTTAAAACAGTTGCATGAATGGGGTTTTAGGGATAACCTGCCCCGTTTTTTAAAATCATTTTTATCTGGTCGTTGCTTCCGGTACCGAATCGGTAGTGAAGTGTCTGATCTTTTTATTCAGGAAAACGGTGTTCCTCAAGGATCAGTTTTAAGTGTAACACTCTTCGCAATTGCTATCAATAGTATTGGTGCCATTATAAGGAGTCCCATATGGTACTCCATATATGTGGACGATTTTTTTATTTTTATTGCGGTACAGAAAGTTGGCTAAAACCGGAAATAAGTTCCGCTGAAACTTTTAAAGGCAGCATGAACGTTTTTCGTAAAGACAAATTACATTCTCATGGAGGTGGGGTATTTATAGCTGTGAGTAAATTCCTCCCATGTAATGAAATAGAAGTGGATACTATCTGTGAAATTATATGGATTAAACTCAATGTTGCTGGGTCAAAACTCGTCATAGGCGCCTTCTACCGTCCACCCAATTCTGACATAGCTATCGCCGAGGAATTAAGAAGTAATGTTAACAGTATAGCTAGCCGTTTTCAGGATCATGCTATGATTCTGGGAGGCGACTTCAATCTGCCTTACATCGACTGGCGAAATTATGTTCACATTACTGGTAGCAGGGATAAGGCAGCTTCTGAAGTAATTCTCGATTTATTCTCCGATAATCATCTCGAGCAGCTAGTGAATGAACCTACGCGGTGTCATAACGGTAGCAAAAACATTTTAGATTTGCTAGTTACTAACAGGCCAGAATTATTCACCGACATTTCAACGACCACTGGAATAAGCCATCACAAAGCGGTAATTGCGACTATCAAATTGATGACCAAGCGAAAAAGGGGAAATGGACGGTTTGTATACAGATTCAGTAAGGCCTCAAAGGAGTGTTTTAGAACCTACCTGAGGAATAATTACCATAACTTTAAGTTAACAAAGGACACCGTTGAAGAGATGTGGCATCGATTTATACATATAATCAAGGAAGGTATGGAAGTACATATACCGAAGCGGAAAATAAATGGGGAGAATGATCCACCGTGGTACACATGCGAAGTCAAAAGATTACTCAAAAAACAAAGAAGGATACACGCACGCTACAAAAGGAAGAGGTCTCGCAGCGATTTAGAAACCTTGGCTGAGTTAAGACTACGTGTGAAGAATGTGATGCGTGAGGCCTTCAACGATTTTCATTCAAACACTCTCTCTAAGAGTCTCACAGAAAACCCAAAGAAATTTTGGTCGTATGTTCGTAAAGTCAGTTGTACCAACAGCAATATTCCAGCACTAGTTCGCGAAGGGTCAGAGGTTATTGAAAGCCGCGATAAAGCTAATGTACTAAATACTGTATTCAAAAATTCATTTACTGACGAAAATAAGGATAGCATTCCCGTTTTCCCACGTCGTGTCGAGTTGGAGATGGAATCATTACGAATAGATACTGCAGGTATCATAAAGCAATTAGAGCTCCTAAAGTGGGGAAAAGCACCTGGCCCGGATGGTATTCCAGTAAGAGTATTTTCAGAGTATGCGGCGGAAATCGGGCCATTTCTGTCTGATATATTCAGTAAATCCCTAGAAGAGCGAAAAGTACCTTCAGACTGGAAAATAGCGCAAGTAACTCCGATTTTCAAGAAAGGTGATCGCAGCGATCCTGGAAACTATCGTCCCATATCTATAACATCTGTTTGTAGTAGAGTTATGGAGCATATTATATGCTCGAACATTATGAATTTCCTAGATGAAAATAATTTGCTTACAACAAATCAACACGGATTTTGGAAGAAAAGATCATGTGAAACACAGCTGGCCCTATTTACACACGATGTAATGAAAGTTATTGATGCAGGTTCACAAGTAGATGCAATTTTTTTAGATTTTCAGAAAGCCTTTGACTCTGTGCCACACAACCGCCTTTTAGCGAAACTACGAGCGTACGGTATATCGGATCAGCTTTGCGAATGGATAAAGGATTTTCTAACTGGTCGATCGCAGTATGTCGTTGTTGAAGGAGAAAGTTCTTCTAATCTAGATGTCACATCGGGTGTACCTCAAGGAAGTGTAATAGGACCACTTCTTTTTTTAATTTTTATAAACGATCTCGGAGACAAAGTGAAAAGCCTTTTTAGATTGTTTGCTGATGATGCGGTTATTTATAGGGAAGTAAGGAATTTGGCCGATTGTTTAGCAATTCAGCGTGATCTGGATGTTATTTTGGCATGGTGCGCTGAGTGGCAACTCACACTAAATTGTAAAAAGTGTAAGACAATGAGCATAACTAACAAAAAGAATCCAATTGTTCAGAAATACGAGGTAAAAAGTTCAGTTATTGATGTGGTCGATTCTATGAAATATTTGGGAGTAACAGTACAAAGGAACATGAAATGGGACTTACATATTAATACGTTGGTAGGTAGAGCTAATTCTAGGCTGCGGTTCCTAGGTCTAATTTTGAAAAATTGTAATGAACAAACAAAGGAGATAGCGTACAAATCTCTTGTACGTCCACATTTGGACTATTGTTGTGCCATTTGGGATCCGTTTTCGTAAGGGGCTGATTGAGAGTACAGAGAAAGTACAGAGAAGAGCCGCTCGATTCGTGACCGCTTGCTACAGTCCTTATGAAAGCGTTAGCGAACTGATTAGTAAACTAGGCTGGGAGTCTCTGGTAGATAGACAACGCACGTTTCGTATAAACTTATTGGTAAACATGCGTACTCCCACTTTCACTTACGAGTGTAGTGAAATACTTCGTCCACCAACCTATTTGGGTCGGCATGACAGGAAAGATAAAATTAGAGAAATAAGGTGCCGCACTGATTCTTATATGAATTCCTTTTTTCCTCGTACCATTAGGGATTGGAATGCACAACAAAGAGATTAGGTTTGGTGCTGAGCACCCTCTGCCACCCACAGTTTTGTGATTTGCAGAGTATATATGTAGATGTAGATGTAGATTGCGTCGTCCAGCCTGAGAAGTGCTGAGCGGCAGTTGCAGCTCACGTTGAACAGGCTGGACGAATGGTCAGTGCACACCAGTTTTCGTTTCTCTGCTGAGAAACCCTGGTGTGTTCTTTTTACTCGCAGAAGAAGCCTTTTACCAGAGCCTCACCTTACCTTGAGGAATACCGTTTTAACTTTTACTGATACTGTTAGATTTCTGGGCCTCATTTTAGACACTAGGCTCAACTGGCTACCGCATCTAAAGATGTGAGAGCCAGGGCCTTAAAAGCTCTAAATGTTTTAAAATGTCTGTGTGGAAGGTCATGGGGCGCTGACCGCTCCTGCCTGCTGCAATTTTACAGAGCCTTTGTAAGGTCACGGCTGGAATACGGTTGTATCGTGTATGGTTCGGCATGGGACAGCTATCTACTTATACTGGATAGTGTCCACCATGCAGGAATTCGGCTCGCCACAGGTGCTTATCAGACCAGCCCGATACCGAGCATTTGTGCCGAGTCTGGCGAGCCGCCGCTTTCCATCAGGCGGCATCTCCAAATGGTGCAACACTATGTGAATATTGCCACAACGCCTGGTAGTCCTGTGTACGACTTTAGTGATGCGACCAAACTTTGAACAGCTATATGCTAATCGCTGCAGAGCGACCAAACCATTCAGCCACCGTACAAAGGCTATTTTAGAAGAATACGGATGTCAGCTGCCCGCTTTTTATCACCAGGGATGGAGTAAATTTCCTCCCTGGCTTTTAAAGAGGCCCAGAACAATTTTAGACTTGTCGCGGTACAACAAACTGTTTACCACTGACAGGGTATTTCTAAGTGTTTTTAAGGATGTTTTGAATCACCATCGTGATTTTACCCCGATGTATACGGATGGGTCTAAGCAGGCTAACGGAGTGGGTTGCTCCATTGTGTTCCCTCGAGCGACTCATACATACAAGCTGGATAGCAAGTGCAGCATTTACACTGCGGAGTGCTATGCCCTGCTAAAGTTGCTCCAGCGTATGAAGGTATCCTGCTGCATGAAGTGTATCATATGCTGCGATTCCCTCAGCTGTATTCAGGCGTTAGCAACCATGTACCCAGCAGACCGTCTAGTCCAGGACATCCAGGATGCCCTCCTTTCCCTCCATTCACGTGGAAAGGAGGTTTTATTCTGCTGGGTACCCGGTCATGTGGGAATCAGGGGGAATGAGGCAGCCGATGCAGCTGCCAAGTTAGCCTGCAACAAGGTCGAAACCGACTTTGACGCGGTCCCAAAGTCAGACCTTGCCTCGGTAGCGAAGAGAATTGTTTTTGAAGCATGGCAGAGGCAGTGGCTGGAAGTAGAGCATAATAAGCTCCGGCTGGTCAAACTGACCGTTCAGCCGTGGAGCAGCTCCTTCCAGCGGGCCAGGAGGGATGAAGTTCTCCTTACTCGCCTCCGTATAGGGCACTGTCCTCTGACTCATAGTTTCCTTCTGCGCCGAGAGGACTCTCCGGAATGCGATGCTTGTGGCGTACCTTTGACGGTGCGCCACATTTTAGCTGACTATGTCCTTTTTTTAAACGTAAGGGCGGATGTTGGCTTAGCTAACGATCTGCCCGTTATTTTAAACAATGACAATGTGGGGAAGGTTTTAAAATTTTGCAATTTGGCCGGTCTCAGTGCAAAAATTTTGGGGAGATCGGCCTAGTTTTTAGAATGGTTTGGTGGTTTTTCTACAGCCACCAATCCATGCATATTTGACTGTTAAGATTAATTTTTTATCCCCTTTACAGTCGACCATGCGGGCTGTGTTTTTATCACTATTTTTGTATTTTATTGTGCTGCCTGTGTGGCCGACCCATTTACAGTCGGCCATGCATACGGCAGTGTGTTTCTACCCACATTGTCATTCCGTACTCTTGCTAGGGCGCTAATGACCTAGGTGTTGACGCACCCGAAAGCCCTAAAAACAACAAAATGATATTAACATTTATCAACCTCTTTTGAGCTCTATTATCTTTCTAAAGGGGTAATTAGATGACTAAGGAAATTAACAAATGAGTATTTGCCCCATCACAATTAAGTATTTAATTCAATTCTAAAAACTTTTCATTATGGTTAATTAGATTAAACTAGCACCTTTATTGTTAGCTACAACAACCACTTTCTTCTTTATTGGAAAAAACTAATAAAACTTTCCTTTATCCTCTCTAACTTTGTTTCTTTTAGAAAACACCTAATATATTAATATTTCCAGTATCTAGTTTCTTGCAATAATAAATTTTCATCTAGTATCCCTAGTAATCAAGATCTCTACTTTTAGAAAACCACATAGTGGTATCAAATTGTGTGATCATTACAAATTCATCATGAAACACTTGAATTTAGTTATTTTAACTCTACAAATAAAACTATTTAACTTAACAAACGTTATTGTGTGAAAATGCTATTACATTACTTTCTCATTGTTTACAACTAAGTGTTGAATGTGAAAATCCTAGATAAATCCCCAAATAAAAACCTTATAAACTTAAAATATGTCTCTCGATACTTCATTCCATACAAATTCTCCTATAACATGTCGGGAACATTTTCTATAAAACAAGTCATCTCAGACCTTTTAATAGTGCTCCCAACAATTCTTATCCTCTTTACATTCTTCACTCTTTGTGTAGGTTGATAAGCATTACTAGATCATCCCTTACACAGAGTTTGAGATATCTGATCCTTTCAATAACAACCATGTTAATAGTGGTACATCCAACAAGAAGAAATTCATCATTCACAACACAAAGTATGAATTGCTGACCAAACCGCAGTTTATTGTCCACCTCTCAAATGATTTCATTGGTCTGGATGCTGGGCCTGTCACTCTGCTCTTTATCAAGCACATTTATGTGACCATTTTTGAAGTTTCAGCGCCATTATCTAACTCTTCATTCACTCATTAGTTCATGTCTGTAAACTATGCACAACACCAGATGACTTTGACAGCTGACCATTGATTTGAACACAAAAACCGAATTACAGCATGCAATTTGCAACTGGTGAGAGCAAAGATTATCATGGACATTATTATCTGTATTCACCAACAGGCAAATGACTTCTAAATCAGAACAATAGCTTCAGTGGTTTTGGAAACAATCAAAAATGGCACTGCATGCTTACACCTTTGTTTTAACTATAAGCAAATATCCTTACTTTTTGAATAAAACTTATATATATTATTTGAAAGAAATTTCATTAAATGAATTCTTAATTTGATTTAAAGATGAAATATTATGGTTTTTTTTTAAATTATTAGTGAGCTCAATTTGATACACAATCTATCTATGTGTATCAGGGTGACATGTGTAACAAATTTTTATTTTGTAACCATTAGATTTTAATTAGGTAATTGAAAGTTTTTTTTAATATATCAAACGGTACAGTTCAAGGACTAAATTAGGCATGTTTTCCATGGCAATATATTAAACATAGTTGTATAAGCAGTTTGTGGAGACAAAAATTAAATGTAAATACATTGATTATTATTGGGTTAGAGGTTTAATATTCTGAGTGTTTCTCCACACTTTTGTTTGAAAATTTTATTTGTTGAAGTTAATTTTTTTAGATTATGTTTATAAAGAAACAAATATTTTGTGGAGGAATTAGTAAGGAGGCAGCATTAGATTATTGCCTTTGTTTATATAGCTTAAATTATGAGAGATCGAAAGTCCATTATTTTCCTCTGTAGCATATTTATCAATAAAAGCAATAGCATAGTACTAAAACAGTATCATATATTAGTGTTCTAATAAGAGGGCAGAATGATTCAGAAGTTGATGTGGTGGCTTTGCGCTAGAAAAGAGAGGGAATGGAGTGGAATGACATGGTAAGTGCTGTGGAACTGAGTGCAGTAGAGGCATTCATGATGAGGTAAACTGCAATTTGGAGGGAGAATGTCATAATCTGAGTTTATTGGAAATCTTACTGTTGAGCGAGTTAGCTTAGGTTGTAAGAAATAGTGGTCTGTTATCCAGACTATGCTTAAGAAATGGAGTATTAAATAGGGATTCTTCAAATTTTTTCCACTATTTCCTTTGTCATATGTTAATATAGTTTAAGTTCTGACGAAAATGAAAGTCTAGTTGATTGTTTTTACAGGGCACTGGGGGTGCCAGTATCAGACTACACTTATGACGACTGCCGGCTGATGACCAGGCTGAGGCTGCCTGCTGCTGCTCGGCTTCTCGAGTTGCAGCGCCTGCGAGCCAGACTTGGGTAAGAAATGGGTAATTTACAGTTACTTGAAGGGTTAGCAGATGTGCCAAATCAATGTGTAAATGAGAACATAGGTGTTAATAGTGTAGTGAATATTAATGCTCTCTCCATTCAATTGGGACAGGTATGTTGTAACATATTAATCTCAGTTAGTAGGATATATGCAAGATATTTCAGATGAAATGGACAAGGGAGGCCAAATTGATAGTGTAACACTACATCTTGCAAAGGCTTTTGATAGAGTCAGTCATAAAATTGTGGTAAAGAAGGTAAAAACTATTAGACCCAACACACACCAAATCTGAAGGGTGGAGGGTAACAGCAACACAAAATAATACACAAACACAGAAAACACAATATTTTGGGGTTAACCCTTTGTCAAATTAAAAGAAACAAGTGGCTGAGAGAAGCGAAAGAAAAGTCTGTAGATCAAGACGATGTACTTGGTTTGGCTTAAAAATAAAAATTAAGATTGTTATAAAATGTTGATCATGACTTTCAGTATGACCCTCATACTTTTTCTCCAATCTACTCATATTATTGTTTGTATTTTATAGTTTTACTCAGATTTTATTTCACTCCACTTCATGCTGTATTAAGAAAATCACATTGATTTCTTTTGATATCGTGCTCTACGATCGCCATGGAAATTCATTCACATCTTTAAAAATCTTTATTCTTCTGTTAAAAATGATATTAGTTCTTTCTTTTCCCTACTTTTAGTATCTTATTTTCACCTTTTCTGATTTTAATTCGTTTTACTAATGTTTCTTAAAATGAAACCTTCTATTGCCCTACTTAAAATTATTACTAATCTGCTTTTAAGATGCTTTGGAGGTTTGAAGCTTTTGTTACAATGACAATAAGGCCTTCTTCACAGCATTGCATTATCCCAACCTGGTTTATTTACATTTTGTTACTTTTCCTAACGTGCTTTCATTACTGTCGTGATACCGCTGTAATCTTTTCTGCATACGTAGGAACCTATTCCATTACAATACACACAGTACCCAAGCTGAAAACTGATGACACTATAAATTCCTTGCATGCTTCCACAACCATCTTATGGATGTGACAGTGGAACGTTGTGTGTCTTGGGGAGTGGATATCATGGCTTTGTAATCTAGATTGTGAAGGCCTCAAAAAAGAATCCCTCAACCTAAATATTAGATGAATGGATGTTTAGAACAAACCACTTGTGATCATACAACCTCCGGGACACATGCCACGTCTCAGTTGTTATAGGTATGGTGGCCTGATATGTGGGATAAAAATCCTTAACACAATCAAAAAGTTCCTTGTGTCTCTGATGGACTACAAATGCTATGTCCACAAGTCCCTGTACTGAAGCAAAAGTGTCATCACCCGCTGATAACAAATGCACTTCGGACATAGGAACTCACTAAGGTGTGGAAAGGTAAAAAAGTGGCTGAGCTGTGCCACATCACATGAAAGGAAAATGACAATATTGCAAAGTCTGCTTTTTTTGTCCTGATATTCTTGATCCAAGACAGTTAAATCTGCCTTCACCTCCTATATGTTCTGGACACAGTGTGGTGCTTCTGGTACTAAGGTTTGTACAAATGATGGCCTCCTATGAAGGCAAACCCACCGGTGGTAAATGTCCTATGGAGGCAAATAATTCAGGTAGTTTGTGTGACTTCCCACAGGTTTCCATCAACTGCTCTGGATTGCACACAGCTATAAGCAGGGAGTGTCAAGAGTATCTCAAGAAAGTGTTGGTACTTAGACATTCATTGCTGACATGAGCACCAGTACAATATGCCAATGTGAATGTAAAAGTAGAAGTAGTGCAAAAGCTGCTAAGGTCGTAACAATCAACACCTAAGAATGTGGGCATTGGCAGCAATACATCTGCAACACCAACCATTCCATTAACAGGCTTCAACAACTCACCACCAGTAACTAAACGAAATTGGATTCATTGTGAGAAAGGAGAAGGGTGAAGAGAATCTTGGTAGTGTAAGACGTGTATGTGAGTGATGAGGTGTGGAATGATATTGATGGAAGAATTAAGAGAGTTACATTGAAGAAAAAAGGTGAACTTGAACACAAGCTGACACTTGATTTGATACGCAAGGGCGTGGGGAGATTTTATTTCATGGGTAAGGGTACAGGGTTTGGAATAAGTTACCAGACCGAGTGTGATGGTGTAACGGTTAGCGTTCTCCCCTTGTATTCAGGACGACGCTGGTTCAAATCCGTGTCCAGGCATGCAGATTTGGGTTTTCCATAGTTTTCCAAATCACGCCAGGCAAATGCCGGGATACGTCCTTCAAAAAAGCTATGACTGAATTCCTTCCCATTCGTTGCCTCCCACCCTTTCCCATCTCTAAAGGCCTCACTGTAAGAGACATCAAGCAGTTAAAAAAAAAAAAAATATTACCAAAAGAAATGACAAATAAATTGCTGAAAAAGAAGGAAAAATTCGAAGTTTAAAGTTGTAGAGGGCAAAAGTAGATGGGTGCAGGAAAGGGGAAGAATGGGTGTATATTGAAATTGCCAAAGGAGTTTGCACTCAATTACAGTTATATTAAATTTGGTTAAATCTCTCACCAAGTTTTTGTCTTTGAAATATAGGGTAGAGTTTGGCAAAGTTGCCAAGCTAAGGTTTAATGATATTTTAAGCTGACTGACAATAATTCTATAGGTATCACAATTAATGGCTGCAATCTTCAACTATTCTAGCGCACACTACAATTTCTTACTTACATTATTTCTTAAGCATGTTCCAATTAGAACCATCTGTGTAAATATTGCCTTTTAGATAAAACTTGTTGTAATTTAATTGTCTGTTGTGGCCATCTTGTTTTGTTGCTGTCATGGTTTTTGTTAATAGTGCTAGTTTTGAAAGTATGTGAATGAATAGTATTTTCCGCAATTGGTTTTCAACTAATGTGTGAAGTACGAGTTTGTGGTTTAGTAGATTTTTGTGTTTATTATATTTTTGTGTATGTAATAGTAGTTTCCACAAACAAACACGGCTTTCATACTTTGCGTTGCTATACACTTAACAATTCTTAATTACTTTTTTACTGCTTTTATATAAGTAGATACAAACACTATTCCACAAATTACTATAAATAATACAAAAAATGAATGTGAGAAAACTACAATAAATTGTATGCTTGATCTACAATCGCAAAATTAGAAATTCAGCAGAAATATAAAAATCATTACTATCAAAACTGAAATTTAATAGTTAAATCCTTCTGTAACAACATTTTCAATGCCAATAACAAATTTGTCTTGTTCAAACTGATTAAGTCAACAAAATCTCATCAACACTAGCAAAATGAGATTTTCAGTTTATATATAAAGAAGCATAATGATCTGACACTAGAAGTACTATTTCCAAATCTCCAACAAATAAAATGATTTTGATTATAATAATTGTCTCATATGAAGTTAAAATTAACAGATTAAAGTTAATTTTTCACTTTTTCTACCAGTTAAGAGTTGCTACAAGGCATATTCCAAATCACTCTGATAGTTTTAACCTTACTTGCCACCATTTGACTTGATCTGTCAAATACCTTGAAGAGTGCCAAGGTATCATTGTGGCCTCCTTACATCATATACAATATTTTGAGAATAATTATGCATAAGTTTTATCATTAGTGTACACCTACCATTCGTCTTTTCTTAAGGGCTTCCGTTATTGTATATTTTTTTTAATGTGTGGAAATAGATTTTTTTTACACAGTGTACTGTTGTATAGATTCACAGGTACAGCTACAGAGGAGAAGGCACTTAAGGAATGTGGTGAGGGTTTGTCTGTTGAACAGTTTGCTCATTTACTGAGTGCTGACCCCAATGACCCTCACCTCAAACAGCTGGCTGGACTCTATCAACAGGTAACTGAGATTAAATTTCCATTTTGGAAAATTCTGTTCTCCACAGACACATGAACTGTCATTAGTTTCTTTCTATCTAGGATTCATCCGGAATCATCAACTTAAGAGAATATATCTTTGAAGTGCTAGTGATATCTACAGCAAAGAAAAGCACAGATGTTGTTCGCCTAGCATTCCAGGTAAAAATTGGTTTTATTGGTATTAATTGCATAAAGTTGTTGCATACAGGATAATTTTCTCTGATTAGTTGTCAAATTCAAAAATAATGTATGATGAATTGTCTAAAGGTTTTAATGACTTTTTTTAAATGTAATTTTGTTGTAATGAACATTTAAAAAACTGAAATATTGGTACTTTCCATGCATTTCATGTTTCTTATGATTAGTACTGAATTTGCAACTGAAACAACTAGTTCACTTACTGATTAACAATAGTAATTGGCCAAATTATTTTCATGTTCTGCAGAACAGTTTAATTTAATTGGATGGAACACATGCTTCAGTGGCAATTCTCTGAGTCATCTATTGATTATCTTTTTTTTTTAATTATATTATAAAATTTGTCTGTTAAATTCCTCCCCCCACCTGCTTTTGCAATTTACAAATTTTAATTTTAAATTCCTTCAGCGTTTTTGGTTAATTATTCATCACTACACTTGGTAATTTGTTCCAATCCCTGACACCCTGAATGGAACCTGCGATAATTTCCACAAATAAATCTAGCTGCTCTTCTTTACATGCCTTCCAACTGTAATTGTTCCCCAAAATGTGGGCCCCAAACTATTTTCTCATCATATAGTAATCTTACTTAAATATTGTTTGGATTAATGAAGTCAAATAGAAGTATGTGACTTTTTAATCTCATAAATAAAGTATTTAATACACAAGCTACCAGTGGTGTGATAGAGAGATTTATAATTAAGAATAGGGAAATGGATGAATTATGTCAACTGGTTATTGACAGAATTCCTTTTATACATTAAATGTATGGCCAGATAAAGAATTAATTGGCAGTTAAAATAAAAGTACAGACTTACAGAAGAGAATTGGTTAAAAATTTGAAAAGGAAAGGCCGCAATTATTCATCTACAGTACCCAGCTTGTATGTATTAAAAGAATACATTAGATGTCTTAAAAATGTCTGAGCAGAAGACATACTGTGTTATTTGTTAATAACACAGCCTTTTAGTTTATTAGATGTCATATAATCTTAATTTTGCCAATACATTATCAAAATTAGTTGAAAGATCTGTGAGCCCATAAGAAACCAATAGTCAAACATGTTTTGAGTCAAATTCTAGTAGTTTCAAAGAATAAGGTAATATTAAATAGTAAAGTTCGATAGTAATGAAATACGTATAAACATTAACTATACAGGAAGTTTGGTTTATTATCTTACCAATTGTTCTCCCTTCGTGTACAGAGATGCACTAGAAATTATGAGTCAAACAAGATACAACACTTTGGGTCAATAAAATAGTACTAAGGAGATATTTGAGATTTATAGTGAATTAGAAACACGAAAGGAGAAACGGCTCCAAAACATTTTTTTAAATTTCAAAACTCTAATTTTTAAGTTATAGTAAAGCTTTATAGCTCAAAAGATGCAGAAAAATTTGAACTATATTATATAGAAAATTAGAATCTGTAGGTAAAATAGAGGTGAGCTTTTTGAAAGAAAAACGATGGTTTTTGAATGACTTTCACATTTTAAATGGTGTGGATTTCAGTTAGTCACAGCAATGTGAGAATTTTCAAAACAAAGTAGGCTTTTCTTTTTACTGTATATATAGAGTAAGTTTTGTAAAGATTAAAGTAATGTTTTGGCTAAAAAGGGGAAAAGAAGTTTGAATGAGAAAATGGCAGGATGTTGTCATAGAGCTTTAGTAACAGATTATGAAATTGTGAAAGAAAGCTATATAAATGAGAGTAGATAGCCAATAAAAAACATTACCATCGGATAGAGAATTAAATTTTATAAAGTTTGAAATATGTTGTAGCTCAGTAGCGCCTACATTTTTTGAAATAAATAATAGCCAAGTACATATTCTTCACGGGTTTGCTGCCGGATCACATTTTCTAACCACAAGCTTTCGGCGACTTGCACCGCCGCCATCATCAGGTCTGTTGTAACAGAAGGAACAACAAGAACTGGACTGAATAGCGGAACTGAAACGAGCCAGGAACGTTGTCGACTTCCGATTGGCTGACTCCAATGACGTAACCATTCCGTTGCTGTGATTGGTCGGTTGTGGGACCAGGCGTAGATATACACCAGCGTTGTACTGACAGATGGCTCCACAGCGAAACCAAAAGCCCAGGTTGTTAAAATGGAAAGAAGATGGATTCTCTACGTCACTGTTCGCATCAAGTCACTGTTCATATTGTAACACCGTTTACATTATTCTACCACTATTAATCAAGATGTTTAATCTCGAGAAACCTTAGGAAGCCAAGCGGTATTCTGATTGGCTGACACAATAATTGTTCTCATAGTGTCATCGTTCACATTATTCTCACACAGAAGAATCCAAAGACTTCTTTAATGAAATACCCCACATTATATATTCTTAAAAACATTTACTATCATTAATTATGATGTTTAACTCGAGAAATGCTCGCGCTCGAGAAATCCATAGGGAGCATGCGGTCTTCCGATTGGCTGACTATAACCCCAGTTCTGTAATACTTGTCAGTGATTGGTCGGCTACAGATTCAGCTGTAGATGTAGTCGGACCGATACGCCGTGCTCCACTCTCCACTCTCCACTCTCCTATCGTCCGTCAGCGAGACACTTGGTTGTTTAAGAATGGGAAAAACTGGCTTCCATGCGTCACTGAGCCATACACCCAAGTCCCTGTTCATATTATTATTATTAAGACGTATCTCGATAGCTTCTTTGATCACAGATTCCCAGAAGAAGGAACACTTGGCTAAAACTCTCACCTTATCGAAATCCATACTGTGACCATTTTCGATAACGTGTTGTGCCACAGCAGACTTTTCTAGTTGAAACAACCGGATGTTGCGTTGGTGTTCAGTCACATGGGCTTGGATAGTGCGGATGGTTTGACCAATATAATTCTTACCACATTGGCACGGTATGCTGTACACTCCCGGTGTTTTTAAACACAAATCGTCTTTCACTGGACGCAGCAAATCCCGTATTTTGGCAGGAGGGCGGAAAATGCACTTGATTCTATGTCGTTTTAAAATCCTGCCGATTTTCCCGGAGATGCTACCTGCGTACGGGATGAAGGCAAGATCTTTAGGTTGTTCTTCTTCCTCAATATTACGTATATCTGCCTTTTTCTTCTGAAGTGCCTGTTCTATCAATGGGATCGGGTATCCATTCCGTATGAAGGTATTGCGGAGATGTTCGAGTTCGGCCTGAAGGTTGTCAGCGTCTGAAATTACCTTTGCTCTGTGTACAAGCGTATATAACACCGTGTTCTTCTGCGCCGGATGGTGGAAGCTATTGGCATGTAAATAGCGGTCCGTATGTGTTATTTTTCTGTATACACTATGTGACAGGGTTTCATCAGGTCTTCGCTGGATTAAAATATCTAGAAAGGGCAAGCTACCATTTTTCTCTAGCTCCATTGTGAATTTGATGTTTTCATGAATACTATTGAGATGGTCCATGAATTCGTAAAGACTCTGGATCCCATGGGGCCAAACAACAAAAGTATCGTCCACATAACAATAGAAGCATGTTGGTTTGAGGACGGATGTTTCAATTGCTCGATCTTCAAATTGCTCCATAAAAAGATCAGCTACTACAGGAGATAATGGAGACCCCATTGCCATACCATCAGTCTGTTCATAAAAATTCCCACCATAGGTAAAGTAAGTCGAAGTGAGCACTAGTTCGAACAGATCAACCAAGTTAGGTTCAAAATGACCTTGTAACAGCTGTAGAGTGTCTCTCAAAGGAACCTTGGTGAAAAGCGATACAACATCAAAGCTAACCATAATATCCGACTCCGACAATCGCAATGTGATCCGGCGGCAAACCCGCGAAGAATATGTATCAATAATACGCCGGGAAAGACTTATCTTTCATAATAGCCAAGTATTTTGAACCAATATGTCATAACAGTAAAAAGTGGTTTTCACAGGAAATACAGTTGGAATCAAGCCATGTTATATACAAAAGTTAGGGGAGGCTCTTAGAAGATTATAAATAAAGAATTTAGCACACAAGCTCAAAGACTTTTTGGATAAGAGGAAACTTCAGATTGTAAATTTTAGGAATTTTTTTATTAAAGAATGGCTGCACTTAAAAAAATTTATAAGGACTTAATTTGTCATTTAGACTGGAAATTTTAATATATAAAATTTTCAGGAAAAAGTAAGGATTAGGATTGCGCAGGAATCCAGAGAATTTCATCAGAAAACAAATCGGATATAAAAGATGCCTGAGCGGTCATGTTAAAGTCATTGTTACAAAAGGCTTGTTTGAGAACAGATTTACACGTGTGGAGCAGGTTTGCACCATGTGCTGGGTGGAAGAAAGTGAATGCGGAAGTATATCAATGTAGAGTAGTCCTCCATAGTAACAAAACTTTAACATCTGCTGGAAAAGAGGGAGTCATTGGAAGATGCTTGCTCCTTGTATCATTGGTTTAATCTGCAATCATCATTTTTGAGAAGAGTCCGATGTCTTAAATTATGGTATTGTTTGATGTTAAGTGCTTTGAACAATATACAGTTTTGAAAATTCAATAAGAATCTACAATTTATGAACATACCTTCATCTCCTGGGATTACTACAGTTGATTGGCAACCAAAGACAGTGAACCATAAGGCAACATTAACAGTTATAGTTTAAGCGCAAGATGTATGCACAACCACCCTACGTACAGTTTCCCTAAACAACGATTTCTATATATGAGAAAATGAGAAAGTTTGGATGTATGTTTGGATGTACTTCTGGAATCAATCACGCCTTAATAACTCAACATATTTAAATGAAATTTGTGTGTGTGAAGGGACATAGGATAGATTTTATCCCGCAAAAACGCATAGTTCTTTTAGAAATTGCCATTAATATCAATTCGCAAACAACAAAGAGTTTCATACTTTGTAGATAGCTGTGCCACGTTTACTCTTTGCTTTTTACATAAATCGCAAACACTACTTTTTGGAAATAAAAGCAAAAACCTTCTTACATATGCAAGTTTGTGTTTAGTTTAAAAGCCATAAAACCAACGCATTTGACAAATAATAGTTTGGAAGCAGGAAATATAAATCTGTACTTAACCTTAGATTAAAAATAGGTAGGTACTGTTGTTAAGTTCACAAAGAGATGTTTTCATTTGCTTACATAAAATAGTATGAAATGTCAAATATTACACCATAATTTCGTTCGTGATATATGCGTCATAATAAATATGAAAAATCAAAGCTTGATAATAATCCAACGTAAAATGCTATGAGTATACCAGCACGAAAGTCGGTTCAATAAAAGTGCAAAATGGTTGTGCCCCAAATGTCGTATTTATAAAAATGTAAAGGATTCCATTCTACCTCGGTTTAATTTATTTACTTTTTTTTTTTTGTTACTATACGGGCTCTGTATTACAAATTATTTTTGCCAAAATTTAAAACTTAACTAACCCTTTTTATTTTTTTGTTAAGAATTTTTGTACAAATAGTAGAGACTATGATTCATGAAACGCGGCATTGCCCGAAGTAAATTTTTGAAATTTATAAATGTTTTATTCAGATAGTGGGGTGTTAGACAAGCAGAGTGGTGATTTGCCGGCAGACATTCAATTCTGTTTGCAGATTGAGAAACCTATTATGAAGAAAGAATCAATTACTACTTTAACATTGAAATTTATATTTCAGAGCAGAATTAATGGATCCAAATGAACGAACTATAGTAAATTCCACAGATGGAGAAACCAACATTAACACTGATCATTATGAATAAAAGAATCAGTTTAATACTATAATACCTAAATTTCTGTTTAAAGCAGAATTAATTGATGGAACCCATATATCCTCAAAACAAAATCAATATTCAGAGAAAAAATTAAGTTCACTTAAAAAAAAAAAAAAAAAGATTAGTAATTTTTAGATATTCAGCTTCCGTCATATTTTGAAGTTTTGAGTTTCCATTAATTGAAACTATATTAATTTTTATTGGCAAGTCCTGAAATTAGTAATTTTAAGAGATGCCGGATAAACAAAAGTCAAATCTTTCAGTGAAATGTAAGAAAACTACGGCTGTGAAAATAGCCAAAACCCAGGAACAAATTCTCTATCAGAACTGCACAGGGTTGAGCACTTGGCACGTATTGCGGCTTCTGGTGATACTGAATTGCCGGAGCAGTCGCAAGTTGGGCGACGACACCAAACTGAACACTTGGTGTCTGGACGATCTCACCGGGAAAAACGCGAGCTCGGTGCAAAGAGCAAGTGGAATGACAATCGATCTCAAGAGCTTCTGAAACACCGAAGCAAACAAAAAGACAGCAACAACAATACTCCGCATATTTGGCATTACAATGAGTTGCTGAAACACCTGAACAAACACGAGCTCATTACTAATGTTTTCCCGAGCATTCAACTAAATATTGTCAATGACGACAACTGATTATGCAAGAGGACAACACATGCCCCAAAAAATGATTCTGGAGCTAAAAAAAAGTATTGGAGGAAATATTCGGGGAATTGACAACACACTTTTCCCTCGATACAGTAATATTAACTGACGATGCTGCTACCTACCCTGTCGAGTTTTTAAACTCCTTCCAGTTGTCTGGGCTATCGTCTGGGCTCGATTTCTCCTGATGCATAATCTTGAACCCTCCCCCCCCTTCCCACTAAGGTATTGTAATGGCACAAGATTACGCATCACAGAACTAGGAAGAAACATTGTGATGGCGACAATTGTTACCGGTGCATCTAAAGGGGAAGCCGTTATAATTTCGTGTATCCCAATTATTCCCAGTAATATTCCCTTTCAATTAAAAACATTACAGTCCCCATTAAAAATTGCATTTTCAATGACAATTAATAAATCACAGGTTCAAACGTTGAAATTGGTGGGAATACACTTGGATACTCCCTGCTTTTCCCTTGGTCAACTATATATTTTTTTCCCAGAAAATAACAAGTCCTACAATATTTTATATACCGATGTATTAAGCTGAAAATACTCCTAACACACAGAATATTTTTATTGTTTTAAAAGTTCGATGAAGTTGTTTGGAACAAATAATTTTTTATTATTTTATTGCAATATTTATTACTACTATTACCAATAAAAATAGCTCTAAAATAAACTGTATGGTCGTAATGGTCTGGTGGCAAGGCTTCTTTACGTCTGCCCCTTTCATAGCCGCTTAACCTAATACAGTAATCCTACTGGGCATAGAGGACCTACAGTTCAACGTGGAATCAGAACCACGTAAGCATTTTGGCGTACTTCACATCACACAACAACCTGTGCCAGAGGTGAAGGTCGAGCTAAGGACCTATGAATATCCTCTCCGAGACTGAGATTCAAGCTGGGGTCTTTCCCATATCCCGTTGGATGCCCTAAGCACTGAGCATCAAGACCTCTCAAGAAAATCTTATATTGCAACACTCTTCCACACGGACGAAGTTGCGGGTAACTGCTAGTCAGAAATATATGTGAGGAGTGTAAGTGGTTTTCAAGTAAGCAACATGGCTTTAGACAAGGATATTCATGCGAATCTCAGTTGGTGGGGTATATGCATGATATTTCAGATGAAATGGACAAGGGAGGCCAAATTGATAGAAAAGCACTAGATCTTTCAAAGGCTTTTGACAGAGTGAGCCATAAAATGGTAGTAAATAAGGTAAAAGCTATTGGAGTGGATGAGAAAGTGATTTTCTGGGTATAAGAATTTTTAAAAGGTAGAAAACAGAAAGTTAGGGTAGGAAATGTGGTATCAAAAGAAGTGGAAGTAAAAATGGTACTGCCACAGGGTAGTGTATTGGGACCATTGCTATTCATTGTTCTAATGAATAATTGTGTTCACTGTTTACTATCAGAAATTAGATTGATTACAGATGAAATAATGCTATATCAAAGGATCAAAGTGGTACAGGACTGTAAACAGCTGAAGGGTGATCTGAATGGGATATCCAGTTGGGTTGGTAAATTTAGGATGAAGATAAATGCAAAGAAGAGTCAGCTTATTAGATACACAAATAAAAAACAAAAGGTTGATTATGATTATAAGGAGGGGCAAAAATTACTTGTTGAAGACTTGAAATGTAAATATCTCAGCATTACATTTGATAACAATCTTAACTAGGCAGGACACATTGGTCAGGTAGTAAGAAAAAGTTTCAAAATTCTGCATTTGTTGGAGATAGTGAATAGGGGATGTATGAGAAAAGTAAAGGAATTGGGTTACAAAACTTTGGTCGGACCATTGCTTAAATATGGTAGTGTAGTATGGGACCCTTATTTTGAGTATCAAATACAGGAGTTGCAGAGGGTGCAAAAAAGGGCTGCTAGATTTGTTTCTGGAAATTATCGCAGAATGCAATCGGTTACCTGGAATGGGATTCATTGCAAGACAAGAGGAGGGTGATGAGGGTCATGGGAGTGTACAAGGCATATACTGGTGATGAGGCATGGAAAGATATTGGTGTAGGTATGAAAAGTAGTGCATGGAAGGGAAAAGGTGACCATGACCACAAGCTGGTACTCGATTACAGGCACAAAGGTGTAGGGAGATTATCTTTTTTGGGTAACGGTATCAGGGATTTGAATAAGTTACCAAGAGAAATGATGAATAATTTACCAAAAACGTTGAAAGAATTTAAAGTTAAAATTTTCTGAGGACAACTGTAGGTAGGTGCAGGAAGGGGGAAGATGGATGATAGGGAAATTACCACTGGACCGTGCACTCCATTGTAATTTAAATTAAATATTTTTTACTCTCCTCCGCTTACCAACTATCCTACGTGACTAACACCTGGTCATGAGTGGCACATGAAATTTTGCTTGTAAGAGATTGTGTTATGTAGTTGTTATGCCATTTGAAATGGCTACTAAATGCAAAGTCATTGTTCTTAGCATATCCAATGAACCTAAAACAATATACCAATCTATGCTGCCATTACAAAATTTGCAAGTATTTTTGACAGTGAAGATAAAAACTTCCACAAAAAATCAATGAAAATGGCAGAAAACCAGGATTTAGATGTTGCAGTCTACATTTGGTTCATGCAGGTAGAAGGTGAAGCAACTTTTAATTTGTCCTTAATTTGTGAAAAAGCTCTTAAAATGAACAAGAAACTGAGGGGATAACACTGATTTGAAAACAACTACAAGTTGGCTTGCTTGTTTCAAATCTACACATGGAATTAGGGAAGTGTACATCCAGGGTGAAATTTTTTTGATTGATACTAAAGCAGCAGAACATTTGAAACAGCTGCTGTTTGAAAACATGATTGATAAGTAGGGCTTTAAAAAAAAAGAACAAAAAACCAATGTCTACCTTACAACTGAAACTGGTTTATACTGGAAGAAAATGCCAACAAAATCCCTAGTTTCTAAGAGTAAAATGTTTTTCAGTATCTGTTTTTAAGAAATCAAATCACACATCACTGGTTATGGTATGTGGAAATGTTACTGGAATGGATGGATCATTGGAAAATGTAAAAATCTGTGATGCTTTAAGGCATAAGTTCCCAGTCTTTTTTGGCCTACCACCCCCTTCTCGGGGGGTGGGGGGGGGGGAGGGGGAGGAACTAAAAAAAACTCTCCCATTCTTATAATCAGTAAGGTAACCATAGTGGATCAACTTTTTTGGATCATAGGCCACTTTTTCAAACAGAGGTTGTATGGCATCTCTATACGTAATATATACTATGTTATACGTATATAGAAAGATGAGGGTGCAATTTTAAAATTACTTTATTAAAATATATTAACAATGTATCTGTATTGTTTAAAGATTGATCAACAAATTTGTATTATTTGAAAAATTATATAATATTTTTAGTGACAGGGTTGAGCTGGGTGTAATGATACTAATTTTTCGATATTTTGTGCCATTTTTTCATAAAAAACGTTAGTCACACTTGGGGGCAACCATTAACTACGTGAGGTGTTTTTCTGCAATTCCGGATCCCCCCCCCCCACCCTCTGGTGAGATCCCCCTAAGATGATGTGAGATTTTGACAGGACGCCTCCCCTTTCCTGATCCTCCTGATAGTTTTTTAGCTCTTCTGCTTCCAAGGACAGTTGTATCCCCCTAAATCTGTATCCACATCATTTTTACCCCCTTATAGTCAACATCAGAGTCTTTTGTAGACCTTTTATTTTTTTAAAAAAATTTAAAACCTCGTGTGAGATTTCAGTCGACCCCCCTCCCCCTTGGTGATATTTCGCCAACCCCCCCCCCCCCATCCGTTTCACCCCATGTAATTAATGGATGCCTTCTTTCACTGTTAAGAATCTGTTTCTTTTATTTGTTAGTAAATTGCAGACTACACTAAATCATTTTTGGCTAAATATGATGATGGGGATGCAATGGAAAACTTTGATGCAACACATAAAATTTGGTATAATACTAGAATTTGGCTTTAAAGCCAAAATTCTTGATATCCATTTTTAAAATTTTTCACTTGCTGATATTTTTATCAACTAATCCTGCAGTGATAATGCTGTTGACTGTAAATTTGAGAAATGATCACCAAAAGAGGTGGGTGAGCAATAATGTTCTGGCCTTACAGATGGAAGAATGCATGTTTGAATACCCGGATTTGGGTTTTCCATGGTTCCAAAAATCACTCCAGGTGAATGCAGGGATAGCTCCTTCATACGGCCCTTGCTGAATTTTATTCCATTCCTTGTCCCCAGTTCTTTCCCATTTCTGATGACCCTGTTGATGAAGAGATATAAAGCCAGAAGAAAAAATAGAGCAATGTTCTAGGCCCCTGTCTGGAAAGATCATGTTGAGAGAACTGTGAAATAACTTTAAAATGCTGGAAAACTACAAGACTGTCATCATTTGTTTTCACAGAGGAAAGCTATTGAAGCTGATAAAATTGTCTTTCGTCCAAATTTTGTTTGACTAGATGACTCGTGCGAAAATTTAACATATACAATAAATAGTAAGGTCAGTAGTTTTTAATAGGATAAAAGAAGAGCTGCCTCATTTGTATCACTTGTTTATTTGTTTAGTGTAAAGGGTACATAATAAAAGTGGATGCCAAAGAAGCAGTTTATTAACATCTTTGATATGTGCTGTTGCTATCTAGCAGCTTGGCTCTGAACTGTCTTATATGCGTGACTTTCAGAGTTATTAATGAGATGAATGCCTCATGATAAAAAAAAAAAGATACATTATGGAAATAATGATACTTTTGACCTTTAAGGGCCGAATTCTGAAAAATACTTTTCTTAAAATATAATGTGACCAAAGCGGAGACCTTAATCTTTAAAATGATATGTCATTTATATGCTTTGTAGAAATATTGATACTTTTGCCCTTTAAGGGTCTAATTATGAAAAATTCCTTTCTTAATATATGTCACCAAACGCTGAGATCTTAATCTATAAAATAAAACTTCATTCACTGATTTGGGTAGGTATCAGGGGCAATCTAATGGTCTAATTTGAAAAAAATTAGTTTCTTAAAATATGATGTGACCAAAGTGGATACCTTGAGCTTTGAAATGATACCTCATTTATTGATTTTGGTTAGGTATGAAAGGAGATAATGGCTTGTGACAAAAAAACACCGTATAGAAATAATATATGTGATTAGGCAATTTTGATAAATTCAAAATCATTTCTTTGTAGCTGTAGTTTTCTTTCATTGAACTATTATATAAATCAATTAAATAAGCTATATCATTCATAAATTTTAATAAATTCCTCCATGACAATTGAATTTTGTTTCAAAAAATGTTATTACTGAGAAAGAGGTCATAAAATCTTTTTAGCCAGTTTAATAGCCAACAAATAGTAACCAAATGAAATTTTTTCACCACAAAGTTTTATACAGAATCTACCATTGAAAACAGCTTCTGATCTTTTTATATAGCTATATGAGAAAACTAAGGGTAAGGGAAGATGTTGCAACAATTATAGATAAGGATTGTTAACAAATCAGCAATAAATTAATGTTTCTTGAACTTAATGAAATTTATTGTCAGTACTAGATGAAAAACCCATTCTGTGAACAGTTGTGGTGATAAAATTAAATACTTTTCCCAGAGATAAATGGTTACAACTGGACAACAATCTACATAGTCTTGGTGAAATTTGCTTGTGCTAAAATTTTAGCAGGTATCAGTGTATTCACATTCAACACAGTCAAAGATACAAACTTATTTTACTGAATGTGGTGTGGCAACAAGTTTTGCAGTATATGTTTGGGTATCCATACAAGACAAACAATTTTAGCATCACCAACAGCAGACAATATCGCATCAATTATTTGTTAAACATGTGCTACAAAATTCAGTACATCTACTGCATTCAATTTTGTTTTTAATCCGTATCACTGTTTCTTGTTTTTATTCATATTCCACCTACAAATTTGTTTACTGATGATCGCTTACCCAAAAAAAATCAGTTATCTGAATACCCCTGTACCCAATTGTCTCAGACAGTCATTGCTCTACCGTAACAATATTATATGAAAAATTTATCAAACGTAGTGGAAGTCATAGCAGTTTTTATTATTTGGCTTATGTAGCCTTTCTAACAGCAATTCAACCAATCTATCATTTTAAGGTTCTGAAAAAAAGTAACTGTTTTGTCATGCTTTCTGACCTTTAGATTAGTTATTAATGAGTTAATAAAGTTTAATTTGAAGTCATTGGCCAGAGTTTGGAAAAAATTACATTAAAATCAAAGATACAAGTTTTAGTGAAAATGACTGGTTGCCATGCTGAACTACTTTATTAGTAGTCAACGTTCCTTATTTAAATTACAGGTAGGAAGATAAAATTTTAATGAACCTTAAGTTTCAATATAACATTAATACAGAATACCAGAAACACAACCATCAGAAACAGACTTCAATATTATCCAAAGAAACAAGTTCTGGTGAAAGCAAAATAAGTCAAATTATTCAGTCAGGATGCACTCTCCTACATAACAGCAAGCTCTCAGTCTAGGTAGAATGTAGTTTCCAGGATATATTTATGTACAAAAGCTGTAAAACACCTAATACCAGCTGATAACTAGTTTGAAATGTTCATTGTGACTCCTTAGAACTGATACACATTTTGATAATAGTGACAACGAAACTGTAGCTATGCAGATGACAAACACTTTAGTCACTATGACCACTAATCTCATACATCACTGCACATGCTCTGTCTGACCTACTCCATCAAACCTGTTGGCAGATTAACTTCTTGTGGGTTGGCTTAGTGTTCTGATTCCAGTGGTGGATCTAGGATTTTTCTGAGCCAGGGGAAAAAACCGAGATTCCGCATTTACACTCTTATGCGAGCTTCCACATGTCGAGGCGAAACAGCACAAACATGAGACTGTAAACGGTATGCTCACATAGTCTCGTCTTGTGTGGTTGCTTGCGAGTGCCACTCACCTCAGTGACATGACTCAAAGGTGCAGGCACATTGTTTACAACAGAGGTAACAACCTTTTTTACCTTCCGCCAATTTTTGTATCGATGTTAGTAGTAAAAATTCCTAACTGCCCAGCAGTTCCACAGTAATGGTGTTGTATAAAGCATGGAAGAAACTTTACTTTATATAAATTATGAAGCAAACGTACTGCAAGTTAAAGCCAATAATAATAATAATTACTTGCCAAATACTTTGTTAGACTTTCGCTACATTCAGCAGAATAAGTCTTTATAAAACGAGTTACTGAAATTAAATATGTCTTTTTAATTGTGCTTTGCATGTATAAAATTACATTTTTTGTGAAATTACATTTTATTATTTAATTTATTAATGAGATGCTTCTAAAATGAAAACTGGATATGTAGGTCAATTTATGTAAGGAACAAACGATGGTCTCCTATTTTGGATATATTCTTGATAATATGATTAACAGCACTAGAGCCTGATTACATGAGATATGGAATAGGGAAAGGTTTCATTAAACTGAATATCATGCCACGCCTTTTTCATTTTGCCACAGTTTTTCACATCCATCACTATTGAATTTATGTTTACTTTCTTCATCATTTCTGATTTCTAACAGTTCTTATTGTCAGGTTGTATCAGCTTCAATATTTGCAGTACAGGGATATTTCATCTAGTCTTATAACTCGAATTTCAAAATACCTTCAAATCATTTTTTCCATGTCTAAAGTTTGTTGAGGTGGCTACTAAATCTGTCAATATCCTCTGGAGTTATATTATCATTTATAGATAATAATTCAGGAAACTGATGAAATTCTCTTTTCCCTATATTATAAGGAAGTAGTTAAAGTTTTCCAATAAATAATGACATGCAGAACACTTTGCTAACTTATAAGAATTTTATATGAGTGACCTGGTAGCTCAGTGGATAAAGCATTTGCTTTTAAAAAGTTTGATGCTCCGGTCCTGGGTTCAAATCCTGGCAGGTGCAGCAATTTTTTAACAGTTTTGTTTGATCTTATGAGCTATACCAGGCTGCTCCATGGTTTGGATTCCATATTAAACTGTAGGTCCGAGAGGAAAGGAATTGGCTATTCTAACTCTGACATAATGGCATAGACTCCCTCCTTTGGGAGGATCCAACCAACCTTTGAGTTGTGGGCTAATTTAGTTAGTTTCAGAGCTTTATTAGCTTTTTGAAGCTGCAAATTGATATCGTTAAATCTCTTTAAAAAAAACTTAAAAAATTAAATAAAAAAGGCAGTAGGAAGATTGTTGACAACTACAGAGGAATTTCCTTGCTCCGGTAACATACAAAATTCTCTCACTTGCCATGCTAGAGAGATTAGAATCCCAAGTTGGGCACCAAATAGGTGAATACCAAGGGCGCTTCAGAAAAAATCACTCAATAGCAGAACAGATCCACAACCTCAAGACAATCATCAGATACTATATGCTCAGGTCAAAGCAATATGTGTCAGTTTTTGTGGACTTTAAGAAAGCTTATGACTCGATAGATCGGGAAGTGGTTTTTGAACATCATTAATGAATTTGGAGTTGACCTAAAATTATTGGCTATAATTAAATCCACACTGACAAATATAAAATCAAAAATTAAGTCTTTAGGATGTCTGGCAGATCCTTTTGAAATCACAAGTGGAGTCAGACAAGGTGACGGTCTGTCTCCACTACTTTTTAACCGTGATCTCGAAAAGATCATTCAGACCTGGCGAGCAAAATTAAAGGAAATTGATTACAGCCCAACAAGAATAGGAACTAAATCTAAAGGGATCACAATAGACACTCTGGCTTTTGCCAATGACATCAGTATCATATCAGATGACTTAATTTAATGTAATATAATTGCAATGGAGCACACGCTCCGGTGGCAATTTCCCTACACACCCGACTTCCTCCTATCCTGCATTTGCCCTCTACAAATTTTAACTTTAAATTCTTTTAACGTTTTCGGTAGGTTATTCATCATTCCCCTTGGTAACTCATTCCAATTCCTGACACCCTTACCTAAAAAAGAAAATCTTCCCACACCCTTGTGCCTGAAATCGAGTGCCAGCTTGTGGTCATGGTCATCTTTTCCCTTCCATGAACTACTTTTCATACCTACTGAAATATCTTTCCATGCCTCATTGCCAGTATACACCCTGTACACTCCCATTACCCTCCTCATCCTCCTCCTGTCTTGCAATGAATCCCATTCCAGCTCCTTTATCATATCTGTCGCTGAATGCATTCTGCAATAATTTCCAGAAACAAATCTTACTAGGATCCAAATTGATTTGCTGAAGTAATTTGCTGCTCAAACCGGTTTACAGATATCTTTTGAGAAAATGAAATTAATGACTAACATCAAGGATGTGCCACCGAAACTTCAAACCAAATATGGGGACATTAATCAAGTGGAAAAATTTAAGTACCTTGGTGAGATCATTATGAAAAACTGATTGGACAAAGAAGCTATTTGGGAAAGGATTCGCAAACTAGAAATAGCCTACCAAACTTTGCGAGAGGTCTACAATAAAAAATATCTTTCACAAAATACTAAAATACGTCATTATGAAACGGTTCTGAAACCAGTTGTTTTATATGCAGCTGAAACCTTGTTCCTGAATGCCTATAAAGGGCTTCTGGGAGAGAGAAAAATTATTAGAGAAATTCTGGGTTCCAACTTTAAGAATGGCGTCCATCAAAAGAGATTCAACAAAGTCTACAGCAAAATAGAGAAAATCACTGAAACAATCTGCAAAAGATGGGCTTGATTCTATGGCCACCTCAAACAGATGGAGGAGAACAGATTAACAAAAAAAATCTTATTTGATTCCAGACCCAAAACTGTAATGCCCTGGTTCGTAAATATTAAAGATGATCTTCATTTGAAGGGGCTATAAACAGAAGATGCTTTCAACAGAGATATATTTCGGAAGAAGTTAATGACAATTGGGACAAGCTGAGACGAACACTCCGATGGAAGATGCAGTACACTCTGGACAGAGGAGCGCAAACAGGCACATTCAAAACAAATGAAGGAGTTCTGGGCCCGAAAGAAGAAGAAACTCGCTGCCAAATGCACAAAGGCTTAACGTGGTCCTAGTTTGCCTCAACGAATAACTAAATAATAATATTAAAAAAACAAACAAATTAAAGTGCTTCAGTATTGGACAAAATCCCTACATCCTACCATAAAAGCTGGAATGGCCACTAGTCATCCATCAATGAATTCTTGTGAGAGTGTAAATGTCAATTCATGTCAGCACTTGTGCATGAGGCACGAGGCGAGGTGAGAGCGTAAATGCGGCATGAGATTTTCTACCCTTCGAACATTATTTTGCTGCCTTCATTGGTGCTACCTCAAGTGCCATCACCCAGATTGTCACCGACCGGGGCAGTAGTGTAACAAAAAAAAAAGAAGTTTGCTGCACCATAAATTGTCACCCTTCAAACATAATTTTCCTGCACAACTGAAGTTGCTTCCTGATGCAAGCACCCCATTTGTACCCCCTCCCCCCCTCCCTCCTTAGATCCAGTAAGAAAACATATATATTTGAATACATAATGAATCCCTCTATTGATATTAATCAAACTCAGTTATATAAATTGAATTTAAAGATCTTTTTTAAAAACTTTGAATTAATAAAATGTGAATAATTCTTATACCTCTCCTATCAAATGTATACTAGTCAGCCATTCAAATTCCTTTGGAGCTCATGCCGCTAAAACCAAATTCAACTGATTGATTTGTTCTACAACAAATTGCTGGTGAATGCAAATGAGATATTATTTAATATTAACTCAAACACTTTAATATAAAATGAAAATATAAGAGATAGTACAGAAAGCTAATTAAGGTAAGTTTTAACACAATTGAGAGAAATAAATGAAAAGCTACAAACCGTTATAGTATAATTTATCATCACAAAATAAGAAAATTCTGTTATTTATGGTGAAAAAATAAAATTGAATTCCAAAGTAATAATGATACTGGAAGTATATTAACAATACAGGGGCAAAAGTATTTTCCATACCCTAAAGATTATGTACATTTGGGCTGGTGTTTACAGGTATTTGGACACAATGGACAGATGCACATTAGCGAACTGCGTGCAGCACTTCTTGGTGCCCTGGGAGTCGTTCCTTCACCCCTGGCACAGCTAGAAGTTGGGGATGGAGAGCTCTCTTATGGTAAGCATTATATTACAAGTAATGTTGAAACAGGTGGGTAGTAAGGATGGTAGTGGTAGTAGTAAATATTGAAGGTGCTTCCGAACTCTCTTTTCTTCCTTAATGCTGACATGTCAGATCTGCAAATTCTGAAATGTGCATGGACAGCTAAACATTATCTTTCCAAGTATCTTGTACTTCTGTGGCATATGAATTTGAACACAACTGTAAATTTGAAATTCCAATCCCTGAAAACTAGTGCTCTTAGCAAAATCCAGCATAAATTTGTTGCTAACTATAGTGGATATTGTACAAAAAATCTTTATTTTAGGTTTGGAAAGTTTTAAACTTCCTTAAATTATTTTTAAATTTAAAGAATCCTGGCAATAGTCAACTTCTTAAATTAAAATTTTATTCTCTTACCCAGTACGTAGAACTATTCAAAGTTATAATACTGTGCAATTACCTTTCTAAACTTCTCACCTTTGACAGTTCTTCTTTACATGGGCTTACTTACTCCTTGCCTGGTAATGTCGAGTAATAATAATAATAAAAGGAACTTTCTCTTCAATTGGTGTCAATTCTGAGCTTTTTTTTTTTTTTTTTTTGAAAGGTTAGAAATTTGTTACAGATAGGATCACTGATCAGTAATAATATCTAAATTTCTGTCAGAAGATTGCACACAAGAGATTTAACCAGGTAATAAATTTAATAAAAAATATGATTATGTTACCGTCACAGATAATTCCTTAAAGCTTCTCAAATATTTCTGTAACAGTCCCTAAAAATCTTCTTTCAATAATAAGTAAGTTGTGCAATATTGGAATTAGCTGTTAGCAACAAATAAAGTTTCTAACAGTTTCTGTCAGTCACTTACATACCTACTGCAGCATTATGAAATAACCACCTAGTGAGGTGGGTGAATGGTAATGCTCTGGCCTCGCGTTCGGAGGATGCAGGTTCTAATCCTCGACCGGGCATCCAGATTTTGGTTTTCCATGGTTCCCCAAATTACTCCAGGCCATGACTGATTGCTTCCCATTCTTGATACCCAGTCTCTTCCCACCTCTAATGACCTCAATGAGGTGTAAAACCGTACGCAAAAAATAAAATTAAATAAACTTAATAAACTAGTTTCTTACCAACCTTGAAAAAAAGAAAGAAAGAAACCTAACTGAAACAACTGAAGTAAAATCCTCCTCTTCCACCCTGGTTCCGCTTGTATGTATAGACTCTGCCAAACTGATGAGTTCTGATGCAATATCATGCACTTTTGGCTAGTTGTCTTCCTGCTGAGGAATGGTGTCACAATATTTTCCCTTACGTGTAAATCCAAGCATTGCACTGTCAATCTTATGATAAAAGCCCAGAATAAGCTCTTAGATACACTCCATAAAGCCCTAGAGGTGTAGGGTTAGAAGAGGAACGCTCGAAGGAGATATACTTGGGAAGTTTTCAGGTGTGTACCCTCATCAACCTCTACAGATGTTTCATGCCCCTCTCACATGATTAATATGTTTCACAAAATATTGGGTAATTGTGTTAATTTTTTTTTCTTTTTGAATGGTTGCTTCCTTATTTGTAAGTGAGATGTTTACTTTGCCTATTTTATTTCGTTTTGATGTTAACTTAAAGCATTTTATTTTTTATTATTGTTGTCAGTGGAATGAAAGAAACTCTTAATTTCTAAGTGTAGCTTTAGAAGTTCAAAAAATATTGGTTTAGTAAATACTTGGAAACTAAATGCGTTAATATCAGACCAAAAAAAAAAAAAAAAGGGTTAAAGTATTGAATATAAGATTTTGTTGCATTTCGTCATGTTTCCTGTTGCATCTGTACTTTGTTTCAGTGATGGTTTATCAAAAAGGTTCATTAAATATCATGCTCATTAGGGAACATTGCTGTAGATTAGTTATCCTCACTTCTTTCATATATTTTTCCCAAATTATAAGAGAAAACAAAGTTACCTCAATATTTGAGCAGCAAAACAATTTTAATATTCTTCTTTGTACCAACACCAAACTACAGAATTGGACTTCATACTCATAAGTTTCAAGTTTTCCTTATAATGTTACTGTAGAAGGAGTTTGTAGATGTAATGCATTCAAACTTCTTTATGAACTTTCATTTGACTTCCATATATTTATAGAAGTTCTCAGCAAATGTTATTTAATTGATCCCTTAAGTAACTACTCCAAACTCAATACACTAACTGCCAGCCAAATACATTAATACACTAGCTTACAATAGAAACTTGAGAAAACATTCTCTAAGAATAAACAATCTGGTCTTTTGGCAATAAAATTTAAATTGCTCTAGCTTCATGGCATATAATAATAAGAATGAATAATAAATAATAATAGACATTCTGAACAGTATACCTCAAACAGTGAAATAATTGAAAGTAAATAAATGCATAAAATGTAATTACAGGGTGCGCCAGAGAAACTTACTTATTTGAAAAAATTCCCGCGCGGTGAGTTGGGTGGGTAGAGGGGCGAGAGGGGGCGCATCTGGAGGGGGAAGTTCCCAAGTTTGTTTCTCCCTCCAGTCAGTTGCCATCATGCTCTGGTCTAGAGAGCAGCGGGCCTTCACAGACGAGAGCTTCTTTTCTAACGGTCGCTCAATTGTTGCTACGCAACGTGCCTTCCGCGCTCACTTTGAAATTCCTCCTCACAGTCTCGTTCCTGGCCGTAATTCCATTCTGTCGTGGGTTAACTCATTTCGGGAGTGTGGAAGTGTCGCTAAACCCAAAAATGGACTTCAACGGACCATCAGAACTCCGGAAAATATCGAAAGAGTGAGGCAGTCAGTTGTGCGTTCTCCCCGGCGTTCGGCTCGCAAACACGCACCTGCTATGGGAATTTCTGACACCACTGTTCGACGAATTCTCCATGAAGACCTTCAATTTCATCCCTATAAATTTGCTGTTGTGCAAGAATTAACTGAACGTGATTTTGTTGCCCGTCAAAATGCAGGTGAAATGCTGATTGACAACCTGCCTGAAGACGCGGTCGTTTTTTTCAGTGACAAGGCTCACTTCCACATATCCGGCTGCGTCAACAAGCAAAACATGCGTTATTGGTGTGGTGTAAATCCACGTGAGCTTCACCAGAAGCCACTTAATTGTGAGCGAGTTACTGTCTGGTGTGCGATGTCGGTAATGGGAATAATTGGTCCTTATTTTTTTTTGAAGAAAACGAATGCGCAGTTACCGTGAATGGAGCTCATTACAGGAATATGATCGAGGATTTTTTTCTTCCAAGACTCGAAGAAATGAATGTTAGGAACGTGTGGTTTCAGCAAGATGGAGCCACAGCACACACAGCATGAGACTCAATGAAATTGTTGCGACAACATTTCCCCGACCGCCTCATCTCTCTCAGAGGCGATCTCCAATGGCCGGCACACTCTCCAGATTTGACTCTGTGCGATTTCTTCTTATGGGGTTATTTGAAATCCCTGGTTTATGTTGATCGACCACGGACCATAGCACACCTCAAGAACAACATTCGCGATGCCATTGCCAACATACCGATTGATATGCTTAAAGAGTGGATACGAATTTCAAAAATTGACTTCATCAGTGTATGCGCAATGGGGGTCGCCATTTATCCGATGTCATTTTCAAGACTGCATGAAAAAAAAATTGGGTTATTGTATTCTCAAATAAAAAAAATTTAAAACAATAACTGAAGTACTTTTGTTTTTATTGACCTTTCAAATAAGTAAGTTTCTCTGGCGCACCCTGTATATGTCATCGTACACCACTCAGTCTAATATCTTTGGCCATCTTGCCTTGGAAATTGACAAAAGCATCAAAAAATTATTATGTGAGCATTCCCAAATTTTAGTATGTTACTGAATAATTATTTTTAACATTTATGTCATTATACTATTTCTGAAATAAGTTATTATTTGGTGTAGTAATTTATCAAAGTAAATCTCATTAATTTTTTACTTTCTGATTAGATCTTTCAGTGTAGAAAATTGTTTTGAACTCTTGTTTGTTTGGCCATGTGATATTCTTCTGTAAAAAACTTTGTTCATGGGTTATTAACCAAGACTATTTGCTTCTTCCGACACTTGCCTATTAGCCATACTTTTGAATTATATATCTAATTTTTCCTTTTATATATTTAAATGAGAACCATTGTCATTATTTTAAAAACTCCCCATATTTTAGTATAAAAACCCTTTAATTACAAAGTACTAAAATCATATAGGATAGGAAAAAGCAATCTGTCACCCCAGAAGAAGGCAGGAAGATCAGATGAACACAAAAAGAATAAACACTACACAATTTTTCAGTTTGCAACTTTAATCATGTTATAGGTGAGACATATGGCAGGGGGAAGATGTGTACACATTCACACCTGCCATATGTCTCATCTCCGATACGATTAGAGTTGTAATCTGAAATACTGTATAGTGCGTCCCCCCCCCCCCCCTCTTGTGTTCGTCTGGCCCTCCTGCCTTCATCTGTGGTAAGCGAAGCGTTATTCCCCCCTATCCTGTCTTATTTTCGGTGCTTGATGGCAGTTTCACTGTCACCATTATCCAAAGTAATAAAATGTATTAAAATTTAGCTATTAGATATTTGACTTTGTTAATCAACACTATTATGTGTCCCTTTTCATTGAAAATATTTGAAATTCACTAAACATTACTGATATTATTATTCGTTGTTCCATTCCTTTTTGTTCACATTCAAAACTCACATCATTAGTGCCATTATTAATAAATTATGTAAAATTTATGTTTACACTAGCAGTTACCCGCGACTTCGTCCGCGTTGAAGAGTGTTGTAATATAAGATTTTCTTGAGAGGCCTGGTTGCTCAGTGGTTAGGGCGTCCAACTGAAGATGGAAAAGTCCCCAGCTTGAATCCCAGTCTCGGCGAGGATTTTCAAAGGTCCTTAGCTCGACCTTCACATCTGGCATAGGTTGTGTGACGTGAATTACGCCACAATGCTCACTTGGTTCTGATTCCGTGTTGAACTGTGGGTCCTCTATGTCCGGTAGGATTACTGGGTTACGTTAAGAGGCTACGAAATGGACTGATTGCGGAGACGTAAAGAAGCCTTGTCACCAGGTCAATACGACCATATAATTTATTTTAGAGCTATTTTTATTAGTAATAGTAGTAATAAATGTTGCAATAAAATAACAAAAATCTATTTATGTTCTACAGTTCATTGAATTTTTAAAACAGTAAAAATATTCTGTTTGTAAGGAGTATTTTCAGTTTAATATATCCGTATATACAATATTGAGGATTTGCCTCCTAGGTTTTGCCTATTTTCATAGCCCTAGTTTTCTTACATTTCTTTGAAAGATTTGAATTTCGTTTACCCAGCATCTCTTAAAATTACTTATTTCATCTCGCGAATAAAAATTAATATAGTTTTAATTAATGGAAGCTCAAAACGTCAAAATATTAGCAATACATTGATGGAATCGACTAAATATCAACAACAACAAAATACTAACATCCAAACAGCAAATAAAAACTTAAGTGGCCCAAGGACGTTCATTTCCGTTAGTAAAATTGCGATTTTAAAAATGAATATTTTGATTTGCATTGGATATCTGAAAAAAATCTTTAAAAAAAGAACTTAATTTTCTCTTTGAATATTGATTTTTTTTTGAGGATATATTGGTTCCATCAACAGAAATTTACATATTATAGTAGTAAGTATAATAGTAATTGATTCTTTTATCCAAAATGATCAGTGGTATTGTGGTAATGGTTTCTTAATCTTTGGAAACAACTGAATTGCCTGTAGACCAGTTTACTATATAGTGCATTCGTTTCGAACATTAATTCTGCGCTAAAATACAAATTTCAATGTTAAAGTAGTAATAGATTGTTTCTTCATAATTTGTTTTTCACTCTGCAAACAGAATTGAATGACAACCGGCGAATTACCACTCCGCTTGTCCGCCACTCCATTATCTGAATAAAACATTGATAAATTTCAAAAATTTACTTCGGGCAACGCCGCATGGTTCTGCTAAATCGTCCAAGCTTACTATAGATCTTTTGATACAATATCGGTACAAAGCGATACATGATGTCACTAAAATGGTGCTCATGAAAGAAGCTTAAATAACTAATAATGTTTCAGTTCTCATTTTGGCCCAGGCTGCGTTTTAAAATTACCGCTAGAAAATCAAAGCTTCTATCACTCGCACATTAATACATTCACTATATTGTATGTTAGTGACGTCATGAATAGCGAAATAAAATTGACTTATTATTAAAACAGTAAATTAAATATTGAATACATCTAAAACTACATTCAGCCGCATGAACTATGTCGTCAGCTTCATGACAGTTATTGAGGTAAAGTAATTAAAAAAATTATACTAAAATGCTTTTAACTTACAGTGTACAACGGAAAGTCCACAATTCTCTACGGTCGTTATTTTGCTGGTCAAATTTACATCGCGATAAAGTGACTTTTATTGCTCGTGATTTAGTAAGGTGTATAATGAAATTAATTATGATAGTAAATTATGATATAGAAAATTCTGTTACTACTCGAAATGTAGTTCCAGAGCATTTAATGTGCTGAGATGTGTTCGTATCGTTTGATTTTCTAGCAGCAATATTAGCAGAAATAGTGGTTTGGTTGAATTGCTGCCTGGACCAGAATGTTTTTGTTACAGCAGAAAGCAGAAGGAATTTAGTTATTATTAGTAATAAGTAAGCAGCTTTCATATGCTCCGTGCAAATGAGGTGTATAGTGTTGTAAACGACTTCCAGTGTTACTTCACGAAACAATAAGTTTATACATTAGCCCATTGAATACATTCGTTTTAAGTGTAGAATTCGATAGATTTTGCAGAAAATTGAACAGTAAGTAAAAAGCAGTACTATTTGTAGCTACAATTCTGAACGAAAAATAAAAAGGATTAGTTAAGTTTTAAATTTCGCCAAAAGTAATTTGTAATGCAGAGACTGTATAGTAACAAAAAAGAAACAGGAAATAAATTAAATCGAGATAGAATGGAATCCGTAACATTTTTATAAATACGACCTTTCGGGCACCGGCATTTTGCACTTTTAGTAAATCGGCTTTCGTGCTGGTATACTCACTCATAGCATTTTACGTTTTTCTTTCCAAGTTCTGATTTTTTACATTTTGTATGACGCATATATTAAGATCGAAATTATGGTGTAATATTTGATATGTCATACTATTTTATGTAAGCAAATGAAAACATCTCCTTGCGAATTTGACAACAGTACCTACCTTTTTTTTAAATTTAAGGTTAAGTACAAATTTATATTTCCTGCTTCCAAACTATTATTTGTCAAGTGCGTAGGTTTTATGGCTTTTAAACTAAACACAAACTTGCATATGTAAGAAGGTTCTGAAAAGTAGTGTTTGCGATTTACGTAAACAGCAAAGAGTAAACGTGGCACGGCTGTCTACGAAGTAGGAAACTCTTTGTTGTTTCCGAATTGATATTAATGGCAATTTCTAAAAGAACTATGCGTTTTTGCGGGATAAAATCTATCCTATAACACTTCGCACGCAATTAACTGACTTCATGCCAAATTTCATTTAAATATGTTGAGTTATTAAGGCGTGATTGACTGCAGACGTACATCCAAACACACATCCGAGCTTTCTTATTTTCTCATTTATAGATATATAGATTGTCAGCTTTATTTCACCTTCATTAAACAAAATATTTATTTATATTTAGTCTTTTGTACCAAAACTTTGTAGTTAAGAGTCTTTTAAGCTTAAAAATATTTTTATTACCTATTTGTCCACTATTTAATTGAATAAATCTCATTTCCTTATGTTTTCCAAATCGTATTGCCAGCATTCTCAAAGCCAACTGTTGGACACAACCTCTCTTGAATGACTTTTCTTAATAAATTTTCCCTCTAATAAATCATATATTAAAATGAAGGAAGAAACAAAGTGAAATGATGATGAAATATTGGATTGAACAGAAGGAAAAAAAACAACAACAAATGATGAAGAATTGAAATTGGAACATAGTCCAGCAACCCAAATTGGAAAGAAGAAGAAACTGATCTTCACCCTTAGAAGCTGTGCCAGTGTTATCTACCTGCTGCATCAACCCATTAGCATTTCTGCAACACTTGATATTGACTGAACTTTCCTTCTGTTTATGTCCCACTATAAAACTAAGTTTTTAGGGTTTAGACAGATAACTGAAGTCCTCATTATATTAGAATGCTATTGTAAGACGATGTTCACACCTACAATTCAGCACTAAGTTAAATAAATGAAACAGTTATCACTAAACACTTAAAAGATAAAAGAATTAAATGGAAGAATTATTTTCTAACACTCAGAATAAGCAATGTGAATGCCATTACTGTTCACACAAATGGAAGAATACTATCCACTTCTAGAGCAAGTGATACTCAAAGCAGACTACAAAGACATTCCATACAAGCACGATTCTAAGAGACACTCATGACCAAAATGTCTACCCAACTTTTTAAAACTACAAGCAACAAAGAACAATTAAATACCCTGCATAATATTATGACAAAGAGATTATAATCACTACTCTAATAGCTAACACAGTAAAAATGACACGAAGTTCTCACATGGCAACCACAGTGGCAAAATTTGTGCCAAACAGAATATAAGTTTACAAAACCAGATAGTAATTTTTGTCACCATTTTTAAAGTCCAACACAATTATTAATTGCAGATATTTGATACTTCACTTAATCTATAAGCTACTAAACAAGAAAGCAAAGAAGCAAGAGAATGTTTGCTAAAATCTCAAGGTATTTCTTCATAATTAGATTACATTAATTTAATTGCAATGGAGCACATACTCCAGTGGCAATCCCTTAGTCATCTAATTTTTTTAATGGAATTTGATTCACCGGTGATGACATTTGATGCAGTCAGACTTATACACATCAATCTGAGACACTTATTCAACACTTCTAATACTTTCCTGTTACCTGAAAGTTCTGTCTTCAGTTTAAATGGTTTTTGTTTATTTTGAATCTTTTTTTTTCTGGTAGTTCCATCGACGTTTAATTGTTTGGGAGCTAAATAAGTGCTTTCAATTATTATATGATAGTAAATGGGGCTAAGGCCTATATATTAGTAATAATTAATATGTGAAAAAATAATTTTACTTATAGTACTAATAAAGCACAGTAATATATAGATATTTAACTATTTAAAAAGAGTGTCAGCATATTTTCATGTTAACATGAAGATAATCTAAGGGCTAATTGGGCTCAACCATTCAAGGCAATGTATTAGAATACTATAAAATATAAAAATTGACAAAATCTAGCAATAATCACTTTTTATTAACTACTGTGTGTTTCTTACAATGTTCTGTTAATTTGCTTATCAATACAACATGGAATAATATTAAGCAGAAGGTAACATCTTAATGCAATTAAGTTTACAAGTGCAGTTGCCGCAATTTACTTTTAAAAATTTCACAGTAATTTTGGAAGGATAGCATTTAGTAAAGTTTCCTGTTTCAGAGGATTATCAGAGACTAGAGGGAGGCAGTGGTGACAACTGCAAGACTGACTGAAATGATGGACTGTACAAACCAACTGCATCTATTGTGATAAGGACATCAGTGCCAAAAAATATGGCAGCAGCTGAGAAATTTTAGTTTTATAAATGAAGGGCTTAGAGACGACTTAGATTTAATACAGTTTATATTCTCTTTGTCTGCACGTTTCCAATCTATTTGCCAATGTTCATGAACAGCAAAATCAGTCACCCGATAAGTAAAAATAGATTAAATTGCAATGGCAAAAAACTGTTTTAGTTAGCATCCATCTGTGCTGTCTGTGCCAATTTCCTCACAGATATGGTGAACAATGTCAGATATGTTCCTTATTTAATTGCAGCTATAGACAGTGTAGTAGATCAGTAACAAATTCATTTAATGAAAAAGATAAATCTCCAACATAGAAAAGACTAAATATTCCCATCTACCACCACTGATGCATGAAAACATATTTGCAGTTAGGTGGTAGACGTTCTGCATTTGAGAAGATCGAAAGTTTACATTGGTGGTTTTAGTTTTGGAAAACGTGCACAAAGCTTTTATTTACAAAAGTGGCACAGCAATGTGGCATGTGACACTTGGGACCAGCAAACATTAATAGAGCTTTTCTGCAGTCTTCCTTCATGTTGCTGAAGGTTTTCCTTCTGATTGTATTGTTTTTACCAAACCAGATATGTGAAGAGGAGTTGGAGGCAGTGTGCCTTTAAACAACACCAAATTTCTTCACAAGTTGTGTTTTTATTTATTACTATTGGCATGCATTCACAGACAGAATACGAGAAAATGTGTATATATATTTTTTTACATCTGAATCCATTAAGTAGTTGCTTAGAAAACTTAAACTCATTCACATTGTACAGTCATATACATAAATGTACAAACTTCATAACCATTTTATAAGTGTACCTATGTGTTGTAACTTAAATTGAATATAAGTGTATAACTATGGGTAACAATGAGATGTAAAAATCTTTAACTCATATTCTTTTTTAGAAAAAATATAAGGAGAACAAAGCTTTAAGATTTCTAATTAACTCTTAAAATACATTGATAATAATTTACCTCAAAATATTTGATTGTTTCCACAAACCCCTTTTCTCCTTTGATTTCACAATTTTCCACATCAGCTAGCCCAACAGTTTAGAATATATTTATTTCCTATTAAAAAAATTTGGCATAGTAAGCAACATATCTTACATTATTTTTTCCTACATTTTTTTTAGTGAAGTTAGTTGCGAGAATGTTTTGATAGTCACAGATAAATCTTTTTAATGTGAACCATTTATTTAACGAAATACATAATTTTCCACCTTTCTACTCTCTGCTTTCCCATTTCTAACGTCAGGTATGACCCTTCATCAGCCATTTTCACTGCAGTCATTCCATACCTCCTTGCAACCATCAAGTTATGATCACAATTCATAAATGACAGTTTTGTGTAAAGGTACAGAAGTGAAATACAATGAAATACATTCAGTTTCCACAGATCCCAATTTAAGAGACTAACTCTGCGGGGTGTGGAAATTTATGGGAAAATAATTACAGAACAAAATACGTATATACACCAGAACATACACTGTCAGAGAATAAAACACGCATTTGAAATAATTTCATCAATGGAGGAGGAGTTGTCAGATAAATATTCTTTTAATTTCTTCCTGAACTCTTATCTAATGCCAGACATTTAAGATTTGTAGAGTGCTTATTGAAGATATGTAACCCTGAATATTCAACCCCATTTTGAATAAATGGCTATGACTTGCAACCCTTGTGAAGGTCTTTTTACTTCACGTGCCATAATTGTGGATTTTACTCCTTGTTTCAAATGGATCATATGACGTGTGATAAAAAAAAAAAAATTTTTTTTAAAAAATTGCACCTGCTGTAACCTGTTTAACTAGTTGATTCTTTTTCTCTGTGTTGGTATCACTGGCAGTAACATACATGCTAATTTCCTGGTTGTTTGCTTTAAAAATGGAAATTAAGTGCCATGAATATTCTTAACATTTAAGAAGATCTTTGCCAATGATATGCCATGACCATGAGTTTATGAATGGAATAAACACTTTTGGAAAGACTGTGAAGGCATCAAAGATGACACAACACATCCATCAGTGATGAAAATTTGGAAAAAATTAAACAGATTGTACTTAATATTAGACGAATTACCATTAGACAGCTCGTGCAGTCAACGAAGACTGACAAACAAGTTTTGGGCAGATTTCATGAGGCAATATGGAAAAAAAAGACCCGTACATTGGAGAGAGAATTCGTGTATTTTGCACCTAGACAGTGCACTGCTTCACACCACTTTCCTTATCCAAAAGTTCTTGATGAATAGAACACTGCTGTGATACTGTGACCACCCTGTTTTCCAGATATGGCACCCTGCGACTTTTTTGTATTTACTGAATTCGAAAGGATACTCAAAGGACAATGTTTTCCAACAATACATGAAATATAGGCAAAATCACAGACCTAGCTTATGACCATACTTGGAGATGTTCCAACAGCATTTCTCAAACTCGAAACTATGTTGGCATTAGTGCGTATTATCATACGACGACTAGTTTGAAGGAAACTCGATAAAAATGCAAGATAAAGTAAATGTTTTCTGGAAAAAAAAATTCTTGTTACTTTATGATCACACCTTGTAATAGATTAATACAATAGACAATGAGTATTTATATTCAGCTGCCAATGATGAAACTCCTAATTTCTTGATCAAATCTCAGCGTGAAGTTCTACTGCTAATCCCACACTCAATTTTTATTACTCACTTCTGGGCTCGAATACTTTGTTTGAAAAAAATAGCATAAATTGTTCATATTTTGTAAAATTGGGTTTTTGCAGGGAAGACAACTATTTATATAAACTTAAAAAGCAAAATATTATCTAAATATGAAATTTCATCCAAATCATTAATGTCGTTTCTGAGATCCAAAAAATAAATATATTATATACAAGAATTGCTCGTTTAAAGATATAAGATTTCATGGTTCACCCTGTCAAAAGTCCTTGAAAGATCAAGTGCTACACTATGAATTAGTCCTCCCTTTTCCATTTGATCAAAAATATCTTGCATATAGCCTACTAACTGATATTTGCATGTTGCCTAAACCCATGTTGTCAATTTGAAAATTATTCATGTTCCTCACATACAATTCTGATATGGTTGCATATAATTCTCTTCATTAATTTACCTGCCACTGATGTTAAACTGATTGGCCCATATTTAATTTAATTTAACTGCAATTGCTCTGGTGGAAATTTCCCTACACACCCATCTTCCCCCTATCCTGCACCCACCTACATTTACCCTCTACAAATTTTATCTTTAAATTCTTTCAAAGTTTTCGGTAAATTATTCATCGTTTCTCTTGGTAACTCATTCCAATCCCTGATACCCTTACCTAAAAAAGAGAATCTTCCCACACCCTTGTGCCTGAAATCGAGTGCCAGCTTGTGGTCATGGTCATCGTTTCCCTTCCATGCACTACATTTCATATCTATTGCAATATCTTTCCATGCCTCATCGCCTAACCCATTTGTCACCCCTCCTTTATCTAACAGTACTACTGTCACTGGTAAGCAGCAAGTACTAGACTTTTAAGATAATGTATAATGTCACATCCTGCTATCTTTAAGACATCCACAGTAATTTTATGTACACCAACATATTTATTCTTTTTCAGCTTTCTTAATTCCTTCTCTATATCTCCTGGAGGAATTTCAAATTTTTTAGTCTGTTTATTCCTAATTTTGGGACTAAGCTCATTCTCCTATTTACATACTCCCATTCCTAAATCATAGTCTTTAATGGTCTCACTAAACCATTTACTTATTCTCTGCATTTTCCAAATCCTCAATAACTTCTTCTCCATCCTTATCTATAATAATCTCAACACCATCACTTCTCCTTAGTTTTCTAACATAGCTGCAGAAAATTCTAGATGTATCTGTCAGTTGTCTTACTGCACCAATAATATTCTTCATAAACAGATTTCTGTGCTATTAGTTATTCCTTATATGGTCATTTCTAGTATTCCTTGCTGCCTTGCTGTTTTGCTGTTTTGTAACTGTTACATTTTTCACCTTTCCTTTTTTCCACCCACAGTTGCTCTCACTATTTTTTTCAAATTATTCATCATTTTCCTCAGTAATCTATTCCAATCACTGCTTCCTTACCAGCAAAACAAAATCTTCTTACACCCTTATGCGATCTTGTGGTCTTGGTCATTTCTTCTCTTCCAGTTGCCTCTCCAAATTCTGCCACAAATATATTTCCATGCTTCATCACCAATATACTCCTTGTACACTCCCACCCTCCTACTACCCTGCAATGAATCCCATTCCAGCTGCTTTATCATTTCAGATACTGATCATGTTCTGCAGTAATTTCCTAGGACAAATCTAGCATCCCTTCTTTGTACCCCCTTGAACCCTTGTATTTGAGAACCAAAATGTGGGCCACATACTACACCACCTTATTCAAGCAATGGTATGACTAATGTTTTATTACTCAACAATTCCGTTACTTCTCTGGTGCATCCTCTGATCTCTCTTTCCAAGGGATGAAGGATTTTGAAACCTTTTTCCTACTACCTGTCCACAGGGCCGGCGCTAGGAATTTTGGGCCCGGGGTAAAATGGGCGACCTTTTTTTTTTTTTTTTTTTTTTTTTTTTTTTTAAGCTCTACAAAATGGCCAGGCGCCAATGGGCGTAATATTGGCTTCATGGCCTGAGGGCCCCTATAGTCGGTGATCGGGCCCCCCATTAGCCCGCGGGGCCCGGGTACTTTTGACCCGCTTACCCCCCCCTAACGCCGGCCCTGCCTGTCCAAGATAGTCAGCCCAGTTAAGTTTGTTATCAAATGTTATGCCAAGGTATATATGTCTCAAGACTTCAATAAGCAATTCTTTTCCCACTTCATAATCATAATCAACCTTTAGCTTTTAATCTGTGTACCTAATAAGATGAATCTTCTTTGCATTCTTTCTTTATCTCACATAGATTCACCCAGCTAGATACCCTGTCCAGTTCACCCTGCAGCTGTTTATAGGCTTCCACCTTTATGATCCTGCTATATAACATTGTCATCTGAACAAACAATCTAATTTAGGATATTAAACCATCAACACAAACATTCATTAGAATAACAAACAGGAATGGTCCCAACATGCTACCCAATGCGACTCCCATGTTCACTTCAATTTCTTTTGATACTTCATTTCTTACTCTAACTTTTTGTTATCTATCTTATAAAAATGTCAGTATCCAGCAAATCACTTTTTCAACTACTACAAAAGTTTTTAACTCTTTTACCACCATTTTATGGCTCACTCTGTCAATTAATAGGAAGAAAAAGGTTCTGCTGTAAGGTAGCAGCCATGGGAAATGTGTAGGCCCTCTTCTGCAGGATCAGTTAGGCACAGGTAACCGGGTCACAAGTTTTTTCAAACCTAGTACAACATCAGTTAAAATAATAGAGCATATAGGTTCACTTTGTAGGAGTTTAACTAAGATGATAGAGTAGTGATAGTGAGAGGTACAGAGAATAGTATTAATAGAAATATTACTTTAGTATAGAGAGGAAGGGATTTTGGAATTAATAAAGAACATCTATGAGAAGTGTGAGAATTATGTGCGCATAGACAGTAAACATTCAGAATGGTTTCACATGGAAAGAGGAGTAAGACAAGGGAGTGTGTTGTCACCTGTCCTATTTAATGTAGTATTAGATGTAATAATAGCTGACGTCCAGGACACAGAGATCCAACAGAGCTGAAGGTGATAGCATATGCTGATGACATAATAATATGGGAGGAGACAGAACAGGATCTGGAAAGAGAATTACAGAAATGGTGAAATGCAATGGGTAAACATGGCCTGGAGATTAGTGCGGAAAAGACCAAAATAATGAAGATAACAAGAAAAACTGGTCCTTTGAAGGATGTCTTACTCGACAGCAAGAAATCAGAATGGGTAGAATCATTTGTGTATCTGGAAAGCAAGGTAACTACCAATGGAAAGATGGAGGAAGAAATAAGCCACAGAGAATGGAAGAGCAGATATTTGTATCAGCAGATAAAGGATCTGGAATATACGGAAGGATGCCAAAATTCTGCTCTATAAAGTATATTACCAGCCCATACTGACTTAGAGTTCTGAAACATTGACTTGGACAAAAAGAGATATTAGCAAATTGCAGGCAGCTGAGATGAGGTTTCTGGTAGGGATAGAGAATGTCACGAGGAAATACAAAATTAGAAATGAAAACATCAGGGAAAGACTACAAGTGGAAGCATTAAAACAGATGTTAAGGAGGAAAAGACTACAGTGGTTGGGACATGTTATGAAGATGGAGGAGGAGAGGATGCCGAAAGTAGCACTGCTGAACAGCGGGAAGGGAAGTAGACCAGTTGGAAGACCTCGGGCAAGATGGATGGACCAGTGAAGAAAGATGTAGAGGCTAAGGAGTCATTTGGAGGAAAGTGATGGAGGAAAAACCTTGGAAAGACCGCCAGACTTGGAAGAGGATGTACAGGATGACCCGCAAAAGTGGAAACGTATGAGGATGATGATGATAGAGAGGAAGGTGGTGAAGTAGTTGTAGCATACCAGAGTTGAGCTCATGTAGGTCCTAAAAGCAATGACCGGTCACAGTTAAACCACTCTGCAAGTTGGATAAATGTGGAAACAAAGGTGCTACTTGGTAGAGGCATTAGTTCTGTCTTGGTGAATGTGCCTGTGAACACCATTGGTAGGTGGGGTTCCACTATGATTGGCCTACAACTGAATAGAAGGGGCAAGGGTTTCCCCCCCCCCTCTCAGTTATTATCTAAAGCTGTAATGCTTCCAGTGATGATAGGGTGAGGACTGTGCCTTTTGTAGATTAAAGGGTTGTTGGTGAGGGAATGGATATAGATTATCAAAGTGATACTGACTGTAGATCCACATATGGTAAAAATCACAAATGCTAAAGAAATAGATAAATCTGGCTGGGGAAAACCTGGGAAGGAGAAGGTAATATTGAAAATATCACATATTTAGTAATAATGGCATTACTGCTGAACTGTAAGAGTATAATGAACAAAATAATATACAAACTTAGTAGAGACACACAAACAACAAGTATTATAGGGATAGAGCCGTGGTTAAAAGAAGTACTAGACAATAAGTTTTTTCCTTAGGATTACAGATGTACCATGGATATAGAGTATCAGTTGGTGGAGGAGTATTCGTACAGGTTAGCAAAAACTATTACAGTTCACTGGTGTTCATTGATCATGAACATTAGTTACTTGGGTAAATTTCTGGGGTACGTAACAAAAAAGAAAAAAAATCAGGTTGTTGATTGCTTACTGTAGTGTAAGAATGACATGAAATGAGACTCTCGGGAGAAATTAAATTCATACTCACAGTTCAAAGTCAGAATAGAATGGTCATTATTGGTGGGGATTTAAATTTACCCAGGAAATAAGATTAATAACACACGGGAAGAGAGATTTGTGAATACCTTAATAAGGGAATGAAGGTTACACAAGTGTTAAAGCTGAACCCTAGAGGACAAAACAGGTTTAATGTCTTCTACTAAAGCCCAATGATAACCTTGTGGGGTGTCAAGTAACAGAAGGAATAAGTGCTCTTGAAACAGTTCTGATGGTTATTAGAAGATTCAGTAAACCATTAGCCAAAGTCAAAGAGTTAAATAGGTACAAGTATAAAAAGGCACAGATTTCGAATGTGAATAGATATTTCAGGGAAAGTTTCAGAAGATGAAACAATGGCACAAGTAGAGTAGAGTCAATATTTTTTTCAAAACAGGAAAATGCTGAGATTTTAAGTAACTGATTTAGTGAGACCATTAGGGACAATCGGAAATTGGAGGGTGTAAATTGGAGAACAAGCTTAAAAACACAATTGGAAATGAGCAGACTAAAAAATTTGAAATACAAACTGAGGATATCATAAAGGGAAAAAGCTGGAAAAACATGTAGGGGTTAGTGTAGATAATATTAATGTGGATGTCTTAAGGATAGCAGGAAGTGAATTGTACATTATCTTGAAATGTTATTTAAATTGAATATGGGTAACAGAAAGGAAAGAAATGCCACGAGGAAATATTTACATGAAAAAGAAAGGTAAAATACACCCAACACTCACCAAAGTTAAAGGGAGGAGGGCAGCAGCAACACAAAACGACACACAACCAAAGAAAATACAGTATTTCTGGTGAAAACCCATTTTTCAAGTTAACAGACTTGTGCAAGACTTGTGTTCGACGCAGCCACTCTAAATTGAATCTGGGTACTTGCTGCTTACCAGAGGACTGTAAAAGTGCAATAATAGTAGTGGTACAAAAAGGAGGCATGATAAATAGTCAACACTTATAGGCCAATGAGTTTAACATCAGCGGTAGCTAAATTAATGAAAATATTGATATGCAACCACATTAGATATATATGTGAGGAGTGTAAGTGGTTTTCAAGTCAGCAAAATGGTTTTAGGCAAGGATATTCATGTGAATCTCAGTTAGTTGGATATATGCAAGGTATTTCGGATGAAATGGACAAGGGAGGCCAAATTTTTATTGTTGCAATAGACCTTAAATTTAATTTAATTATATTTGATTGCAATGGACCGCATGCTCTGGTGTCAATTTCCCTATGCACCCATTTTACACCTTTCCTGCACCCACCACATTTGCCCTCTACAAATTTCAACTTTACACTCTTTCACCATTTTTAATAAATTATTCATAATTTCCCTTGGTAACTTATTCCAATCCCTGTCCCCTTTACCTAAAAAAGAGCATTTTCTCACACCCTTGTGCCTGATATCAAGTGCCAGCTTGTGGTCATGGTCATCTTTTCCCTTCTGTGCATTTTAATCCTTACACCAATACACCTTTCAAATGCCTTTGACAGAGTGAGCCATAAGATTGTATTAAATGAGGTAAAAAGTATAGGAGTGAGTGATTTGCTGGGTGAAATAATTCTTAAAAGGTAGAAAGCAAGAAATTAGGGTAGGAAAAGTAGTATCAAAAGAAGTGGCGCTTCTATTTACACTTATATTGATACTGCATTTCCCACCTAAACTTTTTACTTTATAACTTTTATGAACTCTTCTACCCAGCATATCACGTTTTCATCCACTCCAATAGTATCTACCTTATTTACATGATTTTATGATTCACTCAAAATACTTTGATAGATGTAGCGTTATACTATCAATTTTGCTTCCCGTGTCCATCTTGCATATAGCCCACTAACATTGAGATTCAGATAAATATTCTTGCCTAAAGTAATTTGCCTAATTTTCTCAGACACTTTCCAATGTGGTTGAACATCAATCTCTTCATAAATGTCAAACTGACTGGCCTGTAATTATCAGCTCAATTTATAATAATGTGAATGTAATTACGTCGGTTGTTATAATCTAAGGCAACTTAAAGTCACCTTCTAGTATTATTGCATGATACTAAATTGCCAAGTTATATTATTTACACTTTTTTAACTGCTATATCGGCATCAGGTGGATGTTAGCAGGTGCGAATCTCAAATTTAGTCCTGGCTATGTTAAGTTTAATGTGTTTAAGTTTGATTGTAATTTAGCATAATTCGTGAAATATTGCATTGTTGTAAGAATACTTGTACTATAAATGACTGAAAGCAGTTCTATAAAGCTCAGTAAGATAAACTTCCAAAATAGATGTTTTTATGATGAGAACGTATTTTGTTTTAAATTCTGATTTAAGGACGCTGAGGTCAGAAGAGTGAAAGAAAGCTGCAAGCTTATTAAGTGATAGATATTTAAATTATTAAATTTTTTACACTTTTAGTACATTAGCTAGGTATTAGATAAATCTAATGTGAATCAAGGGACACGCCGGAGTAACCAACAATGAAATTGTTGATAATGGTAATATGCAAGGATTTCAAATACAGCTCTAGTATATTATCGGAGTTTGCAGTAAGGTATACATCTTGGAATGGGGTGATGACTAATTTTAGTAAGTTAATCAATCACAAACAAATAACTTTCCAGAAATCGCCATTCAATGCATCATTTTTGACGGGCTTTGAAACTAATAAAATAATAAAGTAACAGAAAAGGATTTAACGGAAGTTCTTGACTGATGTGGAGACCATTAGACATATTAGGAATGAAATCTCTTGCATATATTTTAAAGTAGTTCACTGTATATCACTAAATTTTCCAGTCATTTATTTTTATCTTCAGAAATTGTTGAGGTACGAATTTTTTTATTTGATTACAACTTCATTTACAAACTTTTATTGCATGAAAAACATTTAAATCAAATCAGGGACCATACAAAATGGTATCATATTTTCCCGAATATAGTGTTAATACAAGTATGTAAATGAAGTTGAAATAAAATTTAAAAAAATCATGCTCAACAATTTCTGAAGATAAAAATTGTTAAAAATATTTAATACTGCAGGAATTTGAAAATGGGTTGGAAAATTGAGGAGCGGTGTCATAACATAGCGTGCATTGGGGCTATGCAACATTTCAATATGAACTTGATCATGATGGTTGGTACCTTTATGGATGCTTGCATAGGTTCTTTATATGGTCGCCAATCCCCCATTATTACCCCAAGAGATAAAGGTTCATGGATTAAAACGGTTCTTCCATAAACAAAGTTTATATTCTTGAATTTTACGTAGTACAAGTTGAGGTACCAGAATGATAAGGCCTCAGAACTATAATCTCCTTGATTTAGATGGCAGGTTGACATCACTCACACACACTGATTGGCAATCTTTCAGAAAATTCCCCAAAATTCGAAAGATCATCCTATGGCATCCCGGACTAGCGTCAGAGTCCACTGTCCTGACCGTTAATGTAAAGTTTATAACAACTTGACATTTTCCCCATTTAGTGGTGAACTACTAAAATATCTTTAAAGTCCACAGCCTCGTAGTTCGCTGCCCCTCACATGGCTGTTCTCGCCTCGACCGCCCACTTGAAAAACTATTTGAAAACTATCCTTGACTCCTTGCGCTGGTCTGCTATACCTATAGGCTAGGCTTATCTATTGCTGAATCACCATGGAACACCAGTGTATTCCCACAGGGAGACACTATTCTTTAGTCAATTAGAAAAAGCCCCCACTCCTGTGGAACACTAATTTTACTCGGATTTTCCCGAAATTTTACTATGTTATAGTTTAAATTATTCCGAATCTTTTTGGACATGACAACTTTTCTCATAATTATTCTCATTTAAGAGCTATTAATTTCTGAAAGTCGCACATGGGGATGCTATCATATGTCAACACTAAAACTTCGTTTTTCTTACATTAAACATCAAGTTACCTCTGAACTGTTATATGTTCGTTACTAACTGAATTTTTATCTTTCTAGCTCTCTTTTCTAAAAATATCGAATTATTTTGATTTAAAATATCTCCTCATATAAATTTTAAAAGCACATGAAAATCGCCTTAAAGTGATTGTCATTCTCTGCTTTCTTAGTGGAAATGAATGCAACAAAATTCATCATGACTGAAAAACAACCTTATTTGAATATTATGTCTTCTACAAAAATGTTTTAGAATTGATTTAAAAAGTGCTTTCTTGTCAAGAAAATCATTATAGAAGTTCTTTAGTATATAACTACGAGGTGTGTACAAAAAGAAACCGAACTAATTAAATAGCGCACCAACGGCTGCAGATAAAATTCTCTGCACACTTCCGTGCACATCTCTCAGCAAGAGATTGCGTCTTGTCGCACTACGGTTGCTGCATTAGTTTACGAGTGACAGCCAGTTGAGTGAGGTCATGCGCAGAGTGCTCGTCGGATTTGTGAAAAAGCGCGAATAAAGGAATTGGAGGAACAACGCGTCTGTGTGAAATTTTGTGTTAAACTTGGGAAAACTTTTACCAAGACACTTCAAATGCTTAAACAAGCATACGGGGATGACTGCATGAGCCCAATACAGTGCTATGAATGGTTTAAGCGCTTTAAGGAAGGCAGGAGTTCGGTTACCGACGATCCAAAATCTGGTCGACCCTCCTCATCAACAGACGACCACCATGTTGAGAGGGTTCGCACTGTGATTCGTGAAAATCGCCGTTTGACTGTCCGTGAGGTTGCTGAAGAAGTTGGGATAAGTGTAGGCTCTTGCAATCACATCCAGAGAGAAAACTTGGAATGCATCGTGTCAGTGCAAAACTGGTGCCGCGCTTGTTGACGGACGAGCAGAAGGAGAATCGAGCTAGGATCTCTAAGGAGTTGCTTGAAAAAGCAAATGAGGATGAAATCTTCCTCAAGAACATCATTAAATGCGATGAAACATGGATTTATGGGTACGATGTGGAAACGAAGAGGCAGTCCTCAGAATGGGTGAGGAAAGGATCTCCTCGACCAAAGAAAGCACGGATGAGTCGGTTGAACATCAAGGTGATGATGTTCGTGTTTTTTGATTGCAAAGGAGTTGTGCACCACCACTTGGTCAAGTGGTAAACAAGGAAGTCTACCAGGAAATTCTGACACGATTGAGAGATGCTGTGCGTAGGAAAAGGTCTGAACCGTGGGAGAATCAGTCGTGGATGTTGCACCATGACAACGCACCCGCTCACGCATCGATGTTTGTCACAAATTATCAGGCAAAACGCAGCACTCCCGTTGTGCCTTAGCCACCCTATTCTCCAGACTTGACTCCGGCAGACTTTTTTCACTTCCCAAAACTGAAAAACACTATGAAAGGACGTCGTTTCGAGACCATAGAAGAAATTCAAGACAATGCGATGAGAGAACTGCGTGCCATCGGAGAAAATTCATTCCAGGAGGCGTTCCAAAACTTTAAAAAAACGTTGGCGACGGTGTATTGATAGTGAAGGACAGTACATTGAAGGGGACAGTGTGTAAAAGTTAGTACGATGAGCAATAAAGAAATTACAGCAGAAGTTCGGTTTCTTTTTGTACACACCTCGTATATGAGATTTACTCCCTTCTAAATGGTTTTAGCAAGATAAGGGACATATAACCAGGTTATGTTCTGAGATGAAAAGTGCTTTACCATTGAACGTGATTATAAAATTTATTCGGCACGCATTATATGTAACTCGTGGAGAGTTACATATAATGCAAGAGGTGAGTTACTCACCTCTTGCTGAATGGTTTAGGTGAGATAATAGATATATTGACATGCCTTCAGTGTTGATGGAGACAATCTTTAACTGTGGCCCTGACAAGGGCTCGCTTATTGATGTTTCTGATGTGAAAGGTTTGGCCAGCATTAGATCTCTACAAGAAACAACTTACTGCGCAAATTAGTTGGATCACAGTGGGGCAGTCAAACACAAACTATACGTACATCGGCAATGGCCCTTTGTAACTCTGTTGCAGAATATGCATGCCCAATTTGGTACTCATCATCTCATACCAAACAGGTGGATGTAGCCCTCAATAACACCTGTACGCTAGTGACAGGTTGTTTAAAACCTACCCCAGTTGATAGGCTTTACCAGCTTTCGGGCATTGCACCACCCAGTATCTGGAGAGAAGTGGCTGCGAACAAGGAGAGGATCAAAGTAGAACGAGAAAGCGCTCATCCACTGCACGGCCATATACCACCAGCCCAGAGATTCAAATCCAGGAAAAGCTTTCTCAGAACATCACGGGAACTAATTGGGTCACCTGAAAAGGCAAGAGTACAGTTATGGAAAATGAGGGTTCCCAACATCTCGGGACCACTGAAAGTTGCAGAGCGCTTGCCACCTGGCGATGAAGAAGACTGGAACGTCTGGCGGTCCTTAAATCGATTGCAAACAGGAGTGGGCAGGTCCAAGGAAAACCTAATGAGATGGGGTTATACTGATACTACCAGTATTAAGTGCGAATGTGGTGAAGACCAAACTATGAATCATATGCTCGAGTGCCCTATGTGCCCATCATCCTGCAACAACAAAGACCTGTTTCAAGCAACACACAATGCGATCGAGGTTGCGAAGTACTGGGCTAAGTGTGTTTAAAGTTGTTGATTTGAACAATGTATTTAACTGTGTATTTTGATGTTTTTGATACGAGAATAATAATAGATATATAACAGCAGGCACCTTACCATCTACCCCACGCTCTCCCTTGACACATAAACATTCAAGGTACGTACATTTCAACCTATATGCAGAAGGTTGAAATTCGTTCTTAACATGTCTGATGGTCTTATTTGTGAGATTCATCCTTGCTTTGGATTAAGTTTGAATAGGAAATGATTTAAAAAATACACCTATGAAACTTTTGTAAACAACATTATGATTATAGTTTGAATAGGTAACGAATTGTTAGATATTTTAACAAATGTAACATAACTACATTAAAATGGTCTTCACAAGATATAAACAATTAGTTGAAGATTATTTATCTCTTCTCATATCTTTATACCACTTTTTCTTACATTCACATCTTGTGGAACATTAAAACACTTTATCAGGTGAATTTCTTGTCATATTTTTGCACATAGGTACAACACAGTATTCGTAATATGGATTTCCACATCCTTCCATGTCAGAATTAATTTAAAAACATAAAACGTTCTATATACGACACTGCAGTTTGCAAGAAGTTAATGTAGTAGTGAATAGTGATGTCAGTGGCAGCATTCAAATCGCTGAAATTGGATTGCAGCTTTAAAACATTTATTTCGATGTTAAATTATAATATTTTCATCAATGTTATTTTTTTACAGTTATTTAACAATGTAAATAATTGATTAAAAATATAAAAACAACACATGTATATATATCCCATTTCCAACATACATGCCCACGTGCATAAAGACAATGACACACAATTCACTTCCCTTGGACACTTACATCAAACTACCATTATTCAGTCACCTACCAGAATGTGTCAGTACTCACTCACACATCCGGATCCTTACCAACCAACAAACACACAGGCAGACATCTACCAAGTCTTGCTAACTTGCCACAACATAAAGACACCCACTACATATTTTATTCGAGTTATTGAACAAATAGAGGCTCACTCTCAAATATCAACACACTGCCACAGACAGGCATTCACCACCACTTCCCAAACCAGACACCAACAGCTACGTCAACAGCCACTGACAAACACTCAAGCCAGATTCTCGCTTGTCTACATACCCACACATTCAAATGTCATGCATGTAACCACACAGGTACAGTGACCTCACTCACTCACACAGACATACACTCAAGGACATGTGCCAAATCACACAAATACCCACACACTAACACTCAACAAAATGTCTGTGAAAGCAGTAGCATTCTTTCCAGTGTGTTGATGTCAGAGGATGTGTGATATGTAAATGAGACTTCAGAAGTATGTTGCTGAATATCAGTGGTTTGGCATTTTGTCAACTGTTGGTGGATGTCTTTAATTTAATTTAATTGCAATGGAGCACAGGCTCCGGTGGCAATATCCCTACACACCCATCTTCCCCCTATCCTGCACCTACCTACATTTGCCCTCTACAAATTTTATCTTTAAATTATTTCAAAGTTTTCGGTAAATTATTCATCATTTCTCTTGGTAACTCATTCCAATCCCTGACACCCTTACCTAAAAAACAGAATCTTCCTACACCCTTGTGCCTGAAATCGAGTGCCAGCTTGTGGTCATGGTCATCGTCATCTTTTCCCTTCCATGTACTACTTTTCATACCTATTGCAATATCTTTCCATGCCTCATCGCCAGTATATGCCCTGTACAATCCCATGACCCTCCTCATTCTCCTCCTGTCTTGCAATGAATCCCATTCCAGCTCCTTTATCATATCCGTCACTGATTGCATTCTGCGATAATTTCCACAAACAAATCTAGCAGCCCTATTTTGCACCTTCTCCAACTCCTGTATTTGATACGTAAAATGAGGGTCCCATACTACATTACCATATTCGAGCAATGGTCTGACCAAACTTTTGTAACCCAATTCATTGACTTCTCTCGTACATCCCCTCATCACTCTCTCCAACAAGTGCAGCTTTCTTATTTCCTTCATGATTTCCTCAGGATGGATATCAAATTTTTTACTATCTTCATTTCTCAGTGTGTTGTTAAGCTAGTTCCCCGAATTATACCCTCCTGTTTCTGATTCATTGTCCCTAATGCTTTCACTGAACCAGTTACTTAAAATCTCTGCCTTTTTCAAATCGTCAGTAACTTCTTCTTCATCCTTATCTATAAGTGTCTCTACACCCTCCCTTCCCCTCAGTTTCCTGATATAGCCATAGAAATTTCTAGATGCATCAGTCAATGGTCCTCCTGCACTGACAATACTCTTCATAAACCCATCTTTAGCCATTTTCTTTGCTGTTATTAAGTCCTTGTTTAGTTGTTTTAAATATTCCCTACTACCCTGCTGTCTCTTAACTCTGTTATGTTCTTTTCTTACCAACCTCTGTAACCTCCTCACTTCCCTATTACAGTACATAGGTTCTCTACTTCTCTTTATTTTCTGCTTTGGAATAAATTTTTCTTCCCCCTTTCTTATTATCTCCTTGAACTCTTCCCACCTTCACTCTACTGTACCTGAGCCTTCCTTCCATTTGCTGAATTGTTCTCTGAAATATCTCTTCAAATTTGAAACCTGTGCCTTTTTATAATTGTACCTATTTCCCCCTTCAATTTTGGCTGCTGGTTTACTGAATCCTCTAATATCCATCAGAACTGCTTCATGATCACTTATTCCTTCAGTTACTTGATACCTCAAAAGGTTTTCATCGGGCTTAATTAGAAATATATCCAAAATATTTTGTCCCCTAGTGTTTTGCTCAACCACTTGTGTAAATCCTCCTTCCCTTATTAAGATATTTGCAAATCTTTGTTCCCTTGTGTTATTTATCTTATTCCCTTCCCAGTTTACACCTGGTAAATTTAAATCCCCGCCGATGATGATCATTCTATTCTCACCTCTGAAATCTGAGTATGAATTAAATTTCTCCCCAAGAGCCTCATCCTCTTCTGTCATTCTTCCGCTGCGGTAAACAGCCAACACTCTGATTTTTTCTCTTTTATTACCCCAGAAATCTACCCCAAGTAACTCATGGTCTTGATCTATGAACGCCAGTGAACTGTGGTAGTTTTTGCTAACTAGTATAAGGACTCCTCCACCAATTGCTCCTCTATCTCTGCGGTACACTCTGTAACCATCAGGAAAAACCTCACTGTCTACTACTTCTTCTTTTAACCAACTCTCTACCCCAAATATTACTTGTGGTTCGTGTATCTCTATTAAGTTTACAATTCAATTACTTTGTTCATTATACTTCTACAGTTTACCATTAACACCCTTATTACCGGCTTTATATTTTCAGCATTTATCTCCTCTTTCCCAGATTTACCCCAGCCAGTTATTGTTTCAGCAACTTCATTTATTTCCTTAACATCTATGATCATTCTCGTCGTGGATCTACAATCAGTATCACTTTGATCATCTATTTCCATCCCTTCACCAGCAGCCCCTAACCTAAAAAAGGCACAGTCCTGACCCCATCTTCACTGGAAACAGGCTCCCTCACTGCTTTAGCTAACAACTCAGAACCCTTTTTTTCCTATTCTTGCCCTGCACGCCCTTATTCCTAAAGGTCTGCTGCATCTTACCTACTCCTACTCCTACATCTACATGAGGCTCTTCTCCTCCTGACTCTGGCAACAGGTCAAACCTATTTTTTCCCACAATTACTGAAGTGTCTGGCTTGTTCATCCTGTTAACCATGATTCTCCTACGACCTGTTACCAGCTCTCACCCATCCGTATCAACTTCCTCCAACCCACTATCTCTACTTTCTGCCTCTACAGCTTGAGCCTCGACAAGCTCAGCCCCCACAGGCTGTGCCTGTGCTGTCTGAGCCTCCACAGGCTGAACCTCCACAGGCGAGGCCACCACAGACCACGCCTGCAGAGGCTGAGCCTCAACAGGACGACCCTCAAGAACCCTGATCTTTTCACGCAACTCCCTAATCGTTTCGCCCATCTCCCACATCCTATCATCCCTAAGAAACAGTGAACAAAACCATGGGAGAGCCTCATTTATTTCCCCCGTTTCCTCTTCCCCACATGCCCAGTGAAACCACTTCTTACACCAACTACAACCCTTCCCCTTCGCAACGTACCTACGACAGGCATCACAGTTTCCAGTCATGATTTTCCCAAATACTTCAACCATCTTCTCAACAAACCTTAAATTTATTTGATAAAGTAGTCTTATAAAGTTTATACTATATTTTTTAACGTTTTTTACTAAATATGATAGGCGCTATACTCGACTAACTGTTGAATTGTTATATATATTTAATTTGATTTAAGTTTTATGAAAAACGACTATGTAATTAAACTACTTAAGAACCAATGAATAAAACTTAAGCTAATGGATTTCCAAACAAACTTAAGATGGTAGGTCGATACTATTTAGTGCTAATGTGGATAACAACTATTTTGTTACTTATGAAAGTTTTTTTTTTAAAAAAAAGAAGAAAGGTAGGAAATTTTTTTATAAATACATATATATATATATTAGATGGCAATTAAACACTATTAAATTTCAAACAGAACAGGTGAATTATTAGAACGTACGTTTTGATTTCGATATCGATAGTCGAACTTAACGATGATGTAACCTATGGTAACCTATGTGAGTAACTAAATGCTATATATGAATACTTATGTTTATTATTTATTATTTCCAGTTGATTTTATTACTATTCCGGAACTAATTAATTAAGAAACTGTGTTATTTTAAACCTAATAAAGCCTTAATATAGGACAATACAGAAAGCTTTAACAATCGAAATTCAAACTAGTGATTTGAACTATTTTTTACGGTATATAAGAAATTTAACACTAGAAAATAACTTAAACTACTATTTTTACCTATGCTATAGTATTATAGTAATCTAACTATCAAGCTTATGCTAAGTTTAATTCAATAAAACGTGTGCAATAACTAGCAATAACGTTAACAACAATGACGCGAAATTTAAAAACTGTTATTTATGGTGTAATCTTAAATAATTCTTCTTGCTAGCAATAATTCTAAGAGTTTAGATGATAATTAAAGATTTTAAAATAATTTAGTCAAAAACTTAGCTGATGAATGCAAAATCGTAGTTTGATGAGCAGCTCTCGACAGACACAGCCAATCGATCGAACAACCAGAGTTTAGTCAGTGTTGGGTCTGTGTGATTTGAATAATGTCTGTGATTGTGTGGTGTTTTTGGATGCATTGTAGTGGGCGTATCTTCGCCTGTGTGAAGATGCAAATATGTCTTGAAGTATGCTGATGGATGTCTTTGTGTGTTGTAGGTGTGGGCATTTGTGAGATGGATGCTTGTTGTGAGAATCTAAATTCAAAAATAAAAAATGTTAGATGAAATCTACAAATTTTACACGTATCCCAAGGTCAGGATTCTGAAAAATATAACCAGTATATAGTTATCTTAAAAAATAAATGTGCTAAAATCAATCCATAAAAAATTTATTTACTTGAATTGCTCTGATTTGAAAGCAACATACATCAAAGTCTTGAAGCATACATCAAAGTGCATACTCAAATATCATATATGTTGAGGTTAAAACTCACGAATTGAAAGGTTGCAGCAAATCAATTTTTTTTCGAAATTTTCAAAATTTTAGGTTGTTGTTCTCTCTTGTTTAAGAAGAACTAAAATATATACAGCCACTATGGAACTCAAAAATAAATAAGTTATAACAAATCAATTTTTTTTTTTAATTTTTAGTACATTATTCTCCAGAGTAAGAGGACTCGAAATACATACATACTGTAGGTCTATAACTCTAACTTCAAAAATAAATTATTTTTGACAAATTCAAATATATTTTTATATAAGTATCTAAAAAAAATAAAATCAATTATTTGAAGACATATCGGGAAGTGTTTTATTTATAGATTTCCGACCTGGATACACATCAAACTTCTCGCGTTATCTAGTGGTAAGAGTCATGACTCTTATCCAGAGGCAGCCTTTGGGGGTTGCGAATGGGGTTATCGCCCGGGGCTTCACTCTTGGTGGGGCCTCACGAAACAACCAGAGTTGAAAAAAGTAAAAAAAAAAAAAAAAATCATCTTCAGCTATTAGTGATAACAATAAAATATAGTTAATTGATAGCAAAGTTTATATTAATAGTAATAAATACCTAATCAAAATTTTTCATTTAGATTTATTTAACGTCGCAATTGTATAAAAATTAATATTAACAATATCAAAATTAAATAATTTGTTAATGAATAATTGTTATTTAACTGTAAAACATAGTCAAAAAATTCATTATTGTTTGAATCTCGAACCTCACAGATTAGAAAACCCACCTGGACCCTCAGTTTTGTTACTTTCACCATGTTTGCAATATGTGCTCGGGCAATCCCCGTGTTTCGTTTCGTTCGTCAACTGTTGTCACCTTACGCTGTAAGATCAAGTCACACTTGGCCGGTACACTTTGCACTGCCACCACACCGGCAGCCAGCTGAGTGAAGAGTTACCCCTCCTGTGTTCACAGCTCGACCGTGTCACGGATGTGTTCCTGCTCTCTTCAGTCTCCTTTAACTTTTTCATTTGGTTATTTCCATAAAAATTAATTCAGGGTCACAGCCAGGGTTGCCAACCATACTCTTCTATATTGTTCTTTATTTTGCATAGGGCTACTTTATGATCTACGAAAGTAATAAAGTACGTTAAAATATTTTCTTTATCTGATTCACGTTATTACCTCACTGGTACATCAAACATCGATCACTTCGCACTTGACGTGTTTGTTTTGTTTGAAGTTACTTTTGATTCACTCAGTAATTTTTGTTAATAAAGATATCATTATATATTTTTTGGTCTCAAAGATCTAGTCGCAGAGTTTCTTACCAGCAGTACAATGCACATCTATCATTGCGACATATTTTACACTGGTAATCTTAACAGGGACAGAAGTTTAACATAGAATTACAACCATGCAGCTTCCAAGCATCTTCACATTAAAACATCATAGATTCACCAATAAAGGTCAATTTTAAGGCACATAAAAATTGTATCCAAGACCAGGATTTTAACCAAAGACCTTCCGTACTGCAACCTCCTTTAATTTTTTTTTTTTTTTTTTTTTTTTTTTTTTTTTTTTTTTTTTTTTTCCCCCTAGTCATCTAATTAGCCCTTTTTTACACATATTTTTAATTTTTTTTATAATTGGAATGTTAAATTGATCCCCTATTTCCTTTTCCAATTTACAAATTTTAATTTTAAATTCCATTCCTTCAGTGTTTTTGGTAAATTATTCATCACTACAGTCAGTAATTTGTCGCAATCCCTGACACCCTTAACAACAAAAGAAAATTTTCCCATTCCCTTATGCATGTAATAGAGTGCAAACTTGTGGTCTTGGTCACCTTTCCCCTTCCATGCACTATTTCTAATTCTTTGAACAATAACCCTCCAAGCCCCATCACTAACATATGCCCCGTACATTCCCAGAGCACTCTCTTCACCCTCCTCCTTTCCTCCAATGAGTCCCAACCCAGCTCCATCATATCAGTTACCGAATTGGTCCTGCGATAATTTCTACATTTGCACACCTTCCAACTCCTGTATTTGATAACCAAAATGTGGGTCCCAAACTACACCACCATATTCAACCAATGGTCTGACCAAAGTTTTGTAACCAAATTCCCTATTGGTACATCCTCTTATCACCCTCTCCAGTAATTGAAGGATTTTGTAACCTTATCCTACCACCTGCCCAATGTGCTCTGCCCAATTGAGTTTGTTTGTTATCAAAGGTTTTATTTATTTATTTATTTTTATTGGTATTTGGTGTGTCCCATACAGCCAGCGGATTACGTCTTATCAAATATTTCATATTATCGTTTAGTTAATTACAGGGTCAGATTTACAATTTATAAGTGTGTATACATTTATCTAAATATGGCATACAATATATATAAAATATGTGACATACAAACTTATAAAATGCAATATTTAACATTCAAAGTATTAAAATGTTTAGGTGGAACCACTCAGTTTATTCTGTTGGTCAGTGTTATAAGATTTGTTGTTTTGTTGCATGTCTATGGTTTTGTTTAGTGTCCGCACGTGTGATCTCTTGATTCGGCTCGTTTAGGTGTCATATTTCGATGTTGTTCCTCGCTGCAAACTTGAAGAGGGTCATGAAGATTTCTGCTTTAATCTTTTGCAGGAATGTCTGTACCTTGGTAGGCAGTTCTGCCCCGAGTCTGCACAACTCTGCTGTAAAACTTGATAATTCATCCCAATGGCAACTGCGGGCAAAAAATATGTGGTCAATATTCCCAATGCTTCTGCTATCACACTCACACTTGGGGTAGTTGACCATGTTGATCTTGTAGAGGTGGCTTGGATAGTGACTGTGGTTGAATTTCAGTCTGGAGAAAAAGGATGTTATCTTCTCTGTGGTTGGCGTGTTGTCATACCAGTGGTTCCATTGGATTGTTGGGTGGATCTGTCTATCTCAATGTCTAGCTTTGTGTAGGTCTATTGATCTCCGCTCTCTGTTCCATTCCATTATAGCTTTATTATGGAGTAGGGGAGATTAAGTCAGAGACCGGAATATGTTTTACTTTCATGCCATGATATGGTGCTGCCTTAGCCAGCCGATCAGCTAATTCATTGCCTCCTATTCCGGCGTGACCTTTAGTCCAAATAAATATTACCTCCGAGCCCTTTTCTCTAGGACTTGCTACCAACTTTAGGACTTCGTATACTAACCAGCTTCTTTCATTGCCTGCTGCAAGGTTGGATAATCTCAGTAGGACGGATCGAGAATCTGATAAAATGACTAGCATGTCTGTCCGCAACTGTAGGCCGTATTCTAAAGCTTTTACAATGGCTTGTAATTGAGCAGTGTAGAACGATGCTTCATCTGTGAGGTGATATAGGTCCCACTTGTCATTCGCAGGATCCACAAACCCACCAGGTTTTCGGATTTAGAGTCATCCGTGTATAGGCATGTGGGATTGCCTGCCAGATTCACAATGTAGTCCCTCAAAATAGCTTCGAAATTACTACCTCCCGCCATAAATTTTATGTCCAGGATAATATCTAATCTCATCATTGCGCTCATAGTTTTATGCAAATGTACTGGAAGAAAGCGTGATCTATACATTATATTACTGTATTATTTTACATCTGAGAAGGCAGTTGTGAGGGCAGGGACCTCCTTCTGTTGCCAGAAGCTCCGATTCGTGAGCTGAATTGTAAGAGCAGATATTTTTGCAATAAGTAGGTTATCCTTTATTTCAAGTAGTCCTAGGATGAACTTGAGCCTAAGGAATGCCCAACAGATGTGTAAGAGCGGTTCTAAGCATTCCACCAATAGTGCGTTTGTAGATGGGAAGTCATGGCCCTGGTGCACAGTCTGAGCGTTCGATACTGGCATCTATCGATTTAGGTTAGTAGTGCTTTGGAGGCAGATCCTAAAAACAAATTACCATTGTCGAGACGAGGACGCACGAGTGCTAAATACCAGTGGCGTAGATAGGGGGGCGGTGGGGGCGGTCCGCCCCGGGTGTCACCCGTTTGGGGGTGACACCCGCATTTCGAAAATACTAATCGAAATTAGTGTGATACAAAATTATATATATATATATATATATATATATATATATTTGGATAGATTTCTTTTATCCTTTGGTGTCGAAACACGTCTACCTTTAATGTTCTGAATATTTCTTTTTAAGTTGATCTATCGCTTTTTCAAATACGATCCAGTAGAGTATAATAATACAGTATTATTGGCTACACCGCACTCTTAAACAATAGAGCATCGCTCGGTTGCTCCAACAATCACAGGAACTCGTTGTGCTTGCCGTCCGTCACAGTTGTTTGGTTTGCTACGAGCGGCGGTGGATATAATGTAAGTTTTCTTGTATTAAGAGAGGAAGTTTTAAAATTAAAGGATATATCTAAAATTGTTAAAATCATGGTAATTAGGCAGTTAAATTGTAATTCCTCGAAATTATTTCAAGAAAAATGATAGATTTTCCTTTGAAAATGAAAAAAAGCAACCAAGCGTATGCTGGAATAAGCGTAGTCTAGGTTTCAAAATTGTTTTGCTTTTTTAGAATTCTATTAGCTTTCTAGCTAAGATGCACAAGTGACTTGAAGTATTTTCTAGTAATTTTTGAATTTATCATCTGACAGATTCTAATTGAGTACATTTAGTGTTATCCGATATACACTCTGCGTACCTTCCTTTTGTCGACAGTGCACCTATACTCGACATGAAATCATATCATGATCGAATTTATGTAAATAAAATGATTCGGAAAACTACATTAAACTAGCAATACGGTCAGGTTTCAAGTCAATCCGGACGAGTCCAAGTGTTATCGTCTGTCGGTAATCAGTTTTTGTAAGGCATGTGTTTAAAACAGTCGGAACCGCGTATCTTGCTAACGAAATCGTAACATTAGTAAGGGGACATCCATAAATTACGTGAGGTGTTTTTCCGAATTTTCGGACACCCCCCCCCCCCCTCTGGTGAGACTTTGTGAGATCTGGTCCCGTCAGACCCCCCCCTCCCCCTACGGATCGCCCTCGCAAATTTTTGAAACCTTTTTTTTTAGATCTCACCCTCCCAAAGCCGGTTACACCCACACTTTTCGACGAAATACCCCCTAAAATCGACATTCGCGTCATTTCTAAACACTTTTTTTTTTTTTTTAGCTCTACAGTCCAACACAATTTTAAAAAATCTCACGTGAGAATTCGTGAGATTTCGCTGCACCCCGCCCCTATTTCACCTCACGTAATTTATGGATGCCCCCTAAGCATTTTAACTCTAGTTTCATGTAAGTTTGATATGCTTTCTACTGATTGAGAATATACAAATATGATCGCGATCAAATTTTCCATCATAAATTTACAGAAGAAGATTTCTATTATGGGTAACCTCTTTGTCGAATACACGTACCTACATTCTTATGGGTTCCTTAAATCGACAGGGATGTCGAACTTCTTTTCCTGAACAAAAATTGAGCTTTAATCATTAACTGAACGAACATTCGAGCCGTTTACATATTTATTTATACGCTACTGAGCGGTGCTAGAAATATAAAATTTACACATGAAGATGGGCCTCGATACATATCATATTTAGGAGTCTGTAGCTACTTATTTCTTAGACGGGTAGTAAAATACTTCACTTGTTAAGTACTTCATGTAAAGGCGGCAGATATCTCAAAGGCATGTTCTTTTATTACCTGACCGTTGTTTTTTTATTTGATTTTATATTTTATTTATTCCTCTATTTTTATGAAGGAACTTAATGTAGAGTTGCTTTTCTGACTATACAGTATCCCCCAGGGTCTCACAACTTGTGGTACCCGGATCCTGGGTTTGCTCCAAGGGACCCCATCTGGGTCTGGAATTTGCTTCTACTTGGATCAAGCCACTTCTGTTAACTTTCCTCTCAATATCCCTTGGTCCTCCAAATACCGAGGTTGTGAAGTTCATTATAATACAGCCTATGTTAACGTTTCAATCATTAAATTTATAGCGAAATCTTATGGTCGCCCTATAGTTACACTGGCGGAAATTAAAATCACAACACGCATACATGAATGGTAGAATTTTAGGAAACTTTGAAAATATATCCAGGGCCATACCTAAAAGAAATAATAACAAATGGAAATGGATCAGGCTAAGTTATTACCTTTTACAGTTGTCAGTGAGAAATGCGCCCAACTTGAGCACCAATACATTCGTGGATCCTTGCCGGCATTGACACAACAAGTGTTCGGATGTCTTCTTGGTGTATGTCTCACTACGCGTGCATGTCTTTTGCAGTGAGTTGTTGCAGAGTTTGTGCTGGATGACCATGTGATCTAAAGTGTCTACTTCTGGTATCCTAGAAATGCTCTATTTGGGACAAATCTGGGAACCGTGCCTGTCCCATATTGTGATCGAAACTCCTGGCGAGGCTTGTGTGACGATGGCCGCAATGTGAGGACGGGCTACTGTCTCGTTGGAAAATACGATTCGGATGTTGAACATGTAGGGTATCACAATAAGATGCAGTACCCCGTTCCACATAGTGATGGGCTGTCATTGCCTTCAACAACAGCCGACTCAGTCATGCTATCGAAACTGATTGCCACCAAAACATGACACCGGTGACGGCACTTGCGTGAGGTTCTGAAATTACAGCAGATAAGCCGTTCCTCCACTACGCCTGCGAACATGTCGTCGATTATCACTTTGCCACAGACAGAATCGAGACTCGTCTCTAAACACAAATGTACACCATTCACATGTCCATTTGTGTTTCGCATATATACCAGAGTAGATGATGATGGCAATGAAATTAGATTAATGGGACACAATGCACAGGGGCCAGAGAGTGTAACCCAGCTTCAAGCAATTAGTTTACAATCATCCGGGAGGGGCGGAGGCGGGGTGTGACTATGTGTAACCACTACTTGGATCTGGCCTGCAGTCAACCATCTGCCAGCAACAGCCACCCACACCATTTGGCAGTCTTCACGTGCTGTTATCCTTCTGTATGGACCTGTGCCTGCTCTAGGAGTATTAGAGCTTTTTTCATCACTGTGTAACAAGTCTGTATACTGACATTGCACTGCGGCAAATCGTTCTGGAGATTTCACGATATGATGCACCCTTTCAGAACACGTCAATTCTCCGACCTCTCTCACTGTTAAACATTTGGGTGTAGAGAGTTGTCACTCTTCGCCTTGGCAATACTTAGACAACAAAAACTTGTGGGCAACCACAGTGTCATGTGACAACCACACTGTTCGCCACTTATACGCTAAAAAAATAATAAAAAATTGCAATTTACATAATATATAGCACCATAATTCTCACATTATTACATGTAAAACTTTAATGTTAACTCATTTAAACTCTTCATGCGGGCATATTTGGGGTCAAATTTCATTCGTTTATCACAAACACCGTCTGGGTGCTGGGATTTTAATTTGCACCAGTTGGTGTATCAGTTGCTAAGTGTAAAGGTCGAACTGCACTTTGCCAATACTGCCTGTACCGTAACGGCAACGACAGCCGGCCGAGTGACGGCTCGCCCCCTCGCGTCCACACTTTTCCATAGCTCGCCCGTGTTCCTACCCGGTCTTTAGTCTCCTTTAACGTTTACAAGTGATTGTTTCAGGGAATCAGTGTTGGGAACGACAGGTAGGTTTGACACCCTACTTTATAATAGAGTACTGTACTTTATTTTGCACAGTTTTGGTACGAATGTACATACTTTGACAATAATATTTGGCCGCCGCTGAAAAATTCTATCACTATTATCTTGCACAATCTGACATCAATGTCATCCTAAGAAACAGCAACGCAATACTGGCTTGCCAGTATTGTATTAACTGTTTTCTGGGGTGACATGATGTCAGATTGTGCAAGATAAGAGTGATAGAATTTTTCAGTGGCGGCCAAATTTATTGTCAAGTGTGTACATTAAAATACTTTTTATTTGACTCACGTAATCACCTAACTGGTTGATATTTTATGTACAAAATAGTATCCCAGCGCAGTATTAACAGTATCAACGCAATCTCAATGAAATTTCAATCACTCGCACTTGACGTGTTTGTTTGTCTGAGGTTCTTTTCGATTCACTCAATACTTTTGTTAGTGAAGAACGAGATTATAACATATTTAATTTAAATTATAAGTCGTAGAGATTGTGTATAGTAAAAATTAATAATTTCATGTTATCTCAATGTTCTAGCCACAGAGTTTCTCTTATTTGGAAACTCGCAGTGCACCTATATCGTAGTCACTAACTTGAAAAGAAGACCTACAGATTAACGTAAAATTCAAACCACCGAGCGTCCTTCGCATTAAAAGATAAAAGCGTTGCCATTGGTAAAAGTCAGTTTTAAGGCCCGCAAAAATTACAGTCGAGACCGGGATTTGAACCCTGACCTACAGTTTTCAAATCGCACGCAGTAATCATTTGAGTCACCAGTCCGAATATAGGTGTGATGAAAAATAAGTTTTCAAACATGATAAAATAAACATATTCTTTTTCTATACCATATATTTTTGTTATCAAAAGACACGAATCCACTTTTATGTGTTTGAATACATATTTTTCAGTACTTCTAGATTAGTCTTGCGTCTGGTTACGGCATGCTATTCGGGTGTGGGAGGTTCGGTTACAAATGCGGATTTCGGCTGCAATTTTTGTGGGTAGTAAAATTGGTCTTCAACTCTGGCAAAGCTCTGATTTTTTTTAATGCGAAGATGCTAGGACTTTCATACATTTTACGACCATCTGACGAACATGGATGAAAAAAAAAATACTTTTTTTAAGGCAAATAATAACATGAAAACAACATTTAATCGTAAGGGATGGTAAATTTCCGAACTCTCTCTATGCGCTTCTCCACATCTAGCAGGCCGATACTGATCCGCACCGTCAAAACAGAAACCAATCCAATGACGGCCGAGTGTCGAACTGAGACCCGACTTCAGAGGCCTCTCTAAAACCACTTTCGATCACGGGTGAACAACACGTGGCTAAAATCTTGCCATATTGACTATTGAACATAAAGTAACCAAAAATGATAATTTTGAAGATGTGATTTACGAGTTTGCAGCTGTTAAAGGTTAAAAGGGAAGATTGTTTTTAGTTTACTGTGTTTTTTAAAAAATGAAGTTAATATTACAATTTTATTAACTATAATTTTTAATAACAATAAATTTTATTTAATTATATTTTATTAATATGATATTTTACACTTAGAAGATATTATATTTTACTTAATTTGAATTTAAATTTTCGAGGGGTGACACCATCGATATCCGCCCCGGGTGTCACCCACGCTAGCTACGCCACTGCTAAATACAGCATTAGCGTGGTTTTAATATCTGCACACCAAGCTTTATCTATCACTGCTCGAATGATGTTGATCGCCGCTTCGCTCTTTTTGAGTTTATGCTGGATATGACCTGACCATATATTACGTTGGAGTCTAGCTTTAGACCAAGCTATGAAACGGTTTTCCTCACTGAAAGTTAAAAGGCCCCAGGGATATATTTGTCGTCTGAGAGAGTCTTTGTCATAATTTTTACACGACAGGTGACTTTTCAGGGGAAAGGTCGAGGCTGTTGTTCAACATCCATGTCGCCAATCTATTAGTGGTAGCACTTGATGCTCTTTGCAGGCCTGAAATGACAGGAATATAAATGCATACGTCGTCCACGTACTGAAGGATCTTAACATTCAGTACTAGCTTCTAGCCCGTCAAAAATGACGGTTTGAACGCCTTATTCTGGCAGTTCATTTTATTATTATTTTGCAGTTGGTTAATTATACGGGATTGTTATTAGATAATGCTAGTGGCCTTGATTTGATAATGTTCTACACAGCAATACAGTAGTAACTTCTACTGAATTAATGAGGGAGGATGTATAAAACCAATAAAATGAAAAATAAATTAGGAACCCAGAAACTTTTGCTATCCATGTAATATCAGTTTTATTCCTAGTCCAGGCACACTTCAGCACGATAGGTACGAACTACGTTCACCAGCATTTATTAATACCTTCGGTAACTTGGCACATATGAAAGCAGTTTAATTGGTTTGTAAAACTCATTTCAGAGTGAATTACGCTGTAATCAGATGTGTCGGTGGGCTTTCTGGTCAAATTAACCACAATCCTCCATTAATATTGCTTTCGAAAATCATAACTTCTACTACTCTCAAATGCTGTAGTCAATCGCAAGACATATTGTTTTTAAGCAGTCATTCCGTTGTAATACAGCCTGTAGACTACCATTATTTTCAGGCAGAAATTAGGTTGTAATACATCCTGGACGGCCATAACACAGTTAAATGTACTACGGAAAATATTTCTAGAGGTTCTTGTATTTTACCACAGCAATTCCTGGCAGAATCGCGATCTCCAGTAATACCGATTTATTTATATTATTTTACTTTAAATGACGGGAAGTATAATATCAAAAAAGGATAACTGCCATTTATCTGAAAGATATATTTCGTGATTCGTACATTTCGTGTAAACTTCCTTTGAGTTTTTAATAAACTTCATCGTTTCTTATCTCCGGCCAAAAAAAAAAAAAAAAAAAATCGTAGGTTGTGTTTTAACCTAGTATTGATACAGGTAATATAACGTACACATACAATATCCTTCTCCTTACATGAATTTTTGCATCTGGTTGTCGTAGATAAATAAAAAGCAATATGTAAATTTAAACGAACGTACTAATTATAACTTTGTGACACATAATTGCCTCGCATTAATTTTTTTCCCTGCTCTCCGTATTTCTAATATCTCTGGTCACTGCTATTTTGCGGCAATAATATCGTTGTTGTATTCCGAGTGTCATATCGCTTATACTGTAAATAGTCATATCCTTGGCTGTTTAAATCTAGTCAAAGTTTATATTAAATCTCATTTAATAGTTAAAACATGTACAAAAACTAATGGTATCATATATAATGGTAGTAAGAATTTATTCTGGAAAAGCTTATAAGGAGAAACGAATTAGTCATTTTTAATGATATCTTTTGTTATATTATCAGAGTATTTGGTTAGGATTTGGCATAAATAAATTCATTTTACTTAAGATCACGTAGACTATAATTTCGAAAACGGATAACTGTTATTTATTTGACCAATACATCATTACGTTTCTACGAGTTTTAAATACACTTCACAGTTTCTTACCGTCTGCCGAAAAAATCTTAGGTTATGGTTTAACCTAGGGCTTATAACTGACACGGATAAAATAGCGTAAATATTGAATCCCTTCTCCTTACATGAATTTTGGCGTATAACTGATACAAATAATATAACATAAACATCGAACGCCATTCTCCTTACACGAGTTTCTGCATCTAACTGTAGTAAATAAACAAAATGTGACATGACGGAAGGAATACAATATGGTGGCTGTTGATTGGCGAGTGACGGCTGTCACGTGACAGTTCTTTAGCCAATACGTGTATCAGCTATAGACGACGCACGCAGACGCCACGTTAGCGTTTTATATAATAGGATTGCAATTTCATGTAGGTCACTGGAGTAAATATTAAAGAGTAGTGGAGTAAAGAGTTGTGGTAATCCTTTGGATGACATTCTAGGACCATATGTTTTGTTCCCCTCTCGTATGATCAATATTTTATTCTCGAGTAATGCATCATGTTGTCTTAAAATTGACCGGGAGCTTCAATCTCCTTAATTTACAAGCCAGAAAAGGGAGAATAACATTGTTGTACGCCTTGGAGAGGTCAGTGAACAGAGCGGTAAGTTATTGGTTATTACCATGACACAGCTGAATATCGGTGACCAGGTGAGCTAAGATTTCATTTATCCCCTTGCCTCTACGGAATCCAATCTGTGAGTGTGGCAATAGGCGTCTATGTTCAATGTACCACTCCAATCTTTCCTTTATCATTCATTCCAAGGTTTTCAGAGAACAGGACAGTAAAGAAATTGCGCAAAAACGACGAGCTGTCTGAAGGGTCCCTGTTTGGTTTAAGTATTGGTTTGTAAGTATTGTTTTGAGGGATGGAACGTGAGTACTAGATGTCCATCTACTGTTCATAATCTGGAAGTAGATAGTTTTTCAGTTTTTGGCAGGTTGATCAACATGTCATAGTGGATTTGATCTGGGCCCGGGCTGGAATTGTTTGTTTTAGTAAGGGTCGTTTTCTAGCTCCTCGAGAGAAAATGGTTTTAGAAGGGGGTGATCAATATTGCTGTCCCGGGTGAATGCAGATTCTTCTCTACACCAGTCTGGGGTTAATGACCTAAGAAGGTTCATGGCGGCGGCCTGTGGGATTTGGGTATGATGGCTTCTTGTCTTGTTCCGGATGATCTAATCTGCCCCCATATCACTGTTGGCGGTGTTTTATAGTTTAATGAATTATAGAAACTTTCTCAGTTTTCTCTCTTCTTCCTCTTAAGTAGTCTTTTCGCAAATGCTTGTGACTTTTTGAGGAGGATATAGTTGGTATTGGTAGGTTCTTTTTTGTAACGCGTCATTGCTGATCTCCTATCTCTAATGGCTTGGTTGCACTCTTAGTCCCAACACCTGGCGCACGTTTCTCGGCGCGGACGTCTTGTTTTGAATTCCGGAATGGATGCTGAGGCCGTTTGTTCCACTATTGTCATGAATTTTGTATAATGCCAAGATATTTACACTTCAATCTTGTAACGATACTATCGATATTTCGAAACTTGCCGTTGAGAGGAATATCTTAGCGGGATGGCAAGATGGCAAGATGGCGAGTAGACTGTGAAAGTGTGGTGCGCGCGTGGTTTGTTTTGCTAACGGTGTTATGTGCATCTGGGTTCAAAAGAACTTTAGAAAGCGTGCCAACAGCTCTGGTAGTGATGGCGGCTATAATTTAAGTGTAAGCACAGAAATAAGGAAGAACTGTGGACTTTTTTTTTTGTTTTGTTTTTTTTGTAACAGTTTAACGTCCCTTTTTAACAACGTGGTCTTTAGAGACGGGAAAGGATGGGGGCAAGGAATGGGAAGGAATTCGGCCATGGCCTTTTGAAGGAAGCATCCCGGCATTCACCTGGAGTGATTTGGGGAAACCATGGAAAACCCAAATCTGGATGCCCGGACGGGGATTCGAAACCGCCGTCCTTCCGAATGCGAGGCCAGAACGCTATCCGTTACACCACCACGCTCGGTCTGTGGACGGTGAAGTCGAATGTAGTAATATATGTGACGGCTGCAATGGTCGGTGTTCACTACTTAACAAGAACCTTCGCAGTCTTCAGAATCACGAAGTTTGGTTAAAATTGTATATCTGGTGGATTACGATGGCGTGCTGTTTCTTCTTTGTGAACTTCAGCGTAATATAAGAAAAAAATGTGTTCATGAGAGATTGTTTAATTTGTGTGGCCATGGTTCCTTTAAGTGACTTTAAGTAATTAATATCGGGTAATTACCCGTGACGACCGTGTTCAAGCCGAATCTGTAGTAATTTGAAGTTGATGAGCACAATACGGACCAGTTAGTATATACCACCAGTCTAAAGTATAAACTGGAATAATCTCAGTGCAAGGAGTAACGTTACATGGTGTACCGATTACAGAACTAATGTTGCAAGCTTTCAACAAGCAATTCATTAGATTAAATCTAGAAGTAACGAAAAAATATTTATTCAAACATAACTGTAATCTTTTTCTATATAACTTACTTTATTTTTGTTATCCAAAAAAAAACACCAAAAATATGTTGTTACCTTTGTCACAGCATCCAATAGTTGCTGAAACGAATGACACACACTACATGATCATCTGATGATCGTGGAAGTGAGGATGAAGAGAAGATACTTTTTTTAACGTAATCAGTAACATGGATACATATTTTGTCTTGAAAAGAGGAAACTTCCTAACTCCCTCCATCTGCTGATCCACGTCCACCAGCCTGACACCAGACCGCACCATCAAAAAAAGTAAACCAAAAGCCCAGACTTCAACTGAACAAGAAAACTGCATTGGAGAGAACCTTAAGAAAGACTACTTACAATTGTAAATTTGTCTTCAGAGGTCATAGAGCGAAATTAATATTTGACGCAAATTCATGTAAAACTAGTGGCAACTTTATAAATTTTCCTAAAGCTAATATCCCAATTTAATACCTCAATGTTACGACCTCACCTAAAACAAGTAACAGACAAGACGATTAATGACCGTTATCGCCAAAAAATATTCAAAATGAGCTTATACAATTAATGGCAAGTCATCTGAAGACTCAAATTGTTGACAAAATAGTAAAGAATAAATGTTACTCAATTATTTCTGATTGTAGTCGTGATGTTTCTGGTGTTGAGCAATTGTCAGTTATAAGATTTTTAATGCATATACACTTGACATTGAAGATCATTTTACTGGCTTCATAGCTGACGAAGAAATCACAGCTGAGAGTTTCATATATTGTATAACCACAGAGCTAGAACAGCTGTACATATCATTACAAAATAGCAGAGGCCAAGAACATGATAATGAAGCCAACATGCATGGATAAAAAAGCGGTATCGAGAAACGTGTACATAAAATTAATCCACTTGCTTATTTTTTTACCCTGTGGGAGTCGTAGATGGAATCTCATCACAGGAAATACAGCATCCTCTTCTGTTCAAGAATCATATACATATTATTTCTATAAGGTATTTTTTTGTCACAAGCCTGCATCTTCCTTCATACTTAACCGAAGTCAATGAATGAGGTGTCATTTTAAAGTTTATGGTCTCCACTTTAGTCACATCATATTTTAAGAAAGAAAGCTTCCGGAATTCGACCCTTAAAGGGTAAAAATGTCAATATGTCTAAAATGTTTATTTCTATTTTACGAGTCATTTATCTCACTGGATTCCTATCTGAATTCGTTAAATGAAGTATCATTATAAAGATTAAGATCTCCGCTTTACAGACATCATATACCAAGATGAAAAATTTTCGGAATTCGACCCTTAAAGGGCAAAAGAATCAATATTTTTGCAATGCGGTTTTGTGTCACGAGCCATTTATCTCACTTCATATCTAACCGATATAGTAAATGAGCTATCATATTAAATACCATGGTCTCCGCCGTGGTAACATTATATTTTAAGAGAGGAATTTTTTGTAACTCGACACTTATAGGGCAGAAATGTCAATTTTTCTAAAATGCGTTTTTTGTGCCTCCAGCCATTTATCTCCATGGATATCTAACCAAATTCGATAAATCAAGTAAGATTATGAGGAGTAATGTCTCAGCTTTGGTAACATCATATTTTAAGAAAGAATGTTTGTGGAATTCGACCCTTAAAGGGAATCTATATATTAATTCGCTAAGCGAAAACTTATGATACATTTTTAAGAATATTGCGCGCACGGAGAAGTGTGAGATTTGGCATAGTTAAAGATTATATCGAGAAGAAGTGAAGGATGCTAAAATCTATATATAATATGCGTTACGAATACATTAAATTAAGTAAATAAAACGCTCGCTCGCCTACTTAGTTCGCTCAGATTGCTGGTAGATTGCTCAGCTAGCAGCCTTACTTTGTCTTCTTTGGTGAAACAAAACAGTCGAAATTAATATCTGAACTTATATAGAAACAAGAAGCAACATTTCGAGGGCTGGTAGAAAGCGCAGCTAGCGGCCAGAATATTGGGCGAACGGAGTAACTTAAATAAATACAGAAAGCTAAAATTATGTATAATATATTTTACAAACCTTGGAATCGATAAATGCAGTCAGAGATAATCGATTGCTTCAGTTGTAAACAAATGCGCAGTTTGTCTCCGGTTTGCGACATGGGCTGCGCAGAACGAATTTCCCATAACCTTTTTACACTTGGTCCAGGCCGAATTTCAACCTAACCATGATCACTATGACAAAACGAACCTATTTAGGTTGATATGATCCCTGTACCGATAATTTTTGTGTCATTTTTACAGTGCTGCTAACATTTCGCGGTCGCGGAGCATCCCATATTTTGGCATTTTTAATTTAATTCGTGATGACTTTTCCGGAAAAGGAGAGTACTAAACGTGAAGAGGACACTATAAGGAAACAGTTAATCCAAATTTCAACAGGTCAGTAACAGTTTTTCACTGGTGGAGAATGTCTCACCCCACCCAAAAATATAATAATCATAGTTAATACATGTTACAAATAGATTGTTAAAATAAAAAATTAATTTGTGAACGTATGTGTGCGCGTCTAATAGGATCGGAGCCAACGTTCTTACGTGAATTCCCCGCATTGAGACACTCTGTGGTCTTTGGTAAGACACGGATAAAGTAGAGATTAATATTTGAAGTTATGAAAGGAATACTTTGAAAAGGAATGTAGCGATTCTGCCAGATACTATATGGTCATTTGATTATTTAAAACGTTAAACTTTGCTAAAGTGTCTTTTGATTTTTTAATTTCAGTAATTTCATTAGAGAGAGAGAGACAAGAAATAAGGAATACTTATTTGCATGAAATTCAAAATGATAATAGACCAAATTTAAATAGCGAACACACAAAATGGTGAAATAATTTTGATACATACATTTAAATGCGCATGTTTCATAAAGCTAAGCAGTTTTCCGGCCTAAATGAACCATCGATAAATACATTTCATCATTTGCTATGGTTAGATTAGAAGCTAAAATTTAGCATACAGTCACGCGTGGAGTGTATCGTTTTAATTTTATAGGTAATGCAGAGAATTACTAGATTATTACTCTTTCATGAAAGAAACTAAACAACTTAATGAATTACGGTCGAATGTCGATCGCTGGGCGATCACTAGTAAGTATAAATGGAACTACAACGCATTTTTGTGTCACAAGCTATTTATCTCCCTTGATATCTAACCAATATAGATAAAAGAGGTATCATATTAAAGAATAAGGTCTCCGCCATGGTAACATTATAATTTAAGAAAGGAATTATTCGTAATTCTGCACTTAATTGGCAAAAAGGTCAATTTTTCTAAAATGCGTTTTTTGTGCCTCGAGCCATTTATCTCCCTGGGTATCTAAACAAAATCGATAAATCAAGTAAGATTATGAGGAATAATGTCTCAGCTTTGGTGAACTCATATTTTAAGAAAGAAGTTTTTTGGAATTCAAGCCTTAAAGGGAAAAAGTATAAATGGTTCAACAGCGCATTTTTGTGTCACGAGCTATTCATTTCCCTTGAAACCCAACCGAAATTAATAAATGAGGTATCGTTTTAAATATAAAATTATCCGCTTTGGGTACATCATATTTTAGGAAAAAACTTTCCCCAAATTCATTCAACCCTTAAGGGGCAAAAATATCATCATTTCTAGAATTTTTTTTTTTTTTTTTTTTTTTTTTTTTCCTCGCTTGATGCCTAACCGAAATTGGTAAATGAGGTATTATTTTAATCGCCAAGGTGTCCGCTTTGGTCACACCATATTTTATAAAAGGATTTTTTTTTGGAATTTGACCCTTAAAAGACAAAAGTATCACTATTATTTCTACAACATGTTTCTTTTTTATTATTACGAGCCATTTATCTCCCTCGATACCTAACCGAAATCGATTAATGATATATCATTTTAGAGATTAAGGCCTCCAATTAGGTAAAATCATAAATTAAGAAAGAATTTTTTGGAATTTGATGCTTAAAGTGGTCACGTGTATCAAACAGATCAAAGCCAAGTCCTCAGACTGCAACAGCAGTATCGCTGGGATGTCAATAAACTGTTTTTTATACAATAAGTAGCTTTTCGGATATATTTTTCTCTTATGGAAAATTTTTTGATTTGCTATACAATTCCAGTGTATACATTTTATTCGCACTGCAGCATATATCACAGAAATGTTGAAATGTGCATTTTGTTCAAGTTGGTTGTATTCTGTTATGGTCAGTGACAGTTTGTCGTACATATAGAGTGTTTTAAATTTTCCTAACTGTTTCGTAATATGTTTTGATGCGGGCCTATTACACTAAACAAATAAATATTTGCTACAAAGTGCGGTTCTTCCATTATATTACAAGTAATCAACCTCACTATTCAATGTGTATTCGTATTTAATTAGTGAAATTTTCGCATGTGTCGTCTAGTATGTATATATTGATTTGCTAGAAAGGCTGTACACTCGACGGCTCATACTAAATGTGGGCTATTTTAAAAGCACATATGAAATCCTTTTCACTGAAACCACTGAATGGGAATGCACTGTAGAATCGGTAAAGGCCTTTCAATAACAATCGGGAAATATATGTGACGCTTTGAAGGATTTAGCAGAAAATACAACAGATTGTCAGTCTGTTAGTGAATGGCATTCTATAGAAAAGGAAATATTTACCTACGAATAGTATTTGTAGTTGTTCTCGCCGTTTCGTATGATATTCTTACAAACATAAATGTTATAAGAAAAATGATGCAGAGCGAGAAATGCGGCTATACAACACTTAGATTTACTTACAAATTGGCTTGTTAATTACCGAGAAAATGGTTTCCAATCACCCTTGAGAGCAACGAAGGAAACAGCTGATGAAAAGACATTGGCAAAGTTCTTAATCGTGAGCATCATACTAAAAAGAATGAAATTTGATTATGAAGGAGAAGATGCAGCTCTTGAATAGGCTATTTGACAATATTAAAAAAATATTATAAATGGAACTCATTCTCATAGGTTAATGCTTCAGGAGGCTAATTTTTTAAATTTTGAAAAGAAAAATGGATTATTTTTAATAAAAAAGCGAAATACAAATTATACTTTTCGTACCTCTGGTCACGTGACAGAAAACGCTCTGGGATTGGTGGTCGCTTGAGTGACGTCACACGTCTGTAATCGCTGCGGCTAGGAATGGAGCGTTTCCTATTATCCAAGTTTTCAACCATTATTATTATTATTATTTGTTGCTGGTCATTTCTTGTTATTAATGAAATTTCATTTTGAATACAAAATCGATAACATTATGTAAAAGCCTACAGGGGAAAAATAACGAAAATAGACGCCTTATTTGTGGGGCTGGCTATAGAAAAAAACCTGACTTTTATTCTACTGGGCTTAAAAATGTAACAGCTTCTATTTGAGACTCATTTATATTTAAATTGAAAGTTAGAGATTGATTGTTTTGCGTTAGCAAACCATACGTCGAAAAATTCTGTACGCGAAATTTGTGCAGTCATGCTGAAAATAAAGAAAAGTTGTATGGGTGTCGCAAATATGCGCAAGCAAATTAAGGTATTTCTTGTAGCTAATAAGCAGCTCTTTCAAATAAATATAGTAAGAGATCGGTATAATGAACTAAAACTCAACATGAAATTGGCTCAGTAGTTTTTTTTTTTAATTAAAAATAATCTCGTTCTGTTTTAATGATGTTATTGTATCATGGAAAAATCATGCGTAAACTTACCTTGAAGCTCGCCAAAAGTAATAGCAACACACAAATCACTACTAACACGCAGAAATACAGCGTAATCATCGACCAAACTCAATGGATTATCGCGGCCGACTGAAGCGCTTGTTCAGTGGATCACAGGAAGCCCATTGTTCAAACTATTTTTTCTATTGTTAGGCGTGAATTCGTTGAAAATAAACCTTTGTTCCGAGTAGTATGGTTCATCTACTTTGAATATAAATAACTATTTTGCCTGCGTAGACAATTATCAAAACTGACTTTTGTCCCTCTAGATTTAGAAAATATCACACTGTGCGGCGTCCTCCCGGATGCGAGGCCAGAGCGTTAACCGCTCACTCACCACGCTCGTAACAACTGGATGTTGTGGGCCATTTTTCTTAATTGCAGATTAAAGATTATGGATAAATAATATTTTTTTGTCAATAAAACTGAATTTGTTTGTTTATTCATTTACCTACCTCGCTTCACTTCATCTCACATGAAGAAACTGTGAAGTGTTTACTATTAACATAAAGAGAAGCAATTAAGAAGTAGTGTCAGGATAGCTGCGTGATTGAAGAGTGGTAATGGAATTCAGAACGTCCTACGTTCGAAGAACCTTGGTTGGGATAATATTTTTTGTGTGAATTTTTTTCGGTATTTGTTTGCTGTTTTTTGCACTACCATGTTTTTATTCGAAGAATTCATAATAGTTGCTAAGCGTCATGCAAGTGTTTGAAACAAATTGCTACCATACATGAAAAGTTTTAATTTTTAAACTTACCAGAGAGAGAATATCATGCAAATAATACAGGTGCACGGCCGTGAACAATGGAATTTATTTGACATCACATGTAGAAATTTCATGCTAATCTTGCAACAGTTCCGGAACGCTTTGTGTCCTTTTCGTTGGAATTTTTACGTGACGATACAACTGTAGGTTACCTTCCTGACATAACTGCGTCTATTAGGCGATATTTACTTTTAATGTGCAAGTCATTTTCATTAAAAAAAACTTTTTTTCGGTGTGCAAGTAACATCCAATTTCCTTTTTGAAATCTTCTTTGGTTGTTTCAAATGGTTGTAATTCGCTTGTTATCCAAACATTTGTGAAGCCTTCAGAAAAAAGAAAAGAAAAATTAAATTGATTTTCTGGTGGATTTTCGGGAAAAAATTATTATGCAATGCAATCAACAGCAACTAGTATTCAAAGAAAGTAACAAAAGAAAACCAACTGAAAATATTCCGAAGCGAGGATCGAACCTCAGGACCAATCCTAATAATTTTCGCCTTAAACAACGTATTACATTTACTCTACGAAATTGCGGAGTAAATGAGATTCACAGAAAATCGTAAGTGACTTTGTTGCAATATCAAATTGAAGTTGTTACATTTTTAAGCTCCACAGAATAAAACTCAGTGGTTGTTTCTATAGCTAGGCCCACAAATAAGGCGTCTACTTTCAATATTTTTTCACTGTAGGCTTTTCCAAATTGTTTTCGATTTTATATTCAAAACGAACCTTCATTAATAACAAGAAATAACCAGCAACAAACAATAAAAAATAATTGAAAACTTGGGTAATAGGAAACGCTGTATTCTCAGCGGCAGCGTTTACAGACGGGTGACGTCACGACTGCCGTTGCACGCGCCAGGCAGCGAATGAGTGTTTTGGCGGGCTTTTAAATTCTTTAAATTTTAACTTTGAATTTTTCGCAAAATAATGCACTTTTGTCAAAAAATCTCCTCACTCGGTGAAAAAGGTGTACCAAAAAAAAATTTAAAACCATTTTCAAGAAGTAGTCAAATACCCTATTGCATTGTAAAAAGAAACGATTTGATGTTATTGTTGACAATTTGCGCGCAAGCTGCCAACCTAGGTTTGAAGCAGTTAAACACGATATTTGGTTTCATGTATAACATAAAAAACATTAAAGGAAATCAGTGATTGTGTACTTTTTAAGCAATGCAGTGACTTGCAAGTAAGCCTACACCCAACAGCAGAAGAAACATCTGATATTGATGGACAAGAATTCAATGAAGACTTGAATAGGCCAATGATTATTCGTGCATAAGAAGAAAACGACGGCATTATCTAAGGTGAGCCCACTATCGAAGTAGTCCTGAGAATTATTGCCACCACACCTGAGACAGTTGCGTCTACCGAAAGAAGTTTTTCGTGGCTAAAATTTATTAAATCATATTTGAGAAATTCGGTGACACAAGTTAGACTTTCAGCCCTTTGTATTCTTTGAATTGGAAATGACGTTGCTCATTCGTTAGATATTTGTGCTTTAATTAAATATTTTAGTCTTAGAAAAACCCGCAAACATCATTCTTAAATCCCTGCTTATACCTTCCAAGGGATTTATGTACCTCAGTTTATCCTTGATAATTTGTCGTCTTTATGTCGGTTAACTGTTAATAACTCTGCTAATATTTCAAAACTCAAAACTTATTTATTAATGACTTTTGCACTTCTCGTCGATCATCAGAAATACCTACTTTCGATTCACATAGTTTGCACAAAGGCCAAGGGCCCCGCAAAGATTTGTTGCCCCCAGCTTCGCAATGGCTAAGGTCTATCAACCAGCATTTTATTGGATTTTCAGAGAGCTTTTGATACTATTTCGCATAACCTCTTCACCAAGATCCGAGCGCACAAATATAGCAACACTAGACGACCCGTGCGAAAATTTCGCGAATAAAATGCGATGAATAGTGAGGTTGAATATAATGTCACCAAGTTCAGTTATTACTCTTCATACTCCTACTTCATTTATCGATTTTGGTTAGAAATCCAGGGAGATAAATGGCTCGAAACACAAAAAACGTATTTTAGAAATATTGACATTTTTACGCTTTATGGGTCGAATCACGAAAAATTCCTTTCTTAGAATATAATGTTACCACGGCGAAAACCTTAGTCTTTAATACGATATGTCATTTATCTATATCTATTAGATATCAAGGGAAATATAAGGATCGTGACACAAAAATACGTTGTAGAACAATTTATACTTTTTCCCTTTAATAGTTGAATTCCAAACACTTCTTTCTTAAAATATGATGTCACCAAAGCTGAGACATTATTCCTCACAATCGTACTTGATTTATCGATTTTGGTTAGATTTCCAGGGAGATAAATGGCTCGAGATACAAAAAACGCATTTTAGAAAAATTGACATTTTTGCCTTTTAAGGATCGAATTACGAAAAATTCCATTGTTAAAATATAATGTTACCACGGCGGAGACCTTATTCATTAATATGATACCTCATTTATCTATATCGGTAAGATATCAAGGGAGATAAATCGCCCGTGACACACAAATCGGTAATAGAAAAATTTATACTTTTTTCCTTTAAGGTTTGAATTCCAAAAACATTCTTTCTTAAAATATGATGTCACAAAGCTGAGACATTACTCCTCATAATCCTACCTCATTTATCGATTTTGGTAAGATATCCAGGGAAGATAAATGGCTCGAGCATACAAAAAACGCATTTTAGAAAAAGTGACATATTTGCCCTTTAAGGGTCGAATTACGAAAAATTCCTTTCTTAAAATATAATGTTACCATGGCGGAGACCTTATTCTTTAATATGATACCTCATTTATCTATATCGGTTAGATATTAAGGGAGATAAATCGCTCGTGACACAAAAATGCGTTATAGAAAAATTTATACTTTTTCCCTTTAAGGGTTGAATTCCAAACACATTCTTTCCTAAAATATGATGTCACAAAGCTGAGAAATTACTCCTCATAATAATACCTCATTTATCGATTTTGATTACATATCCAGGGAGATAAATGGCTCGAGATGCAAAAAAACGCATTTTAGAAAAAGTGACATTTTTGCCCTATAAGTATCAAATTACGAAAAATTCCTTTCTTAAAATATAATGTTACCATGGCGGAGACCTTATTCTTTAATATGATACCTCATTTATCTATATCGGTTAGATATTAAGGGAGATAAATCGCTCGTGACACAAAAACGCATTGCAAAAATATTGGTACTTTTGCCCTTTAAGGGTTGAATTCCGAAAACTTTCTGGCTTAATATATGACGTCACTAAAGCGGAGATCTTAATCTTTAAAACGATACTTCATAAAACGGTTTCAGATAGGTATCCAGGGAGAAAACTGACTCGTAACACAGAAAACAGCATTTTAGAAAAATTTACATTTTTGCTCTTTAAGGGTTGAATTCGGAAAAGTTTCTTGCTTAAAATACGATTTAACCAAAGTGGAGACCATAGGCTTTAAAATGACACCTCATTCATTGATTTCGGTTAAGTATGAAGGAAGATATAGGCTTGTGACAAAAAAATACCTTATAGAAATAATATATATGATATTTGTGGATGGATATGAGCTTTAATAATTGGATAGTCTCCAGACATCTTATGCAAAGAAGCGTCTACTTCAAAAGTTGAATCGGGCGTCCCAAAGTAAAGTGTAATAGGAGCACTTCTGTTCCTGTTAATAATCTAGAACAGTGTTTCTCAAACTTTTAGCTCCACGAAATCCTATACAATTTTTAACTCCGCTACTATCGACAATGAGCAATATTTACAATTGTGCGTGTTATACACTTGAGATAGCCAATCAGCCATTATGTAAACCTTGTCGTGAACTCCCTATGATCAGCTGGTCTAGGGGTTCGCGTACCCCACTTTGAGAAACACTGATCTAGAAGACAATGTCAACAGGCCTTTTTTGCTTATGGTTTTATGCCTCATCGACGACGTGGTCATTAGACGCGGGAAAGAACTGAAGGCAAAGAACTAGAAGGATTTCAGGCAATAATCAACGTGATCTCGACGTTGTTTCAACATGGTGCGATGGGTGACAGATTAAATTAAATCGACATAAGTACACGATATATACAGCCAATCTTGAAAAAATCTTTAGCACGTATATAAAAGTATTACAGTACGCTGATGAGATTTGCATATATACCATGTCTTCCTCTTTGTATTTAACCTGTAAATGGCAATCGGACGCTGCAATAACTTTATCTGTATGGACATCTGAGTGTGGACTTACACTCTCAGCACCTAAATCAACTGTCGAGTGTTCACAAGAAAGCGCTGTACATTCGGTGAACGTACCATACGGCTGGGACCATATACCTTCCCAATAGAATCGTCGGCTAAATTACTGGGCCTATATCTGGACAGCAAACTAACATGGAGCCGTCATATAAACTACATATTAGAGAAGATGGGAAAAATGCTAAACATACTCCGATCCATCACAGGAACATGTTGGGGAGCAGATCCTTCTACTCTACTGATCCTGTACCGATCCTTAATCCGCCCAGTAATAGATTATGGAAGCACCCTATTCGGAAACGCGCCAAAATACGTTCTGGAAAAACTGGACAGGACGCAACATAGGGCCGTGAGATTATGCCTAGGAGCAATGAGGTCTAGTCCAACCAATGCTCATCTGATAGAAGCAATAGAAATGCCCCTTTCTATACGCCGGGAACTTCTTACAAACAAATACCTCATCCGCATCTTTGCTATAAAGGAACATCCTTTACTAAAGCAGCTGTCAGTAGAGAACAGAAGACTCACAGAGAACGGATCACCGCCAGTGAGAAGAGTGCCCCTACTATAAAAAGGATACAAGGAATACGAAAAAATTAAACCACTCGTATTAAAAAGCCGCACGATTCCATGCTTCCTGTATCCATACGAACTACAAATTTTGAAACTACATATATATTATCTACCAGAAAATGTCATCCGGAGTAACAACATCAACACAGCAATCTCTCACTTTATGAACAAAACTTGGCCCAACTACATTCATATTTACAGCGACGGATCTAAAACTACGGAAGGAGTAGGATACGATTATTATTGCCCACATACTAATGAGTTCGGACAAACATTACTACCTGCAGAGACGTCCATTTACACAACGGAAACTACAGCCATGTGCGCAGTCATCAAGTACGGGCTAGACAAGCACTTTCCAAGAATCTTAATATTTACTGACGCTAAGAGCGCTCTCCAGGAATTACAGAACTCAGTATGGAGTAACAAAACGCACCAATACCTTTATGAAATAATAAGATTAGTTTCAGAAGCTTCTTCAGATGGCATCCAAGTGCACTTTCTCTGGATCAAAGGTCACATGGGAATAGCACACAATGAAATCGTCGACCAGTTAGCGAAACAGAGCATCAACGAGGGGCACTTTACAGGCATCTAGCTACCTTGGAGGGATTTCATCCCAATAGTCTCTAGGAAGGCAACCTCAATTGGAATGAAGACTGGTCCCGGACGCAGCTGCTCAGAGGAAGACACTATGCAGCAGTACAACCTACAATACCGAAGACACCCTGGTTCGCAGAGCACAAAATAGCATGAAGACACGTAACTACCCTTATTAGAATGAGACTAGGACACGGTTGTTACTCACAGCACCTATACCACTTCAATATAATAGAAACACCTATATGCACTTTTGTCCAAGAGATCGCCGACCTCAATCACATCATGCTCTCCTGTTCGCGGTTCCAGTCACAACGCAAACATTTCTACAGGCGCCTAGAACAGCTTTCCGCCAAATTTCCACCGAGCGTCACCACCATTCCACAATCAAGAAATGTGCGGATCTACAAGGCAATCGTTCGCTTCCTTCGAGACACGGAAATCAAGATTAGAAGTCTCCAATATGTTGTAACAAGGCAACAATAAATATACGTTAATGTAGAATGCTAGCTGAATGGTTACAGACCAAAGGCCAAATAAATAAAAAATAAAAAAAGTACACGATAATGAGCATTACGCATAACAAGGCCCCACTTGCCCACTAATCTGAAGTGAGATATTCAATTCTTAGGGCGTACCTAGGTGTAATAGCATAAAGCAACATGAAAAAGGATAAGCACATAAGATCGGTTTTTAGAATTCTAGACTGTGATATGTAGGTAGAATGTCGATCTGTAACGAATCTGTAAAAGAGAACTTTACATAAACAAAAACTAGCATTTGCCCGCTGCTTACCGCGCGCGTACACTGGTATGCGCAGGAATCAGTTACTCTTTTTGTTCAGGTACCAAATATTAACCTGGAGAAGGAAAATAATTTAAATTTAATCTTTTAGTTTTTATCTGGGATTAGGTTTTCATAATGGTGACCAAAAGTTTTTTTTTTACTTATATTTAACGCAATGTAATACAGAAATCGTTTACTCTTTTTGTTCTAGTACCAAATATTAACCTAGAGAAGCAAAAAAATTTAAATATCATCTTTTAGTTATTATCTGGGATTAGATTTTCATAATGATGTCTGAATTATTTTTTATTATATTTAACGCAATATAATACATGTAATATAATAAATGGAAGCTACTTGAAAAATTATCGGTAAGGATCCCAGCAAGGACGAACCGAGAAACAACTGTCCCTTTGGTCTGAAATCTGGTACACACTTTACTGAAGACATACTTTTCGAGATAAACAAATTATAAGTACTTTAGACATAATGCTACACGTAATTTACCATATGCAGTACAGTCGGCGGCAATTTCTAAACACACCTTTGAGGCCAACCGTAACATCTGTAGCAAAAATTGTAAAATCGCAGGTAAGTTTTCTTGATAACATACGAATATATTCCTATGCTGTTATAAACAGGTAATGTAGCGGCCGTGTTTTCATGAATTCGATAGCAGTTCAGTCAATATACTTCCAAACAACGACAGCTACGAGCATTTTTCAAGGATGCATTCCAGCCTTTTTTTTTTTTTTTAACTCTTAATTTTGTGAAAAGTTAGTGGAATGAATTAAACAAAAGCTTTCTTTCCACGCTTATTTTGCAACAGTTAGGAAATGTTTAGAAGCACTTTTATTAGATTTTCTGACACGATACAATTCCGACATACTGTTTTATTACCAGTTTTTAATGCTGCGAGGTAGGCGTGAAATTTCTAAAAACAATATGTCATTAAAATAATTTTATTTATTTTCCACATTTTGCGTGCACCTGTAATTACTGATACAATAAATTCGCCTGGTAAAGTTACATTGAACGGAGAAAAGTCGAAAATTTATAAATATAAATTAAATATGAAGGGAAAGTGCCCAAAACCGGAACTCCATTTTCCTTTTTACTTCTAAAAATATAAATTAATAAGGAAATCTGTTTTTAAAGCATGAAATAAATACTTCAGAATGTTAAGCGTAATTTAAATTCTGATTTCAAAAAATTTCATTATAATTTTACAAAAAAATATTTTTTAAAAAAACCTTCAGTTTGGCGATATAAAAAACAGTTTCCTGGACCGGACCCCTCTTAAAAATGAACAAAATACGAGGCGTATTTTTTAAGTAAGTACTGTTTTGTCACACCGTGGCTGCAGCGCTACGGTCGGAGTTCCGCGCATGCGCACTGGGTACCTGCATCTCTTGCCTACGCACTGACGCCATTACAGTCTAATTCTTCCTTGTTTACGTTGTTCACTGAGTGTTTAAGATGCCTCCGATAATCGTGAGTCCCGCCGACTGTGAAGTACGCGCTGTTATAAGATTTCTTTGTGCTAAAGGCATAAAACCGATCGATATTCATCGTGAGATCTGTGCAGTTTACGGACAAAACATTATGATTGATGGAATGGTGAGAAAGTGGGTGAGAGCATTTAAAGATGACCGCACAAATGTGCATGATGAACAACGGAGTGGGCGTCCTTAAGTCGTTAATGAAAGTTTGATGCAGAAAGTGGACAATAAGGTGAGAGAAAATAGACGCCTCCTTGTGTGATGAATGTTTCTTGTAGTGTTTTGTATGTCACTGTGACAGAGCACTTGAATTACCGAAAATTGAGCTCACGTTGGGTACCGAAAATGTTAACGTATGTGCACAAAACCAAACGTTTAGGCAGTGCATTGACTTTCCTTGAGCGGTACCACAACAATGGTGATGATTTCTTAAGCCAAATTGTTACGGGTGATGAGACATGGGTGGCCTACGTAACACCTGAATCCAAGCAACAGTTCATGGAAGGGCGGCATTCAGTTCAAGCAAACGATTTCTGCCCGGAAAATCATGTGCACAGTTTTTTGGGACCGAAAAGGAGTATTGCTTGTGGAATTTCTGCCTTGTAATGAGACAATCAATGCAGCAGCTTATTGTGAGACATTGAACAATCTGCGCCGTTCAATCCAGAACAAAAGGCGTGGCAAGTTGAGCAAGGGCATCGTCTTGCGGCATGACAATGCCAGTCCACATGTGGCTAATCAAACCAAAGATCTCATCACATCTTTTCGATGGGAAACTCTAGATCATCCTCCGTAAAGCCCTGATCTGGCACCCAGTGACTACCATCCGTTCCTGCACTTGAAGAAACACCTGGGCGGTCAGCGTCTTGAAGACGATAACGAAGTCGAAACAGTTGTGATGCAGTGGTTAACAAGTCAGGCGGCAGACTTCTATGAGGAGGGTTATCAAAAACTGGTAATACGTTATGACAAGTGCCTCAATATTGGAGGGAATTATGTAGAAAAGTAGAGTAAGGTACAGGCTTTCATGTAAAAATAAAATTATTGATGCACGTCTTTTTTTAATTTCAAAACGGTACTTACTTACACAGTCGCGAACAGGCTGAAAAAAATTGTTTTTTTATTTTTCGACTTGTTCAATGCTTCTATTATTTAGCTACAAAATGCAGTTTGTTTCACGCAAATTTAACTATTAGATTCGGAGTTATTAATTTTTTCGTGATGCGTGGTAATAGTGTGTCTGTATTGTAATGCATGTTAGTTTCTAGTATGTAAAACTTTTAGTACAGTTTTTTCTCAAAACTACATTTTTTGATCTTCTGGTACATTTTTCTCAAAAACTAAGACATCAGACTTTCAGCATCTCTTGTTAATAAAACGATGATTAATCTAATAAAAAATGGGACCTGTCATAACAACAAAAGCAAACTTACAAACTCCAAGGTATTTATGACGGTAGAAATTTTTTTGTCTTTTAGAACAAAAACTCATTATTCATAAACTATATAAAATACAGTAACAAATCTTTATGTGATTTGCAGATGATGTTTTATCTGTATACTCCGAAAGTTTCAGGTTTGTATCTCCATTAGTTTCTTCAGAAAGTGTACCTGAAATTTGCTTGTTTTAACATTGATTTCTTATGGGAGGTCCTTCGCGGCTGTGTCCCCTTAAAAAACATGCCTCGTAACACTAAACAAAATCAGAAAATGGTATGGGATCACGGAAAACATATTTTAAAGTGAAATATAACAATTACAGCTTTTAGTTCTTAAAAAATATACGAAAATACGATTAGTATACATAGATTATATGAAGACACAGGAAATACAAAAAAGAATTAAATCCTTTAGCGATAAAAATTGCAGATGTACACATTCTTTATAGCCTCAGCACAATTCAATTGGGCCCAGACTAAACATATAACACACATCATCCATATCTCCATTTCTGAAACGTCAAAAAATTTCTTGTCGCAAAACAGGCACCAACCATCATCTTTGGAAGGTCACACTCCAGGAAGAATTTCGGTGTTCCAGAGGTAACACTCTTCTCATTCTCAGTGCATGATTCTTTCACATTTTTCTCAAATTTAAGGTTCCTCTTCACAAACTCTTTCTAGAGGCCCTATTACTGACCCAAGCTCCTGCAAGCATTACCTTCAGTATTAGACTTTAAGCATAATAAAAAGGGGTCCGTTTTAGGCAACTGTAGACTGTCCGGTTTGTGTAACTATAGTCTGGTTATTTTTTTAAAATTAACCAAACTTCTGAAGAAAACAGTTTAGTGATAAACATTGACATAAAATGTTATCATATAAGGGTATATATAGATGGGAAGGCTTATCTGCCCATATCCAGGAGAAATTTTTAAAAAATATAGCAGAATGTGAAAAATTTGTTCAACACGGAGGTCCTACAAAATGGACGTTGAATATGCATGCATGTTTAGACTTATAAATTTGTCGCTTAGATAACAGTATCATTCAGTTTATTGTTACTTTCATTGTAGGATCATAAGGAAAAAAACCTCGTTTTTGTTGGCTAAGTGATGATGGACCAAATTCGTGTAAAGGGAAATGAATTATACATTAAAATAAACAAAACCTCAATTATACCACCATATTAAAAGTTGCGGATGTGGAGGTAGTATTTCATTCGGCAGATCCGCATTTGCGGAATCGGAGCTCGGTTAAACCCCTACTAAAAATCCATATCGATCTTGCTTCAATTCCGATTTTCACACCAAAGATCTCTTCTTGTTAGTTCAATATCTCTTCGAGTGCAAAGATGATTTACAATAAATTATATATTACTTGATTTACGTATTTAGTTTATTTTGAGGCTCTGAGAATTGAAGAAAATAATAACCAAACTCAAAAAATAAAACAAAAACCAAATAGTAGTAGATTTTTTTTTATTTTATTTTTATTTTTTTTTACAGTATTTCTTGAAATGAATGCTCATCTCAAATACAAAATGACCTATGGCTCACATTTTTCTCATTTCGAAATGATTATAATTTCTTGCTCTGTTCCTTGGTACTACCATGCTCGTATTAATCCGAACGACCTGAATTGCACATCGCTACATTTCCTTCTTATTCAACCCATTATACATATCTACGAAGACAGTACTATGCCCTGTAGGGGGTAAATTCACGTCAATATCTAAAATTGAGACTATCCCACCTCACAAAAAAGTGACAATTTTAACATATTCGTTATACAAACGAAAATACGGATTATATTTCATTAATAAAAGGGTAAAGCAGACATTGAATGAACTTCATTTTAGTTTTTAAAAATATTCAAGAGAAATTACGTGTCAATACAGCACATAAAAAGTTACTGTTTTGACCAAACACTAGCGTCAAAACAAAGGAAGACGTTATACCGATCATCTGTCACTAAAAAAAAACTAGATATTAATGATAAAATCAATAATTGCAATGTAAAGATAGTTTTAGGTGAATGCGTTAACAAATAATTGCATATTTTTGAAGTTAGTTAAATTTGTGGTGTGCTATGAAAACATCTTGTTGTTTTACTACTACATTTAAACTTATTTTAGAAACATACGAAAAAACTTATAACTAAATTACTGTTGTCGGTGACATGAGATGTCGTCAACGCAGTCTAAGTTGACAGTATTTTAGCGTCAAAAAACGTTTTTTCACCTACCATTTATATCGAAAGATGCTTAAGGCGCAATGATCAAACTTTTAAAAACAAAACACGATGAGGATTCAGTATTTGAATTTCACACAGTGTTGTCAACTTTGTGATTTTGTGGTGTTTTATAAGCAGGCAAAGAACAAGAAACTAATACTGCTTTTTCGCAATAGCAATATTCTGTGGGTGGTGGTGCTATTAAAACTCAAACGACAGGTAAAACGTGGGTTTGATGTTCTTACCAAAAACGTTATTGGTAAGTATCCAAGGATGTGCATTTAAAACATTTGGTAATTAACGAACTGCTGCGTTTGCTAGCGGACATGTACTAAATCATTAGTTCATTTCGCGATTTATAGGCTTTTTGTTAATTGAAGCAATTATTGTAGACCAACTTTTCACTCCATAGGTACTGATGATCTTAATACTACTGTGAACTCTTCCGACACTAGTCCATAAGGAACCTGCACTGATTAAGGGGTAAAACTGTTACCAGTCACCTGGTAACCCAGAATACAGCAAGAAGTTTCACAAGTACGAAAATTTTAGAAGCCAATACTAATCAATAATGAATAACAATGAACAATTGTTTTTATATTTTAATGAGACATAAAGTTTGGAGGAATGCACGGGAAACTGGGAACCAGGAAATGTAATGCTGTTCAACACGTGTATATGAGTTGTTGCCCCCTCTGCTGCGATCTTGGTAGGACTGAGCCGCTGGCACCGTAGCCGTCGGGGGTGCCGACCCGGAAGCATGGTGGCTACAACTCGGGTAGTTCCTGGAGCAGACGGTTCGAGTCCAGCCTTGGACATAAGTGATATTCATGCACTGTTACATTCTTCTAGTGTTTAATGTACTGTGGATCACTAAATTCACATCATACACCAAACGAGAAGCTAAAAGAATGGAGATGATGCACGTATTGATAAATTAACACAAATGCTTTCTTGGTTTGCTTTTTACCAATTCAGTCTTTAAATGTGTTATATTTTTTGAAATATCATGGAAAAGATTATTTACCAAGGATTGGAAAGGAATTAGGCCACGGTATTCAAGTATGAACTTGTCCCCTGTTGCCTGAAATTATTTCGTTAATCCTCTGAAAACCAAAACATGGATTTTGTTGACCGTGACATACACAAAATTACTGACAAATATACTTGAAAGTGGACATCCAAAATGTCTGTGCCAACAGAACTGATAAAAATTTCAACGATTTAATGGAAAGAAGTACAGCTTCCAAGGCTTACTTTTAACTTAGAAAGGCAAGCCAAAGCTCCGATATGATAAAACTATTTTGCGTAGCAGTTACTGATTCAAAATGCTATTCAGGCATTATATCAGAAGAAATTGTTCTACTGTCTTCTTTGTATAGGCCCGCGTAAGTGACGCTAAAAGCAAAATTATAGTCAGAACGGATAAACTTGTTTATCATAAAAATCTAATAATTACCGTCAAATCGCTCAAATCAGTTAATGGTGGTTTGTTACTGCGATCTTAACTGTCTCCTGTAGCATGTTTAGTACTGAAAGAAAATTATTGATTGATATTCACCAATCTAATCTATGTATCATCGAATTCGCCATCACAGCTATAGCAGGATGGAGTTCAAAACTGTGAAGGCATAACATAGTTTTAATTTGGTTAGGGCTTTACGACTAGCCGATTTCAAGGACATTAGGGCCTGGAGAACGCTGGGGAAAGGGACGCCAAGTATCGCAACCATGATAATTCGGGAAAGCAATTGCTTGGAGTAATTTCAGAAAACCGAAATCAGGATAACCGGACCGGTGATCTAACATGGGACTTTCCAAATTCCAGTCTCGAACGTTAACCACTCACGCAACAAGTTCGGTGACACAACAACCCCAAAATACCTTCCCAAAGAAGAAACGGTTATACGTGGATCTCACATTTCATTAAGTCTGAGCAAAGATCTCCGGTAAGTTATCGAATTACTGAAGCTGTTGAGCCAAAAAATAGTGTCAAAATACTAAAATACAACAGCAATGAATGAGGACAAATTTTACGTATGGATCTGAAATAACGTAATACAGTATGTCGAATATTGAAAATTATGTGAGAGCTGAAAATGAGACTCTGCGATCAAGGACGACACTGCAAACTGTTCCAAAGTTTTATAGTTTAGTGCTGTTATTCTCTGCTGTTGGTATGTAGAACAGTAGTTATAGTTGAAGGAGGAAATTGTAAGTTTACGCAGAGCATTTGACCATCGAGGCATTCCTGTCTCAGAACTTGCATTCCATTTAAAGCAGAGGGTCTGGCTGCGAGTAATATTATAACGTCTATAAGCTGTGTAATGATAAAAATCTACATTATCTCCTTTTTTTTAAAAAGTTTTCTCACTGAAAGAAAGCTATTATTTGACTTCAGTAATTGCTGCGGATGATTGTTTTCAAACATTTCTAGGGTTAAAATTTCAGTGTTAATCCATTATATGTGTACTAAGATTTCAGGTATGTCATGATGATGTTTCACATTGTGGTTGATCACTTCCCTAACTTTAACTGAAATCTTTTTACATAGGCCATATCAAAACTGATTACAGCTGTCTGCTTCCATAAAAGTTTTTCATCGCAGTAAAAGTAAGTTTTGATAGGGCCTATGATGTGAATTTAGTGATCCACAGTACATTAATCACACGAAGAACTGTCACAAAAAGCTACAACAATAACAGTAAAATTCGACTCTATCTAATTAGGTAAAATATTTTAAATTAAAGTGAAAAAAATTTAAGAAATATATCATCATTGTGTTCTAATGTTTGAAATATTAAACTGGGAAAAAGTAATCAAGGTATATAATTCCTTTTTTTTTTTTGCATTTTCTAGTGTTTGTGTGGTCTCTGTCATAAGTGGTGGATTATTTTCTATATCCTATCTTATTTTCAGTGTTTAATGGCAATCTCACTGCCACCATTATCGAAGTATAAAATATTTATAGCAGAAAGGGAAATAATATCTAACTTTAAAAACCTCAAAATACAGTTGATATCTGTAAACTAAACCAAACATAACAAATATCACAAGACTAAAGGTGCTTGTACACTCGAGAATAAATACTGGCGAGAAGCTCTCGACAGCATAACTTGCCAGTCGACACACCTCTGAGAGTATCTCACGGCAAGTAGCTACCTACTGCCTGAGAGCCGGCAATAATCGACTTGCTCGCAAGTTGACACGTCATTATTGTGCTATATTACAGTAGCTCGCAGAATACGAACAATGAGAGCAGAAGCTGAGAGCTCAGCAGGAGGGAGCAAAAACTGGTCATCAGAAGAAACAAAGGAATGAAAATGTATGTAGGTAGAGAATTGTTGTGGAATGTGCCCATTAGTGTAACAGTATTAAAAAAAAAGCAAATTTTTTAAAAGAAATAGGAGAGTAATTTTCTTATTCAGGTGATGAAGTTCAAAAGAAGCTCCACAATTTAAGGAATATGAACGATACATTTATCCAACATATTATTTTCATGACAATGTGTCAATAATTATTAAAGGCACATTGCAATGACAGTAGGAAGTTCAAAGACGAAGTAAGATTTTATTCATTTTTCAAAAACTCTCAAGTACTTTAAAAAAATAAAAAAAAAGTGAAAGTGGAGCAGTTAAAAATTGTTAATGTAAGTAGCCTTACTTCAATGCACTGAATTTTGTAAGTCCAGAATTTACTATCTTTCCAACACAACGTACTTCCGTAAGTTTAATGTAATGGAGGCTTGAATACGAATCTCCCCAAAATTATGTCAAGACAATGTAATAAAAAAAATTCAAAAGGAAAAAAAAAGTATTATGCAATGAGTTAATTTACCTGATGCAAAAAAATGAAGAGTAGCCATAACTTTTTCGTGTACTGATATAGATTTTCTGATTTTAGTGTCCTGTTTGAAAATGGTGGCTCCCACAAGTTCTATGATAACTCAACTTCACTGCCCATTAACCTACAAAAGATCCTAAACTGTTGCGCGTCTTCGATCTGTAATTCTGGTGTCATTGTATGGCTGCCTTCAAAAACACTTCTCCTTTTTATCAAAGGCTTAACCCAGCAGCTTTTCCTACGCAGTTTTTATCTCTTTTTAGTAATAGCAGACAGTATGGTCACAGCTGACACGAATTTTCTATTGTATGCCGCCATCTTGACTACTCTCCACTGCTCTCATGTGGACAGTGTTCTGAAAGTTGTTGCGAGAACTGTCCCAACGAGCAGCTCGCCTAGTGCTCTAAAGAGTAGAGCTAGCGAAAATCTACTCTCAAATGGACACCTTCCTGAGAGTGGCTCTCGAGAGTTTCTCACGTTACTACTCTCAAGTGGAAACGCACCTTAATACGTAGACAAGTTGTCCAAAAAATGGATTTTTTTCAAATCAAGAATTGTTTGATGGAGATTCACATTTATATCTTATGTTTTGCATTACTACTCCCCACCCCTCCCCTTCCCAGCAATGTCGGCGAAGAAGCTGATGAAACTGTGTTGCATGAAGAGGAGGATTAATTTAGATCAAGGCCAGAGAACAGAGTCTGATGGATGATGCATGTATGTTACTTGTTAAGAATATGTTTGTGAACAGTCATTCTTACAGATGACTGTAAAAAAAAAAAAAAAAACAGAAAACGATGAGATAATGAATAAGGAAGATGGAATCATTTCTTAAAATTCTGCTTCCATTTTTGTAAACATTAACTTGATTTACCAAGAATGCCATGTTTTTCATTTCCATTGCTAAGCTTTTAGCTGAAATTCTGCAATCTCCATCAGAGATATAACATTTGTTTACTTAGCAATGAGTGTTAAGTGTCAGAGTATTATCTCACTGACTTCATTGAAGTTCTTCAAAATTTCTACTGTGTAAAAAAGTAAAGTAATAGTTCAAAACTTTTGTCATTCATTGCTAGATAAATAAATGTATCTCTGACGAAGGCTGCAACGTGTCAGCGGAAAACTCAGCAATGGAAATAAAAAATTGGCATTGATGGTAAATCACTTAGTGGTGCAAGAGGCACGTCCAAAATCATACAGAGGAAAAGATTATGAAGTGGCATAATGGTGGAAATGTGCATAGTGGAGATCTTGTAGCATATTGACTACCAGGGAAAGGAAATGTGTTGTAAATTCAGAGGGTTTGCACGATATAATTTCAAGCTGGGGCCTGCTCAGCATATGTCAGGTGAGGTTAGTAGGATTTTAACTTAGTTTATTTGAGAGTAAAACTGTGGGAAGAATAGATTCAAGACCTGGTATTAACTGTATAACAAATAAGTTATTCCTGACTTTTCTAGAGTGGGACTGATGGTTGTGGCTTTAGGTAACATTTGTAGCCTGATCATTAGTGATAGGACACAAAAATAATTAGAAAAAAATGGGTGTTTGGTGCTGAGAAATGGTCCTAATTAAAATTAAGCCTTCCAGATAAATTGGCTTTAAATCTCTAAAAAATTGAATTCTGAAATAGGTGTGCACATGTACAGAGCCTAATGACCCATTTACCTACTACTGAAGAAAACAGTTGCCACAATATTGTGTATTTGTTTGTCCACCTAAGTCTTTCCTCTCATCACAGTCGTCAACTTTGGTATGTGGTGGGTTATTTTACCTTTCCTTCATTATTTAATTCTGTAATAAGCACACATTTTTCTTCAGATTAACAAACTAAAATAATTTTAGGTAAGAAATCTGTCATATAATTAAACTTTAAAGGTAAAATTAAATAGTTGTTCTTCATATTTCAAGAATCAGAGATTTCATCTATCATTCAGTCCATATCGTTGGCTGATGAACAGTTTTAGGTCTGTAATGTTTATTCACACACCCCTTATTATCTTGCCGAGTAATGGTTTCTTTATGTCCTTTTCCCAAAACCATCCTAACTAGAATATTTGTTGTTCTTCTATAACATTAATTGAAATAATTATTGCTGAAATGAAATTTCATAATGTAATTCATTTTTAACCAAACACTGAAGTAGAAACAATAACAAAGAAATAAAGTGCGACAAGATGGGAATGACTTCTGACATTTTAGTCTTGAATTCTGTATGTGACATAATATTTCTTCAAATAATGTCATTTATGCCATTCAACCTGAGACCCCCTTTAACTGCCACTAGATACAATAAACTTATACAATATTTGAGCCTTCATCAATGGATAATCCTTGGCACAAATGTTTTAATTTAGAATATTATTAGCTCATAAATGGCTTAAGAAAGTCAGCTGTGCTTATACATCAAATCAGATTGTTCATTCAGTATATAGTCACTAAGAATTGGTAATAAATATAAATTTACACATAAACAACAGTTGTTACTATTGTTGTTAATTTCAGTAGTGTCAACAGATAACAAAAAGTTGCACCCGGAAGAAACTGATTCAGAACAACTGGGTTTGTTTTAAATCATTACATAGTAAAGAAACATTATACAACAATGGGACGTTCTTAATTAAATGCCTCGCAAAACGTATAAGGATATACTTGGTATGAACTCGCTACTGCCTGTGTTTTCACCCTAAATAGTGTAGTAGACATCAAGAAACTTATTTAGTTTCCCATTGTTTTTAGAAAAATATATTTTTTCCCACTATCCTTTCCTCCACTTTTATCACCCATTTTCATAATTTGCAGTTGTCCCATTCATCCACCATTATTGTAGCCTCCTTTCTCTGGAAAAACTATTAGAACCCAATTATGAAGCAGCTATTATCTGAATTGAAACTTATTATTTGAAACATGACAACATTCATTGGGGAACCAGGAAGTGAGAAATTAATTAATAATACATGTAAAAGCTAAATATGGCATGAAAATAATCAATATACTGTATATTATAAAAGTAAGTGTACAATGTGTGTGCCATAAAAACTTAAAAACGAGTCCTGGTATGATCAAGGGAGTTGTATGGTGTGGTAGCCCTCTATCCCTTATCCATGAAGAAGGTTCCCTTTTTTACCTGAAGGGCATGCTGTTGAAGATATAAGGGCTGGAAGTTTCACATCTAAAAATTTCTAGAACAGTACAGAACATTCGAGAGCGTTCAAGAACATTCCACAATGTTCCGAATGTTCCAGAACATAAATAATTTAAAGTTTATCCTTTTATTCCAACTACCATACAATCTCATATCAACTCCCAGAGCGAAGCCGGGTACCTCAGCTAGGATCTTGGGGAGGTCCCTTCTGTTATACGTGGAACAAATCAAGAAAAATCTTTCCATGACGAAAACAAGGAATTCCAGTAGAGGATCATCCAGGAATCATGAAAAGTGACACACTAGGCCGAGTGTACACTGTACATCTGAACAACGCCGAATGTTTCTACCTCTGGATGTTGCTACAAGAAATACGGCGACCAACAAGTTTCACAGATCTCAAGACTGTTGACATTTACCAGTGCGAGACGTACAGAGAGACATTCTAAAGCTAAGGACCTGCTGGAAAACAATGACCACTGGGAATTAACACTACAAGTAGCCTCAATCACAGCCTCAGCTGAACGAGTTCTAAAAACATGTAACTCATCGAATCCAAAACAGCTACAGGACTCCTTCAAAGAGAATATGAGTGATGACATACTGTACCAAATCCGGCAAGCTTATGCACAGCTGGCCATCAAATTCAACGACATCTTCAATGAAACACTCTTTGCCTAGAATAAACATGTTTAGCAATAAATAACTAGACCTCAGTGCAACTTGGGATGTCAGCACCACGAAAAGATGCTTTCAGTGTGCTAAACTTCAAATTTACAAAATAAAGAAGCTACAATATCGACAAACTGCTTCAATACATTGCTCACAACAAACCACTCCTCAATGACAATAAAAAAATTACAACATTGTCATGGACCGGATCAACAATAACACTGGTGGAATTATTTACTTGGACGCACGAGGCGGCACCAGGAAAGCATTTCTAATAAATCTATTGCCGATGGAAATATGTGCTAACCAGTACATCGCACTTGCACTGGCATCATCTGGCATTCCAACCACATATATGGAAGGATGGTGAACTGCCCATTCAGCCCTACAACTGCTGTTGAATATAGTCGAAGAACAATTCCAGGTATGTAAAATCTCAAGAGAATCTTGGTGAACCTGTAAAGCAAGCTAAAATTATCTTTTGGGATGAATGCACAATAACACATAAAAAAATCACTCGAAACCATGTAACAGTACATGGACTTGCGAGGAAACTCTGAAGTGATGGAAGGAGCTCTACTCATACTCTCAGGAGATTTTCGACAAACAATTCCAGTTATCCCCAAATCAACACCAGCAGACGAGATAAATGCATGCTTAAAAAAACCACATCTCTCGCCACACATACAAATACTGCAACTAATGAAAAATATGAGAGTAGAACTCTTAAAAGACTAAACAACGACATTTTGCTCAAAAAAATTTACAAATAGGCGAAGGCACTTATCCTATTGACCAGACAACTGGCCTCATTGAACTCAACAGTGATTTTTGTAACACATCCACTACTGAAAATGAATTTATCGGCCAAGTTTATCCAAACATTGTTCACAACTATACCAATCCGAAGTGCCTATTTCAAAGGGCAATTTTGGCAACTAAAAATAATATATCATAATATTGTCGATGTAATCAACTTTAACATTCAAAAGAAAATTCCCGGTGAGGAGAGAATATACAAATCCATCAACACAATGGTAAACGTTGAAGAAAACAACTTTTTTACAGAATTTCTAAACTGTTTGCAAGTACCAGGAATGCCATTACATTGCCTTTGACTGAAAATTGGATCTCCGATCATACTACTCAGAAATCTGAACTCACCAAAACTGTGTAATGGAAAAGGATCCATGAAACAGTTATCGAATAACATCAATGAAGCCGAACTTGTGACTGCAAAGAACAAAGGACATACAGTATTTATCCCAGAATACCACTGATCCTTACTGAGCTGCCATTCCAATTTAAAACACTGAAAGGACAAACGTTAAAACCTCAAAGACTCCTGCTTCTCTCACAGTCAACTATACATAGCTTGCTCTCGAGTAGGAAATTCGGAAAATTTGTGCAAATACAACCCAGATAACAAAATGAAAAATGTTGTTTATAAACAAATATTGTAAATAGTTAGAATATATTTTTAATAAAAACAAGTTTACCTCTTATATTTTAAACATTAGCATTTTATTCTAACTATCACACGAACTCATATCAACTCCCTGTGTGAAGCCGGGTACCTCAACTAGTAATTAAATAAATAAATAAAATTATAACAATGAAAGTAATTTAGAAGATCAAAGGTGAAAAAGAAGGTTATTATTAGAAGATCAGCGCAATATCTGGTATCAATAGTATATTAGTAAACCAGTTCCCATCTATGATGTTCAGGTAATGTGTTAATCTTTGGAACAATTATAATGGCTATATGAAGCGGTTGAGGTTATTTAAAATGTTGGAAATTGTATGGAAGCAACTGGATGGTATCATAGGTACAAACCATTCTTCCTGATGGACAGTTAAGTTTTCCTTTTAGAATGTTTACAAACAAAAGCACAACAGTATAAAACAAAATCACTGATCAACATGGAAAATATAGATAAAGTAAAGCTATCATTCATTAAATTAGACAGCAGGAGAGATGCAAAGAATTTTTTTTAAAAATCATGAAAAGAAATATATTTTGGAAGATGCTATGGTCATGTCAGAATGCAAATAGAATGCATGGCAAGGTTGACATGTGCATTTGCTGTAAATCTTTCGATACAATTAAAAGGAGTTTTTTTGCTGATTGAAACAAGACAGTGATTCATAAACCTGTAAAACCTCCATTGGATGTATCATCCTAATTATTAAAACATATTACAAGAACTGAAGGCCTGAAATTCTCCAACACAAAATGGCTTCTCAGAAAATAATTTTCACCAACTAATGTTAATAAATTTGGCTCCATCACATTAGTTTATTGTATGCCTCTATCAATCACTTACAATTGTCAAAAATATTTTGTATCTGCAATTTGATTATTTTCTGATATCACAAGTCTTAATGTTTAGCTTTTATGAAGTAACAAATTTTATTTATTTATCCTTGTTTCAGTTTATTATGAAGGAGGGTGCTGAACAATTTACCCGAAACACTGAAGGAAATTAAAATTCATAAAGGGAAATTGTTGTAGGGTTGTGATATTACAGTCCAAGAACTTGATTTAATAACAATAAAATTGTAAATTAGGTGTTTAGGGAAATTTTAGTTAATTGAAATAAAATTCGTCACAGTTTCTTACACCATTATTACTAGCCATAATTTCCCATTTCTCCTAAATATTAATTTCTTATTGTCTCTTGTACCCTCTACTTTTATCTATCCTGACACTGCCTTCTGAATCAAGCTTCATGTGCCTTAAAATGTATGAAAAACATGTGCATCAGTATAAAACAAAATCGCTAATAATGTAACACATTTTAAGCACTTTTTTTTTTTGCCAAAAAATCATTTGCAGAGTTATTTCTAATACTTATTATGGATGATTCTCAGAAGAGAAAGTTTCATCTGAAGTTGGGATGAACTCTGTATATCATGGTCATAAATAAAATGTAGTGGCAGAGGTTGGGGGAGGGGGAAGAGATATGCTAGCTAGGTAAGTAAGAAATATGCCACAGCATGTCTAACATTAAAGTAAATAAGAAAAGAAAGGGAAATTAACCCACCACATACCAAAGTGGACGGATGCGATGAGGGAACACTGATGCTGACAAACAAACACTTACAAATATTTCGGCATATGCCTTGTTCACAAATAGAAAAAATGGGCCATTAGGCGCGGAACGTGTGTGCACACCGAACGTTACCTAATGACTAACCGTGCGGTGGTGGTGGGGGGGGGGGGGCGGATAAGGAGTAGACTATCGATATCGGTATACAATGTCTGAGATAATATATTTAATATTTTGGCAGGCGATGGTAAAATGAGCAAATGTAGTAATGGTGCGGTATAAACATTGCAACAAAAAAAAAAAAAAAAAAAAAAAAAAGGTAGTGATGGGTTAATTGGAATTTAACGGTGGTTAAGTCCAGGTGGGTGTCTTGTATCCAGGATATTCTGGTACGCTAGTTCCCATCTCCGGAGTTCTGCTGCAGTGGTGCTGTCAGGGAAAACTCTGACTGCTCTCACCGTGAAACAAGTTGTTGAGGTTGTTGGAATCATGGCTATTGGCATGTTCTGGTACTGAAGGTACAGGTTACGAGTATGGACTGTTTGTCTGTGGCCATTCATTCTAACAGAGAGTTGCTGTGTGGTGAGGCCTATGTAAGAACTGGTGCAAAAGCGGCAAGTTAGTTGGTATATGAGATGAGTGGTTGTACAGGTGGCATGTCCAATAATGGGGAAAGTTTCTCCTGTGGTGGGGTTGGAATATATGTAGTGGTGGGTGGAAGCATGCTGCAGGTTTTACAGCTTCCACCCACCACTACATATTCCAACCCCACCACAGGAGAAACTTTCCCCATTATTGGACATGCCACCTGTACAACCACTCATCTCATATACCAACTAACTTGCCGCTTTTGCACCAGTTTCTTACATAGGCCTCACCACACAGCAACTCTCTGTTAGAATGAATGGCCACAGACAAACAGTCCATACTCGTAACCTGTACCTTCCAGTACCAGAACATGCCAATAGCCATGATTCCAACAACCTCAACAACTGTTTCACGGTGAGAGCAGTCAGAGTTTTCCCTGACAGCACCACTGCAGCAGAACTCCGGAGATGGGAACTAGCGTACCAGAATATCCTGGATACAAGACACCCACCTGGACTTAACCACCGTTAAATTCCAATTAACCCATCACTACCTTTTTTTTTTTTTTTTTTTTTTTTTTTGTTGCAATGTTTATACCGCACCATTACTACATTTGCTCATTTTACCATCGCCTGCCAAAATATTAAATATATTATCTCAGACATTGTTATACCGATATCGATAGTCTACTCCTTATCCGCCCCCCCCCCCCCACCACCACCGCACGGTTAGTCATTAGGTAACGTTCGGTGTGCACACACGTTCCGCGCCTAATGGCCCATTTTTTCTATTTGTGAACAAGGCATATGCCGAAATATTTGTAAGTGTTTGTTTGTCAGCATCAGTGTTCCCTCATCGCATCCGTCCACTTTGGTATGTGGTGGGTTAATTTCCCTTTCTTTTCTTATTTATATCGCCTAGAAGCCGCTTCCATTTTCCTTAGTTGTAACATTAAAGTAAAAAGTATCACAAGTATTGAGGATAAATAGTACACCAAATTCAGTGTTTCCACCAATCAATAGGTTCATTTTAAAATCTATACACTTATAATTAATTTGAAAAGGTTTATGTGTAAGGTTAAGATACAATAAATGCTCCATATGGTAAGTGCATGGTTTATAGGATTATAATTTTTGTTGCTAAACCATTCAATGATGTAGCTGAAAAATATTTAATACCGTCCTTCTTAAAAGAATTGATACAGTTCTTTTTGCCATGTAAAAAACACTCCATTCTTTCTATCCTTTCACATCAGAAGTATCATACATCAACTTACTGTACAGTGACAAATATAAAACATTTTCCAAGTCTTATGTACACACTAAATCAGATACTCAAGTACAGTCTACTATAACAGCAGTGACTCATTTATACAAAAATCTATACAAACTGAAAGTACTAAAACATAATGTTTAACCTGTAAAAGTACTTTTGCCAAAAAACATATTTTATAGCATTTCCACTTATTTTTTCAAATAAAAATAAATTGTTTATTTTGCTTCTATACAATCTCGCAGAAATATTTAAGTAAATAAAACAACAAATCACTGAAATTGGCACTGTGGCCCTTTCCTTCTGGTGAGATCACACGCATTAAGTACTGTAATAGGTCACTTATTATATAAATCACAAGATGTTTTGTTCTTCTAGAACTATTAAGGAGGAATAGTAAAACATCAGAATATTAACACAGAATTTTGATATTCTGTTTCTTTCAATCATATGGCATCACTTAGACAGTGAACCATTTAATGTATAAGTACAAAAACACACATCTCATCTGCTGATGGTAACAATACTGTTACATCAAAATGGTATGATCTAAAAGAAATAATTCTATCCAACATACACTAGTTAAAATGTAATAGCTGACAGCAGTTTAGAAGAAACAAAAGCTCTTTTTATGTGTGCAATCTTTCAAGATAATCATTATATTTGTTCAAGAAAAATATATTTACTTGTCACTACAGCAAGTAAAGTGATCAACAACAATAATATACCAAGTGAAAATTAAATAAAGTAAAGCCAATGGTTGTAGGAAAATAACCTTGGAATATCAAAAACTGAACTCAAATCTTGTTTTTTCAAGTTTGTAAATTTTATATTTTAATCTAAACTCTTCTACCATCACAGAAAATTTCTTACACTCACTAAAGAATGTAGTTAAACAGTGCAACCTTAAAAAGATCTCCTTTTATAGCAGTTATTTTCTCTTAATAACTGCACAATGACCATAATACCTTATAAAAACTGCATTAATTTCAACCAGTTTTGTATACGCTCGATCTGACAATTAACAATGGTTAACGTATCTTCTCAACTAAGAGTCCAAGTGACTCATTTTGTGCATCTATACTGCACTCCTGCTTCTTTCAACATAACAGTTAGGTGTGTTAATTCTCTGGAGAGTAAGAATAAAAATTCTTACAAACATCCAGACACAGCCAAACAATTGCCACTGTCCACTTTACCAAAGATGACTGTAGCAACAGCTATGCTGTTTGCCAATAGTGTGAAGGAAAGTGGCAGTACATCAAAATTATACAGTCAAACAATACCCCACTCTAAATAGGCCCTACCGGTCAGACTCATCCGGGAGGTCATCGTCGGCATCTAGTTTGGCCCCGGCACCACTGCAGATGCGACACTTGCAGCAGACAATGCAGGGTGCGGCAAGCAGCAGCAAAGGGGATGCAACCAGAAGTAGTATGCCGAAGCCTGCAAAGATGCCGATCACCTGGGTGCGGTGCCAGATAACAGAAGCACGAGAATGGCCAAGCTTATTCTTGCAAGGACCCTTGTCATAATGCCGTAACAGGAAGTCATCCTGGCGACAGAAAGGAAATAGATATCTCGTAAACATTTATACAATGATTTTGTTATATAAGTGGTCACAAAACTGTTCTTATTGTTAGTCTACACTTTGGGCTAAATATAACACCAATATAAATGTTACATAAGAAAAATAAAATACACAAATACAAGGTATGCCCCAAAAACAACCAACCTTCCTTCATATTTACGCACCTTACAATTTTAGCACTATATGGCGGGTGTGAGTGTGAATAGCAAAGTTTCATGAACTCCCTAGATGCTGTTGTTGCCGGAATGCCTTAGTTCACGAGCAGCGTGCTTTTGTTTACAAAGTGTGTTGTACGTTCATCACATTTTGCTATCGTAAAAATGACGGAATGGTCGGGGCAACCAATTTGCATTAAATTTTGCTTTAAACTCAAAGAGTAGAGCCGGGAGCATCAAAATGATGAATATTGCATTTGGGGATGAGTGTATGAGCAAAACACAAATAAAAAAAGTGCTATAACCAGTTCAAAGATGGTCAAACATCTGTTGATAGTAACTCACACTCTTGGAGACCTTCGACAACAAAAACACTGGATAATATCGAACATGTGAGACTTGCAATCAATGAAGGTCATCAAATGACTGTACAACAACTAGAATATGATACTGGAATACCAAAAACTATAGTTTAGAAGATTTTAACTGAAAATTTGCAAATTGTTTGCATGTGTACCAAATTCATTCTGAAACTGCTAACAGTAGGGCAGAAAAACCTTCACCTTGAAATCACTCAGTACAATTTGGAAATGATCAATAATGACAAAAATCTCCTTAAAAAGATTATAATTGGTGATGAATCAAGGGGTTTATGGTTATGCTCCTGAAACAAAATGACAGTCTTCGCAGTGAGAGCCACGACTGAAAAAATCGTGCCAAAGTCAGAGCAATATCAAATCATTGCAATTGTTTTTTTTTTATTATTATTATTATAAGTGTGTCATGCACCATAATATGCTCCTAAAGGTCAAATGATCAATAAAGAATATTACCTTGAAGTTATGAAAAGATTGCGTGGTGCAGTTAGAAGAAAACAGCAACAGCTTTGGTTAACCGATGACTGGCTTCTTCATCACAATAATGCGCCAGTGCATACATCGAACCTCATGCAGCAATATTTGACAAAACAAAAAGTCATACAGCTCAATCAGTCTCTGTACAGTCCTGACATAGGTCCCCGAGACATTTGGCTGTTCCCAAGATTAAAAATGCAGCTCAATGGACACCAAAAAATGAATTCCAGGACTGCTTCCAAAAGTGAAAAGGTCAATGGGAGCATATTTTTCAATCAAATAGGGATTATTTCAAAGGATGCCACCAGCCTTATGATGCAGAATAACATCAGTGGGGAAATATGAACAAAGGTGGGATACTTTTTGGACAGACCTAGTATTAGTTTCAAAATTACATGGAGACTACCAAGTATTCAAAAAAATTGGTGAGCCCTAGCCAGGTTACTGACTACTAATTTCTGTGTATCATAATTATATTTGGTTTTTTGTTTAAATGCCATCTTATTTTCTTTTTTTCCTTATACGCAAAGCCTCAGGTTAAGGCACTTCTTTAGATAATGCAATACCAACTGCTTCAATCATACTATCTTCACATGCGGTAAGGTTGAATCGAAATCTTGATGCTGAAAACTCTTAGCCTATTCATTTTAGGATCCTATTAATGACATTGTCTTTTAGGAACATGAAATGTCTAGTTAACTGACAGTATCTACTACCAACCAGAGAAATATCCAACAGCAGAACTAGTTGTCTTCATAATCAGACATGGGAGACCCGTCATCTACAACAGCATTTTATAACACGTGGTACATAGGCATAACATTATAAATTAAACTCTAACAGAATTAAAGATATAATTAAAAAAATGGAAAACATTTGCTTTAAATGAATACCATACTCGCCTGTAGTAATACACAGTGCGAGTATAAGCTACAATCCAAACTTTTTAAAAGCCGTAGTATAGCCATGATATGAGGAAATGACTTCATTTTTACTATTATAGTCTATTTCTACATACATGTCCAGTCAGTATCAGAGAGATCAGTGTTCCTTTGAAGATTGAGTTTTATAAGGGTTATATTGTAGGTATAGATCTTACAGAACCATGGTACATGCCATTGACAATTGGTAGAGTTGGTTAGTAGTATACACATAGGTAAAAATTAGGCCCATATAAGTTACTGGTCAGTAGAATAATTTTTGAGATTTTACTCAGCCTTGGACCGAGAAAGGTTGAGAAATGCCGATCTAAGCAAATGTGGGTTCCAACGATTGCTTAATGACATTTAAAATGGCCAAGCAGTTACAATGAGTGAATCTGTAGTGATAGTGGAGTATATATGTGCATCACAAATTTTGTCCAACAAAATACAGCAGAGATCCAGGAGTTTAGCCAATTGTGTTAAAGGGTTACCATACTGGGCACATGTATCATCACTCACATTGTGATAATTAGAAAAATTTCATAATTACCAAACTGAATCTGGAGATGATCCCCATTTTTCATGTCAAATCTACATGTTACTTAACAAAAAAAAACATTAGCACAGAGCTTACATGGTTCACAGACATGACCACAATCATTATTATCTGTTGCATTACTTATCCTTGATGAGGCTAAAGATGTCAACAGAATATCATGTCCCCCTTCCCCCCACATACACACACAAAAAGAGAAACTAATAATTTGGAAAACATTGCATACGTTCCTCTTTCTAAATAAGACGACAATTAAATGTTTTACAACAGACATCCGTTACCTCTTTAGGCAAGAATTCCACAAGCAGAACACTTTATTTTGGTCTAAAAAATGAGAACATCATCTCTCTATCTGAATTCCTGGATATACTATATTTTGGATAGATATATGTTGCTTTACTTCATGGAATATTTTTTCAGCTCATGTAACATATGCAATAACTAAATTTCATATCCAGTAACTACCCTCAGGAAACTATCACTTAGCTAAATATACAATGTTAAAACGAACACCAAGGTCACACCTTTCACTATGGGTTCCTTGTTAAAAATCTGCAACCCCTAGCATAAAAAAGACTGAAAACAAGGTTTATCAGAAAATTTGAAGAAGAAAATATTAAATTTATGGAAACTTAAGGGAAAATTAAGAAATGGTGATCTGTTATCAAATTTAAATGATATTAATGTATTGTAATGTTTATAGCAATAATGCAAAAAACATTTTTCTAAATGTATCTAAAATATAGCCCCAGCATCTGTTTATAAAACAGGAAATTATATCACTCAAAACAAGAGCAGATATAGAGATATTCCTGTTATAAGTGTGTTAAGTCGCGGCCTGTATTAAGACGTCTAAAAAAATTAACGTCTATCCTGGTAAAACTTATTGAAATTAGACATTCCAACTGACATACAGTATGTACTAATAAAGTAAACAATTTAAATTCATTGACTCAAAGTGTTCAGACCACTATTCTCCATCAAAATATAAGGGGAATATTTAGTACAAATGATGACATTACCTTATGCCTAAAAGAGATTCAAAATTCCAGAAATTTCAATGTAGATGTTTTGTGCATACCTGATCATCATTTGTCTGGCACAGGAATATCTCAGCTGTCCATCCCAAATTATAAACTAAGTTCTCATTTCTGTAGATGTAAAATGGAGAAAAGGGGAGTTGCCATTTTTGTTAAAAATAATATTCAATGCAACAGTGTAAGTGTAAGTAAGTATTGTATAGAACAACACATTGAATGCTGTGTTATTAAACTAGAATATGGTAAGGAAGAGCTCATAGTAATAGCAATTTACAGGGCCCCCTTAGGAAATTTTAGACTGTTTTTATCTCAGTTAGAGTCTTTGCTGCTATGTTTCACAAATAACAAACAAATAGTTTTATGTGGAGACTTTAATGTTGACTTTCTCAATCACAGCAATGAGAGGCCAGATATGGAAGCCTTGATGTTGTCTTTTATCTTAACTGCACTTGTAAATTTCCCTACTAGAATACAAAATAATAGCAGGACTGCAATTGATAATTTTTTATGGATATTTCTCAGTACAGTAATTCCTTTCTCAATATATTTCTAACACTTTTTGAAGGAAGTTTCAAAATGAGGAAAGCTGCAAATACTGCAAACAATGGATAAAAAGGCTGTCAGAATATCTTGTAAAACAAAAATGGACCTGTACATAAAAAAGACAATCAGATAATTATACACTGAAAGCTCATTATGAATTTTATTATAAAATACTAATAAACATAGTAAACAATGGCCAAGAACAAATATATATCAGAGAAAATAAAGAATTCAGTCAATAAGAACAATATGGAATATAATAAAAACTGAAACAGGAAAATCTGTAAATCACTCTAATGACATAAAAATATAACAAAATGGATTTGTTCACAGCGAAGTAGGGGAAGTTTGTAAAATATTTAACAAACATTTTACTTCAGTTGTAGAGGAATTAGGCATAGAAAAGCAATCCCACATAGTGTGTTAAGGCTTCTTCAGACTGCTTTCCCAAATAGATTTTGTGGAGATGATATTGCCACCAGTAAAGTCTCAGAAATAAATAAAACCTAAAAATTCCTCCAGCTATGACAATATGTATTTCAAGTAAATTACTGAAAAGTTGTTCAGATTGTATCAATCGTGTACTTGCCCACATTTTAATGGATCCTTAATGCAAGGTGTGTTTTCAAATAGACTAAAATATGCAGTTGTAAACCGTTGTTTAAAAAAGGAGAAGCAACATGTGTAGATAATTATCATGGGCGTATCCAGTGAGAGGCAGCTCTCCCTCTCCCCTGCTGCCCCCCCCCCAAGAAAAATCAAGTTGCTTTCAGTACACTTTGACGAGTGAAGAACTGGCTCATGGAGCACTATGGGAGAGGAAAGATTGACTGGATTATGCCTAATGAATGTGCATCGAAATTTCACAAAAGTACACCGTGAGATATTGACAAATAAAGTTATTGAAAATCCTCTGAGAATCAAACAATTAATGTTTACATAAAAAAACTGTAACTGAGTTACCATCTTCATTAAGGCATAGTAGGTCCTTGGATTACTATGTTAATCAATAATAAAAATAGGTTTGAGTTTTATTTTGCAAGAAATTGTCATGTTTCAGTTCCCCACCACTTCCTCGAAAAAAATATGAGTTTCCCCCCCTAATTTTGATGTTGTCCCCCCCCCCAGTTCTGCTCCTGGATACGCTCTCGATAATTATCATCATATTTCATTACTTTCAGGATTCTCAAAGATTTTTGAAAAAGTATTGTAGACTAATAAAACATTTTACACAAAATAATATCCTCACTAAACACAATTTGGGTTCCAAAAAGGATCATCTATAGAAATGGCTATATATTCATTTTTAAATAACACATTTGAGTAACTGAATAATAAAATGAGCCCTGTAGGAATATTTTGTGGTCTTTCAAAAGCATTTGACTATGTAAATATTGAATTACTTTTGAAGAAAATGGAATACTATGGTATTTATGGAACCGGAGGAAAATAGTTTAATCATACATGGAAAGTCGAATGCAAAATTTCCATTTTTGATTCTAAAATAAGTAAAGATCCTTCATCAGACTAGGAGAAAATAAAACATGGAATTCCACAAGGTTCTGTCCTAGGACCCCTCCTCTTTTGTTGTACATCAATGACCTTCCTGGAAACTTATCTGACAAAGTTAAGAGTGTTTTATTTGCAGATGACACTAACCTAACTGTGAGAAAAACACCAAACAGCAATCTAGAATTTAATGTAAATGAAGTACTTAGTGAAGTAGCAAATTGGTTTAAGGCAAATTCATTAAAACTAAATTTTGAAAAAACACATTATATTAGGTTTAAAACAAAAAATTATGCACAGCCAGATTTACAAGTAAGCTATAAAAATAACACAATATTAGAAACAAAGAGTATAAAATTCCTTGGTATTAAAATAGATGAGAAACTCTGTTGGCATGAACATATCACTTCACTACTGAAGAAGTTAAGTAGTGCCACCTTTGCAATACGAACACTTTCTCTAACAGCAGATCTAGAATTAACGAAACAGGTTTACTCCTCATATTTTCATTCAGTAATGTCATATGGCATAATTTTTTGGGGAAACTCTTCACAAAGTAAAAAAGTTTTCATAGCACAGAAAAGAGCTATTAGGATGTTGTGTAGGGTAAAACCAAGAACTTCTTGCAGACAACTTTTTAAAAAACTCATATTCTTACAATGAGTTCTCAGTATATATATTCTCTCATGTGCTTTGTCATAGATTTGTATTGTTTACTTTAATTACAGGTACACAATTTCAATAAAGAAAAGAAATAACTTGCACAAACACAAACATCTCTGTCATTAGTACAAAGAGGAGTTAATTATTCTGGCATACATCTGTTTAATGAACTTACCAAGAGTATAAAACAGTTTTCAGATAATAAAATATATTTTAAGAAAAACTGAGAGATTATCTTATTGGCAACTCCTCCTATTCCATTCAAGAATTGGAACAAAATAATTAATTGTATTTCAGTTGTAAAATTGTCTTTGTAACATACAATTGTTTTTACTATGATTATGACTCATATTGCATCTATGTGCATTAACCATGACATGTTTCACATCCCAGAGGTCATTCCTCAGCAGGGATCCATGAAACAAGATTGATAAACAAATAAATAAAAAGTAGCAATGAAAGGGGCAGTGACCAAAAAAAAAGTTATATACTTACATCAAGTGAGGCAAGGCAGTACCAACAGAAGACATGTTTGCAGCGCTTGCACATCATCTGTGCACAGCCCTCGTCCTTTTCGATCGGCACACTGCACATTGGACAGCATTTGATGAGGTCTGAATCGAAAGGTAATGCAGCAGGTGGCTCACAAGAACGGCCTGGATGCCACGAGCCTCCACAGCCAGAACAGAAGTCACGTGCACAAGTTGGGCAGGTTGCACGACGTCCACCACTAACTCTGCATACAGTATCACAACCTGCACGTGGGCACCACGCTCTAGAAGCATCCAGACCCACCTCTGAAAACAAGCAGTTACTGCATGAAACACATCTTATCTAATTCAAAGTAATCTAAACCACTTACATGAATTATTTTACAGTTTAATAAATGGATGGCCAAATGTTGTCTTCATGAAAACTTTGAAAATGTTTCCTGTGCATCTAATTCTTTTTATATATTTAAGTTTCAGTTCACGAATAAAAGGAAGTAACTTTTACTTTGATTTAGTAATTACTTTCTCATTTTGTATAAAATAAACATAGGACATTACTTCAATATTAAAGAAAAGAGAGGAAATCTTCTCATATTTCTTAAAAATTACTGAAGATGATTCAGAATTTTGTAACAAACTGAAAAAAGAGGTTTAAAATAGGGAGGTAACAGAGTGTCAAGGTACTGCAAGGAATACCATGTAAATTGAAAATATACTACATAATGTTTTGATTGTTGGGAGTAGGTGCGTACACACTGTGTATCTATCAAAATTGTGTATGATTCTGTTTGATTTATTTTTGTTTCTTCAAAGCTCTCCTGTAATCAGTTTTGGTAAATAATGGGT